>CM052895.1:118114532-118225867 GCA_028534135.1 Potos flavus | reverse complement strand
TGTCTGTAGTGTCATTTGCGAATATCTTCTCCCATTCCATGTTTGCCTGTTTGTTTTGTTGACTGTGTCCTTTGCTGTGCAGAAGCTTTTTATCTTGATGAAGTCCCAAAAGTTCATTTTCATTTTTGTTTCCTTTGCCTTTGGAGACATGTCTTGAAAGAAGTTGCTGTGGCTGATGTCGAAGAGGTTACTGCCTATGTTCTCTTCTAGGATTTTGATAGATTCCTGCCTCACGTTGAGGTCTTTTATTCATTTCGAGTTTATCTTTGTGTATGGTGTAAAAGAATGGTCGAGTTTCATTCTTCTACACATAGCTGTCCAATTTTCCCAACACCATTTATTGAAGAGACTGTCTTTTTTCCACTGGATATTTTTTCCTGCTTTGTCAAAGATTATTTGACCATAGAGTTGTGGGTCCATATCTGGATTCTTTACTCTGTTCCATTGGTCTATGTGTCTGTTTTTGTGCCAGTACCATGCTGTCTTGGTGATCACAGCTTTGTAGTAAAGCTTGAAATCAGGCAACGTGATGTCCCCAGCTTTGCTTTTCTTTTTCAACATTTCCTTAGCAATTCGGGGTCTTCTCTGGTTCCATACAAATTTTAGAATTGTTTGTTCCAGCACTTTGAAAAATGCCTGTGGAATTTTGATGGGGATGGCATTGAAAGTATAGATTGCTCTGGGCAGTATAGACATTTTAACAATGTTTATTCTTCCGATCCATGAGCATGAAATGTTTCTCCAATTTTTTGTGTCTTTTTCAATTTCTTTCATGAATGTTCTGTAGTTCCTTGAGTACAGATCCTTTACCTCTTTGGTTAGGTTTATTCCAAAGTATCTTATGGTTCTTGATGCATATTTTGTTATTATGATTTTTATTTGCATATCATCATTGGTGATGTCCCTCATTTAATTCTATCTAAAGATTTATAAACTTTGTTGACCCTTTCAAAAAACCAATGTTTTGTCTTATTGACTTTTTTCTAATGTTTTTCTATTCTCTAACTCACTAATATCTGAGCTAATCTTAATAATTGCGTTGCTTTGCATGCATGGTGTTGCATGTTAAGGTAGCATGCTAATTTTAAAAAAGTTTGTTTTTTTCCCCTAGTTGTGTACAGTAGAAGGTTGAGGTATTGATTTAAGCATTTTTTTTCTTTAGGGGTCCCTGAGTGGCTCAGTAGGTTAAGCGTCCAACTTTTGATTAGGCTCACATACCCATCTCAGGGTTGTGAAATCAAGCCCCGTTTTGGGCTCCACTCTGGGCATAGAGCCTGCTTAAGATTCTTGTTCTCTCTCTCCCTCTTCTGCTCTCCATTTCTCTCTCCTCTTAAAAAAAAAAAAAAAATCTTTAATATAAATGGTAACTACTCTAAATTTCTCTTTAAATGCTCCTTACTTGCATCCTCTAAGTTTTGGTATTTTATGTTTTCATTTTAACCCATCTCACATTATTTTCTAATACTTCTTATGATTTCTTTGTTGAATCATTGGATTTTTAAGAGTGCATTGTTTAACTTCTACATATTTGTGAAAGTCTCAAATTTCTCTTTGTTACTATTTCTAATTTCATTCCATTGTGGCCACAGAATGTACTTTGCATGAATTTATTGAGGCTTGCCTTATTACTTATTCTGGAGAATTTTTTTTATAAGTGCTTGAGAAGACTGTGTTAGACCATTGTATACAGAGGAACAAAGATCAAAACAAAAAGTTTTCTCTTTTAAACGAAGAAGGAATGGAAGTAAGAATAATAACTGTATTAAATTCCAGAAAAAAGTGCCATGAGAGGAAGAGAAAGATTATTGGGCATTTGAAAGACTTTCCAGGTGAGAGTTCAGTGAATCTTGGATGTAATCATGGTTTTTGATGATATTAATCTGTGTCTGCTGAGAAGGATAATATGATGTCATTATTGGAGATGATAGTTACTCTTCTGACTAGAAAAGCAGGTCAATTGAATGTTTTTTTTTTTCTGGAGACTTTGTTTGCCTGTGAAACACAATTAACAATTGAAGGGTGAAACCACTGGAAATTTCCACCACCTGATGTGACTAAAGTGGGAAGCTCAGTCAGTGATTCCTGATAACACAGGGACCCATGGCCAAAGATTTCTATTTCCATGTGGAGTACAGCAGGGAACCAAAGGGAGTTAACCTTTCAAAACTTAGTAGAAAGGAGCAGACTTTCTTGACAAATAGGAAATAGATCTGTTGGCCTTTAGCAAGAAATGGATCACTTTTAGTGAGGTGACAAGGCTGTTTCAATATTGGTTTCCTTAAATCTTTTGTGTAATAATTAGATATATTCATATGAATTAAGGATCATATTGGATGTTCTGGACCTTGGGTACTGAAATACCAATAACTTCTGGATATATTGTGTGCCGTTGCTTTAAAATTTCATTACAAGCACAGGATACTCCCTAACAAAATAGTAGACGCTGGTGTGCACTAGGTTACAGTAACCCATCAACTGGAAAAAGTTCATTCTAGACCACCAATTGCTACTACATTCATAGCCTTCTTACTTTACCTGTGTACTGTATAGAGCCCAGGCTCCTGGACTCCCTAGAGTGTTACAGCCATTTCCTTATGGTGTGACTCTAAACCAGGTACACCTAAAATTAACATGACTGTTGGTGTGGGTGCAAGAATGGTTGGAGGGAAGCTGCTTTAGACTTTGAAGGCAGATTCATTTCTTTATTTTTTTTTCTTAATTTTTTTGAGTATGGCTGACACAGTTATATTAGTTTTAGGTGTACAACATAGTGATTTGACAAGTTTCTACATTATGCTATGATCACAAGTGTAGTTACCATCTGTCACCATACAATGCTTTTACAATATCATAGGTTATATTCTTTATGCTGTGCCTTTCACTCCTATGACTTATTCCACAACTGGGAGCCTATATCTTCCACTCCTCTTTACCCATTCACCCATCCCCTTACTTCCCTGGCAACTATCAGTTTGTTCTCTTATTTATAGGTCTGATTCTGCTTTTTGTTTGTTTTTTATTTATTTTTATTTAGATTCCACATGTGAATGAAATCATATGGTATTTGCCTTTTTCAGTCTGACGCATTTCACATAACACCCACTAGGTCCATCCATGTTCTTGCAAATGCCATGATCGCATCCTTTTTTATGGCTGTATAATATGCATATTACATATATATGGGTGTGTGTGTATGTGTGTTTGTGGGTGTATAATTCCTTATCCATTTCTCTATTGATGGACACTAGAGTGCTTCCATATCTTGGCTCTTGTAAAGTGCTACAATAAACACAGGAGTGCATATATCTTTTTGAATTAGTGTTTTTGTTTTCTTTGTGTCAATACCCAGTAGTGAAATTATTGGATCATATGGTATTTCCATTTTTAAGTTTTTGAGGAACCTCCATACTGTTTTCCACAGTGGCTGTACCAATTTACATTCCCACTAGCAATGTACAAGGGTTCATTTTTCTCCACAGCATCACCAAGAGAGCAAGGAGAGGTCAGAGGGAGAGAAAATCTTAAGTAGGCTCCACGAGGCCCAACATAGAGCCCAACGTGGAGCCCAATGCAGGGCTTGATCTCACAACCCTGAGATCATGACCAAAGTGGAAATCAAAAGTTTGATGCCTAACCAACAGAGCCACACAAGTACCCAATCACCAACACTTTATATTTCTTGTCTTTTGGGTTTTAACCATTATAACAAGTGTAAGGTGATATTTCATTGTGGTTTTGATTTGTATTTCCCTGATGATTCATGATTTTGAGCATCTTTCACGTATCTATTAGCCATCTGTAAGTCTTTGGAAAAATGTCTATTCAGGTCGTATGCCTGAATAGAAAGTAGGTCTTCCTTCCTTCCTTCCTTCCTTCCTTCCTTCCTTCCTTCCTTCCTTCCTTCCTTCCTTCCTCTTTCTCTCTCTCTTTCTCTTCCTCTCCTTCTTCCCTTTCTCCCTTTCTCTCTCCCTTTCTCCCTTTCTCTCTCTCTCCCTTTCTCCCTTTCTCTCTCTCTCCCTTTCTCCTTTTCTCTCTCTCTCTCTCACTTTCTCTCTTTTTTCCTTCCTTCCTCTCTCTCTCTCTCCTCTTCCTTCCTTTCTTTTGCTTTCCTTCCTTTCCTCCCTCTCTCTCTCCCTCCCTCTCTTCCTTCCTCCCTCTCCTTCTTTCTTTCTTCCTTTCTTCTTTTCTTATTCTTGGAACATATGTTCATAGGGAACTACATCCAGGCTCCATGATCTCAGATACACTGAATTCTGGTCTTTGGTAAATGGAGTTAATCTAGTCTAAGACATTAAGCATGCTATAAATCCAGACCAGTACCTAAGGAGCAATTGGGTGGATAAGCCTGCAAATAGAAAACTTCAGTGATTCTAGTTGAATGTGGGGAGCAAAAGAAGATTCGACCTGGAATATCTTTTCAGTTTATATCAAAAAAATCATTTAAGTATATTTTCAACTTTGAATAATGCCGGACTTCCTGGTATTGCTAATTCTGACTTTATTTAAACTCCATAATCATCCTCCAAATGAAGCAAATATAATATCTAAGCAACTACAAGGAGTGTTAACTAATATTGAGCTCTCTTTAAGATGTATACTTGGAATGCCAGTGCAATACAATCAGTTTGCTAAGTTTGATGCATTATTTGTGATACTTAAGAAATCGTGCTTTTTTTTTTAGGGTGTGCAATATTTTCCCTACATTTTCCTTTCTTTATCTCATTTTTTATAGCACCTCGTGAGGTTATCTCTCCAGGAATTTCCATGATAAATACTATGTGTGTGTTGATAGGCATGTTAGTCTGTTCAGGCTAAGAAAAGAGAATATCACTGACTGGGTGGGTGGCTTAAATGACAGATTTATTTTCTCATGGTTCTGAAGGCTTCAAGTCTGAGATCAAGGTGCCAGCCAGGTTGGTTTCTTATGAGGCCTCTCTTCCTGGTTAGCCATGGCCTCTTTTCCACTGTGTGTTCACATGGCCTCTTTTCTGTGCACTCTCAGAGAGGGAGAGAGGGAAGAGGGAGCTCTAGTGTCCTTTTCTCTTCTTTTAAGGACACCAGTGCTATTGGATTAGGGCTCTACTCTTATGACCTCATTTAACTGTAATCACCTCTTAGGAGGCCTTATCTCTAAATACAGTCACATGGTGGTTAAGCCTCAACATCTGAGTATTTGGGGACACATAATTCAATTCATAATAGTAGGTATAATAGAAGCTCCAGTGTAGGTTAAGGGCTACGATATTTCTCAATGCCATGGAAATAGTACGTTCCTGATAAAATCTGGTGGAAGGAATGGAACAGATAGAAAGAAAGAGTAAAACCCACAAATATGTACTATGCTGGTGAAACAATTAAATCATAAATTTCTGAAAGCTAGGTCATGTTATTTTAAAAGCATTTTCCTTTAAATTAGATAATTGCACTTACACTAAAATTACATATGTAAAATGAAAGTGTTATAAACGTAAGGGTTCTTCAGAATAGCAAACCTCAGTTTGAGACAGAAGAATGACACAGAGGCTAAAAATTAGTCAATAGAATTAGTGGGAAAAATGATTTCTAGATCACAGGGATTGATATCTTTACTTGGACTCAATTTGGAATATCTGTTCAAATCTAGAGAAATTAAGGGCAGCAAGCCATTGGTCTCTTGAATGGCAATGGTGGGTGGATGACATTTAGTAGGAAGCTGGTGGTAAGACTGAGCTAGCACCATAGAGGGTGCCAAAGTCTCCCAATTGATTCCATCAGTACTGATATGTGAAGCTCTTTAGCTAGGCTCCAACCAAAAAAGCAATCCCCTGGATGAGAAAACACCCCTTTTTGCAGAGTTAATGGGTGATTCTCTGAATTAATGTCAACGTCCATATAAAATTGTGCTCTACTGGAACACTTTCCTGAGTGCTTGACTCAGGCTCTCCTTCTTGTGGGTTGTTGAAAGCTTGAGTGATGGTGTGCTTTTCAATGTTTCTCTACTTGTAAGATATTCACAGCAAACCTTACTGCTACTAGTACATAGCCATGCCTTTTGCATGTCAGTCAGGGACAAACTAGACTGTATCCAGACTAGGAAGGAGTGTGGAATGATTTAAAGAAGAATGAGAAAAAGACACATGGACTGTCTAACCTGAATTAGAGGAGGCAAAATAAGGGGTTGATAGCTTTAAATATGAAAGGACTAGAATTTGCAAGAACTGCTTTATAAGGCAGAACTGGGGACAGGAGTTGGAAATGAAAAGGAGGCAGTTTTCAGCTCAATTAAGGAGGAACTTTCCAATGTTAGAGTTGTTCATTAATTTAATGATGTGCTTGAAGAGTTCCTGATGTGGGATATTCTCAAGTGTAAGCTAGATGACAATTTGGTAGGGAAATTTAGAAGAGACTCATGGTGGATTGGAGTTTTAGCTAATGGTCTTGAGATTCAATTCTGTTTATTCTGAGTACTCACAGTGACTCAAAGAAGGCTAACACTTTGCATGAAAATGACCATAGGGAACTAATTAATCCAATCATTCATTGACTACTGTTCTAAGAGGTATAGGGTGTGTAAGGTAGACTATTAAGGATTATTTCTATGTCTTTAATTAATAGAATATGTATAAATAAATATCTGCAACCAACTTGAAGCTTGAAAATAGTGGTTTATCTTTACATATTTTAAAATTCACGTGCTCATATTGATTTGTATGAGATTTATAATTTTTCTGGTGAAATATATAGTAAGCCAGGATAAAAACCAGTTCAGCCCTTCTCCAAAACTTTACAAATACTGGATAATCGGTCATTGCACTAATAGATTTTAGTTATCCCTTTCAGTTGAGAATCTTTAAAAGCAGGAGCATATTTTTTCTTTTTGTATTTTTAGCACCTAGGCTTTTAATCAGAGCTCGATAAATGTCACTTGAACGGAACTGAATTGATATATAATCTATTCTGTGTTCTTAACAGATATAATTTATTATATCAATATTATTAACAAAGATAAGGAAATAGACCTACAACCACTGCACACCTGAAGCAAAAGTATTTTGTGTCATATAATTGGTAAAATTCAGACTCACCTTTGCCAACACCATTATTAATTCTTCAGTACTGAAAACAGCTGCGGGCTACAGAAAATAATTTACTCTGAAAAACAATGAGAAATTTCAGAAAGGTTATCAGGAAAGGAGCGATTTTAGCTCAAAACCAAACAGTGGATCCAAGGAATTATGGAACAAATATCTGAAAGCAGAATAGTGTTTATGACTTATTCCCTGTTAATTGATATTTGGCTGCATTGTGCTTCTAATGATGCGTGTGTATGTGTGCTAACACCCACTGATGATTATTAGTAGTTTTTTTTTTTTTTCCTGCTCGTACAAACCACCAGATAATTTAGCTGCCCCTCCTGCAGAGCTGTTGCTGAATGCAAAGAAAGTTTTCCATTACCTTTCCATTCCCCTACCATCACAATAGAACTGTGAGCTTGGACATTTGTTGAATACTCCACACCCCCAGGACAATATATTTGGCTAGAGCATCACCAGTACATTTTTAGCAAAAGAAAAATATTTCAGTGATCACGAATATTGTCCCTTTTTTCATTGCTTCATTTTTTAAAGTTAAAAATTAAAAACAAAAACAGCTTACGTTATAATTGAGGCCTAAAGCTATATTAGGAGAAAGAAAAATAAACCTCTCATGTGAAATGTAGCTTAAAATAAATATTTGATCATTACTCAATGTTCTAAAACTCCTGATGAGATGTGGGAATTTATTTACAGTCAGTACAAAAATGCACATAAAACCTCCTATTCCAGAAACTAAGGTAAAGGTACAAGGGATAAGTAAGCTCATTTTTGTTTTCTTAACACCTATTTCCTACACAAACGAGAAGGATTGTTTTTTGGCATTTTTTTCTTTCCAAGTTCCTTCTCATTTTTTAGCTAAGCAAATCTCTAGTAGCCAGGCAACTATATGCTGGCCAGGTTGAGCTGTACATATTCCTACGCAGGGCCTTAAGAAAATCAAAACAGGTGGATTTCCCATTGGTGAGTATATTTTTTGCTACAGCTGCCATAATGAAATACCACAGACTGGGTATTTTAAACAAGAAGTTTTTCTCACAGTGCTGAAGACTAGAAGTCTGAGATGAAGGTGTCAACAAATTTGATTTCTTGATGAGGTCTCTCTTTGGCTTGCAGATGCCCACGTTCTCACTGTGTCTCAGATGGTCTTTCCTCGGTGTCCTCATCTCTCTCATGGATCTGGGCATCCACATTTCCTCTTGTAAGGGCACTAGTCAGTTGGATTAGGGCCCAACCTAAAGATTTCACTTTAACATAATCATTTCTTTAAAGGCTCTGTCTCCAATGCAGTCACATTCCCAGGTTCTGAGGGTTAGGGTTTCAACACAGGAATTTTATGGGGACACAGTTCAGCTTGCAACAGTGAGCTACCATACTTAAGCAGGAGAAATCTGGTTAATCATTATGTTTAATACTTTTTTATAAATGTAAAATTGTACACTTTTAGCCATGAGCTAGAGGGTCTCCAGGATTATGAAGACTGAAGTAAGAAAGCTAAAATATCAATTTGGGGGTTGCCTAGGTGGCTCAGTCATTAAGCCTTTGCCTTCAGCTCAGGTCATGATGCCAGGGTCCTGGAATAGAGCCTGCTCTGTGGGAAGCCTGCTTCTCCCTCTCAGAGTCCCCTTGCTTGTATTCCCTCTCTCTCTCTCTCTCTCTGTCAAATAAATAAAATCTTAAAAAAAAAAAAAATTTGGAAAGTACCCTAAAAGTGATCAATGGAGAAGAAAGAATATCCTTACCATTTTAGATGTCATGAATCAGGTGACGTATATTAGAAAGAACGGGATTTGTGTCACATGGCATTTTTAGATCTTTTATACCACCTCCTTGACTTAATTTCGTGATGTTTTCAATTATTAAAATTTTTTCCAAACAATGTAATTATACATCTGATAAGAAAGGTATACAATGTCCAATACTTTTAATGTCCCAGGCCTTGAAAGAATAACAGTGCATATAAACATCTAAGAAGCTAAAATCAGTTACTTGAAAAAATGTAAGAAAGACATACTTCGAGGGCATTATTAAATTAAGCCTACTATGTTGATATCAGGGATTCTATCAGATAAGAAAGTCGCAAGAGTGTGTGTTCCAAAAAGATAAAACCTAAGAATGTTAGAAGATAAGTAAAAGGTTTTATATTTCAGAATCTAATACAGTTTATCCCAGTTGCTGGCTGCTTTATTCTCCTTCGAATACAATGGGAATCCACCAAGTGGGGAACAGAGAATTCATCTCATTTTGCCCCACACTAGAACAGATGAATAAAGTGCCAAAAGCAATGAGAAGGAAAATTACACAACATACCCCTTGTGAATATCTATAAAAATGCCCAGCATCTTGTAGCACACTTAAGTGAAATATAGTGAGTGGGAACAGACAATACATATGCAATCTCATGAATATGCCATTTGGGGAAGTAGAAAATGTTTCTCAGCTGGAAACAGCATTGCCTTGACCCTGCTTCCCCTCAAGCCACAGTTCTACTTCTTCCCTACCATATATGATAGAATTTCACATTTGCAAACACATTGTGTGCACCTACTATCTCTGTTTAAAAAAAAAATGCTTATTTTGCAAAAGTCATTGTGCATGTCCATATACAAAGAAAAATTATTCAAATAATACAGTACTGTATCACACATAAAACGTAAGCTTCCCACCTTCCCTTCCTTCCATGTCCACCTCGGAGGAAATTTTCTGCATTGTAAAATGTATTGTATATGTGTCTAGATAGGTCTAAATAATCTCTTTATAACCCTATTTCTTAATATGGCAAACTTGTACAAAATATATTGGCTTATTCTGAAAGGAATGAAATTCAGTACACTTCCATTACCCATAACTTTTCCCCAGTTTTTAGTACCTAAAATGCAGTTTATTACATAGGATATCCATATGCACGTCTATAAATCCATATCCATATCCATCTGCATCTATAAATAAATGTTTTCACATTTCTCCCAAAGGATATATTTTCAAATTTACTAAACTTTTTCCTGGTACATGTGAGAAATGTTCCCGATTCTTCACCCCAACCTGTATCAGTGACCACATTATGTGATTTTTTAATTACTCTTGTCAGGAGATGGCATATATCCCCCCAAATCTTGAACCTGGGTCTGGACTCGGTATAGTCAATACAATGTGGTAGAATTTATGGTGTGCCAGTTTGGAGTGTAGATCTCAAAGTCTTGTGCTTTCCTGATCTTACTTTTGGAAAAGAAGTTCATCATGAGAATAAGTCTGGCAAACATGCTAGATAGGAAGGACCTTGTGGAGAAGAACTCAGTTGTCCTAGCTGACACTATATCTGACCAGCTTAGAGTCAAACCCCAGTATTTAAGAGGGCCCAACCAAGATCAGAAAACTTGACTACTTGTCCCATAGTTATTCTAAGTAGCCCAGTTATTACCAGAAAAATGACCCAGCTGACTAAAGGTTTGAGAGTAAAAATAAATATTTGTGTGTGGTAACACTGAAGTTTGGGTGGTTACTTCTTACGAAAAATCATCCCTGAAGTTGATAACTGCTCTATGCTCATTGTCTTTCTTTCCTGTTTTTCAATTTCCCTACATTTCTCTATGATCATGATATTTTAAAGCACTTCTAAATGTTTTTAAGGTCTAATTTCACCCTTGAGTTTATTTTCATTGCACGTTAGGGTTAGTTCTATTCTTCTTGGAGTCCAAGCTTCTTCCTTCTTGAATTGTTTTTTGATTTTATTGAGTATATTCTTGGGCAATTTTTCACAAAATTGTGAGAGTCACTGAGTTTTCCCATAATAAAAAAGTCTCTTTTTTATCATTATACTATATTGCTATGTTGGATGATTATATTATGCTATATTTCAAATAATGTTCTGATAATTATTAAAATAATGTTTTATTATCTCATGTTTAATATTCTTTTTTTGATAAACAGTCTCAGTTATTCTGACAATCAATTAATTAATATACTATATTCATGATTTCTGGGGCTTTTGCAGTCCTCTATCTTAAATCTCAGGGAATACCATGAGGATTTGTATGGGTTTGTACTTTTTTTCTTCATTCATTGAAGTTGGTCTTAGGTAAGCTTTTTCACTCCAAATAGTTTTTTTAAATCCTCATTTTTTTTTTTTTTAAGATTTTATTTATTTATTTGAGAGAGAGAGAGAGCACTTGTGCAAGAGAGAAGGAGCATGAGCAGGGGGGAAGGGCAGAGGGAGAGGGAGAAGCAGGCTCCCCAGTAAGCAGGGTGCCTGATGCAAGGCTCCATCCCAGGATCCTGGTTTCATAACCTGAGCTGAAGGAAGACCCTTCACTGACTGAACTACTCAGGAACCCGAGGTTTTTGTTTGTTTGTTTGTTTTTAGTAATGTGCTTTTCTCTCCATTAAAAAAGTATTTTCTACTACTAGAAATTATATGAAAATTTTTCTGTTTTGGCTTTACTGAATTAATCTGCAATATCTATTTAGTTTTCTTTTTCAGATTTTTTTTCTTCCTTCCCACCTCCCCTCCCTTCTCCCTATTTGGGAATGTCTTCTTTATCCTTTGTTGAATTTGTACGGAATACTTTCTTTCATCAATTATCACTTAATTTCTGTTTTTCATCCTATTTTTTTTCTTAGCCCAGATTATACTATAAAAGCAAATAATATCTGATTAAAAATAATCATTGATTAATGATTCTTGCGAGTCTTGGATAATTTTTTTTTCTGTGTTACTTATTCTATTTGTAGACTCTGATATTTTGCTTTGTATTATTTTATGGTTGTAACTATATACAAGTCATATTGATTAGATAGGTTGTTTTTGCAAATATTCTCTGACTACTGCTATCTAATTTCTGGTGAGAATGTGTCAAGGGGAATTCACATTAGGATGTATAAGAAGAGTATAAGTAAGATAAGTAATAACTCCTTTCTCTGCCAAAATAATAACAGTTCTATTCAAAGAATATAACTTATACTTTGGGGGCCTCAGAGTTGGAAAAGTTAAATACACATTTTTAAAAATTTTATTTTGGAGCAAATCCTCTACTGCACATAGAATTATGGGAAAATTTGGTAGAGTTGACCAATCCACTCATCTGTGGCAAGATTAATCATCTAGTCTTTGAACCTAATTAATAACACTTTTCTTACACTTGCTCTTGGTTTATACTGACTAGGTCACTATGCGGAAGGGAGGGGTTGAGGGATATATAACATGAATATAATGCTTCAGTTTGAAAAATGAACAGCTCACATAACCATTTCAACATTCTCTTCTCTAAACTCTGAGCTCCTGCATCTGTCATTATGATTATATCTGCCATTCATCCTTCAGTAATCCATCTAAATCTTTGTGTGCTGATATCCAGCCTCCTTCCCACAGTCAGTGAGTGCCTTGTGTAAATTTTTACTTTTCAGGAAGGGAGGAAAGAAAATGTGTGTGCTCACTCTGCCATTTTTCCTCAGAGTAATATTCTCTACTTTTGGTCACCTGGACTCCACCCACAGCACTCTATAATGCCTCAGTTTACTTTTATGTTATTATTATTATTTTTTAAGATTTTATCTATTTGACAGAGAGAAAGAGATCACAAGTGGGCAGAGAGGCAGGCAGAGAGAGAGGAGGAAGCAGGCTCCCTGCTGAGCAGAGAGCCCCACGAGGGGCTCCATCCCAGGACTTTGAGATCATGACCTGAGTTGAAGGCAGTGGCTTTAACCCACTGAACCACTCAGGCATCCCTCTGACTTTACTTTTATACTGACTCTGAGAGACTTCTCCCCATTGTGGTATATAATAAATGACTTCACGGTTCAAAAATACTTACTGGGGGTGCCTGGGTGACTCAGCCAGATGAGCTTCAGACTCTTGATCTCAGCTTGGGTCTTCATCTTAGGGATGTGAGTTCAAACCACATGTAGGGTTCCACATGGAGCCAACTTACAAATAACAATAACAACAGAAAACTTACTCCCACAATCTCCACCACTCTGGAAATGGGATAATCTGAGTAGCTTTTGCCTACTTTCTTATTTACTATATATTGCATTACTCTAGATGTTGAACTTGGCCTATGCTGGTACCCTCTTCAATTAAAGAAGGATCTCTCAGTACAGAGTCACATATCTGTGTTCCTTTGCTGAAACCTAAAAACGTATGTCTGCTCTCATTCTTCTGGTACTGTTCTAAAGTGAAAGAGCAACACAGGAAGATTTAGTAGAAAGACTACATACTGAGTTGTGACAACCTCTATCCCAACCTCTGATAGAGGTCTCCACATAGAAAGTTTGACAATTAGCACTTGATTCTGAAGGAAAATTCAGGATATTTATCCCCCCCAAGATAAATAAAGCATAAAATAATTTTCTGTGGGAGACTAGAAAAACTAATGTGTCCAAGCATAAGGATCAGTCTCCGACTGTCTTCCTAAAGGGAAGTCTGAAAGTTGACAAAATCTGATGACATATGTAGGATATAGTCATTTCCCTTCTCTCTTTGTTCTTAAAAATAAATAAATTCATGAGAATTGCCTGATGTTTAGAAATTCTGAAATGTAAAATTTTAAAAAATACTAAGATGAACAAAGGAGAAATGGCCTTGAAGCAATTTGCAGGAGAGTACATATGAATTTAAAAAAAAAAAAAAAGCAGAAAATGTTACATGTTAGTATCAGAAAAATTTCCTGAGTTAAGGAAAATTGCACGGCTTCCAATTGAAAGAATCCGGTAAGGATTAGATGAAAAGGCTATAGATAGGTATAGATAGGTAAACCCCAGGTGAAATTTCAGAAAATTAGATAAATAAAATATCCTAAAATCTTCTAGAAAGTAGTTTACCAACAAATGGACAAGTATCAGACTGGGATCAGAGAGATTAAACATGCTCAGGCTTGATGGCTGAAAACCATGAAGCAACACCTTCAAAGGTAGGAAGGAACAAGACTCATAATTAGTCAAAATGCTAACCAAAAATGGGAAAGAAAACAAAAAGACAATTTTTTCATTTGACAGTTCAGAAAATTTCCCCACAATTTTCCTAGAGAAGTATTTGAGGATACATGTAGCAAACTAAGAGAATAAACTAGGATGATACATGTAGCAAAAAATAAAAAAAAGGAATAATAATAATAAAAATAAGAGAGTAAACCAAGAAGATGACATAGTATCCAGAAACAGTATAAACAACCCAGCAAACCAGTCAAAGGAAAGCCCAGAATAACAACTCCACTGAAGGCCTTGAACAGGAGGATATATATTTCAGTAAGCAGGTTGCCAGAAATCAATGAAGTTCTTAAAATAGAGAGTGTTCTTGAGAGTTTGGCTCACTTGAGGCTACGAACTACTATGCATAGAATATAGGAATAAGAAGTAGTCTCGAGGACATAGTAAGATTAAAAAAAGGTATGGTCCAAATATGAAAGACTTGTTCCAAATTAGAATATGAAATAAGCATACTACTAAGAAGGATAATAATTGATGTTATTCATTGTGTGGGACCAATAACAAGCTGGACGACATTGCAGCTATGACAAATAAGATATATTTCTTCTCCCAAGATTAAAAAAAAAAAAAAAACTGCTCACTTTGCTTAGAATTCTTCTCAGTAAAATATTCAATTTCATCTCTTGCAAATTGTATCTTCCGTGAAACACTAAAACACAATTAAGCCAAATTCTTTGCCACTTTATGATGAAGACTGACTTTCATCCATCGTCCAATAACTTTTTCCTCATTTCCATCTGAGATCTAATCAGAATCACCCATAGGGTCCCTATTTCTACCTATATTCTGTACATGGTTATTTACATGTTCTCTAGGAAGATGGACGTTTTCTCTATAGCTCTTCTCCATGCTTTCTAAGCTCTCACTGGCATCATCATTAACTGCACCTCAAAACTCTTTCAGCCTCTACTCACTACCCAGTTCTAAATCCTCTTTCACATTTGTATCTATTTGTTAACTAGCACTCCACTTCTCAATGCCAACTTCTATATTTGTCCGTCTGGCTGTTATTTCAAAATACCATAGACTGTGTGGCCTAAACAACAAACGTTCATTTCTCACAGTTTTTGGAGGCTGGAAAGCCTACGATCAAAGTAGATTCCTGATTCACAGACATCTGTCTTCATCTGTCCTCATACGACCTTTCCTTGGGGAGTGCAGGGGGAAGGAGAGAACTCCGGTCTCTTTCTCTTCCTGTAAGTATATTAATCCCATTATAGGGGCCTGGTCTTCATGACCTCATCCAAACTTAATTACCTTCCAAAGGGCCTACCTCCAAGCACCATCGCACTGGGAATTACAGCCTCAAAATATGAAATTTGAGGCAACACATTCAATCCATAGCAGTATATCCCTATCTAAACCTATTAGTTAAAGCACAAAGAAATGCTTGGGGGTAATAGTCATAAACTCAGTGTATCAATTTATGACATGCTATATTTATGTCTTTATATCTAGATATGTCTTTATATCTAGATCACACCTGTGGTCTTTGGTTCAACTGGGCTTTTTCAATAGATGCTTTACTCTATCCGTTTGTCTTACTAAGCTAAAAAAGTCTATTATCTTCATTTGCTAAAGAGTCCTCAATTCTTACTTTTTTATAATTATCTTGGAGCCACGTAAAGGGGCAGGACAAATAGTCAGTGAATGAATTTCATATAATCAGATACAATTCAAATAGATTAAAAGCCAGCAGGTACTGAGCACTCACCATGAGCAAAGCACTCCCTCTGCCCTTATTGGACATCACAAGGTCAATAAAAGATATATTTGATCCCTTGCTTTAATTTCACCACATTCTCAGGGATTCTCTTCACTGCATTTGATGAAGCGCCATGGAGTATCTTTAATGAGTAAGATCAAATAAATGTTTTCTTCTGCTCAGCTGTTCATTCTTCATGCTGATCTAACACACACACAAAACAATTATTAGAAGCTAAGTTAGATTGTGTGTGTGTGTGTTAGACATATTCTTACACTTTCCATACATCACAGTATCTAAATTTAACTTATTTTCTAAAATTTTAAAAAAGATAAATAGTATCCTGTTTGGTGTCTAGCAGCTGCCACCCGAATCACAAATTCTGAGATTTCTTATTCAGTTTGTCTGAAGTAACTATCTCAGCATAAAAGTTGGGCTTTTACTCATTCATGTGAACAACTTCAGTCTGGATATGGCAATAAGAATGGAAAAAGATGAAGAAAGAAATAACCAATTTGTTAAGCAAATATGTAAAATTTAACAATGGATGCTGTAGCCTCGTAGGAAGTGGGAAAGGATTAGGAGTGCACAATATTAGAATTTAGCCAGAGAAAGAAATGACAACACATCTCCTTTCCTCTTCCGCTGCACTCTCAATTTAGCAAAATCATGAGCTTGTAACCCAAGGAGGAAGGAGAATAAAAAATAGTTTAGAGCTTTTGGAACTGAATAAACTGTTTGTTTATGTTTCTATTTCAGGTTTTGTTTTAAACAATGGGTATTTCCATGACGGTGAAGGTTATGTCCATTTTTATTTATTTTCTTTTTTTTTTCATGCCAGACTCCTTATATCCCTCTTGTAATCCTGATTATGTATTCAGGAATGAATGAAGGAAAGAAAGAGAGACAGAGAGAGAGAAAAAGAAGGAAGGAAGAAAGGAAAGAAGGGAGGGAAAAGAAAGAGAACCTTATAGTCACTTTTTGCCTCCAGAGAAAGAGAAGAGCCAAATGTTGAAGGTTGTCAAGGGATTTGCAGTGGCTTTAACTCGAAGGCGCAAAAGAGGAATTTTATGCTTCCTTCTAGGTTAGCCATCCTAATTTCAAAGGTTTAATAAATCAGTTTAGTTGTAATAAAGCTTCTCAAAACATATTTCTTTTCCACTATTGCAATATAATTCTGTATCCGATTTCAATTTTTATAGTGATTTGTACTCTTGTTAATACTATATTTTATTGAAACTAGCTTTATATAAACAAATATTAGAACACAGGGAAGAATTAGAATTTCAGCATTTAATGATGCAATATCAAGGCATATGAATGTAAAAAAGTTTTGTCAAGTTAAACAAGACATACTTAACCTCTGAATAGCTCATTAGCCCACATACTGGAATTACGAATTGCAATGGAGAAATTATAATATACTGCTATGTAAAGTCTATCTTATCAATTATCTCAGTATGGCTTGAGCTTCAATTTAGGACATCAAATAAATCCTCAGGAGGCAACATTCCTGGGGGAAATAATGATGATCAGAACTAATTTTCTGTACTTGGGAAATACTGGAGTCTAGAAAATACATAGCCAGCAACATAGTGAATAATTATTGACATATATCCCGGTTAGTTTTAAGTGATTAATTACATTGTATTAAGACTGTATAAATTAGTGCCATGTTGACTCACCTATTGCCATTTTCATCTGTCTTTGTCCTCATTACACATTAAAACAAAACAAAACAAATCAAAACAAAACATGTATAGTGTTGTAGCTAGAAACACTGGCTTTTGAAATTTAGACTAGAGGTTGAATTCCTGTTTCACAATTTTCTAGTTCTACAAACTTAACCAAGTTACTAAGAGTTCTGTAAATTTAGTTTTCACAAATCTTATATGTCATTGTCATTAGCAGCAGCATCATCGTTATCACCATCATCATCATCCTGCTTAATAGGTAGGTATAACACATATGTGTGCCTTATGCCATGTGCCTTTGACCTATCACATATTTCAGCTCCATTTATGGTAAAGTTCCTAGTCTTTCTGTTAGTGTCTCATAGCATGGGCCTGCTGAGACTCTCAACTTTTCCTGTGCTTTTCCTTTTGAAAGGAAGCTTGCTTAGAAGAGCTATGCCCAGGGAAGACTTGGGTAATAGGGATGGGGTGATGTAGGGGTAGAGAGGTTGGCCTCTGGTGCAACTCTACCTTTCCTACTTTGGAAGTCCAATTATCTGGAATATTCTACCCAATTCCTCACAAGGCCCACAGTGGGACTGAGCCTCTGCTGGCCATAGTTCAGTAATACATCTGCAGTTATCTTCCTTCCTTCTTTGTCTTATCATCTCTCCTTCCACACCATCTCCACTTCCTTGCTCTTACTTTTTCTCAAATAATCTACCTGCATCCAACTACTTGTCTTCAGTTCTTGTAAGAACTAGAGAGTTGTTTCTTATCATCATGGTAGTCATCATCCTCATTGTCATGATCATTGTCATCATCATTATCATCAGTGTCATCAGGATTATTTTGGTGTTTATTTCCATGTTTCCCACATTATTATAAGAAAATATTAATATTTCCTTCCAATAGGTAGAGATTCTTATAACTTATATATTTATTTGACACTTTGGAATGCAAAATAAGAAAATAAGACAATTGTAAAAGTTGTGTAGCCCCTTTGTGGTTGTTTGTGGTGCCACTGAGTTGAATAACATTAATCAGAATTTGCATAATGTAGATTTTATAATGACTTGGTGAACTAGTAAGATTTTTTTCTTCCTTTAATTTAAGCTTACTGTAATAATGAATAGTATCAAATGGTTTATATCAAAAGTATTTTGGGGGCCTGGTGGCTCAGTTGGTTGAGCATCCAACTCTTGGTTTGTGTTCAGGTCATGATCTCAGGGCTGTGACATCAAGCCCTGCACTGGGCTCCACGCTCAACAGGCAGTCTGCTTGAGCTTCTCCCTCTTTCCCTCTGCCCTTCCTCTGCCTTTTTCTCTTTTTCTGTCCCCCTCCTCTCAAATAAACAAATAAATCCTAATAAAAAGGTATTTTTTAAACTATGGAAATAGGCAAAGTAATTTTCAAACCCTAAAGCACATTGGGAACCCATATTTTTATAAGACCAGTTGTTCTGATCATTTTTATCTATTCATCAAATATCTATAAGTAGTTGACAGCCATAAAAATATTTAGATACCAGAAGATAATAGCTATAGGGTATAAAGTATTATATAACTCAAAATGCTTATTAACTCAGATCCGGCTTCCCCAGGATTATTATATTTCATCTGCTCAGCATATGGTGACCTTCATTTGCATTCTCATTGCTTTAAAGCACATTATCATCCAAGTTATATTTAAATTTATTTAATTCTGTTCAATGATGAAAATTGTTTGCACAGAACTGTGCTATAATTTTTTAATCATTAAGGCTTAATAATTTCAATTGAATCTTATGATATATGAGATGAAATATATTAGAATGGAAAAAAAAACCAAAGCAACTTCATAGTAATAGCTTTGAGATAAGTCGTGTTGACACAATAAAATCATTTGATATATAATGAGAGCATATATTCAATACTAAAGAATAATGTAAAGAACATGAACCACTTAAAATGTTACTGCTATCTGCTCCATAATTTCTCACACAAAGTATCTGTACTGTACCAGTAGTAATCTGCATTCTGTGGATCAAAGAGGAATAAGACTGAATCATTTCATTTTAGCAGATCATAATCTATTAGGGAAATAAATAAAAACAAATAGAAGTACACTTTATAAATTATCTGTTATATGTATTAAAACAAAACTATACAATTATAACAACTGGTGATGGTCATGTAAATTTCATAGAAAGATTGCATTTGAACTGGATCTTGAAAAATAAGAAGGCAGTTCCAAATGAAGTTTTTTGAGGAGAAAATTCCAGGTCCTATGGTATCATGGACAGAAGATGTGCCAGGGTAAAAGAGATTACCATAATTAAGGCATTGTCCAGGTTGGTAGAATATGGTGTGGAAACCTCCAAAATTAAGATCATCTTGTCATGGATATTGTATTTTATACTCACATTTTTGAAATTCACCATGTAGTTAATGAAGAAGCCTTTTGAAGATTATAGGTAGACATCCACTTCTTTATTTAACATCTCACTTTGGGGTTTCTCAAGTTCTCAAGAAGACATTGCTTTGTTTCCTTTTCTCATCTAAAATCTCTCCTGAGGTGATGATCACTTCTGGTCCCATAGTGACTATCTATGTGTGGATAACTGAAATTTACATTTCCACTGTGATATTTCTTTTTTCCTGAAAGATAGATATGATAACATCTACTTATCTTCCCACAGAAGTCTAAGAGGAATCTCAAAATAAATATGTTCAAAACTGACTCATTGACTCTATCCTTAAAATATTTTATCACTGATAGTCCCCATTTCAAGAAACTACCACACCACACACACACACACACACACACAAATTAAGAATCAAAGGAACTATCTTTAGTTGTTTTCTTTCTCCAACACCCTATACATCTTCCAATCTACCAGGAGGTCCTGATTTCACCATCAAAATCATTGTGATCTTGGGGCACCTGGGTGGCTCAGTTGGTTAAGCAATTGTCTTCAGCTCAGAATGTGATCCCAGGACCCTGGTATCCACCTGCATTGGGTTCCTTGCTCAATGGGGAGCCTGCTTCTCCCTCTCCCTCTGCCCCTCCTCCCTGCTCATGCACTCTTTCTCTCTCAAATAAATAAATGTACTCTTTAAAAAAAAAAATCATGATCTCTTCTCTACTTCATTTCTATTCTTACCACACTTGTCCCTGTAACCACACTGTCTTCTGGACCAGTGGAAGAGCCTCTTAACTGACCTTCCTGCTTTCATGCTTGGGTTCTTCTAATCAATTCTTCACACCGTAGCCAAAGGTATTTTTAAAAATATGTTGCAGTTTTTCTTATGGCTCCGGCTGTTCCTTGGGCTAATTTTCTGCCTAAGGTATTTCATGAATATCTGTTTCTCATGAATAAGGTTTTTGCTAACTTCCTGAATAGGGCCTTAAAATGTCCTACCAATTACTTTTTTCTTACACGATCATTCTCTCTTTTAACAATAATTTACCCATTGTTTTATCTTCAACATATTATTTATAATTAGCTTAAATTATCCCTTTTTACTATATTTTTATATGCCAATTGTCTGCCACCAGCTCCCCATTAAAAAACTGGAATGTTAACTCTATGACAACAAAACTCATGTCTGTGTTATTTCAATGCTGTATCTCCAGCACTGAAAATCACAAAAATATTTGTAGAATAAAAAAAAAAAACATTTTATACAAGTGACCCCAAAATCAGTGCGACCCCAGGCAAACATGAGACATGAGCTTCAAAAAAAGATATGGCATAACCTTCATTTATATTAGCCAAATGTATATGACAAATGCCGAACCCATAGAAAGCATTCCATAAACATTTCTGGAAACAATGAATAGCCTACATTAAAGAAAGAAGAGATACAAAGATAATATATTTCCACAACAACTACATAGCATGGTAAAATTCAAAATATCCTTGTTTTCAGAGAGCAAACATAATGGCAACAGAATGTTAAGAGTCACTGGATATCACCAAATGACATCCACTCTAAGAGTAAAAGAGATCCTATAACAGAGATCATAAAGTAAATAAGATGAACTATGGCTTCAGGCAAAACAAGGATACTAATGAGGAAACCAGGGAGAACTCTAGTACACCACAAAGACCAATATTCTAATGTTAAGCACCTTTGCCACTCTCAATAAGGAAACAAAAACTTTCCTTTGAACATGCATTTTAGATAGATAGAAATGAACATTGCCATAATCAAAAGAAATTTAAAATGTTTGACCTTAAATAGCTATGTGATTTTCTGTATCAAAATTTTTTTTTAAAGATTCTACCCATTTATTTGAGCATGAGACACAGAGAGAGAGAGAGAGAAAGAGAGAGAGAGCACAAGTGAGGTGGGGAGGAGAGGCAGAAGGAGAGGGAGAAGTAGATTCCCCACCAAGCAGGGAGCCCAACACAGGCTCATCCCAGGACCCCAGAATCATGACCTGAGTCGAAGACAGACACTCAACTGACTGAGCCACCCACGCTCCCCTGGATCAAAAATTTTTAATGGAATAGTGGAGCGATGACAATGATGATTATAATTATTAGGATGATCTCATTGAGTTGTCATGGAAAGTAAATGCTTTGTTCTTATATAGATCACCAACCAAACCGTTTCTCTCATCTTTATATCCAACAAATATTTCAGATGGTCTGCAGATTTTGTCAGAAAAAGAGGATAGCACAATCTTTCTGTCAAAAGTCATCCAGAAGCATATACTACAGCAATAACTCTGCCTTGGCTTCAGTAGGAAATAAAACCAGTCATTAAGCATTAAAACCACTCACTTGCCTTAATTGCTGTACTTACATGATTTCTCATTATGTTTGACTATCTAGAGACGTTTGCTGATGGAGAAGGACTTTCCTCTTTATGTCTGTTCATCACCTGCTCTGAAACTAATTTGGATTCATAAGAAAGAAAAAGGCAGTTTTTACAGCCTGATTCCCACCCAGCGTATTTCGCAAGATTATTACGAAACGAATCTTCAACCGACTTGCAGAATTGAGCATTCCTATCACTTCAGACTAATCTAAAGAATGGAGTGCAAGATTTTGGTTTACTTACTTATGAATGTGATCATAAACACAGTTAAAACAGTTAATATTTAAATATAGCCAAAACCTTTTTTTGTGGGATATGAACTTACGCAGAAAATCTCTTACACAGAAAATAGAGAGGCTGTGTATGCATGCTAAGAGAAAGTGAACTTTTTAACAGACAAATTAGTGAGTATATCCGAGCCCTGAAGTTAGCCCCTCCCCTCAAGGACCAGAATTTCAGGAATAGGGATGATTGTTCGATAAGACAATAATTGTTGAAATGATGATGTTAATATACGGCAACTATTTTCTGGAACATAAAATAGTCTTTCTGGAGAAATGGCAATATTTGAGACTTTTTAGAGTATTTTCCTATCCATATCCATACCTCTGCGGAATGTATCTGTTTATTTTAATACTTTTTTTTTTTTCTCTTGAGGACTTGATAAAATGTTTACTTTTTGTATTAAGTCATTTAGGCCAACTTGCTTATCTGTGATAATCACCTGGTAACTTGGTTACAAAGATACAGGCAGTAAGAGTAGAGGCAGCAAGGCCTCAGAAAGAGTGGACATTGGAAAGAATGTAATTCAAGAACTGGACAATATAGGGAAAGTGGAGTAATACCAATTTGAGGAGAATAAGAAGAACTATGATGGGATTTTAAAAATATATTGAGTTTAAATATGTACTGCATTGGTTTTATGAGCCTTAAAAACCTCAAAATTTAATCCTTGAAATAATCCACGCACATTAGGTAATTCAAAAACTACAGAACTTGATAGAGGTTTACTCAATGAGACATTAGTGGAGCTAGGATTTTATCCTAGGTTTATCTGACTCCAATTGTCATTCTCTTTCCAATAGTCAACACTATCGCTAATAGCAATCACACATGGTTAGGAAAGAAGTCATAAATTTGAAGTAAATTAACATTATTCTGTCATTCAAGAATATGGTATTATAGAAATAATAAAGGAAACTTTCTAGAATCAAAGGGTATTCAACAATGCATTCCAAGGAGGATTAAAAGATTATTGATTACACATAATTTGGAAACATTTGGATTATAAATCTGTGACAGATAGCTCTCATTTATTTCCCCAGGAAAGTCTTTAGAGAGTTGCTACAAGAAATTTCAAGTAAACCTTCAAGGAACACTTTCAAATTTTTTGAGATTTGTTTCAGTTATTATTACCTTGTATTTCAGGGACAGTAACAAATGGAATTCATATGCTAATGTTAGAAATCCAGAGCATATGGTATTGCACAGAAAATTTTATTTGAAATAAGTTGAAACCACAAACTTGACATAGCAAATTGTACAGAATTAATGGAATGACTTGAAATGTTCCATACATGTCAATTCATATCTTTGTCCTCACAAGGTTTCTACTCAATAGTCAAACAAACAATTTATTGAATTTTAATCCAAACTGACTAATGCTGTATGCAGTTAACCAATGTAGCAAGTCTGAGCTGAACACATATTAACTCCAGCATGATGAAACCACTGGGCAGCTGAGGTGTTAACAAACAGTGATCAAAAGAAAAAATCTTGACTGAATGGCCTGAGGTTACATTTCAATGATGTATGTAAACTGAGTCATAAAGTTAAAAAATGATAAACTCGGCAGTTTTAGGAGGACCTGAAGAGTAACTCATTTTTAGTTGCCAAGTGAATGTTATCAGCTCTGGCTGGGTTCATTGTTCATGAAAGTAAAACATCACAAATAGGTAACATTGATTTAAGTATTACCACATGACGAAATAAACCCGTTTATTGGTTTGCATTTTTCATTTTAAGACAAATATCACTATACTCCTTCATAAAAGGATAGAGTACTTGCTGTATCATAAAGCTACAGGATGGGAGTGAGCTAGTTACAGTCACTAAAGTTAACCAATTAACATCAATGTTTCATAGTTCTTTTTCATGCAAATTATCAACAAAACAAAACAAAATCACTTTCTTATGTGAACCTCATCATAGAAAAGTCATTTAAAAGGAAATATAATCAACAAGGAAAGGAAATGGCATTTAAACGATACTGCTTCATGGAATATAACAAATTTAAAATACAAGGAATGTCTTCACTTTGGGAACGAACTCTCTGTAAACACTAACAGTAGAAGAATGAAGAAAACAACCTTGAACACTGCAGCAAATATGAAGTTAGGACACCATAATTGGTGGCGTATCTAGATTGAATAGTGTCTCTAATTCAAGGAAAGAAACAACTTATTCCTGGGATAAATAGTAATAACTTTGGCAGGAAAAAACATTCATACTCTATAGTCAATAAGTTGAACATAAAGAGAATAAGGAGTGAATAGGAGAAAAACAAAGATGAGTGAAGTTCTAACACTATTTAGATTTTCTACTATATAAATATTGAGTGGGTGTGTGACGTTTTAAGGGGTTTTCAGCCTAAAGGAAAATGACTGTAATTATTGTGAGATTGTTGACATTATAATCATTTATATTGAAGATTAAGTGAAGAATGTACTTTTCCAATCCTTTCTTAAAAAAAAAATAGGCCATTTGACATTCTTCATCCACAATCATCAACTCTCAACATTACGAAAGTAGTTAAAACTTAGATTTAAAAAATGCATTTTTGAAAGGTAAGGGTTTGTTTTTCTCCCTATATCCTGTCCCACTGTCCCACTGTCTTTTGATGTATACATGTATACTTTAGGTATTTCAGAAAAGAATAATTGACCTTTTAAAAAATATTTTATTTATTTTAGAGAGAGAGAGCATGCATGAGGGGAGGAGGGAGAGGGAGAGAGAGAATCTGAGGCAGACTTCATGCTCAGAGAGGAGCCAGATGGGGAGCTTGATCCCAAGACCCTGAGATCCTGACCTGAGCCAAAATCAAGAGTCAGCTGCTTAACTGACTGAGCCATGCAGACACCCCATAGCTGACTTTTTTTTTGACAAATGAGTGAAAATGTTTCAGTAGGCCTTACTTCTTTTGCCTACAGATATCATACACTCATTTTTATGAAATACACAAAAACAAAGCAAACCAAGCCTGTAGAGTTCTTCCAGCAAACTAGTTTACCACATTGGGGTAATGTAGGGCAGGGAGAGAAGAAACTATTGTTCTACAACTTGTTTAATAATGAACCCATTTTCTTTAAAGTACAAACAGTAGACGGAACAAAGACTTTGTGGGGTTGAGGAGATCTCAGTGTGAATCCCGCCTCTGCCTCTTTTCAGCTGTAAGGTGGACACAAATTCCCAGTCTGAAGAGGACATAACCTTCCCTGTCACCTTCACTGTGAGTGACTATATTGTCAGCAATCTCATAACAATTACAATTTCACTTTACTTTCTGTGAAATTGGGAAAACAATAGCTACTTTTCATTTTTGAGAGAAGTCGTTTGAAGAAGTAATAATTTGGCTCTCTTATGTTTTATAACCTGTGAAATGAGCACAGAAAGTTGAGGAGAAATTCTGAATGTGGCAGGGTTGCCTTGGTGGCTGTGCTTTATAGTCTGGCTCCTGTTTGTTAGTAAGAGAGTGACCACTAAGGTGTGGAATCATCTCCACTGTGGAGGCAGCATTTACCTGTGGTGTAAACAGCTTCAAAATTGGTTTTGTGCTTGAGATATTGATGATTCAAGTTCTTTGACAACTTATCTTCATTTTTTCCCAAGACATAATAATTTGGTTTCGGTCTAGTGTTTTGTCTTTTTTTGAAGAGTTTATTTTAAAAAGTTTGATACAGTAGTGGAATCCTTATTTCAAAATTATTGGCATATGATTCAGTAGTGATTTATAATTATTCAAATTTTCTCTGTATTTGTGGATGTTTTCTCATTTATAATTGTGTGTATTTGGTTTTTTATTTTGTTCTCTTATTGTTGACTAGATTGGCTTCTGGTACTTTTATTCAGAGTCAGCTCCTATTTATTCATCAGTGCTCCTATTTATCAGAAAATAATGAATTTTAAATATTGTTTTCTAATATTTTAGTTAAAATTTGCCTTTATTAGTTAACACTTTTATTTGTTATTCTGTTTATTTTTTTTAAATTTTTTCATTGATAATGTCATTCAATTTTTTCCTTCTTCCCTTTCTCCCTTCCTTCTCTCTCACTTTTCTTTCTTCCTCTTCTGTTCATTTCTTCATTCTCTGTTCATTTTTCTTTCTTTTGTTCTTTCATTCTTTCTTCTTTTAGAATGTGAAGGTTACATGATGCCATCTTGTTTTTAATATTTCTTATATTATTTCTTGGTGAACAGGGAATTTGGTTTATACTATTCTTATATTGGGGCATTTAGTGATATGTTCTACTTCAAAATAACACATGACTACTGAGTATGTGAGAGCATGAGTGTGTGTATGTATGTAGGTCTCTGTGTATATATTGAGCTTTCTTCATTATCTTACGTAACTGGTTCTCTTTTTTATGAAATCTTTCATGGGTTAAGATATATACACTTATTATACTAGTATATTATATTTATTTTAATACTTTATTACATTTTGTGAGATTTTGCTTTATATAGTTTGATAGATTTGATATACTGCCAATATATTATTAGTAGTAGCAGAATGATACACTGCAAAACTTCATTGTGCATTTTCTCTTCAGTATAATGCCATTTCTTTGCATTATTCAGTGTTCTCAACCTTGAGTTGACTTTATCAGCTATTCATTTCAAAAGTAGCTCACTCTTTTTAAATTTACCTACTTTGCCATTCCTCATCATTTAAGTTCTGACATTTATTTATTACTCTAATTTATTTATCTTCTATAGTGATCCAAAGTTGATAGATCAAGATTTTACACCTATGATTATATATAGATTTATCTCTATATATGATAGAGCCATTTATATACATATTAAATTATTGTATAATCATCTAATTCAGAATCTGGAGTGAGAATATATGTTAAATATGTAGTTAGGAAAGTATAAAACATTGATTTAAGGCTTCCAAATTATAAAATAAAAATCTGTATCTATATCTATATCTGTATCTACATTCAGAAATAAGAAAACTTTGATTCTGAATCAAGACATAATAAAAATAAAACTTAAAATGCTTAGAGTCACAATGAAGGAATATACTAATATATACCTGTTTTCTCAATAAATGGGCATTAGTTAAATGATAATACAGTAGCTGTGAATGAATTTGTGTCTAAATGTGTTGAAGTCTGTGCCCTGGGTACACATCCAGCAGCTTTTCTCTTTTGCCCTTACAGGGGCAAGAGATCAAACTAGCTTGTAGTAATAACCTATTTTCTCAAAGTTTTTATGGGGCTTTAATATATATTATGTCTGGGGGCGCCTGGGTGGCTCAGTCGTTAAGCGTCTGCCTTCGGGTCAGGTCATGATCCCAATGATCCCAGAGTCCTGGGATCAAGCCCCGCATCAGGCTCTCTGCTCAGCAGGAAGCCTGTTTCTCCCTCTTCCACTCCCCTGCTTGTGTTCTCTCTCTCACTGTATCTCTCTCTCTGTCAAATAATAAATAAAATCTTAAATATATATATATATATACATACATATATATGTGTGTATTTATGTCTGCTCAGCTCCCTCTGTGTGCAGCTGTTGGGATGCATGCTATTTCTGTTTCTTTTCCTTCTTTTGTCCTTGTCCTTGATATTTTTAAATAAGATTTATTTATTTATTTGTTTGTTTGTTTGTTTATTTATTTATGAGAGATTGAACGTGAGAGAGTACTGGGGAAGGGCAGAGAGGGAGGGAGAGGGAGTCTTAATGAGACTCCACACTGAGGGCAAAGCCGGACATGGGGCTCAATTCCACAACCCTGAGATCATGACCTGAGGGGAAATCAAGAGTTGGATGCTTAACTGACTGGGCCAACCAGGTGCCCTGTCCTTGTCCTCGATATTAATCCCAAGGGATATTCTTCCTCTTCCCTCAACACTCTCTTTCTTTTTCTCTCTGTATTTCTATGTCTCTCTTATTTGGGATTACAGACAGTAAAGATGACATCTTTGTGCTATCTCCTCTGTGCGTGAGAAATTGGATACTGACAGAAGAGTTTTTCCTACTTCTTTTTCTCACATCTTTCATTAATGACATTGATGCATTTGGAAGATGGGTAATATTTTGGAGATATGGCTTCTGCTAATTTAATTGAAGGAAGTTTATCTCCATTTTTATTGATTTATCTTTATTCTTCTCTATTTTAATATTCTCTTCAAAGAAAACTCTACAGAATTCATAAATTTAGTAGCATACACGATGATAACTATCATAAGGAATATATCCACTGATTATCTATACCCCAACCTTTATACCATCATGTTTAGCCAAAATATCCCACCCATGGAACTTAGTGATCCTCACTTATAAAGTGCATAGAATAACAGACTAGCAGAAATGGGTTCACTGGCCTTCATGATGTTTAGAAGGAGGAATATTATGATCTCTGCATATATTATAGGTCTGCATATGAGAGGAATGCTAGGCACATGACACCCAAGCATTTCAAGAGTGGGCCAAGGAATACTTTTTAATTTATTTTATAATTAAATTTTTTTAGTTATTTAAAAAAAAGTATTTTTCATTTCTCAAAGTGTATCAAAAGAATTCTCCCAACATTATCTGTGTGTTTCTACTTACCACTTGCACACACTAGGTACACAATAAATAGACATATAAATGAAAATATTAATAATTGTGAGAACTAATTACTCTGTCACCTCAGTTTGACTAGATTTGTTGTTTTAGCATGGTGAAGATATATAATAAGTGCTGCTTTAAATATTGCCTTCTTGCAAGCATAGAAAAATTAGAATCAAACTTCCTAAATCTTAGTTCACTGAACACTAATACCACTTTTTTTGTAGAATAAACTTTAAGGTCAAAAGCTTGGGAATTGTTGATTTAAATGTCTTTACCTTTGTCACTATTGAATAGGGGCTCTAGAAGACTGCATAAAATTCCAGTAATTGATTCCAGTTTCATCATTCAATGGCCTTCTGCTGATCATTTGAAATTATGTTCACTCATTTCATTGACAATCATAAATTAACAGAATTGTGGAGAAGTTTGGTAGCTTTTTTTGGCATAAATTATATGCCATTATTTCTAATTAGGTATTTATAGCCAATAGCCTAGAGTAATATCCCTTCCATGCTATAATGAGAGAAACTGAGAATATATAAGAAAGGGCATTTATGAAAGCAATATCATGAATCTTAAATATTTATTGTAGAGAATAATGTGTCATTTTATATTTTAGCAGTTATTTAATGCTCATATGAAAATTATAAACTACAATAAAATTATAAATTTTACCTCATCATTAGGTACTCTGCCAAAATATTTAAAAAAAAAATAGTGTTAACCCATGATATAGAAGTGGTCATTACTATTTTCTACCTTGAGCCAATGGACCCTTATAACATTTTAATATCTAAGTCATATTACAAATACATTTTTAGAATTAATGATAAATGTAATGAAACAGTGAAAAACATAATAATAAACATAATGAAAAATGATTCAAATTTTTCATAAGGAAATAGGGGAAAAGACTTTGCACCAGGTAAATCCTGGCACTGAAGCATCACAGAAGATGAAAGAATACTATCAGGTGTCACTTTAGCAAAACCTGGCTGTCCAGATCCTCTTGTTGAGTGACTGAGGAAGACCATGATATGTCATTTTTCCTTAGAAATATATCGCTAAATCAATATTTCATTTTTAGAAAATTCATCTAGATTATAATCATTTGAAGAGTCATTGTTTGAGATTTTACTTTTATGATCAAGTTCATCATTATATTAGTTTTGAACTGTTACAGTTGTCACTTGTCATAGGTAGCTCCTTGAATTTTAAATGAAGATAGATAAATTGAAGAATTTAGTTCCTCAGTTATCCAAGCCACATTTTGAGAGTTTTATAGCCTCAGTGACCGGTGGAAACTTTATTCAATAGCAGAAGCATAAGATATTACCATTATTACAGAAAGTTCTATTGGGCAGAACTTGTACAAAGTGTTGTTGTCTCTTTGTTTCATCTTCTCAGTTGTGTAGTAATTGTGAAATATCTTCCTCTGTCAATTTTTCTCCCTTTGCCATTAAGATTGAAAAATAAAGAAATCTTTATTCTCAATTTTGCTCAGTTAAAGCTAAAAGCAGATTGGAAAGATGATCTATTCATTCTAATCATTCAGATTATTCTAACCCTGATGTTTTCTTTTTTAATTCAAAATACTTTTTTTGGAAAATGATATAATTTTGCAGTATTGACTTATATTTTTTCCCCTCTGTTACCACCATATATTTTGAGTGCACTTTTATAATGTAACTATAAGGTTATATATAGTTACTTTTGTCTGACTTTTATTACATCTTAATATTCTCAAGCATGCTTATTTTTAAATCTCGAGCACAATGTTTAACATGGGAATGCTTAAGTAAGTCTTAGAAGGAAATATGTGAAGGAGAATAGAAAGTAACATATGAAAAGAGGAAAACAAAAAAAAAATTCTTTTAAGGGGAAGTCTTTTGGATATAACAATAATCTGCAAAAATTATAGGAACTTGATATGAATGTGTATAACCACCTATTTTCTAAAAGAAGAGAATTATATTAAAGATGTTAAGTAATTTGACAAAGATCATGTATTGGTGTCTTATTACTGCTGCAACAAATTACCTCAAACTTAGTGCTTAAAACAACACAAACTTATTGTCTCACAGCTCTTTAGGTCAAAAGTCCAACATGGGTCCTCATGGGCTAAAATCAAGGTTTGGGCAGTTTGTTTTTGGAGAAGAATCCATTTTCTTTGGACTTTCTAGCCTCCAAAGGTCCAAAGGTTGTAGATGGCTTCCATCTTTGTGTGTGTGTGTGTGTGTGTGTGTGTGTGTGTGTGTGTGTGATTGTTTGGCATGGAGTTTGCAACATATATTTATAACTAATTGAAATCCAAAATAATATTGTAACATTTCACAGTGTAGTCCCAATTTCTTCCTTCAGTCTCTTATAATATTGTTGTTCATTTTACTTTACCTATCTAATCTATAATAACAAAATATATTTTTAAAATTTTTTGAGAGAGAGAGAGGGAGAGAGCAGTAGGGGAGAGGCAAAGGTAGAAGGACAAGAGAGAGAGAATCCCAAGCAGGCTCCACTCCCAGCACAAGCCAGACACGGAGCTCCATCTCACAACCCTGAGGTCAAGACCTGAGCTGAAATCAAGAGTCAGGAACTTAACTGATGGAGCCACCCAGGTGCCCCAATAATCAAAGACACTTTTATTATTATTTTTCAAATTATCTGTTAGATTAACAATATCTTATGATTTAGCTTTTAAATTTTTCTTTACTATTTTTTCTTTATCTAGATCCAATTTGTCAGAGAGAATCTTTATTTCTTCTCTTCTCTGAATAATAATTTTGCTGATTAAAGAAATATAAATTGGTGTGTGTGTGTGTGTGTGTGTGTGTGCGTGTGTGTGCTTTTTTCTTTCAATAGTCTGGTATCTTGCTTGCATAGTTTCCAAAAACAAGTCCTGTGTAATTCTATTCCTTGTTTATCTGTAGGATCTGTAGGTAAGTCATGAGTTTTCCCCTTCTAGCTTCTTCCAAGATTTTTTCTTGTCCTTGTTTTTTCTGAAGTTTGAATTGATATACCTTGATATGAATATGTTTTTATTTATTCTGCTTAATTTTCTCTGAGCTTCCTGAATCTATGGATTTTTGTCTCATTAATTTTGGAAAATTCTCAGTCGCTAATTATCCAGATAGTCTTTCTATTCCTTCCTCTCTTCTTCTGTTATTCCCATTACACATATATTACACTGTTTATAATTGTCCCACTGTTCTTGGATATACTGTGGTTATTTTCATTCTTTTTCTTCCTGTTTTTCAGCTTGCTAAGTTTCTTTTGACATATCATCTAGCTCACTACTTCTAGACTATTGATCAGATGTGGGAAAGGGGGTGCATTTCATAATCCTATGATTAGCTCTCTGTCTTCTCTCTGTCTTCTAGTGAACCAGTGTTCCAGGGCTGTGATCTTCACTGGTGGGGGAATTTACCTTTCCCATAGTTGGTGAGCTCTGGTGAAAATAGTTTCTTTTGAGGGTAATTCTTTTATAAGGAGAAGAGAATATTCTGGGGTATTTCAAAATGATTACTTTTCCTCTCTCCCTGAGGAAAGAGCATGAGGGGCTCTTTCTTCTGATCTTCACCTTGATAACCTGGTAGGACTATAGCTCATGAATGTATGCCCTGTCTCCCAAAGTTGGCCCCTGGTGTTTTTAAATATCAGACCAGTCTACATTGAGCCTTCAACAATTTGTTAATAGTGGCTTATCTTTGACCTCAGTTTTCTTATATATCTAATAAAAGCTGTTGATTTGCAGTTTCTTCAGCTTTTTCTCTGTTTTGAGGAGGAGTGGAACCCTTATACTATTTACAGGTCAGGCCTAGTTTCCTTCAAAACTAGGAAATGGCTGTTGTCTTTCTCTGGGATGAGCATATTAACATCCTGGGGGAGGCATTTTTCTCCCACAGGCCCAGGCTTAGAGGTCAGAGAAGTAGGATTATAACATATGTTCCCTTCGTTCTGGGCCATCTCTTTAAGAACTTTTTAAACTCTTTTAAAAATTGTTTTTTTGGAGTGAGGGGCATCTGGGTGACTTGGTTAAGCGTCTGACTCTTGATTTCAGGTCACGTCATGATCTCAGGGTCTTTAAATGGAGCCCTGTGTCTGTGTAGGGCTCTGCACTGGGCATGGAGCCTGGTTAAAATAGTCTCTCCTCCTCTCCCTCTCCCTCTGACTCTCCCCCATTTTCCTGCTCCTCCATCTCTCTAAAAAAAAAAGTCTTTTTCTCTCCCTCTCTCTTCCTTTTTCTTCCTCTTCCTCTTTTCTCCATCTCTCCTTCTCTCCCTCTGTCTCTTTCTCAAAACTATCACCTTTGCAATTATTTTATAATTTAGGTAGAATTTTCTTTTGTGTGTAACACTATTCCTGCTGAAACTATGCAAATGTGGTTTCAGTTTGGAATTTAGTCCCTCTGCCTAAGATGATCCTTGATGAAAAGTGTCTCAAAATTATTCCTAGCACTTAGTATCAAAATTCATATGGTGCACACTTACTTGAAGGCTATCCTGAATATTTTACAAATTGATTTCCCCTTGAAACCACCATGTTATGTGAACTTAAAAACAATATTGTATTGAAGACCTACGAACTATTATTATGAACATTATAGAGATGTGAAGATAATGGAAATAAACAATGGGTATTTTTTTAAAAAAAGAAACATTTTGTCAGTACTTCCATGCTTTTGGGTATATACATATAAGTTCAGACACACTAGTGTGTTAAACTCCACTGGCTATAGCATCAACATTTCAAGTGATCTCGGTTAGTTTCAGGATTTCTATATAGAAACAAAGTCTCAATGAGCAATTTAATATTATTTATAAAAGATCAGATAACAAATTTGTAAAGCAAACTCCTTCAAAATAACATCAGTATGACATGGCAATATATAGCATGATAAAAAAAAAAATATTGGGGGAAAAAAGGGCTGAATTTGCCTAAATCATTAGTACATTTTGAAAATTTTAAGTCTTTGGCATGAGGCCCAAGTCTAGGTCAATTGGATATTCAATTCAAGTTGCCATCTGCTAGATATTTTTGAAACTGATGTAGTATAAATTTATATTTAAATATGTTTTAGTCCTCAAAATGTTCATACCACAAAATCACCATTTTGACTGGCACTAATTAAAATTTTTGTCAAGCTGTCTCTGCAGAAAGACCAAGATTTGAATATAGTAAAATGCAACTAAATTAATGGCCTCCCGTGTTGGACATCTAGGGCTATATATTCAAAGGGCATCTACTACTTTTTCTTCTATGATGGCAGGTTTGAGCTATTAGTTTCAAATAATACATGCATTGCCAATCCTTTTTCAACAGAACAAAAGGGCGTCAATGGAATATTTTCCGAAGCCAGAGGGTGGAAGAAAGTCATCTTACTGTGGCTAAATCGCATGGCACCAGCCACACAAATCAAAAGGCTGCCTCCAGTGGGTCTGGAATGCAAATCTGATTTTCTACAAGAATTTGAGCATAGTAGAACTATGTACAGAGAGATTATAAAATCTATTATTTTTACTTATTTATTTATATTTTTATTTTCTTAGAAGAGTTTATTCTTAATTGTACAACAGGATCTAAGACAACCCTTCATTCTAGCTATAGATGGCAATAGATGCTATGACAGGAAAGCCAAATGTTTAAACAGGAATGGAATTAAGGATCATCATCTCCTCAGTCACAAGAAACAGCTTGTTTTTTGCCACATTTCTAAATAACACCTTGGGGACCCCTTCCCCATGGACTTTCCTTTTGGCGCCTTGAGTTTCTTCTGTCCCTGTTTTTGTTTCTGCTTGACTGCCTTATCTTCTTCGTCCATCTCCTTGGACTGCTTCTTGGGCTGATTCAGGGATTTCTTCTTGCCACTCTCCTGTCCAGACATGGCACCTGCCACTCTGTGAGGATATTTTTACAGGAAATACTCTAAAAGTAATAAAAAGTATTATTTTAAAAAAATAAATTTAATTGCACATAGTCTGTATTTTTAGAAAGAAGCCATAAAAATCAGCAGAAAGCACAAGGATTGTTTTATTCTGTGTCATTCCATAATTTTTTCATATAAAATAAAGCTTAAGTATGATTCATAAGTACATAAAAATCTATAAATTTTGAACTAATATGTTTATATAGTAGAAAAAGCAGATGTTGTATCAATATTAAACTTACAAATAATGTGATAAATCATGCTCTTTTGGGACAAATTTTAGATATGCGATTTGGAAGACAAGGAGGAAAAATCACTACACTTTGAGGAGTTGAACAATTGTTTAAAATGTCTTAGAAAAATTATAAAATATATACCATAAAACATTTTGTAATCTAAAAATAAAACAATAAGATTAAAATGTATTATTCAGTGCTTTCTCAACTATGAAGAAATAAATACTACCAACCTTAGTTGTAGTTTTCTTTGGATGTATCAATTTCTTTAATTTTAAATTTTTATGTTTTGGGGCACCTGGGTGGCTCAGTCATTAAGCATCTGCCTTCAGCTCAGGTCATGATTCTGGGTTCCTGGGATTAAGCCCAGTGTCACACTCCCTACTCTGAGGGGAGCCCGCGTCTCCTTCTCCCCGACTTGGACTCTCTAGCTCTCTCTCTCTCTCTCTCTCAAATAAATAAAATCTTTAAAAAATTTTTTTATGTTTTTTACCACATATGTATGGAAAATATATATCCTGTTAAGAGATAATTAAATAAATATGTTACCTACTTATTTTGTCTTTGATGTAAACACTATACCTATTTTTGAACTTCTGTGGCAGATACAGGACTTACAGTATGAAAACATTAAAGGATTTCTGTGACTGCTTCTTCTAAGGGTTATTAAATATTTTATCATCAGTCTATTGTAAAGGAAATAATTTGGCATAAGGATTCTATGTAAACATAACTAAATTCTTTATCATTTCATTATCTCTAAATATATTTTAATAATTTATCCAAAAAATAGTGAGGTTGTTATGAAGGACAAATGAAAACACATAAATGAAGAAATCTTGAATACTGGCTTTTGAGACCCTTTACAGTTTGATCTCAACCTGTCTATCTCTGCAGTTACACCTACCATTTTCTTTAAGGTAATTGTTCTAGATTATGTCCTTAGAGTTGTCCAATAAAATATAGGAAACTCAGTTAAATTTGAATTTCAAATAAACAATCAAAACTTCTTTCTGTATAAATTTGCCTCAAATATTGCATGGGGCATGTTTATATTAAAAATATTAAGTAGAGTGGAGCTGAATGGAGTAACGTAGAGTAGACTGTGATATTGATCCCATGCAATGCTTGGGTTGGAGTTATACTAAAAATAATTGTTTATAGAAAATTCGAACTTAGCTAAGTGTCTTATACTTTTATTGATTATATCCAGTAACCATAGCTATTACTAATTTGGCTAAGCTTGGAACTGTGTTTCCCAGAGTCTCTTTCACTGTGTATAGAGTTGGTCAAAAGAGTTAGACACTGAATATAATTTAAATGATGAAAATTAAGTGGCCACTACTACCCTGTAGATTTCTGTGGTCAGATATGGTAACAGACAGTGTTGCTGGGTTTCAGTGAATTTTCACTTTCCTCAGTTCAGCCTCTAGCTGCAGCTTGACTGCTGATCTTACATGAACAATAGTGGCTCCAGAGGGTTGATTGTGGCAAGAGCCTCCATAGACCTCTCCAGGAGCTGGCAGGGACATGCTTAGATTCTCAGCTCTCCCTGCAAAAGCTCCAATTTACCCATCTGTGTTACACTCCATGAAGGCTTGTTAGTCTATATTTGTGTCTGCTCATCCAACCGATCTTAACTTCTCAGCTCCTCAATTATGGAAGACCTAATTCCTATAATATCTATGAATTTCACAGTACTCATCATGGTTCTTTATCTCTGACTAAATTTAGATAATTGTGGACAATGAAAGTACCAATGATCTTATCTGGCTAGTTTCTTTCAATGTAATTTGGTAAATGTTGCAGTTTGCTTAGTGTGTATGCCACTTCCTTATGGGTCACATTTTGTAACTAAGTAAGCCTGCCAAGACTGAATATACTTATAGTCTAGAGGCATCATTATTTCCCTGTAAGAAAATTTTGCTTATGATTTTCCCAAATGCTCATCTTTTTCCAAATTCTCTAGCAAGTCTGCCAAACCCATCATCTATGGACATACAGTGTGCCTTATTCAGCACCATGGTCTTCCCGAGAACTTACTACTGATTAGGGAATTTTATTTGCAGTAAAGGAAGGATAGAAATTGGCTTGTGCTTGTGGAATTTCCTGTTTATAAACCTTTGATCTTTTTTTTTTTTTTAATAAACCTTTGATCTTAACTACCTGCTTTTAACTATCACTGGCCTGAAGAAACAATGGCAGGCACAAGATAATATCTTGTGAGGTTGTGGTCCTCTTTCCCAGGATGCAGGATATGCTTTGAATCAGTGACCCATATATGATCCTATTTCTTTCATAATCCATATTCATGCATATGAAAGGCAAGGCAGTGAAATGGGAGTGATTCCTCTTACTATTACCCCTAGCGATCCATCAGCAAAAGGTTTGCTTCCTATCATGAACTGCTGGCTCCTGCTTTAGAGAGAATATTTCCTAATGGAGGAAGGATTAATGGAAAAGTAAAATCTTCCTTAAACTGGTGGTTAAGACTACATTGTCTATATTGAGATTCTCATGACAGTTAACTAATGGGCAAAGAAGAGAGTTAGCATTCCTGTTAGAGTGGTTTATTCCAACTTTCTGGAGGAATATTTGTTTGTAGTAGAAAAAGTGGAGAAAATGACTCATTCATGAGATCCTCTAGGACCCCTCTCAGAAATTCTTTGGCCTAAAATAAAAACTAAAGGAAAATTTTAATGACTCAGTGCAGACATGACTGTGAACTGCTCAGACACTATAGGGACATGGCTTTAGGTCACTGCACTAAGTAAAGAACCATGATCAGCTGAGGTGGTTTCTGAGGTCAAAGGGAATATGGAATTGGAAATAGGAAAAAGTTATAAATACCAGTGATGGCCACATGACCTGTTGTAGAATGGGGATTTTAATAAGTAGGTATATTTATCCCTTGCTTTAGTGTGAGTTTATTCTTATATTTATTGAGCAATTATTTATCTTTCCCACTGTCATAGTCCTAGTATCTAACATAAGACATAATGATCATAGTCAACCTTATATCTCAGTATATTTAATTTATAGGATATCAAAAGAGTAATGATATCTAGCTAGAAAAAGAATAAACGTTACTGGATTACGGATAACGAGTGTTTAGGTATCTTTTAGATTGGTTAGTTAATTTTTCTGTAATATGAGGCATGGTTGCCTCATGCTGTGTGGAAGCAGATAATTGCTATTTTCTGTATTTTGAAATATGTAGTTATGATAGGTGTAATGGATGTCAAAATGTGCTACCATCATCTTCATTAAGCTGGGTATTATTGTATCAAAACATATTCCCCAGATGGTTGAGGGATAGAGTTGGTCCATAGAGAAATTTGTATTTCCATTACAGCAATTGATGTGTTTAGTTTGTCAGATTTTTTTTGTAAGCCCCACTTCTTCCTCCGCCCCAGTGATTTGGAAGAATTTATTAGGAATGCTTTCTCTGTATCTTCTAGTCCTCCTTCCAGATTTTCACTTCCTAAGCTTCTTTCAAAACTGTATAAGCTGTAGCTCCTCTAAAAAAATCTTTAGCCCATGCGGCAGACCCTACATTGACTCCCAATAATCTGCCCCTGATCGTCATGCCTCTTGAGTGTGTACGGAAACTGTGAGTTGATTCTAATTGATAGAATATGGCAAAGTCGATGTGATATCACTCTCCTGGTTATGTTACATTATATACACCTCTTAGAGTTTGTAGAGAGATCCTCTCCCTCTAGTGTTGAAGAGGCAGGATGTTATGACATGAGTCGCCTAAGGAGGGAGCAACTTGGAAGCAAACTTTGGACAGCCTCTAGGAGCTGAGGGACTCATTTTTACAGCTGTAAGGGACTGAATACTGCCAACAACCACATGCGCTTGGAAGAAAACACAAGTTCTAGAAATGTCTGGCTGATATCTTGACTAAAGCTTTGTGAGACCCTACACAGAGAAGCCAGCTAACCTGTAGCTAGACTCTTGACTCACAGAAACTGTGAGATAATGAATCTGTTGTTAGAAGCTGATAATTCTGTGCTAATTGGTTATTATACCAATAGAAAACTAATATAGCCTATAAGACTCATAATGATTATGTTCCTAACTGATACCTGATTGATTCACATTTCACAGTACATATTACAACTGGACTTTTTTAGTATTTCCCTCCCCATTTTTATTGAGATATAATTGACATTAACATTATATAGGTTTAAGGTGTACAACATAATGATTTGATATATTTGATATATATATTAGCAAAAAGATTACCACAATAAGATTAGTTGACATCTGTCACCTCTCAGAGTTATGATTCTTTCTTGTGATAAGAACTTTAAGATCTATTCTCTTAGCAACTCTCGAATATACACCACAGCATTGTTAACTGTAGTCATCATGTTGTACATTACAATCCCAGAACTTATTTATTTTATAACTCGAAGTTTGCACTTTTTGACAATCCTTACATAATTTCTTCATTCCCCACCCTCGCCACTGACAACCACAAATCTGACCTCTGTTTTTATGAGTTGTTTTTTTTTTTTAGATTTCACATATAAGTAAGATCATTTATTTATCTTTCTCTGTGTCACTTTTTTTTTAAGATTTTATTTATTTATTTGAGAGAGAGAAGGAGAAAGCACAATTAGGGGGAGGGGCAGAGAGAGAGGGAGAAGCAGACTCCTCACTGAGCGGGGAGCCAGATGCAGGGCTCCATCCCAGGACCCCGGAATCATGACCTGAGCTAAAAGCAGACACTTAACCAACTGAGCCACCCAGGAAACGCGTCTGTGTGTCACTTACTCTTTTTTTCTTTTTTAATCTCATATCTGTTTCTTTCCCCACTACACTGCAAACCTCATGAAGAAGTTTCTTTTTTGCATCTCCAATATAAGAATATGCCTGGCATCTAATGAAGAGTTGTAGAATAATCATGACTGATTGGTCAAACCAATGAAGTAATGAACAAATTATGATTCATATCAGATTTTGTTTGGAAATAAGAATGAACCACTGTAGCTAAAATTGTCCTCATTCTATGTCAGGATTGTGAATTATAAAAATTTCAAATCATGAGCATAAATTTGCTTTAGTATAAAAAGGTAAAAAAACATATTTTAGTTCTCCTGTTATAAGAGTCATTGTGATATGCAGCATTTAAAAATGCAGATTTATGGACCCTAACTCAAATACAATGGTTTAGGATTTCTGAGTGGGGCCTCAGAATATGCATATACACAGACTTGTCAAGTGATGTTTACTCACACACACATCTGACAACTATTTCTGGAGAAGCATGACTTTCTTTTCACATTTTTAAAAAAAATATCTGCACATAAAGTAGTGGCTTCACTGTGTGAATTGGAAAATCAAAATCTTCTACGCCTAAAGGTAGGTGATAACAATGAGCTCATTATTAATATTTAAAGTCAGAAGACAATTGAATTAAAGAAATGAAATAATAAGTGTAAGGCATATATGCCAACAATGGAAAAGAATCATTGAACTGTCTTGTACAACTGCAATTTCAGAATTTTATTTTATGTATTATGTGTTAAAAATAATACTCTTGGGGCACCTGGGTGGCTCAGTGGGTTAAAGCCTCTGCCTTCGGCTCAGGTCATGATCTCAGGGTCCTGGGATTGAGCCCCACATTGGGCTCTCTGCTCAGCAGGAAGCCTGCTTCCCCCTCTCTCTCTGCCTGCCTCTCTGCCTACTTGTGATCTCTCCCTCTGTGTCAAATAAATAAATAAAATCTTTAAAAATAATAATAATAATACTCTTGACTCACTTGCTTTTTGAAATGTTAAATACAGAAAACAATCTTTTTATTTAAACTTAACTGTGAATATAGTGTCAGATTGTTAGTATGTTTTCATAATTTAAAAAAAAACCTGGTTCTATTTCTGTTAATAAGATCTCAGGTTTATAAAAAGAATTTTGATATTTATTTCTTGGTCTTTGTTGAAAGGAAGATATTCTGTTAGATTTTCATTAGAATTGTGATATGTGATCTTTAAAATCTATTCACCAATAAGCCCTTATAATAGTAATTTACTGAAAAATCAGTAATCAATAAACTTTTAGCATGCATTATACCAAAATCAATAATATATTTTTATAGAAAATATTCTGATAAACTTTTAATGAGAATATATTTATATCATATTTAATAGTGAAAAATAATGAAAACTTTTAGAAAATTGAGAAAGCTTGAGAATGCTGTTTACTAGGACATAAGTAGAAATGGTTTACAATATTTTGTTTGGTAGTGGCAATTGATGCTTAATAAAATATAGCAATACATTTTAAAGTGGTATTTTTACCATTTTTGGTAACACTATACCATACTTTACCATAGTTTGGTAACACTAACTTGTCTTTAAAACATTTAATTAGATTAAATTATACATTGTTTCTTACTAGCTCATCTATCCACCTTTTTGCCCTATATAGAACAAAGATCTGAATATCTCAATGTGTTTTGCAAAGTGATATGAGATGAGTTAATTTTTAGCAAAAATATCATGAGACTAAAAGTGCCATAAATAAATATGACTCTATTACCAAAATTACAATATAATAAAAGGTTTGGTATTTACAGTTTTTTTCATAGAATATGTCAAGTAACTTTTTAAAAATCCATTCCTTGAATGTATTTATGGAAGTATTCATTTATGATCTTTCCAGTACCAGAATTTTCTAAAAAAAAAAAAAAAAACAGCTCTCCTAAATTTTGAAATTGAGAAGCTTGATACATACTGACAATATGGAAGACTCTGAGAAAAGCCTGTCAGCCCAATCAAGTGAAATGGCTCAAGTATGGAAATATCTTTTATCAATATATTGCTAAAATACAGTTGTCAAGGTTATTATTTTTTTTTTTTTGGAGAGTTTTAAGGGTTACACTCAATAAATGATGACGTTTTAGGGACATGATAAATTAGAATTTAGACAGCCACCAGTAATAAGCTTGTGTTCGTGGCAATCATTTTATTCCAGAACTGATCTTTCTTTTTTCTTTTTTAAAGATTTTATTTATCTATTTGACAGAGAGAGAGAGAGACCACAAGTAGACAGAGAGGCAGGCAGAGAGAGAAGGGGAAGCAGGCTCCCTGCTGAGGAGAGAGCCCGATGCGGGGCTCGATCCCAGGACCCTGAGATCATGACCTGAGCCGAAGGCAGAGGCTTTAACCCACTGAGCCACTCAGGCGCCCCCAGAACTGATCTTTCAAAAGTATACTTTAATAAATGTATAACCTGTATATAATGTTATATATTTTAAAAATGTTAATAAGTGTAGATTTGTTAAGAAGGGTGTTAAAAATAATTGCATTGCAGTGCTGACAAATACATTTAAGATGCACTGTGAAGTACAGTAAAAGAATACTAAGAATTAGAAATCATATCTTCACATTCTCACCAAATTATTAATGATTTGACCTTGAATAAGTCAAATATAAAATGGGTTAATATTAAAATGAAATATGATGATAATTAAGTTGGTTCTTAAACTGTGCTATTAATAAATATTAAATGCTTAGCATTTAATATTAAATGTTACTAATTGTAAAGAATGTCTTTTAATTCTTTGTGCACCAAATACTTCTATAAAACAAGTTAGAATTTGTGACCAACTACTATCAGATGTATTTTAAACTGGTTTAAGTCTATCCAACAATTAAAAACATAACATTGTCAGCTGATTAAATTCAACCTGTACATATAAATTTAATTTCGTACGTATATGATAGAAAGGCATTCACAATTTGGTATTGATTTTGTAAACTGAGGCCAATTCTTTCATTAAGTTTACATTTTCAGTTGCAGTAGCTTGGACTTTTAGACTTTTAAAATAGGAATGACTAGGGGCACCTGGCTAGCTCAGTCAGTAGAGCATGTGACTCTTGATCTCCGAGTGGAGCGTTCAAGCCCCATATTGGATGTGGAGATGACTTAAATAAATAAAACTTAAAGAAATAAAAAAAAAATCAGAATGACTTAACTTAGAATCTCTGAAGTCCACCTTATGAAACTTAGCCTTCAGTGATCCACATGGACATAGGAATCTTATAGAATCTTGTTATTAAAATTATGCTCTTTTCTTAATTTAAGCCCTCAATATCAAATAAGTTTTGAACTTCAGAAGTTCATATACATCTCTCTCTACTAAAGAGGAATTTCTTTTTTTCCTCTTTGTTCTAACGTCTCTATGTGTGTGTGTACAACTGCATATAAAATGCATTTGTACATGTGTGTTTGTATCACTTTTTCTCATGTTGAAATATGTATATATTATTCCCCCAAAGGAAGAAGTTTAGTTGGCCTAGTTTGAATCTGGCTTATCCCAAAAGTTAGGAGGCAGGGCAGATAGTTTTGCAGCTGTAATACAACCAAAGACTTGGATGGGAAGAGAGAACTTTCCAGGGAGGAAAAAAAAAAAACAAAAACGGTGCTATTTCAAATAATGCCTGGACAGACCAAACCATAGAAGACAAATACCACATGTATGTTTGGAAAGCAGGGCATGAGTTGGTAATACACACAAGGTAAATCTAGAGAGCAAGCAGAGGTCAAATCACAGGAGCCTACATGATGAGGCAGCTGGATCTTCCAGAACTTAGTAGCAGAATCGTGTAACTTGTTTATGGATTTTGCCCACTGAGGGAACATGGATAGAGTTTGAGGAGAGGAAATAAGCCTTATTTCTGTCTTGGGAAATTGGATGTGTAATGTGCTTTTTATAGACAGTGGGATAGAGAAAAAAAAAGATTTAAAGGATAAGATGACAAAAGAAACTCTATAACAACTTACTCAGCATATAGGACAATAACTGTATTGTTTTGAAGAATGATATATATTAAAATTAAATCAATGTGAAACTAGCATGTCATAGAAAATATTTGTAGTGGGTCAATCTCTTATTATTTTGAAATTATTTGCAGGACTATTTTAGAGATTTACATTTTACAAAAGGAGTTCATCACAAAGAGTATAATTATTTCATTCTAGCTTTGAAAACTAATTTCATCATGTAAGCATGTAAACAGTAGTAGACATGTAAATGAAGAAAGCATTTAAGTGATACTCGAAGGAAAACAGTTTCCTGATTTCATTAAGTGTTTTGACAAAATTCAAGATATATAAAAATGTGAATGTTGATCTTCAATTATGGTGACTGTAGTTTTATTACTAAAACTTAAATGTTGATTTAAGAAATTTAATTTTTTTTTTTAAAGATTTCATTTATTTATTTGACAGAGAGAGATCACAAGTAGGCAGAGAGGCAGGCAGAGAGAGAGGGGGAAGCAGGCTTCCCGCTGAGCAGAGAGCCCGATGCGGGGCTCGATCCCAAGACCCTGAGATCATGACCTGAGCCGAAGGCAGAGGCTTTAACCCACTGAGCCACCCAGGCGCCCCAAGAAATTTAATTTGATGAATGTTTATGAAACAGAAACAATCGTTTTCCCTACAAATATTGATCTCCTAGAGAAAAATGGCTGGAAAAAATTCTTGTGTTTTCTAGCTTTAAGCAAATCCCTTTGGATGGTTTTGTGTGTGTGTACACATGTAGGGTATTTGAATTAATTTCTTAAACATTCAACACTAATATTTATTTTTAATAATTTTTAGTCATTTTAAACTTTCTAAAAATCTGATGAGTGTATTCACAACTTTGAGCTGACCAAAATTGATCTAACCTTGTGTGCTACTCAAAAATATATTCATTTCCTACATGTATGTTTCTCTATTCTATGAGACAGGATTTATGGATTGTAGGGAAACAGCAATAATCAAAACAGAGAAATGTTGCTTTTATTTTTTCATGCAATGATTTCATTCCATTTTATCCCTCATCTTAGCCTATAAATTATTTCTTTTTCATTTCTTTTAGTGATTGCCATTCAGTTCCCAATATATAGTTTCAACTAATCTAAGCCCTCTCCAAACAACATTATGTGCTTCATGTGTACTATAGGTAAGAAGTTTCTATGTGAAGTTTCTTTCAAGTCTCTGGTTCAGTCACATTTACCGACATCCCATTGGTCAAAGCAAGGTTCATAGCTGAGTCCACAGTGCAGTGGTGGGCAAGATAGCTCTCTCATGGAGGAAGGGCACAACAATAGCATATTGGAAAGAAAGTAAATTTAGGAACAGGTAAGGAAATGATGCCATGATTGTAATCTATCACATAATCCACTCTATTCTTGATAGCACTCACTTTAAAGTCTACTGATATTGCATGTCATTTGGACTCATTACTTTCTAGGCATGCTGTCATGAATGAAATCATGGACCAGTCTCACACTGTCCTGTATTCTGCCTATACATCTCTCTTGCTTTGCAGTGTCATTTTTTTATTTTCATTTTTTCATTTTTAAAAAATATTTTATTTATTTGTTTGAGAGAGAGAGGGAGAGTGCACAAGAGCGGGACGGGGAATGAGGGGGAAAGGAGCAGAGGGAGAGGAAGAAGCAAATTCCCCACTGAATAGGGAGCCAGATGTGGGGCTAGATCCCAGGACCCCGAAATCATGACTTGAGCCTAAGGCAGATGCTTAAACAGCTGAGCCATGTAGGCAGCCCTGCACTGTCATTTTTTTTAGATTAAACCCAGAGTAGTCTTTAAAAACATGAATGCAGTTTTATTTTATTTTCATTCTTATTTGATAATTTAGCTTCGTATATGATTTTGCTTTGTAAATATTTTTTTTCCTTAGATTTCACAGTGATTTTCTATAATTGTTCAATTTCCAAGTTCCTGATGAAAAGTCTAATGCTATTATTCTTTCCCTTGTGGATGAATTGGTTGTTTCTCTTGAAGTCTTTAGACCACTTTGGAAACTTGGAGTTTTCAAATACCAAGATGCACTAAATGCAGATTTCCTTTTTCTTATCTTGTATTTTTTTTAATTTGATTATTCATTTAACACTTACATTGATATTTATGATATTTTTCTTTTCAGAAACAATTGCATTATGTTGAAATTCTTCCTCTTCATTTATATGCACCTCTTCAGTTTTGTCCTCTATATTCATTTTTTCTTAATATTTTAATTTATTTGTCTTTTTATCTTATTCCCAGAACAATATTCTTAATATTTTTCTAACGACTGCTGTATTACTGTATTTTTTCCTAATTTTTAAAAGTTTTTTCTATTGTCCACTTTTTCCAAATGTTTATTTTTCCTAGGATCTTGTTTTGCTTTATAGATAAAATAGTTTTGAATTCGAGAACACTATATTTTAAGGACATTATTATGCTTTACTCTGTGAATTATCTCATTAAATATTTTATTAAATATTTTCTGATATTTTACACTAAAATATTTCTTTTCTTTCCGCAAGATATTGTGATCCTTGATTGTCCATGTATCTTTAAAATGAAGGACTTGCTAACTTTTTCCTGAGTAGATTGGGTTTTCTGTGTGTGTGTGTGTGTGTGTGTGTGTGTGTGTGTGTGTGTGTGTATACATACTTAGTTGAGGGTAGCTAAATGCTACCTTCGAGACTGGGTTTCCTTTGCATATATATGTGAGTTGTTACCCTCAAGTAGGAAAATAAAATATTTGGAAATTTTTTGTTGTACATTGATAATGCCAATTAACATATTGCACTATAGCGTTGGTAAATGGGAGAGAAAATTATGCATGAGGTTTACCTAAGGCTACTGTGATCCATATCTGAATCTTACAAGAATAATGCTCAAATATTTCTTCCAATTGTAAAATCAAGCAGTACATAGGTGTTTAGGGGTAGAGTTGGCACAGTTGTTGCATAGCTAGGCATTTAGCAAACCTCCTTCTAGCCTTCCTTTTACTTCATGCCCTCACTACTTACACATATTATACTCAAGGTTTCCCTGGGGTTCTATATGGTCAACGAGTTTTCTTCTCTTGGTTTCATTGATTCTGGACTCTGAATTCATTCACTCTATCTCAGTGATTATCATCATCCCCCTCAAGTTTATCTTCCAATAAGTTTGATGTTATCTTTGTCTACTCTCATACTCTTTCATTTTTGTGACATTAATCCTGTGTGTTATTTTTCTTTCATTTAAATAAGATCTCAGAAGGAAGCCAAAATAAAAACTTTGTGGATGTTGGCTGTATAGAACTGGAAGTCAATGCAATCCCTTAGTTTTCAATGACTTACAGAACCTCTTACAGCTTAAGGATTTAATTGTTTAGTACAACTGCCCTATTGGCATTTCCATCAATTTAACATGGCATTACAGTTCTTTAGTTCACTCATCAGTGATTTTGAGCCACTGCCTAATTAGAAATGAAGAATGTAACAGTAGGGTGTTGTTTCTTTTCCCATTCAATAGATATTTATGGAGTAACTGGTCTGTTTATAGAACAGTGTTGTATCTGATGACATGCAAAAGTAATAGATAATATTTATTTATCATTTATGTGTCAAAGGCACCAGGTAAAGCACTTTACGAACCACCTCTTTATTTCATCATCATATTATCCTTTCAAAGTAGGTAATATTATTGTTTCTCTTTTCTACAAGAGGAGTTGAATATTCACTGAAATTGATTCACCCACAAATGGAAGAGCAAGGAAAGGACACTAGTTTTTCTTTCACCCAAGACTGTTGTAGGTCAATTTCGAATTGTTCAAACACTGCTCTCAAATAGTATGTAGGCTAGAGAAAGAAAGACAGAGGTAAACAACTAATCATTTAACACAAATGATGTTACATTCTTTTGCCTTCCTTAATTTCTGTCCCTTTACTGATGCTTTTTTATTTCTTAGAGAAATAGAGAAAGGTATTTGGGTTCCCAGAGGCAAAGACCATCCGTATTTCTGATTTTAGTGAAGTTGCCTAGTTAAGACAGGCAGAGCCAGAGAGAAAGTCATCATGCATTATTTTTTGGAAAATAGATCTGTACATGAATTTCACCTCAGAAATTAACAATTTTTTTAAAAAGGAACATAGTTGGTCATGTTATGATCAAAAAAAAAAAACAACAATCTTTCATGAAGACAAGTTTAATATCAAAAACAGGATTTAATTAGGCAGATTGAACATAACCTCCCACCCAGATTTCATTAACTGTGTCTGTATTTAACCATTTTAGTACACGATGGTGTACTAGATGGAGGTACGTCATCAGACCAGATATTTTGATATATTTTGGGAAGATGAGGAGTTGAAGTGATTAGCATTCAATGCAGAGGCAGTCAAAGAAGCCCCAGCCTAGAACATTCATAGATGTTTGTAAAACATACAAGAACTGGGAATGAAAATATTTGAGCTGAAGTGGCCAGCCTTTTTGCTTTGTCCCTATATCATACATAAAACATGCCAATCTCCATACATGCTAGCAAACATAGAAACATTTGTCAAACTCCCTCGCTGCATAAATGTATCAGCACAACTGCTGAAGAAATCTACATGGTTCCTAATGTTAAACACTTTAAATTTTAATTCATAAATATGAATGGACAAGCAAGAATTACAAGACATTTAAGGGAAATCAAAGCACAAATTCTGAAACAAAACAACTCAAATGAAACATACAGTATAACTTCCATGATGCAGACAGAGCCAATCAGGAAATAGAAAATAATTTAAAGGAATTCTAATTAGTAGCTTCAGAGAGATTCAGGAAGATATTGGATACATAAAAATGGAATAAGTTGTTATAAAAAGGAGAAACGAGGGAATGAGAATGAGTTCTTAGATATTGAAAATATGATTGCTTAAATAAAATATTTAATAGTAAGGCTAGAAGAAAAAAACTGAGGAAATCTCCCAAATGTAGAACAAATAAGAGAAACAGAGATAAGTAATACAAAGGAAACAGTGAGGACATGAATCATTAATTTAAGAGGTTTAATATTCATCTAAAAGGAATTGCAGAAGGGGAGAATGGAGGAAATGGAAAGGAGAAATTTATTAATGAAATGGTAAAAGCAAATTTCCCAGAGGTGAGACACAGGACGTGCAATTGCAAGAGCTCACCTACTGCCTAGCAGGAGAAATCAGAAAAAGACATAGAAAGGGGGGAAAAATACTGTATATTGAGAAAACCTGGCAAATTTCAGAATTATAAAAGTATCCTGAACTCTTCTTTACTTCATTCACTTATTCATTCATTTGTTCATCCATCGTTACTGAATGCCATACATTGGCTGTAAAATGGTGAACAAAGGAGGAAAAGTAACTGCATATTAGAGAATATTTCTATATTGATAAGAAAGTGCATGTAAACAAAAGTGTAATTGTATTAGTCTGCTAAGGCTGTGATCACAGAATACAGTAGACCTTAAACAACAGAAATTTATGATCTCAGAGTTTTGAAGACTGGGATATCAAGATCAAGGTACTGGCATCGTTGCTTTTTGGTGAGGGCTCGTTTCCTGGCTTGCAGATGACTGACTTCTCATTGTGTCCTCACATGGCCTTCCTCTGTGTGCACATTCCTAGTGCCTCTCTTTCTTCTTGTCAGAACACCAGTCCTATTGGATTGGAGCCCCACCCTTACAACTTCATTTAACCTTTGTTACCTCCTTAAAGACCCTATACCAAATATAGTCCCATTGGGGATTAGAGCTTCAACATAAAAATTTTGGGGGAACACAGGTTGTCTCTAACAATAATATTAGGTTTGATGAAGTAAAATTAAGCATGGAATTGGGATGAAAGAAATATGATGGCAAACATTTTATGTATGGTCATAATTAAAACCCTCTATGATGAGAGGATATTTGAATGGAAGTTTGAACGAACTTAGATAGATGAAGATATGAGGGGAAGAATATTCCACATGAAGAAGCTGTAAGCACAAAGGCCAGGGGAAGAATGAGCTTGTTATATGGAGGAGGAAGGATGGAGATATAGGGTTTGAAATAGAGACTGAAAGTAGTAGTGATGCTGTTGGTGCTGTGGCCAAGAGTAACATAAAGAAGGGAATTTTTTTGTTTTGTTTTAATTTTAATTCCAGTTAATTAACATATAGTGTTATATGAGCTTCAGGTATATAATATAGTAATTCAACAATTCCATACATCACCTTGTGCTCATCACGACAAATGCACTCCTTAATCCCCATCACCTATTTCTCCTATCCCATCACCCCTCCTTTCTGGTAACCATCAGTTTGTTCTTTATAGTTAAGAGTCTGTTTCTTGTTTTCTCTCACTCTCTCTCTTAATTTTTATTTCCCTTTGCTTATTTGTTTTGTTTCTTAAATTCTACACTAGTGAAATCATTTGTCTGTCTCTGACTGACCTATATCCTTTAGCATTATACTCTCTAGCTCCATCCATGTTGCTGGAAATGCCAAGATTTCATTCTTTTTTATGGCTGAATAATATTCTGTTAAATATATATACACAAATACATATACTTATTTATATATTTATAATATTTACATATAATTATGTATTTATATATAATACACACACACACACACACATCTTCTTTATCCATTCATCAATTGATGGACACTTGGGTTACTTTCATATTTTGACTATTGTAAATAATACTGCTAAAATCATAAGGGTGCATGTATCCCTTTGAATTAAAAAAAGAAAAAGAAGAAGCTATTCGTAGGCCAAGCCCAAGGATTTGTATTTTATTTGATGTATAACGGAAGAGTCATTACAGAACTTGGACTAAAAAGCACCATCATCTATGCTGTATTCTTTCATAGTTCACTTTAGTTCTTTATAAACAATAAACCATAGGGATGGAAGTGAAATTAAAGAAACTTGTTAGAAAATCATTGTAATAATTCCTAAGACTTCACGTGCATCATGAAAAGATAATTCAAGAAATAGGAGATAAATTAAAAAAATCTTAGTAACCACAGAGAGAGTCAAGACAATATTGTATCCATCAGAAAATGAAAACCCCCCCAAAAAATAGCAGTAAGAGCCTGAAAGATAATTTTTGGAAGTTTAATAAGACTGACTAAATAAGTCCCCCATTGTTGCTACAGAAGAAGCAACATTAGGGACACCATACTGACAGTACTTCAGTGCAGAAATGATCACATTTCTTATTTGGAAAAGAAGAGGAGGGAAGCATCACACATTAGTCATTGTTCCAGAATTTATACCATGTCCTGCTTATAAGAGGTGAGGAGTACATTATGAGACCAGTGAATTTTATCTACCTTTATTTATTCACTTAGTCTAATTGTAGATCAATTCTTCTGTTCTTATATTGTTTGGTTTGATTTGGTGAAACTGACTGCAAATATAGATTCCTATTTACCCTGATTCATCTTGATAAGGTTTGTGGGTTGTTTTTGTTTGTTTGTTTGTTTGTTTTATTTTGTCTTGTTTTGTTGTTGTTATTAAATGGTGATTCATGTTCTTGAAAGTCTTAGCTTATTGCCTGCTGATTTTACTTTTGGAAATCCCATTTGTTAAGAGTCAAATACCCAGGTCTCCTTAAGAGAAGTATAAAAAGAGCTACTCTTTCATGGCATCTATTTCTTTCTTTTTTTTTTTTAAAGATTTTATTTATTTATTTGACAGAGAGAGAGATCACAAGTAGGCAGAGAGGCAGGCAGAGAGAGAGGGGGAAGCAGGCTCCCTGCTGCGCAGAGAGCCCGATGCGGGGCTCGATCCCAGGACCCTGAGATCATGACCTGAGCCAAAGGCAGAGGCTTTAACCCACTGAGCCACCCAGGCACCCCTCATGGCATCTATTTCTTAACAATTCTTGAGTATTTTGTCTTTTTTGTGATTTTACTATCACTCGGTTTACTCTTAAAGTATTAAGCAGCATTTTGGAAAAACCTTCATTTTACAAGGAATATTTTAGACCCAGCAAAGTGTGTTACAATAATGCATAGGTAATCAGGGCCATATATGGCTCCAATACTACATCAAAAATTATTTCACAACATTAGATTTTCCCCAAGCTTTTTATAATTTTAAGATTAAACTTCTAAGTTATCTCAAGATTAGGGACCAGCATACTGAGATTTGAAAAATGTAGAAGGGAAGAGTCAAACATCGTGAGAGTTTAAGACTTATTTAGAACTTCACTAAACCTAAGCAATGTTAATCCATACAATTTCCCATTCTTTATGATAAAGACTCCATTTTCTCATTTTCTACCATGACACCCCTCTTTTCCAATAGAAAAACTTTCTTGATAATAATGCGACTGAAATAGAGCATGCTTTCAATGAATGTGCTCAAAACAGAAAGAAAAAGCAAGTTATCTTTTCATTTGGATGAAGAAGTTAAGCCGATTGTCTTGAAGCTTTAGTGTTAACACACCTTCTCATATCCCAGGGATCTTTGGATCAACATACTTCACAATTTGTTCATCGACATGAAATATTTTTGCCTGACCATCTTGATTAGACTAGTTACATTTGACTTTGGGACTGTATCCTATTATTTATCAGAGGAACTTCATACCACTATATGCTGGTCTATTCATATTCCTTCTAATATACCATGTTATCACTTTGGGGAAGTTTAAATGGAAAAACCTCAGAGTCCCTTCACAATGACAAATAGAGAAGATTGTTTTTGACTCGCCATGCAGTTTGAATGTAGACAATGTGGAAAAGTCCAGATCATAGTAGACTTGAAACATTAAAGTAATAAGATAGATTCAAAGATTAAGAAGGAATACAGAGGAATACACTTACTTGATATCTGTGATAAGAGTCAGAAATAAAAAGATCTCAGAAAAAGTCAAGCAGAATTGGGGGAACAATATCACATAGTTAATTTCAGTGTGAAAATCTGGGAACAAGTCTCATTAGGAGGAAAATGAAAATCTTCAGTGGTTTTAGAAGTGGTTAGTTGTGGCAAGATTGCTTTAAAAGTTAAGAAATGTTACTTCTTCCCTTTTCTCAAAGTATTTTTTATCATCAAAACATGAAATTTATAGTGCACAAAATATTGCCAGCATGTTACAAAATTGTTGTACCAATATTTACTTCCCCCAGTGGTGTATGGGAGATTAGATTTCTCCTTACTTGCTAATATTTTTTTTTGCAATTTTTATCATTCTAGTGGTTGCACAGTCATATATCATGTGAGTTTGAATTTGCATTTCCTTGATGCCTAATGATTTTGAGCAATTCACATTGACTATTTGAATCTCTTATTTCATGAAGGGTCTGTTCAATTCTCCAACTTATTTCCAATGGTATATCATCTATTTTTTTCTTATGAATTTGTGGGAGATCTGTGTATATTTGGATATAATGAGTCTTATTTATTAATCCTTTCTTTTATTCTCTATGTATATTTTGCGTCCTTTTAAAATAAGCCTCTGCCTATCCTTCCCACTCCAAGTTCATAAAGATGGTCTATATTATGTTACAGAAGCTTTTTTGCTGTAGCTCTTGCATTTAGGTCTAAAATCTGCCTGTTCTTTTTTTTTTCCTTGGCTTCAAGTATAGATCAATATTTAGTTATTAATTATTTGTTTGTTTTACCAATAGGATATATAATCAAACTTCAATCACTTATTTCAAAGTTTATTTAGTTTGTCTACCAGAGCCCCTTCTCTTTGATAGAATTGGACCATATGTTTGCTTCCCCAGCAACACAGAGCTGTGAAAAATACTGCTGAAGCTTCTGCATTGTGCTTGGCTTTTGTGCTTCCCGCTCCTGACCTTGACTCTCATGATACTCTTTAGGTTAAAATATTAAGTCTTCTTAAAAAAAAAAAAAAATTAAGTCTTCTTTGGGTAAGGCAGTGCTATCTTAGCAATATACATTTCCCAAGCACAAATGAACCTTGATTAGAAGTGTTGGTATACTTGGTGCCCAGTGAAATCTGGTGGAAATGTCAATAAGCTCAGCGTATGAATATTATATAAAAAGTACAATTAGGTTTATTTTCAATTTAATGTTTTTACTAATTCAACTCACTGAATTTGAAATCTCCCAAATTAAAAAAAAAAAAAAAAAAGTCTAACAATGTGTCATTCATTGCAACCTTTTAAGGTTTTTAAGTTTTTAAGTTTTCTAGGAAAGTAGGACAAATGTTATGAGTTCAATACTGTATTTAAAAAGTTTAGTTTTGCTATAGTCTGAATGGTTTTGTCCTCCCAAAGTGGTTATGTTGAAATCCTAATCCCCAAAATTGATGGTCTTTAAGGGGGGCCTTTGGGAGATGACTAGGTCATGAATACAGATGGCTCATGAATAGAATTAGTGCCCTCAAAAAAAAGCTCCAGAGAGATCCCTTGCCTCTTTTACTATGTGAAGACACAGCAAGAATATGCTGGCTATGAACCCGGAGTAGGGCCCTCTGCAGAATGCAACTATGTTGGCACATTGATCTTGAATTTCTAGCTACCAGAACTGAGGAATACATTTCTGTTGTTATAGTAGCCTGAATAGGGTAAGACACTTTTGTGCTTTTAAGCAAATGGTTCCTGTTGCTCCAGGCAAACATCCATATAAGTATCTCAAATTTCATTGAACAAAAAGTATCACAGGCCATGCTTACTTAAAATGTGATAAATTGTACCATCCTTCCAAAAAAATTGATTCAATATATCTGAAGAGGATAAGAGGTTAGAAATTGCATTTGTTTTAAGATATATATCCCTGGGAATTCTGATGTGTATGACTCTTCGACTACAATTTGAGTGGCCTAAGAAATTAAGGATAGTGGTTGATTCCTAAGGAAAACCAGGTGAGAAAAATAGCATTGAGGCAGTAAATATCAATGCCAATTCTCGAAAGTTTAATCAGTGTGCTTTATATGTAAATTTCAAGGTTGTCAAGTGGCATATTCACTATGCAAGAGAGCACACAACATGCATTCGAGAAATGCATGACCATTTTAAATGACAATAGTTTTAAAAACTTAAATATAATGTATCTGAGGCTATCTAGGGACCTCATCCTGAAGTTGCCTCATTAGCATAAAGTCAGGTAGAATCAAAAAAGGCTCATTATGAAGACACTCATCACTCTATCACTCAGGAAATCTCAAGGGTTTTAGAAATCCTGGGTCAGGAAATGGTAAAAAAAACAAATATAATAATAAAAGATGCTCCTACCACCCTTATCACAATGGCTTTAGGAGCTCTATGCCAGAAGCTGGGAATAATGACCAATATATATATGATATATATTAAAAACGTATATTTAAATATTTCATATTTATTTTATCACAATATCACAACTGCTATAACAAAATACCACAGATTGGATGGTTTAAGCAACAAAAATTTATTTTCTTATAGTTTTGGAGGCTAGAAATCCAAGATGAAGATGTAATCAGAGTTGGTTTCCAATGAGACATCTGCTAAAAAAGATAGCTGCTTTCTCTCTGTTCTCACATGGTTTTTTTTCTCTGAGTGCGGTGAGTGAAAGATCCCGATGTGTCTTTCTCTTCCTATAAGGACTCCAGTATTATGGGATTAGGGCCCCAACCCTTATGACCTCACTTAACCTTAAAAGCCTTATCTCCCAGTAGAGTCAGTCCCATTGGCAGTGAGGGTTTTAACCTATGAATGAGATTTGAGTCTATACACTATGGATAGACACACTGAGCTACAAACAGCCACAATATTCAACCCTGGTTATTCCCCTGTGATTCCAGATGAATTCTATCCTTTCTCACTTTGCAATTATTTTCTCCCATAGGATAAACAGTCTTTGAGTTATCCACTACTCCAATAGATAATCTCTATATTAATATTAATATCTACCTTCCTTCCTCCCTCCCTTCCCTCCTTCCTTCCTTTCCTTCCTTCCTTCCTTCCTTCCTTCCTTCCTTCCTTCCTTCCTTCCTTCCTTCCTTCCTTCCTTCCTTCCTTCTTTCTCTTTCTTTCTTTCTTTCTTCTTTCTTTCTTTCTTTCTTTCTTTCTTTCTTTCTTTCTTTCTTTCTTTCTTTCTTTCTTTCTTTCTTTCTTTTCTTTCTTTCTTTCTTTTTCCTTCCTTCCTTTTTTTTTCTTTTTCCTCCAAGCAAGGAGTATTTATCAGGCCCCATGTGATGGCCTTGGACCTCAGCTTTCCATCCTTATCCTCATCAGGCAGAATCAATTATGGAAAAAGAAGCCCAAAGGAAAGATTTATTTCCCTTAGGCTATGTCTTCTTTCTCTTAGCTTCATAGTTCTTTGCTGTGTTATTAACATAACTTCAAATGGGTTGAAAAATACCTTGACTAAGTTATCACTGTGACCTCACTGGGAGGTTTGTTCTGAATTTTTTAGCAGCCAATTATGAGAAACAGATGTCCTATTGCTGGTTCACAAGTTCCTTGGGAGCTTCCTGGGTGTAATCTGAGCTAACCCGCAGACACAGAAGGCAAGGAGAGATTGAAGAAAAAGTCTGGCCACTCCAGATTGGTAGGGGGCAGATTTAATAGGCAAGAACAATTACATATGAACTTGACTTTGGTGACTACAAGATAAGTCTATCTTTGTACCCAGCTGCCAAATCTTACAGGTTCAAAATAGAGAACTTAACTGGTGTCAGACACATACACTGTCCAGATGGTCTCAACACCACATCACTATCTCAAAGCGATGTCTTTGGGGCAGCTTCTGGGAGAGGGAAGGCAAGTAAAACCCACATCCCAAGGACAAGATTGGGGGTGAAGAGCTTCTGATTGTTGAGGTCCAGCTTATGGGTCATCAGGCAGTCACAACCTCTCAATGACTTCACTCAGTACCTATTTGCCTTAATTCCTAGGGAAAAAAAAATTCTATTCTGCAACAATTGATCCTACAACTCTTAAATTGCTGTTTTATTACGATCAGCCATATTTTTGCTACCTCATCTTGTCTTCAGTATTCCAATTCCCTAAGTAATTTTGACACAAATGAGATTTGAACTTAGCTTACTCGGTCCTAAATATGTGTCTCTGGTCTTGTCCTTCTAAGGTACATTACCCCAACTCCATTGCTGCTAATCTGCTTCCCTTGCAGTGAGGTGGCATTACCCTTTATTACCCTTGGTCCATGACTGGTTCAGTTATTATCAGACAAATGATTTCCCAACAGATGTTCCTACTTCATGAATTCATGATCATCCAGAAATTCTGGTTTTCTTTGCTTGGTTTTGGTATGTTTTCTCCACTGGTACTGGTGACTTGCATAGAAGAATTTTTCCCTGAGTGGTTTAGTTGAGAGAGAGATACAACGTAGTTTACTTATGTAATATCGCAAATCAATTATTTTAATGGAAGAAGGAATGAATGATCTGTTTATAGCATTTCAAAGAATAAATTAGCCATGCTGACTCTTTTTTGGAATATGCCCTTCTACAGAAACCAGGTCTTTGGACCTACTTCCTAGAGAGTAGTGAAATGGAACTGCCTCTTCACACAAGGCCTGTGGTTTTCTAGCTATGCCTGGGACTGAGTGGAAAGCTCTGTTGACATTAATCACAAAGAATGATTAAATCCTCCAGATAGAAAACATGTTCACCAATGAATTTTTGTCATAATAAAAACTGATAATTTGGTCTTGAGTTTTCAAACTTAAATATTTTTAAAGTTGGGTGAGGAAGAGTAGACTGTTGTGTGGTTCTCTTAAAATGTCAGCACTTGGGATGGGACCTAGGAAGCTCTAAATAGAGAAAATGAATCAAATGTGTGACCAAATGGTGTTTAAAAGACCTGAGACTTGAGGGAAGACAGTACATGTCATGATTTGATGGTACTTTGGAGATGATGCAGCTTCATACCCTGGGAGCCTATTGACCATTTGCAATTCTGCTCTTTGGTTCTTCTACAAACCTTATCTCTGCATTGCTTATGAAAGCACTAGGTTTGAGTAATATTCCCATCTGCTTTATCTTTGTTGTGTCATTTCTTTTCCTGTACTCCTGTTATTTTCAGAGAGGGTCAGTCTATTTTCTACAATATTAGCTTAAAATTAATCACTCTTTTTTTTTTTATAACACTTTTAAGATGAGAACTCATAGCTAAAGATTTCTTTTACTGTTTCTTTGCTGTGTGATGCAGGCCTTTATATTTTTAACAAAATGTATATTTTGTCTTGTAAGTTCCTCTAGGGAGAAAGGGTATTGGTAAGTCATGGCTTTTTCATCATCACATTAATGCTTAAACAAATCCTGTAATAACATGCAAAATACATACAACCCAAAACTCATACTCACTTGATATTATTCATTTAAAATACGTAAATCAGGGGTGCCTCGGTGGCTCAGTCGATTAAGTGTCTGACTTGATTTTGGGTCAGGTCATGATCTCAGGGTGATGAGACCAAGCCCCACAATGAGCCGCACGCTTAGCGTGGAGTCTGCTTGAGATTCTCTCTCTCCCTCTCTTTCTCCTTCTGCCACATCCCCTGCTAACCCTCTTTCTCTTTCAAATAAATAAATAAATCTTTAAAAAATAAAATAGATAACATTGAGAGAACTTCAAGATAAGAATTGTATAAGTTCCATTTGTCAGAACCTTTAAAATCCTTTGTTGCATATTTTGTTTTTCAACAAATTTGCTTTTGTCAGGATCTAGAGAATATTACAGCTGTCAATCACTTTAAATAATTAGCCTTAGGAGTTTTGTTTGTAGTTATTCTTCCTGTTCTTTCTCCCTCTCTCTTTAGCTCTCTCTCTCTGTATGTCTCTGTCTCTCTTAAAGGCATCACGGATTTGGGATAAATTCAGCTCTTAATTAAATCTACATGGTACCCAAACTTGCAGTATAAGTATTTAAAGACCATTTCCCCTTCTATCCTGAGTGGGGTTGAGATAAATTTCCTTCTTTATTTCCTAGGGGTTATTTCCATCTCTTTCTAGTTCACACTTTTATAGTCCTGTGGTGACAGAGAATAGTGTGGGACTTCCGGTCAGCTTCTTCTCTGGTGCAGGCACCAGATTGCTTGTTGCCCCCACAGAACTATTCAAAAGAATTTTCTAAATTAGCAGAAATCTTTAGACTCCTCAGGGCTGTCTCTGGCTGAGGGAGTAGCTTATATCTCTGGAGATAAGCTACTTTTTGTCCTCTGAGAATGATTTCTATTTCTTGCCTTTACTCAACAATGCCTTTAAATGTGTTTTATATTATTTAGAAGAATTTTTAAACATTTCCAAAAAAGAAAGTTTTCTAAGGTATGTGCATTGCTTTGTTGTCAGAATCAGATGTCTTGAGTCAATATTGACACAAATTTACAGAAGTGGAACAGCATGGTGCTTCACACTGAGAGAAAAATCATTCTAGAATATCTCAGCTATGTTTTCATTTCAGTAAAAATTATCAGACATCTGGGAAGGTTTTCTCAAATTCCTTAATAAAACCAAACTTAACCATCTTGCAAAAATAACTCTGAATTGCTTAGAACAATATTTTTTTTCCTTGTTAAGTGTCATTAACACCTACCATGTCAATATATATAAATATATAAACATGATAAGGTTCATTAAATACACATTGTCATTATTTTTGTATTAAGTCAAGGGGAATTTACTTATATAATTAATACTTCCAATGTTTAGGGTAATTTTATAAATCAGTAAAAATCTAATCCATTAGTCTTTATTTCCAGTTTAGAGGATTTGGACTTACAGTTTTAATTTGTAGAAGTTGTTACTAAATTTGTGGATGGCATTTGATTATGTCATTAAACTTAATATTCATAATATATAGAATAGTTTATTAGATCAATATACGGTATTTTAAAATAAGATTTTTAAGATAAAATTGGTAACATTTTTCTGCTTTTTAGAAAACTAAGGCATACAGTTAGATCCAAACATATTACAGAAGTTTAATTAATTTCTCACAAAGGCAAGGTCACAGAAATGGGAGAAAACAGAAGAAATGACAATAAAAATTGTAAAAGTGTCAGTTAACTTCAGATGCTGACAATAATGTGTTTTTTTTCTCTCCAGATCTGTAGCTAGTGCCCAAGGTTTTTGCAATCGCAGATAACATATTATGAGTGGAATCTCTATGATGATTTTCAGGAAACAGAAATGGGGAAACAGTATATTAGATTCCTCTTTCATGTATGCATTAAAGACTTAAGATGAAAAGCAGATTTGGTGCAGATTCCAGCATTACTGGCTTACCTACTCTTGAACTATCTTATTTTAAGTGACTATCTTAAACTCTGATATCCATTATTTCAAACAGTCTTCAGTCAAGCTAAAGGCATATATATGTAGGGGCATGTGTTTGAATGGTTATTTTTATTTTTAAAATGTATTTTTAAAAAGTATTTTAAATAACAGTTTAACAGTAAGGATATATAAATCATAGTGTGTGTCTATATTTTATTGACATTAAAACTTAACTGGGATTCAGCTGTAAAAATAAAAGATTTTTCATCTTCCATTTCAAGCTAGGCTGCAACATCGAATTGTGTTAAATGATGTGCTGCACTTTCTCAGATGTTCATTACTGCCCTACATGAATTTTGCTGAGATGAAAAAACTCACTTGCAGAAAATCTTTATGTTAGATTCATGTATTGAGCCAAAACTTGAGGTTATCTCTTTGAAGTGTGGGAGACAACTTCTTAAAAAAGAAAAATTGCATTTTCTTCAAAATATTTGATGTATTAAGGTCTAAGTGCTTCAGAACACAGCTATTAGTTATTTTCTAAAGGCATGGATCGAAGCAATTTGTGTGCTAAAATACCTTAATGGGCACCATAGAACATAATGCTAGATATTGCTATAGACCTGGGTTCAACATGCATTAGACTTGTAAAAGTTCTGCAGTTTTTTTTATTTCATTTCCTCTCTTTGCTGTAGTGTATACTATCTGGCTACTGGAAATCTGCACAGAAACAAGATTAGTAGAACACACACACACACACAAACACACACATGCATGTATGCATGATAGAATGTCTAGAATTATATTCTTTCGTTCACCACTGAAAACTGTCATCAGTTTTGGCGAGAATAACTGTAATATTAGCACCTCCATATTTCGATATAGCTTACCTAGATGCCTGAAAACCATATAGATTCTTTTCTCAGAATACAAAAGTATGTCTATATTAATGAAAAATGTCAACAAATGAGCTGGAAACTGTCAGAACTTATGTTTTATGTAAGAGGTGGTACAGAGAGGCATTTGTTAAATACTCCAAACATAATTGCACAATATGTGGTCTAAGAAGGAGCACCTGACACATTAATTTTGCTTCTGAAATAGAAGCAGGAAAAATTAAATCTCTCAACATTGTCCAATGTTGAAAAGCCTGCCTCATATGCCCTTTAGTTCTTTTTCCTAGGTGAAGAAAGTTAAAAAAATAAAAAAAAAAACAACACTTAATTTTGGTTGTTTAAATCCTGCAAGCAACCACAGAGAATCATAGACTTCATATTTTTCAAGGTCCACATTTTTTTTTCTAAATCAGGAATTAGCATGTGGATCTTAAGAACAAGGTATTCACCATGGAACTCTTCAAAGTTCATTTAAGTGCTTATTTGAAAAATGAAATGTGTCCTAGTCAGGGCTGAATTCACAGCCGAGGACTCAATGGCTTACATAAGAAAGAGTATTTTGGGAAACAAGATCCCTCCAACACTGAACTAAACCATCCAAATGTATAGTGGTGAAGCATCAAAAGAAAGAAAAACACCCCAACAAAACGATTGCACGTCCTTTTATGTTATATTATACCTCGCCACGGAACTTAGAGTTCTTTATGACTAGTGTTAAGACTTTTAACTTTCATTTAATTGAATTGAAATAGCTCATTTTGTAAAAAAAAAAAATGCAATGTAGTCAAATACTTCATGTAATAAACTAAAACTTCCTGCAGTGAAGCCCTTTGTGCTCGCACAACTTAAAAATCACTCAATAAAAACAAAGCTGAGTCCTAGGACTAATTTTATATCTGGGCTACAGCCATATACTTAAATAACATTTCCATCTGTTCCAGGCTGTAAAAGTTGCTTGAGTTTAGCAATGACAATCCAGCTCATTAACATGTTCTTAAATCTTCCTTAGATAGGTCTCACTCAACCTGGTGATGGTCCCCTTATCGCTGTCAAAGATTAATATTTAAACTCTATGTTTAAGCATTGTCCCACTTGAAATCTCCTTATTTTTGTAAAAAGTGTTGCATCCATAAAGACTTTTATTTTTTGTTTTTTAATACATTTTTATTAATTTTTTCCCAAATACTTTTATTTTATTTTTTGTGTTACAAGATTCATTGTTCATGTACCACACCCAGTGCTCCATGCAATACGTGCCCTCCTCAATACCCACCACCAGGCTCACCCAACCCCCCATCCCCACCCCTCCAAAACCCTCAGTCTGTTGCTCAGAGTTCACAGTCTCTCATAAAGACTTTTAAATTGGAATATCATCTGGTAATTTAAATAATATCAGAGTAGTGAAACCATTCAGAAACAGAAAATAGAGAAAAATAAAGTCAGGTTCTGTTGAACCAGTTCAGAATAAAATGGGAGTTATTCAATACAGATCAACACTGTGGATTTCATAGAATGTCTAAGATGGGGGTCCTTCTCTCTTGAGGGATCAGTTTGTACTTTTTCCTTACCACTCAGCTTTGTGTTGCCTGGAGCAGAGAACAAACAGGAAGTGGCCGTTACTTTGTGAACTGTTTTTACCTCCTGGCTTCTCTACTGTCAGGCAAACTTACCATGTAATAAATACATAAATGAGCTAATTCAATCATAAACTGATGACAAATTCTCCTGTTACCGTACAGAGGGGCAAGATCTTATAATCTGGCCCCCACTTGCAAAGTGTAAATAGAAAATGAGAAATATGTGCCAATTATTGTTTTTATACTAGTACTAATTCAAGTTTTAAAATACTTAATGCACTTCTAATTTTGGAAGCATTTGGTCAAGTCAACTATGCAGGGTCAAGTTCACAAACTCAGCTGGGCACTTATTGAAGATCATTGTAATTTTTTCAGGGGGCTGCCACAACCCTAATTATAAATGATAAAAGGGGAAAGTGTGTTGTATGGAAAAGTTAAATCACAAACAGTTAGCAACTGGGGGAAAAGCTGCGAAATAAAAAAATGTTAAAATTATTATGCTAAATAATAATTAGTATAATTATTATGCTAATAATATTGTATATATTATATGTATACATATGTATAATAATACGTATTATTTTTAATAATATGTATTATTATACAATAATAAATAATTATTGCTAAAATTATAGCTGTGCAAATTTGGACCAATATTATCACGTATAGTAAAATAATTTAATTACATTAACATTTTGATGACAGGTTTCAACCTATTTTGTCAGTTCCAAGTGATTGATTAAGCTGTTCAAACAGTTTAGAAATAAAATAATTACATCTGGTAGTTGATTTTTTGTTTTCTACTTATCTGGTCACACTAATTTTAAATAATGTCTAATCAAAGAAACAAATATTAAATAAGATGTTCAAAGAAGAAAGGAAAGAAACTTAGATTAAAAAATGGCTGAAGAGATTGAAAAATTATTGGACATTTTTGTAGACAAAGATTTCACATTGCATTATATGATGTACATGTAGGCCTTTGTTAAAAGAAGCTTTATCTCTTTATTGGTCATTTCCTGTATAATTTTATTCACAAATTTTAGTTCATAGAATAAACATTATTTTATGATTTCAGTTTACTCAAAAATATATGTTTATTTCAACAAGTCTAATTTACTGATACATTCGAATGTATGTGAAATATAACCTGTAGAAGCTTATTTAAATCATAAATCAATGAATTCTTTGATTATTTTTAGTTTATTTCCAAAGATGAAGTATGTAAGTATTTATCATTATTATTATTATTACTTGTTGTCAATATAACTCCAAATACATTATTTTCAGAATTGGTTAAGAATCTTCAGGCTAGGGCACCTGGGTGGCTCAGTGGGTTAAAGCCTCTGCCTTCGGCTCAGGTCATGATCTCAGGGTCCTGGGATTGAGCCCCACATCGGGCTCTCTGCTTAGCAGGGAGCCTGCTTCCCCCTCTCTCTCTGCCTGCCTCTCTGCCTACTTGTGATCCTTCTCTCTGTCAAATAAATAAATAAAATCCTTAAAAAAAAAAAAGAATCTTCAGGCTAACATGACCCAGTGGCAAAAACATTCTAATTTAACTATATAAAAAAGAAAAAAAATTGAAATAATTAAGAGTACTTGAAATAAAAAGGCCATTGTACCTGCACTTAGCCACGTATTTATGTCTCCCAAACTGCATGTCAGGATATTTTAATTTTATTTGCGTTGACTCATATTCTGCTGGAATAAAACCACAGGCTCCCTTATGAGAAATAAACAAGGTTACGTAGTGTTTTTGTCCTGCAGTGGGAGATGCTCATATGATGAGCAGGTCCCCTGATTATCTCTAAGGAGGAGACTTCCTGGATGCCAAAATTATTTGTTCCTTTTGCATTATGGCTGATATTTAGCCCTTCTTCTGATTATTTGGTAATATAAATCAGTTAATTCCAACAAATTCAGATGCCATCATACCTAATGAATATCTTTTATTTTATATGGAATAAAAACACACAGAAACAAAAGCCATGTGAGCAGGTAATCATTCATAGCCTACCTTGGAGTGTGAACAGATGCTTTAATTAAAATTGACTGTGAGATAAATTGTCCCTTGGTGTAATTTAATAAATAGCCATTGGTACGATAAATTACAATGCAAATATTTACTTGACCATTATTACTTTACTCGTTTATTGCAATAAGGACTGTACGTGCTTCAATGCCATTTTTTACAGTCTTTTGGTAAAAGAAGAAAGGTTGGTTTTTTTTCTTCTCTTAACAATGTGCTTTTTCTGTTCATCAGGTTTTTAGAAACTCGGTGATTGCTTTATCATCCATTTATTTTCACAGTCAATAAATGCTCAGTAATTTTTTGAGGTGCACAGGAAAACAAAAGAGACCACTAATGCTAATCATTTTTCTGGAAATCCGGTAAAAGAAATAGTTCTTCCTAACTCTACTTCAATTTAGATTTTTATTGCATTAAAACTGGAAGCCATATCATTTGTAGACTACTTCATGTTTTTATTAGAGTTTGTGTGGGAGGCAGGAGGTTCTATTTATCAAAATTTTTTTTTTTTTTAAGAAATACATATCAAGTGATGAATTCATTCTGATAGCGTTAATGGACAAACATATTGAGGATTAATTTTTTTCTGTGTCACACAAAAATCTCATAAAGTCTATTTGAACTCTATAATCACATAAAGTTAATGGAAAATAATGGGTCTTTGGAACAATTTCCAGTACAGATGTTTGTCTATAAAATATAGGATAACTTTATATTAAAAGGAGCTTTGCTTATTTTGAAAGGTTTAGAAGCACTGGGCATGCTTCTGATCTACTTCATAGCCCTCTTTAATTTTTGTTAAATCCATAAACCTTTTATGTCAATGCTCAGGTAGGTTTTCTTTTCTATTTTCACTTACCTCCTACTCCCTTACTTCTTTGATACATGTCATTCATTATTTATATGTGACTTGCTCTGTAAAATATGTTTTAAAATATTTTAGAGATTATTTTACTTTTTTACATTTAAAAGAAAACCCTGAACACCATAAACATGAACTTCAGGGATTTGCAGAATTTGTGAGAATTTTTATACAATATGTAAGAACTTGAAAAAGACTTACTTTATTACATTAAAATATTTCTGAAATAAAACAGTAGCAATATTAATATTACTCTTTTATTTTTAATATTTCAGATAAATATTTCACATAATTTTGCACTTATTATTCTTTATATAATTCATTTTCAAAACATGACATTAGATTTTATGAGTTGTAATCTTTAAATAATTGCAACTAAATATAATCCACTTAAGAATGTTAAAACAATCAAAATGCTTATGCATAGCAGTGACTTAAAAATTGCATTATGAGTATTTATTTTGTTTAAGCTAAAAAGGTGAAAGCATAACAGGTGCTTATTAAATGCATGCTTTCCTTCCAGCATCATAATCATATCCTCAATCCTAGGTAGTTCCAGACTTTGAGACTTGTAGACTTGACTGCAGGCAAGTTATTTCAAAATGCTTTCATGATTGACATAGGAGGTAGCATGAAGGAAGCAGGATTGGGCAGAAGGAGAAAAATTATACTATGATGCCATTGTATCCAAGGTTTCAGTCTTTTCTTTTTTTTTTTTTTTTTTTTTTTTTTTTTTTTAGGTTTCAGTCTTTTCTATGGGAGCAGTAGAGCTAGGACAGCATTTAGATGTTCTTTCATTCAACCTGGGGCATGGGGCAGGGCTTTGTATTTCATCTCCACATCGTCTGCTTATTGGATCCCAGCTGCCCTTGGGAGCTTGCCTTGGACAGTGCAGCTCACTTCTGTGGAGGGAAAATTCACAAGTAGGACCCAGATGAGCGCTGTCAGTCCCATTACTTCCAGCTGTTGGGGGAAGGAATTCGTCAGTTATTGGGGATGAGGTGGACCTGAGTGGACTTACATGCATTTATTTATATGCATTGCACTGCAAATGCTGAATAATACTCAGTAGAATCACATACCCCCCCCCCTTTTTTTTTAGCTTCCTGTTCTAACAACTTTGGTTTGGACTTTTGTCCTTTTGAGCTCATGATCACAGTTCCACCTCTGTGTATTGTGTCAGAAATTCAGACAGAATGTGGAGGTAGGCAGATGTCATAGAGTTACACTTTCAACCTGTTTTGAAGAATTGAATCCCATTTCATTATCTCCTCTACTCTAAGAGAACTTGAAGATGTGATTACTAATGGATAAACCTATAGCCAACACAAGTACATTAGATTTCTCTTTATAAGGAGGAGGAAGAGAATGGATATTGGCTAGAAAATTAAGATAATTTCTTTCTTCCTAGCAATATTTTTGATTTCTTTTACCCATAACATTCATAAAGAGTTGAATTTGAGGAAATAACAATAATTTTACCTTTCCTAGGGAATATCAAATATGTATATCATATGTATATTTATTTTTCACACAGTGTATTTTCTATGTATATTTAATAAAGTTACATGACTCATTAATATATCTATGACTCCTTCAAGATTCTTTCTAAAGTTAATGTCTTCAATGTCTTTGATACTATCACAGCATGCTATTTTTATAAATTGGGCCAGATAATTAAGAGGGTTGGGGGATTTCCAAGGGAGCTGGCTCTCTTTTATGAATATTAGGAGAGCTCACACAGTTCCTCAAAATGATCAAGCATTTAAAGTTGTTTCTCAGCCAAGATGCAAACACATGGTGATAACTCATGGTCATTCAGTTTTTCATATTACTTTTTATGCAACACATTTAAAGAAAAAAATTAGAACCTCTGTCCTGCCTGAGGATATATGCTTCCACAATGAAATGTGTTTTTTTTTTCCCTTTAACAAGAATGTAATTAATAGTCCACCTATAACATATATCTTCATTTTAGGATCACAACTATTATTTCCTCAAGTCTTACTGGTCTAGTAAACACAATCTAATTAATTTATTTTCCCATATTTGTAACAGTTTCACAAAGAACAATTTTCTTGGTAAATTTCAAGAATTAATTGAGCATAAAATCTGTTTAGAGTTCGAGGCTATTTTTGTACTTTATATATCATATTTTAGGTAGTTGTAGTAATTTCACTTTTGGAGCTATCCTACCTACTTTGAAAATGCCATGATAAAATAATATACTTACCTTTTTTAGAAATTCCTTAATGTTATTTAACCACCCAACAACACCTTTATAAACATGTCTAGGAATTTTAAAGAAGAAAATGTGTAGTAATTAAAATAAATAAGAATATTTTTCATATAATACAATTTTCAGTAGTAAAATCTGGCTTCTAGGTACCTTTTGTTCCTTCTTTGCAAATATAATTGCTAAATTTTAAATAAGTAATATATTTTCTTTGTAAGTAGGAATTCCTTGGGAAACATGGACCCAGTATTTCAAACTGTAACTAATGTTGAAGTTACTTTCTCTGAAAGGTAACATTTTATAAGCTATACTTATGTTTTTTATTATTTTATTCTTCAGAGATTGGAATACAGAATGAAACTATAGGATACGTTCATATGAGTCTACAAAAGTTTTGATGAAATCAGAATACAAACAAAAAGTGAGTATGTGAGACAAAATTTAAGGCTTCCATGGATACATTATCTATAATTATATAAATTTTGGTAGAAAAGAGCTAGATAAGCTTACAAGTTCCAAATTAATTTTCTTAAAAGATGTGATTTTTTATTTGTTTAGAGTGTTCAAAACAGAATGGCCCATAGCCTTCTGTTTATACCATTTTATTATCACAGTCTACTGTACCTGTTGGCTTACTTTAACTATATCACTCACCAGAAGTGAGTGATTGTAACTGATGAGCTCCAAAAATATGTATTAGTTTAAATATATGTTGGCAGCCTAGCTTCAGTAATGCTGCAATAAAAGCAATATTTTTCATGGTTCTGCAGTTCGAGGACATTTAATAATTTTTTTTTAAATCCATGGTCTGATTCCATATATTTCACCAGGAACTCAAAATTCCAGATGAAATTCTTATATCATGAACAACAATTTATCCATATCCTTTAGATTAAATTGAATGAATAAATTGAAAGTCAGTCAAGAGATATGATGCATTAGTTACATTTTTGTGTGAATGTCAGAAAATCGGCTTTTGAGGAGGGCAAGTATTGCATGGAGCACTGGGTGTGGTACATAAACAATGAATCTTGTAACACTGAAAAAATAAAATAAAAGTATTTGGGAAAAAAAAAGAAAGAAAATTGGCTCTAAATTCAAAGCCTATTTATGGATTTTGATAAAGAGATTGTATGGATTCTGCCACAAGAGGAAATCCTTTCAAATCAGTGTATCCACACTAGTTTAGTTTGATCTTAAAATTTTACTTCTCTTTTGTGTGTGTGTATGTGGTGTAAAAGGTATCAAACATATGGTGCACAGAATCCTACACCTTGGGATTTTTGAAACATTTATATACGTATGTGTATATGGAGGGAAAAAGTGTCTGGTTAAAAAGGTAGAATAAACTGTAAAAAACAAACTTTTTCACCAAATCAAGAAAAAAAGAAAAACGTATTTGCCAATGAATGAAATATTATGAGTTATCTTTCAAGTGGTTGCAATATGACAGTTACCATGTTGATTTCAGTCTTGGTTTGTTTATATAACCCGTCCTAAATGGCAATATTATTTTTTGTTAGTTTCAAATAAACATATTTGTTAAGAGCTCTGAATGCCCAAAGAGAATTTAAAAGTTATCACCATGAAAACAGATTTCTTTGGTTGAGATATTTTGATACTGGTTTGTTTAGTGAGAAAGACTAGAATTTAATTTTAAATTTCACTAAGTGCTTGGAATCTGATCTCATTGTCCTGCACTTATAGCTAGCTAACTAGCTAGATATTAAAAAGGGTTTCTGCATGCTATTTATTTTGATATCCTAATGTAAAAGCAAGTTTAAGTTCTTTAAAAGCAGAAATGGTTCAGGCTTGCTTGTTGTTCCTTCTTGATTATGTAGTAAAGTGCCTGACATATCATAGACAATAATCACATGCTAGATCGGGTAATAGTATTTTTGAATTAGATTACTCTCTCCTCTCATATGTCAGGAGAAGAAAATGGAAAAAAAATAAGTAAGGCACATATAAACAAAAAATGGTTTGAAAAATCTTTCCACATATCTAATACTTACAGTATTAATTTGCACAGACTATCTTCACTAATCTATGCTTCGGCCATTTTAGTCAGAATGATGATAAGTACTGTCTATCTTTTCAAACAAAATGTCTTCCTTAAAGGGAAGAAAGAGATTTTTAAAGGTTCTTTGTATTTGTTTTAACATCTTGTTCTTTCATTAATAAATGAATAAAACTTTTGACAGGTGTTCATTTTTATAATTATATTAGAGTCATTTTACTTTTTTTATCTTTTATATTTTACCTGAGGGTCACTTTGCCAAGACATACATTTCTATGCTTTAGGTGTAGGGATGGAAACAGTAAAAGAAAAGTACATAAAGCTGATTATTAGCGAAGTAAACTTTGTTTCAATAGCATCAAATTTATGAATCGTAGATGAAAAGCAAAGACCCAAAACTGTAAAGTAAAGAACTCAATGTTAATACATGCATAGCATTGCTACAAACTACTAATGTCTGAAATTTAATGAAAAATACAGGAAAGGAAGATTGAACATTGCTGAGCTAGAAAGACACATGTTCAAATTGCATTCAATAAAATTAATTTCGACCAAGGCATTTAGTCCATATGGAGAGAATAGAGATAAGATATTGAATTTGCCTCTAGGAACAATTCTATTCATTTGCATTTACCAAAGTTACCCAGGAGTATAAATTTAAATTTTATACATTTGACAAATTATTTTGAATCACATGTCTCTAATGGCACCCTTACCTAAAATATACTATATTCCTGAACATTTTTAGTACATAATTACACTTGAATGTGACAAATTTTTTTAAAAAATCAGAAGCTGAAATAGGTTTATTAATAAAATAGTAATGTGTTCACTGAAGAGCATTCTAATTCTATAACCTAAGGAAATTAGATATGAAATATAAATTCTTTTGTTTTCACTCTCATCACATGTTCGTTCACTGTTGCATGACCAGTACAGCAGAAGAGTCCCTAATTCCCCATTTAATCAGAGATCCTAGAAAACACATCCTGAAAAAACAAAACCCAACATCATAGGGTTCTGATTTATTTTGTCTTGGAAAGATAATAATTGATTTTACATTTGGTATTGTCCAATGGAGCCTTGATCTGTGCTTGTTTGCAAGATGCCAACCTGCATTTCAATTTAACTACCTAAAGGTAAAGAGACCAGAAAGCCAAACTTTCTTTTTAACTCACTAGGTGAAAAATGCAAATTATGACTCATTAACTGCAGTTAAGGAAAATCAAAGTCATCTATGCATTTTATCTATGATTCAGATTCAAAGAATCAGGGCCCATGGATGTTTCGGAGGCATTATTAAACATGGGAGTTTGGCCTGGGTTTATTTTATGGACAGACCTTCCAGTTATATATGTAATTTAAGTTGGTAGCAAGCAATATATTCTTTTTATCAATTGGGCGACTCAGGTATACAATGGTAAATTATTTCCTGTAGTTCACTTGATATACGCAAGAGCATCTAACTCTCCTGCTAGGAAAAAAAAAAAAATGCATTTCTAGCTCTTCTACCCTGTCTTAAGAAGAAATCTCAAAACTCATTTTTAAAGATAAAGGATTTGGCTCATTCACAATTAAAATCTGAGTAATTCCAGTATTTTGTAATAAATTATTGTCAAAATAATTTGTACCCCTAAGGATAGTGCGTATTAATGATATTGCGTGTGTGTGTGGTGATAAAATACGAAACTCTTTCAAGTGCTAAATTCCTTTAATATGTGCAGTGGTTAACTTTATGTGTCAACTTGCCCAGATTAAACATTAATTCTGGATCTGTCTTTAATGGCATTTTTTGGGGTGAGATTAGCATTTGAATCCGTGTACTCAGGAAAGCAGATTGCCTTTCCCCCTATAGGGATGTGGGTGGGCATCATCCAATCCATCAAGAACCTGAACAGAACAAAGGACAGATGAAGGAGGAATTCCCCCTCCCCTTTTTCCTGCCCCACTGTATGTGGTGGAGTACCTCCTTTCACCTTCTCCAGCCCTTGGTTGGGATTTACACCATCAGCTCTTCTAGTTCCTAGGCCTAACTTGAACTGACTTACACCAAATGCTTTTCTGGGTCTCCAGCTTGCAGAAAGCAGATCACAGAATTTCTCAGCTTCCATAATCACATAATAAATCTCCATATATAAATGTATATGTGTATTCTCTTGGTTCTGTTCCTCTGAGAACACTAATATGTCTGTGACTAAACTTAATTTTAACTATATAAAATGCTTCAATCTTTCTTTTTGGTAATGAACTTATACTTACAGTTATTTCTTTAACAAAGAATTTCAACCATAATTACTTTAAATGACCTCATAGCTTTTAAAAAAGGAAATTCCCTACTAAATTATAAACTAATTAAATTCTTGCTAAGCAGTATTGAAAGCATGAATCTACATCATTATGCTATAATGAAAGGTAGAAAAAAAACAGTTATAAATTGTTTCTAGTACCTACAAATAGAGAAGTACTTGTAAGAAATAATGCATAGAGGCAGGTAAAATAATAATATACCTCAAACACTCAACACTTCCAATGCCATGGCTGTACTGAGAGAATTTACATATATGAAGACAAAATTATATGCTGGGGACTCATTCATTTGAATACATGTTGTCGTTTTTTTCTTCTGAAGGTTGGAGGTTGAGAAATGAAGAAACATGCTGACTAGTGGCATGGAAATGATTGCTCATTCTCCAGTTTTATGAAAACAATTTTTCCATTAAATTATATATTTCAGGCAAATTGGCTTTTAAATATTGGAATGTGGAGTTGTTCAGTTTCTGCTAGAATCTTCGCTTGGCAAATATATTGGACACCTTTCACAGAGTTCCTCAGATTCTTTTAATTTTGCCTATTTTCATAACCCTCAGCTCCTTTCTCCGTTTCAGCTACTGCTGCACCCTCATGAGGAACTTAATTCCTTAATCCTCTTCCAGACTCAGCTGAAAGGCTATGCAGCAGATCATGGGATTTGGCTTCCTGGCTACAGCCAAATCGGCCAGTTGGTGCAATCCCAGAAAAGTAACGTATTAACTGCCTTACGAGACACTGAATAGTGTGGTATGGAGATAGGGAAAAAACAAGCAAATGAACAATCTCTTCTTTCCTCCCTATCTGTGTAAGACTTGGTTTCTCCAAACAGCCTGTGCTGCAATATTCTCACAGCAAACAGATGAAAGTGCCAAGAAATTGTCCCTGTCTCATCAAGCCTCCATACAAAACAGTGTCTATGCAATAACACATCTCCGTGTATTTATTCTCTTTCCAATCCAGCCTGTCCTGTGTCCTTTTCCCTTCTTTCTACTGTAGTTAAATTATTCTTCATTTATTTAGTATTACAGCTGATCTGTAATCTTAAGGTCCATTTTCCGGGGAACCTGGGATAAAATAGCATACGGTCCTTGGAGCTAAGAAACCATGAAAACTTGCCCCCTTAATTTACTTTTACTTTTCCCAACACCTAATCTGGAGCTTCACTTATATCATCTGTAGGCGTAAAACATTTGGGGTATGACATAAAAGACTATGGCCCTCATCATAAACAATTTGTTCCTTAGATCTATCATTTCTCATCACTAAGCTTGATTAATAAAATCAAGTCACATATTTCTTAACAAACACTTATTGAGTGTACCACACACTGTGCTAGATTTCGAGGTACAAAGATGAAAAAGAATGGTACCATACTCAGATGCCATGCCTCAAACATACTATAATTTATTTTTAAATACAGGAACAACAATGGCACTGATTTGTACTTGAATTTCATTTTGTATTTAATCAAATCAAGTCCACATTTTTATCACTGACCGTATACTAGGAAATGTGTATTTTGTAAACAGTACCTTGACTCTGCTCAAACACATGTAAAGTTGGTTTGAATTTATTTTTAGAAATCGAGGAACCCAAGACTAAAAAAATTACTTGTCACTGGTCACACAGATGAAAAGAAGCAAAGCGTGTGTTTCCTGTTTGACCACAAACCCAACCTGTTTCTACAGCAAGTCCCTCTATTTTTTTAAATCCCAGTTACTATGTTTCCACTTAGAATTTCTGCGAAACTATTTGTCAATTTTAGGACGCTGCAACTTCTCTCTTTATGCTTTTTTTTTTTAAGATTTTATTTATTTATTTGACAGAGAGAGAGATCAGGAGTAGGCGGAGAGGCAGGCAGAGAGGGGGAAGCAGGCTCCCCGCTGAGCAGAGAGCCTAATGCAGGCTTGATCCCAGGACCCTAAGATCATGACCTGAGCTGAAGGCAGAAGCTTAACCCACTGAGCCACCCAGGCGCCACTCTCTTTATGCTTTGAGTGAATATAGCTCACTGTTTAAAGATAAGGCCAAGAAGTAGAGTGTTAAAGACCATACTTCATCTTGGAAATTATATATATTTGAGATCAAATGTTGATTATATAATATTGGAAAAACTGCTAAATTTGGCAAATTTTAACCCATTTACTTCTAAAATTATAATTATAATATCTACTTCATAAGATTCTTTTATTTATTCATTCTTTTTTTTTTCTTTCTTTTTTTTTTTTTTTTTTTTTTTTTGTGGCTCCTTCCTATGTCCTAGTACTTTTTTGACACCGGGAATGCAGAAATTAACAAAACATATAAAGTTGCTGACCTCATGAAGATCATAGCATAAGGGATAGATAAATAAATAATAATAATAAACTAGTAAAAATTTATTGTAATTTCAGGTAATAGTAAGGATATAAAATAAAGAGAAGCAGAATAAAAGATATAGAATGACAAGCTGGTGGGGAGGGTATTTTAACCCCAGAAAGTCAGGGACTTACAGAAAAGAACTGTATGAGCCTCTGTTGTGAAAAAAGCAGTTTAGGCAGAGAGAATCCCAAATACCGAGGTCCTGAGGCAAAACCCTGCCTTGTACAAAGGGCTTTATGCCTGTAGCAGAAAAAGGAGAGGAAAGAAAGTTGCTGGTGGCTTTTTGAGAGGTGGCCAGACCTCTCATTTGAGGTCTTATCATTTGAGACTTGCAGGGCATTTATTTTTTTTTAATAAATGTGGAGAGAAGCCACTGGAAGTCTTGGGATAGAAAAAGTCAGACAGACAAAGACAAATACTATAGGGTATCACTCATGGAATCTTAAAAAGCTGAACTCATGGAAACTGAGAGTAGAATGGTGATACCAGGGTCGGGTGGGTGGGATAATTGGGGAGATGTCATTTAAGGGTACAAACTTGCAAATGATAGATAAATAGATCTGGGCTATCTAATCTACAGCACAGTGATTAAAGTCAACAATACTGTATTATTAACTTCAAAGTTGCCAAGAGACTAGATCTTAAATGTTCTCATCACAAAAAAAAGATGTGACATTTGCTAAAACAAGAGTGGTAATCCTACTTGCAATATATAAATGTATCGCATCAACATTTTAAACTTGCACGATGTTACATGACAATTATATCTTTTTTTATGATTTTATTTATTTATTTGACAGAGAGAGAGAGATAGCCAGAAAGGAAACACAAGCAGGGGTAGTGGGAGAGGGAGAAGCAGGCTCCCCGCCGAGCAGGGAGCCCTATGTGGGGCTTGATCTCAGGAGCCTGGGATCATGACCTGAGCAAAAGGCAGACGCTTAACGTCTGAGCCACTCAGGCGCCCCTGACAATTATATCTTAATAAAAAATGTTCTAACAAGCATTAAAGGATTGCTCTGGCTGCTGTATGGAGAATAGGTTGTAGTGGGGAAGAGTTGAACAGGAGACACTGATCAAGGGATGCCTGGGTGGCTCAGTTGGTTAATTGCCTTTGGCTCAGGTCATGATCCTGAACTCCAGGGATCTAGCCCTGCATTGGGCTTCCTGCTCAATGGGGAGTCTGCTTCTTCCTCTCCCTCTGCTCCACCCCCCGCTCGTGCTCTCTCAACTCACTCTCTTCTAAATACATATATACATACATGCATACATACATACATACATAAGGAAACACTGATCAAGATGGTATTATGGTTGTATACATGAGAGATTGTCCTAGAGATTATTGTAGAATAAGAGGCAATAAACACCTGACATATTATAGGCTCCAAAATGTATCCACTGTCACACTGGAACATTCAGGTTCAAGAGTCAGGTGCTCATCTGTATGCCTGTCTGTTGCTTTTTAAGTTCTGCTCTTCTCTTTTTCCACCCACATTTCCTCTTTCACTGTTTGCCCTTTCTATGTACTTTTTTTCCTTACTTTTTTTTTCCAGGTTTTTCTGTTAGTCCATTGGTATGGAGTATTGATTGTTCCAAAGAAATTTCATCATCATCATTGTAATTATTTAAGAGAAATAGAATCTTTCTTCTCAGTGCTGCAAGGAATATTTTCTTTCCTAGAAAGAAATCCTTCATTTTTGGAATTTTTTAATTCCTACAAATAGAATAGAAACTAGTAGATTTTTTTTCACTTTTTTCTTTTTCACTTTAAAAAAAGTGCTAAGGACTGCTTTTAGCAGCTACTGAAGAGATCAAGAAAATGGTATTCAGAACTTTCTATTAACTAGTATGAGTTGCAGTTACCAGTGGTTTAAATTTTAAAATATTCTGTTCATCTCCCGAATTTTTCATTTAAATTTTTAAAATACACACAAAATAGCTGATGTGATCAATATAATGTACTATTAATTATTTTTTACAGGTACTTCCTAATTCAGTATGATAGGTGATGGTATTCGGGGATGAGAAGTTTTAGTTCTCACCATCAGAAGAATGTAGAGGGGTGCCGGGGAGGCCAAGTTGGTTAAGTGACCGACTCCCAGTTTCTACTCAGGTCATGATTTCAGGGTCATGAAATCAAGTCCTGCAACAGGCTCTGTGCTGAGCATGGAGCCTGCTTAAGATTCTCTGCCTTCCTCTCCTTCTGTCCCTTCTCCACACCACTACTCCCCCCGCCCACCACAGCGCTCTCTCTCTCTAAAAAGAGAGAGAGAGTGTAGAACTTTGTGGTGAACCTAAAAAAAAAAACAAAAAAAGGAAAATAAATTGTGGCAATCACTAAATGGCTCACATTTATACAAGAAAATCTGAGCCTATGGGAAAGAACACACATATATGTAAGGACTTTAAGGAAGACATTTCAGATGAAGACCCCTGAGTTACTTTCAGGAAGTAGTCAGCATATTGGGGATGAAATGGAGGAGGGGCATCAAAGAGAGACTTGGTTAGGAGAGAAGGTATTTAGGAACTCCTGATATTTCCTTCTTGAAAGGCTTTATTAAGGGGAAAGGAAGAATTATCAGAGATGAAAATCAACAGTAAATGGCCAGTGATGTTAAGCTTTTTATGCCTTGGCATTTAAAAATTTCATTTTTCTACTTGAATGATATGAATATTTTTGACAGATTTGAACATGATCTCCCCTGGGCAGCTATATGTAAGGAGACCATAGGGACTGTATGTTATATGAACTAGAGATTACATGACAAGTTCTGAATGTCTGGATCACCTTCAAATGACTTAAGAACACAGTCTATTTCTGGCTGAGATAACCACAGCCTAATGTGGACCTACAGTAGAGACATCTTCCATACTAAGGTGGCAAAGATTTTCTCCTATTTCTGCCCCTTCCATTAGTTTTATATATTTAAAACTTAAATTTAAGTCTATAGTCCAGTTTGAGTTAATTCTCAGGTATGGTGTGAGGTAAGGATCTTAGCATATGACCAATAACATTTTCAAGCTAATTTTTGTTGTTGTTGTTGTTGTTGTTGTTGTTTTCAAGCTAATTTTTAACTTGTTGATTTTCTTCTGTAAGTATGTGAAGTTTTTCCAGTACTTTACGCTAAAATGCCTTTTCTTTCATCAGCACTCTCTTGGTCCCACTGCCAAAAATCAATGTACCATATAGTTGAGGGTCTATTTCTGAATTCTGTTTTCTTCCATTGATCTATATGTCCATTCTTTCACCAATGACACTGGCTTGATTCCTACAGTTCCATAATTAGTATTGAAAACAATTACTGTAAGTCCTCAAAATTTATTCTCTATTTTTAAATTTATTTCAGCCATTTAGTCAATTTCAGGAAGAAAAAAAAAAAAAGGAAAAAGGAAGACTCCAGGAACTTGACTGGAAGTTTATTTATGTATAAACAATTTGTTAAGAACCGATATTTTAGGGATGTCTGAGTGGCTCAGTCGACTAAGCATCTGCCTTTGGCTCAGGTCATGATCTTAGGGTCCTGGGAATGAGTCCTGCATCACTCTCCTTGCTCAGCGGGGAGGCTGCTTCTCCCTCTGCCTGCTGTTCTGCTGACTTGTACTTGTTCTCTCTCTCTCTTTCTCTTCAACAAGTAAATAAGTAAAATCTTTATTAAAAAAATAATTGATATCTTAACAAAATTGAATATTCCAGTTCAACAGCATTGATATATCTTTCCATTTATTTAGGTCTTCTTTTATATATCACAGTTATGGAGTTTTAAAGGATGAGGTTTTGCATTGTCTCTTGTCACATTTACTTCTAAGTATTTTATGTTTTAGTATTTTTATAAATTGAATTTTTGAAATTTATTTTCCAACTGTTGATAGCATATAAATATTTAATTGATTTTTTTAGTACATTAGCTTTTCTTCTTGTGACCTTTCCTTCCTTCCCACCTTTTCTTTGCTAATTTATATTATGTTTGTACTATATGCCATGCACTGGGCTTCCACTAGAGCAGCGAAGACACGTTCTAGTTTGCAGTGAAAAGGACATTCAAATCATGATTTAATCTGAGTCACCTGGAGGGATAGATTTATATTATTTTATATACAATGAGAGAGAGTTCCAAATTCTGCTAGATATAGGACTGACTAAAGTTAACAAATAATCTCAGGTGAGGAAGTTCCCATAATTTTTTGAATAAGCACATGATCTTTATTTAGAGGAGAGCATTTTGAACAACACATTGAAAACTTTTTTTGAACAATACACCTTTCATATGTAGTAATGAATACCTACTACTAATAAAAAGCCCAAGAAAACACTAGAGGAAATCAATTTTGGACATTTTCCCTATTTTTTCTAAAAGTATCTTCTTGCATTGCAAAAATGTGGTGTGAGCTTCATTTTCTTTAAGAGTTCCAAACTGCAATCAAAAGGAATTTACATAAAAGACAGCAGGTAAGAACATTTTGCAGTATATTTTTCCTTCATACAGGAAGAGAAAGAAAGAAGAAAAGAAAAAAAAATCATCAAAGAGTTTATGAGGTCGTTTCTGAAACAAAGTCGAACATTAAAAAACAGCCCTTGGCTTTTGATGGAAAATCCGTTAAACTTATCCAGGTTCCATGGAATGCATTTAAGGCAATATAGCAGATGGGGTGTTGAGTAACATCTTGAGTTAATTTATTTTTGAAGTACACAATGAGTTTTTATGATATAATTGAATTAGGAAATCAGAGGGAATATCTTTCTCTTGTTATTTTATAGTTACTATAGAAAAAGTATCAGAATATTTGTGAAATTATTTTTAAAATATGTAGGCTCTACATACACTTAATATCAGGCATATCATTTAAAAAGTGTTTTCTTTTTTCAAGTTTAATTCTGAGAAGACGATGCAAAGATAGTATAAAGCTGCTACTTTGCTGTTTTTCAGTCAGCCGGCTTTCTGGCATTGAACGAGTGCTTAGCTGATGTTATGGTAGAATTTGAATTTCTTATTGTATTTATATATTAAATAGAAAAGCAACTTAAATTTTTCATGAAAAAGTAGAAGTAAACCTTTATTCTTCAGCTCCTGCTGTGTAGAGACAGGGAACTGTAATTTAAGTGAAAAATTAACTACATGTAGCAATTTTATTAATAAAATTAACTATGTGTGTGTGTAGGGAGGTGCTTTAAATCCCCAGGGGGATTATTTCTACTGTCATTCTTGATGGGGAAAAATTAGAGTAATAACACAAGTAAGGTGACTTCATAATGACAATCATTTTACTGATGATTTGTCTTAATATACTTTTTTCCTATAGTTCTGTTCAGAAAACCCTTTATAATTTGAGAAAGCCAACTAATACTGACCCAGCATGTCTTGTGAAACGCTTGCCTCCAAATTCTAGTTCCTACTTCTGTTGCATTTAGAAAAACATAAAATGATACTTTTTTGAATAAATTACATAAAAATCCTATAATCTGTTTGAAGAATCTTGGAAGGCAAAAGAGAAACTGTGAAAGAAAGAACATTCATTGCTCTTTTTTTGCCAGTTACGTTTTAGTATCTCCTCAGAAGAGACTTTGTTGCAAAAACCCTGGATGTTCATTGTTCTTTATCTGGAGTCCAATTTTCTGTTGGATTCCCAAGGACATAAGGCTCTTACTCCTGTATGGAAGTTATTGTGAGACATCGTGTACACAAAGGCATCTATCATAAGCTACTCGCTAGATCTGAGGATGACAGGTAACTTGTCAGCATACACTTGACTTTCCTTCCACTGTTTCAGCCTGGCAGCTTCTGTACACTCTTCACTGTGCAGGTGTTTTCTTTTGGCAGACGTGTTCAGGTAATAGAGCAATCCGATCAAAACATCACTGAGACTCCCTGACAGAACGTTTGCTGCTTTGGAAACATTTGCACTTACCATATGGCAAGGGCATCTTAGGCTATGAAACATTGATTATTTGAGTTTCATTCTTTGAAAAGCATGCAGGATTTATTATGGTGAAAAAGCACACGTTTTTAGACAGTTTATAAGATAGTTACACAGTTAAATCAAAGGGAAGTTTGGACTTGAAATTCCATGATACTAAAGAAAAACCTTATCAACTTTAGTCATTCTTTTAAGTTGTTCCTAAAAAGATAATCATCTTTTTTAAACATTTTTAAATTCCATATCATAAGTTGATGCCAAGTTATGGTACAGTAAGAGAGAATGCCGAAAAATTGGCTTAAAATAATAGAGGTTCATTTCTCTATTAATACCTGTCCATGGTGGGCCAGCTGGGGCTCTGCTTCATGTCAGCTTTACGTTAGAATACAGGCTGAAGAGTGACCCTACTAGGAATACAGTCAGTCTGGGAGAGAGAGATATCCAGAGGATTTTTTTTTTAAGATTTTATTTATTTATTTGACACAGAGAGAGAGAGAGAGCACATAAGAAGGGGGAACAGCAGAGGGAGAGAGGGAAGCAGGCTCTCCACTGAGCTGGGAGCCTGATGTGGGGCTTGATCCCAGAACCTTGAGATCATGACCTGAGCCAAAGGCAGATGCTTAACCGACTGAGCCTCCCAGGTGCCCTGGTACCCAGAGGATCTTAAGCTGATGCTTAAAACTTCTGCTGGGAATTGGTACATGTTACTTTGCCTACATTTAATTGGCCAGAAAAATCAATCAATCAATCAATCAATCAATCAATCACAGTGTAAGCCTGGTGCCAGTCACTGTTCCTGGGATGTTTATTCTTCTGGAAGGAAGGGTACATTGAGATTCGTATAAAAGATAGGTCCAAGGATGGTTCATGGATTGGTGTATACTGATTCTAGGAGAAAAAACATATTTGAAAGCAGATCATTATGTTGTGGAATATAAGTTAAGCAACTTAAGTCTGATTTTGGATCTCAGCTCTGCTCTTTACTTGACATGTGGCTTTGGGAAAGTTGTCTATGTTATCAGACTTTTACTAAATAAAGAAATAAAAATCAAACAATAATGACTATTACAGTGGTTTATGTTTGCATTTTATATACTTTTCAGGTGAAAAAAGGCATATTTTGTGTATGCGTCTTGAGTTTTTCACTTCAAAATGAATTAATGAAAATATTTCTGTATAAGACTCTTTTAATCGGGACACCTGGGTGGCTCAGTGGGTTAAAGCCTCTGCCTTCAGATCAGGTCATGATCTCAGGGTCCTGGGATCGAGCCCCGCATCGGGCTCTCTGCTCAGCGGGAAGACTGCTTCCCCCCCCTCTGCCTGCCTCTCTGCCTACTTGTGATCTCTCTCTCTCTCTGTCAAATAAATAAACAAAATCTTTTAAAAAAGAGATTCTTTTAATCAATATAGATGTGTGCACATTGACTATGCTTATTGTAGGCTTATGCTTATACAATGAGGATGGCAAATAGTATGGGTATCAGTGGTTATGCACATGTACCTATTACACATACGCCTAAAATTTTAAGTAGAACTGAGTCTCCTCAGTACACCTAAAGCAAAAGAGGTTGGAGATGAATTACTGCAATAATCAGAGAGTATTACTTATTTTATTATTTTGTAGGATGGAAGGGACATCTATTGTTACTATACTAATCAATGGCCTTGGCAGGCTGGGTCTTTGAAAAGTACTAATTCAACTTTTTTTTTTTAAACTTGTGAAAATTTCGGAAAGAGATGCATTCTCCTTCTCTTTGGTTCTTAAAATAATAAGAAATGAGTCATCCAAGTTTATCTTTTTTGAACAACGGTTCATAGAAAGACCTTAAGCGGGCATTTTAACATAATTATATGTATTTGCAGAAATTCCTCCACTCAAAATTGTTCCTATACTGGTGTTGGGTAAGAGTTTTTTAGTTTTACCCTGGGATCATTTCCAAAATCTGATACTGTGATGCCCTTTGTATGAACTTTGTAACATATATCACCCAACGTTATTCACCAATTATTATCTGGTTTTAGAAAATTCACTCACACTATCCATATAGTTTTATTTAAGAAATGGAAGAATGTGCACATACTATATATGTTTTCTTTTGATTGGATACTCCAATCATCTATAAATTATTTCCTTTTTTTCGTGTAATCAATTAGTGTAGAATAGGAAATAAGATGAAAAGATAGAGGTTATTCTCCATTAAAATTGTTTTTGTTAGTCACCCCATTTCTACTTCTATTTGGTGGAAGAAAAAAGAGAGAGGGTGAGAGAGAGGGAGAGATGAAATTAGAGAGAAAGGAATGAATGGACTTAGACAGAATTATTGTGATGTCCATAGATATTACAAGCCTGAGGTAAGCAGTGGAGAGTAGAATTTCTCATGGAACTATGTGGATGTGGTCCATGTAGCTGTTAACTGTCACCCTATGACCTTGGGATGGGCCTTGTTAAGTACTCATAAAGTCATAATTTCTTAAAATCTAACACATTTATGTGAATGTAACACACAGCATCTACAATAGCTTTGTACCCATAGGTCTTTCACATGGCTTCTCCTCTACTGCATTTTCCCTCAGTTTGATTGATGTCGGAGTGGTCATGCCCCTTTTGGGGATTCTATTAAGAAAAAGTTGCATTTAGGACACGATTTTTTAATTTAGTTTGAGTTTTTGTTGGATATAATTAGTACCTCACAATCATTTTTATGTATACTTAAATTACTGTTAACCATTCCATCCTAGGAATATTTCTGATGGCACAGTACCAACTCACCTGACTTCATATACCAAACCACAAAATTGGTTTTAATGTAAATTCTTTGAAAGCAGTTGGATAGTAGAGAAGAAATATAGTTTTATTTAATCTTTTTTTAAAAGATTTTATTATTTATTTGACAGAGAGAGAGACAGCAAGAGAGGGAACACAAACAGGAGGCGTGGGAGAGGGAGAAGTAGGCTTCCCGCTGAGCACGGAGCCCAATGTGGGGCTCAATCCCAGGACTCTGGGATCATACCCAAGCCGAAGGCAGACGCTTAACTACTGAGCCACCTGGGCACCCCGAAATATAGTTTTAAATGTACTAGACACTAGCGAGTCTGTGAAAAATTCTTCCAATCACGAGTTATATATAATTATAAGCATAGAATTATATTCTCCTGAGCTCCACTAAAAAAAGGTCTTTCCTGTTAGTTTCTCTCTGTCTCTCTGTCTTTTCTTTTTTAAATTGACAGCCATCAAAAATAGATTGGTCAGAATTCCTGTGTTTGTAGAGCACAAAGTGCGGCAATCTTCCAACCAGCAAACATATCTTTGTGTGAGTGGAAAGTTTAAAGCATGTCCAGGTATTGAGTACATTAGAGCACATTACTTAATAGTTGGGAAGCCACAATAAATTTCTAAGTAATCAAATAATTAATAATGTTAAAACAAAAAATAATGTACCTTTATTTTCTTTATAGAACATCATATTGTAAAGTATTTTCCCTTGAAGAAATAAGAATCATGTAGCCAAAAATATAGGGAACTTATAGTATAGACATATATTAAATAGTTGCATAATAAAAGCACCAGACCATTATTTTAGATTTTGTGATACTGTTGGTATTTGCTAACTTTTAAAATTCATAATTCATTATGACTTCTTTTTCTCACTCTAAATATTTACTTTTGTATCTGAATTTTATACTTTCAATTCTGTAATCATTTCCTTAAAGAGGGCTACGGAAAATGAAGTCCCACAAAACCTGATCCACCCTTGTCGATATTAGACCTTACCTCAACTCAGTATAAGCAGATTCCTCTCCATTAATTTAGACGTCCCCTGTCCCATCTTTTTCTAGTCTGAGTCTTCTGCCTTTGAAGGAGATTTTATGTTCTAGATACATTTTACTCTTAACCATATCTCAGTATTCTGTTTTTGCTTAAACTTTATTGCCAATACCCCTCTGTTATCAGTTTGAGTTTGGGTAACTTTTATAAAAGGATGTATAAATTAAAATATTATATGTTATATATGACTGTCCAATGTTATGTGCAATGTTCATATTTTGGCAAATGATATTCCTTCTTACAATTTTTATGCATAATATAAATGCATAGGCAGTACATTTTATAGCACTGCTAGCAGGAGATAAAATCATTAATAACTTTTGTAAGTACACAATTGAGTGCTCCAATAAATTGAGAATATTCTCCTAATTTTTTTCTACATCACTGAGGTTATAAGGAGATTTAATAAATAGAAGAAAGAAGGAGGTAAATATATTTGAGAAGTCTAAATAATATTCCATTAATTCCATCTAATGAACTTTCTTCTTTATAGATTAGCCAGTCTCTCTAGCAACTAGAATGTTTCCATCCCCCCAGATAAAATGTCTCATTTCCTTTAACAGGTCTGCTGGAGGCACGGATGCATAATGTCACTCTTAGCTCTCTTTTCTAGTTTCCATAATGACTGTCACCTTCCATTTGTCCTTGATGGTTAATTATCATACTTCCTCATTTCAGCACATTCATATCATGGTACAATTACCAAGTTTAAGGCTTATTTAATTTCATAGCTTGGAAGCTTTCAGAAGAAAGAAGGCCTTGATCTTATCAGTAACTTGATTCCAACTAACATTTAAGGGTCTTACTTCTTGAGAGGTTTCCAGTGGACAGGTAATCTAACATATGTGAATTCTTGTTATCCTCAAAGTGTGACCCTTTACTCACCCATGCCTCCTTCAATTATACCTTTCCGATGGCACTCATCTTGCTATGTCTAACTTTCTTTCAGTGCTGAGTTTTTCTGTCCACTAAATAAAGTGTCCATATTAAAATGAATTACAAATTAATCTTCTCTAATAAGCCTAAAAATCTGCCTAAAAAACTCAAGGATTCATTGATATTTTCCAGTAGGAATTGATCCAGAACAATCATATATGACTAGTACCCTTCATTCAAGGTCTAGGAGACACATTTCTGATACTATGGACGCTGATCATTCATCCTCTCTTATTCAATAGTTTACACTATTTTTCATGTTGATTAGTTAATTAAATGTCCCCTATTGTAATGTTTTCTGTAATTAAGTTTGTGCCTAGAGAATAACAATAGTTTATAGTGAGAGTATTTATCGAGTAAAACAAAGAATTAATGAAGTCAATCTTCAATTCTGAGTTAGGCTATCAATCCCCAAAAGTTCTAAAACAGAAATGTAAAGCTTTGACCAATACAACATACATTCAAACTACCTGTTCAATACATATAAACTATGCAGATGTATCTCAGGAAAAATAACTTTCTGGGAATTAAACTTTGTGTTGTCCATTGTGTCTGCTAATTACATTATTATAAAATTCTCTTATGAAGTGATTAATTTTCTGGTCAGCATACCTTTCCTTTTTATGTGACTTCATTTATGTATTAGATTATTTATCAAAAATATTGGACAGTGCAATATTTGTGATTCATTGCTGAATTATTTTGACAAGTGGCATGTAAAAATGTTTTTATAAAAAAGGATTGTAAGGACAGAACTATCAAGGAAAAACAAACCTATAAATAAAATTTGAAGGATGATATGCTCAGCTCACACACAGAGGGAATTTTATAAATTATTGTTAGAGAAAACTAATCACTCTTGCACACATACACATACAGAAAAAGAAATAAAAGAAATAATATATGCCTAGTATAGTTGAACTTAATTTATTTCCAGTGGGCTTAAGGACACTCCTATACTGAGTAAAGACAAGGCTTTACCATCATAATTATGAAACATGGTAGATGATTGTCAGATGAAAAGAAGCTATTCTGGTTTTAGTATTTGGGTTCATCAGTTTAGGTTAGAATCCTTTGATGAAGGAGTATCATGGCAATTGCCTGATATCGTTAGATACCAAAAAGGACTCACCATTTATACTAGAGATTTTTAGCCCCCCAAAGGTAGGAAGGAGTACAGATAGTTTAGCTATTTTCTTTCCAAGTACCTAAAGATAGTCACAAGTTAGTAGGATCTAATATAAAATTCAGATTTAATTTAAAATTGTAGATGATAACTGAATTATTGGAAGAACATTTCATACAATTGCAAATGCAATGAAAACAATTAGTCAAACCCCAAATTTATTAAATATCCAATTTATAGTCTGTTCCATGTTTCAAAAAAATCACTAGTGTATTTTAACTCAAGCATCTATTTATTGGTCTACAAAGTAGGCAATTCTAACATTCTAATAGATACACTAAAATATTTTGTATGGTCTGATAAAATCCTCTCAGGAAATGCTTAAATATTATAACACATCCGCAGAGTCAAAATGCAAAATCATCAGGATGAGGACGGAATGCTGATTGCTGGTTTCCAGGCATTGTAGGGAGGAGGGAATGGAGAGGAATTGCTAAATGTGGAAGGCATTTTACTTTTGTAGTGATAGAAATTCTTTGAAAACAGGTGGAGGTTGTGGTTGCACAACCTAGGATGTACTAAATGCCACTGAATTTTTTACCTTAAGACAGTTAATTTCATGTTATGTGAATTTCACCTCAATAAACTATTTTTCTAAAAATGCAAAATCCTTATCGGATTCTGACAGTACAGGAGCGTCCGTTTCCCTTGTTAGTGCTGGTTTCTGTGGAGCTCCTTCTCACAGAGCGTACTCACTAATTTCACCTGCATTCTTCCCTTCTCTTTCATTAGGACACAGAATTCTCCCTTTTTCATGTATGAATTCCTAACACTTAACAAAGACTTTTTTTTTCTAAAAAATGGGGGTATGTATGGGGTGCCTGGGTAGCTCAGGCAGTTGAGCATCTACCTTCAGCTGGTCCTGGGATCAAGCCCCTGCATCAGGGTCCCTGCTTAGTGGGGAGCCTGCTTCTCTCCCTCTCTATCTGCCGAATCCCCTCTGCTTGTGCCCCCCACCACTTTCAGTCAAATAAATAATTAAAAAAAAGGGGGTGATGTTTGATAAAGGATAGAATAATGAATGCTATTTTACAATTTTGATATTACTACCTAATAACCCCAGGTACTTGTCTTTATAATTATACAAAAGACTTCTAAATATATCTAATGTATGTAAGCTTCTTACAAGAACACAGGCAGAAAGAGAATGAATGGCTTTTTCTTAGTAGGTTTAGTGATTGTGTTTCCTTAGATTTGAACTTTATTTTTTTAAGACTTTATTTACTTATTTATTTGATATAGAGAGAGAGCACAAGTAAGCAGAATGTCAGACAGAGACGCAGGCAGAGGAAGAGGGAGAGGAGAAGCAGCCTCCCCGCTGAGCAGAGACCCTCTCTCCACCCCCTCAATGTGGAGCTGGATCCCAGGAACCTGGGATCATGACATGAGCTGAAGGCAGACACTTAACTGACTGAGCCATCCAGGTGCCCCTTAACTTTATCTTTAATAGCATTTCTTTCCAAGGATGGGCCCAGAAAGCCAAATCCTTATAATAGGGTTCTGTAGTCAAGTCCCAGTGCTGTGGCCTTATATGAGGTATTCAACTTTGAGTTTGGTTATCAATAATATCAAGCACCTAATTCTGAATTGGTACAAGAAAAATATTATGTATATATGTATTTTGTATAGATAGATTATAGATATAGATATGTAAAGTATATATGTATAAGGAATATGTTCCATTCAAAATTCTTATTTTCAAAGGTAGTGTAGAAATGATGTTTTGCTTTTTCAAAAACATTCTGCTGTTGGTAACTATTCCATTGTTGATGCTTTCATAATACACAATAGAGAGTACAGGCTCTACAGCCAGATTAACTAATTTTTAAATCTGCCTCTTGCACTTCTTACATTTATGACATTGGCCAAGTTCCTTAAACTCTCTGTCAGTTTCCTTGTCATTAAAATGGGCTATTACAACATTTATCGCATAAGGATATCTTGATGATTACATTCATGATAAGATGCTTGAAATGGCATTTAACAAACAAACTATTGTTGTTTTTCCCATTACAGATGTTGTGGTTTTAACACATTTGTGAAGGTGATGTAAGTATCTGGTTTGTACTATTATAAATGTAGCCTCTCCTTCTCCAGCCACCACGGACACCCCTCACCCCCAATCTGTAATGTTCCCCGCAGAAATCAGCATGGTTGAGGCAACATTCTCTAAAAAGTACAGCTTCCCTGGTTTTACCAGCTCTGATCATGAGTATCTTGAATTCATTTAATTGATTGAGATTCACTCAGTCCAGAAAATCAGTCTAAAATGACCTAAATGAGGTATATGGAAATTTCCTTTAACTTATTTCTTTATGAACACAGTAAAATAACTTGTCCACATCACAAATTAATATGATGGAATGAAGCCTTTATAATAAAACTCACTTACATAAAACAATAAATCATAAATTACCCAAGGAACTAGAGCAGAGGACTTCAGCTCTTCCCCGGTCGGTCTCACTAAGGAACTAAGGAGAATTGCCCTGAATATCTTAAAGAACATTTTTCTTGTAGTTCAGTCTAGATTTCTCTTTTTCTGTGTGACTCACATTGTTCTGTGTGATGCCAGTTAGCTCAGACATTTCTCTCTTATAGGTCTTTTCTATATCTTCCTCTCTGTGTATGAATTTACTCATAAGCCATGTTGAAAACAATGTTAACCAATTTGTTTTAAAAGTCACATGTCCCTGGTGAAATTCCCTATTGCTCTATTCATCTTCACACAGGAATATTCGCCGTTCTTATTTCTGTTTCTCTAAAGCCCTACAGCAGTTTCCCTCAATCTGCTCATTTTTTGGCTTATTTATTTTTTCTGTACAGCCCTTGTATTCATGGCTGCACTGTGTTAATAACATTGTTTTCCCTTTGTTTTCTTTTCTGTTTCTATGAAAATGCATTCCCAAATTAACATCTTAGTGTGGAAAAAAGACCTCCATTAAATAGAAACATGGACATGATGATACCATTTGTATATGCAATGGAACCCCTTCCTTTCTTCTCCAGCCATATCTTCTTTGTTTTTCTTGGCATCAAACCATTCCAATGGACAAGATTTTGTATCTAACTATCTCACACCCCACATTGGATAGGGAGAGAGTGGCATATTTTATTTTTCTCTCCTTGGAGGTAATCTAAAGTGAATACCAGCCACAAAGTGTTCTTAGATTTATCCCTTTGTTCTGGTGTTTCAAATGAAAAAGGAGAATGTATTCTACTCTACCATAATCTTTTAATTTTATAAGCATCTCAAATACATATAATAAAAATGGCACTTATTTTATTTGTGACACATTACTTTTTTCTGTTTTGCACAGAATATAGCCGATTTGACTATTTAATAGTAATAACAATACCCTCTTATGTTAACAATAGTGATCAAAATGAGAACAACTTACTTCCTTGCTTTATACTAGTTTTTGTCATTCCCATTATTTGTAAGATGGTGGCTTGCCTTTCCTAATTTTATATATTTTATATCATTTTTTTCTGAGTCATTTCATCATGAATAAAAACAATATATTTTGTAGAACGTACATTTATTTATTTATTTATTTATTTTTATTTTTATTATTTTTTTTTAGAACATACATTTAAAATCTAAGTATGGAGAAGGCATTTCACAATGAAGAAACTTAGCATATTGCCCAAAGGGTGAAAAGAGTATACTGTGTGTTTTTTTTTTAAGATTATTCATTTATTTATTTGAGAGAGAGAGAGCACGAGCAGGGAGCAGAGGAAGAGGGAGAAGCTGGCTTCCTGCTAAGCAGGGAGCCCAAAGCAGGGCTCAATCTCAGGACCCCAGGATCATGACCTGCACAGAAGGCAGATGCTTAATGACTGAGCTACCCAAGTGCCCCGAGTATAGTGTATTTTTAGGATAAAAATGTGGTGTAAGAATCCCATAAATAGTTAATGACCTGAGTAATTTATTTGGAATCCTCTTTCCCAGTTTTTTCCACTGGATATCTGAAGTTTTCTATTTCTAAGGATGCCTGGAGCTGTACCTCTGATATTTTGGTAGGACCATTTGCAATTATACAGATGGAGACAATCTGTTAAAATGAATTAGTTGGCATTGTGTGGCAGCTAACTGAAAACAACAATAACAACAAAAACAATAACAAAAGACCTACCCACATGTAATCAGAGCCAGGAATGTGTAAAGCTATTCTTAGAGAAATTAGTTATTTCATTATTTTTTAATCAGATGGGACTATAAAAATAGTTTACTATTGGCTAGTATCCTAGCCAATAGAGCATGACAGAATCAGAGCACCATTTTGAAATGACTAATTAATTAGAGGATTTAGATAGTGACCCTCACTGGCTGCTAACATGAAATAAAGACACCTGGACGTTTGTGTATCTAATGGAGTACACAGTACACATTTTAAAGTATTTCTGACAATATTCTACAGTCAGGAAATGAGCCGAGATAGAGGTATTCAGCTGCAAACATGTCGTCCTTCAGGAAGAAGGATGAATGACTTCAAAGGTGGCTCTCAGACTGGGGGTTGGGGGGCTGCCACTGACACCCTGAGCCAGAAGGGCCGTGTCAGCTGCATCCACAGGCCAGTGGTGGAGTTGCCTCCAGCTGCCCAGAGGGCAGAACATCAAGCCACAAGGGATTATTTTCAGGCCTTGAAACCTAGTGGAACTTGCCCTGCTGGGTTATTGTATTTGCTTTGGACCAGTAAATCCTTTATTTATTCAACTTTCCCCCTTTTGCAATAGATGTGTCTATTTTATGCCTGTTCTGCCATCGTAGTTGAGAGGCAGGTCACCTGTTTTCTATTCACAAGTGACAGAATGGAATTTGCTTCTGGATTGAGTCTAGTCCATAGCGGATTTAGATGATTTAGATGATAAAATTGGGGACTTTTTGAGTTGACAGCACATCCATGAGATTTTGGATTTAGAGCTAATGCTGGTATGGACTAAGACTTTGGGAATTTGGGAATAGAGTGAATATATTTTGCATGAATTTGGGGAGACCGTATGTCAGAATGTAGTGGGTTATAGAGTGTTCCCTCAGAATTCATGTCCATCTAGAACCTCAGAATGTAACCTCATTTGGAAATACTCTTTGGTGATGTAATTAGTTGAGGTCCTATTGGATTAGGATGACTCTTGATTCCAAACTGGTATCTTTACAAGAAGAGGGGAAAACATGTAGAGAGACACAGAGAGAGCAACATGTGAAGATGGAGGCAGAGTTACTGTGCCAGACACCAAGGAAGGCCAAGAAATACTGGACACTGGAAGAGGAAAGGAAGGATTCCCCTCTAGAGGCTTTGGAAGAAGATGTCCCATTGATTTTGGACTTTTGGCTTTCGAAATTGTGAGAAATACATTTATCTTGTCTTAGCCACCCATATTGTGGTTTGTAACAGCCTCCCTAGGAAACTAAAGCAACGTATAAATACGAAAGTCATCATCTGGTGAATATGTACATGATTGTTTATAAATATTATGAGTGGCTGTAAAAGTGCATTGTGACCCACATTCTCAATTTTGGGAACAGAGCAGTAATTAGTAATAGCTTCAAAGCTGCACCAAAAATAATGATCGCAGTAATGGCTTTACAAATATCAAGTCCCTTAATTTTTATAGTAGCCTTATTTGCAGCCTGTTATTACCACTGTATTTATAGATAAGGAAAACATGCTTCAAAAGTAAAATTAATTCTCTGAAGTCAAACAGTATTTGATTAGCAGGACAGGGATTTAAAATCTTGTCTGTTTGACTGAAAACCCATACCCTTAACCACTAGGGTAATTACTGTGGTATCAGTCTGGAAATATCTTATGAAGGAATATAGTCAGTGGTACTGTAATAGTGTTGTGTGGTGACAGATGGTAGTGACACTTGTGGTGAGCACAGCATAATGTATAAACTTGTCCAATCTCTATGTTGTACACCTGAAACTAATGAAACATTATGTGCCAACAATACTTCAATTAAAAAAGAATCTCGCCAACTCAGTTCAAGACCAGGTTATATTAATTTCAAATTTAGCAGGTATTTCTATTTCCAAATTCTACCTTGTAATGTATCCATGTGGACTTTGATTTTGAATTCCAGAATATCCAATCTGTTGTGGGTTGAATCGTGTTCCTCAGAAATATCCCTCTAATGCCCAGCACCTCAGAATGTGACTTTATTTGGAAATAGGGTCATTGTTAATGGAGTTAGTCAAATGAGGCCATTCGGGTAGGCCCTAGTTCAATTTGACTGGTGTCCTTACAAAAAGGGGAAATTTGCACAAAGAGATAGGCATACATAGAGACGGAGTGAGGGGAAAAGCACAGGGAGATGGTGGTGGTCATCGACAAGCTGAGGGGCAAGGCCTGGAGTTGGTTCTTCCTTCAAAAGCCCTCAGAGGAAAGCGACTCTGCCTGCCAACTCCTTGATTTCAGACTTCCAGACTCCAGATGTGAGAAAATACATTTCAGTTATCTTTCCCAGGTTGTGGTACTTTGTTACAGCAGCTCTAGCGACCTAATAAACCATCCATCATACTTAAAGAAATATTTACTACGGGGTTATCCATTTGTGAAGAGTGGGGAAACGCTACATTATATGCCATTCCTGACCACTGATGTGGGCTCAATTCAGTGAGGCTTAGGTATTGTAGTAAACTAACAGCTCAGGGAAAACTGCATTTAACTCCTTTTCCAGTTTGAATTGGGTCATTTTTATTTTATGATTTTTTTTTTCAGTTTAACATGGACACATTTTCTTAATATTGTCATTATGGAAATGAAAACATCTCATTTATATGGTATCTCTTGTGCAACTTTATTTTTTTTTAATTTCCATTATACTCCATTCAACTTTCATAATTTCATAATTTTATAATTCCTTTTGGGTGATTTCTTCCTCAGCCAAGCCCTTAGTACCAGCTTCTTTCAGTGAAGTTTTGCAGCCGTTATCAGCTATGGCATTTATTTGTCTCCCAGTTATCAGTCAAGTGATTAAACATTCTAGATACTCACTAGGTGTTTGTGGTTTATGATGACCATCATAACCTGTCCATGGACTAAGGCAGACTCATGGAGCCTAATCAGCAAAGGACTTTATTCTTTTTCTCTACTGTTCATTAATCACTAATTAAAGCCTGTGGATCTAAGTCTTCCCATACAACTGACTGAAATTTGAGGCCAGCCCCATTTATTGTCATTCTTAAATAAGAAAGTACTCTTCTGATACTTACAGTAAACAATTTTTATAATTAATCCATTCAACAGATATATATTACAGACTGATATTTATGAGCTAATTTTCTGGATGCTTGAATACATCATGGAGAAACAGACATAAATCCCTTTTCTCAGGAAGCATACATATTTATGGAGTGGATTATGGAGGTCTTTCCAGAATGAGGCCATCCTTGGCAATGAAGTGAAAATTCGTGGGGGGATAAATAACTCATAAGTAGTGGAGAGTTTTCTCTACATGGGGTGTCATCCACTTAGAAAAAGTGGCATGAATACTGTTCCTGATTTTAGTTAAAGTTATCAGTGACCATGGTTATGGAAGGCTTTCAGTCCAGATTCAACTCACTGGTCAGGTTTGTGATGAATAATAGAATTGCTCATCACATGTTTCGTGCAGGTCAGTGAGAAGTCTGTGAAATCACTAATATATCCTGCTCTACCTGGATTAATGCCTTGAGTCAAGTGGAAAAGTGCATATAGATACTTGAGTAGAGAGTCACTGGGCAATTGAAAAATAGACCCTCAGGGTTTACAGGGTTGATTCCAGTGGTTGGATGTGGTAACCACAGAGAGCATGATGGAGGTCGATACTGCAATGAGATCATCTAGCTATTTGAAGTCCAGTTGTTAGGGCCTCAGTTACATGTGTGATGAGACAACATGACTGCATTTGTTCCCAGACCAACAGGCAGATTAGAGTAGACACTTAAGGGCTGCTTTCCTGAGAAAACTTCCAGAAGCCATGGGAAATAGAAATGAAGTATGGCTCAACACCTTACTGCTGAGACCATTGATGTCATCAGCTTCAGCCACATTGCCTTTGGCTGGGGCTATAGGACTCCCATTCCATTGCTGTGATAATCCCTTCTTCCCACCCAGAGGGCAGTGAACAACAACCAGATCACTAGAAGGGTACCTAAGCATGCCTTTTTTCAGTCCTACTTCTAGCTACTCAGCCTGTCGGTGGCATTCACTAATTGCCAAACAGTGGGGGACACTTATTTTCCTCCCTTACCTACTACTGGGGTGAAAGTGTTTGCTACCAGATTCCAGGGAGTCTTCATACCCCATGATATCATATTTCACATTTTTTTTTATATTTCACATTTTGATCTACAAAGTCCTCATTTTTTTCCCCTCCAAAACCTTGTTTCTGACATCGTTCCATTCTCTTAACCAAAAGCTGTGAAGGATCTGTAAAAGATCTGAGATTTTATCCTACTTGCAAGCTAAAAGGCTAGTCTGCCACAACCACAAGGTTGCTGTCAGAAGACACAAGACTCCCAGGTCATACATAAAGGATTTTATTTTTAATGGCACAGAATGTAGCCAAGTGCCACAGGGCAACCCAGCAAAACCCAGGTGGATGCTGTGCAGGTAGTGAGTTTGCATCACATCTGAAGAATCCTGAGCTTAGGGACCCAACTATTTTATAATAGGACTGAACCTTGTCCCAGGTGGAGGCATTATTTTTATTATACTGGGAAGTAAACAAACCGGCCCTTTTCTCTGGAGGGAAATACTTTCTTCATATTCCGAGGCTATTTCCTATACAAACATTCTGGAAAAGCTAGACAAAGGCTGCTGGTGCCTCTGCATACAAGGAAAGGAGAAGCAGGAAGGACCCATGCGAAGAAGTTATCCAACAGAATTCTGGCAAGCACTACATCACCGCCTCCTTCAGCATTTCACTGAAGAGATAGCTTCTGAATTTTCATAGCATTTATTTCCCATCCCTTGAAGCCCAGCTGTCTTGACAAGCTCTCCCAATGCACTTGCAACCTTTAGTTCATTCTCTCCAATAGCATGATGTCACCAGTGTAATGGAACAGTGTGATACTCTGGGAGATATGCAGACAGTCCAGACATCTTTGGATTATATTGTGACAGATCACAAGAGCTATTACATACTCTTGAGACAAAACTGTAAATGAGTATTCTTGTCATCTCATGGAAATATGATCTGTTTCGGATCCACTTTTTTGATAGGAATAGGAAATAATGCATTCACTCCATGAATGGGTACATGTTATGTCCCTGAGAATTTATTAATAAACATTAGCAATAGTGCCACCCTAGGCACAAAAGCCGCAATCAGAACTACTACTTGTTAAGTCTGCATTCATTCAGTCTCTGTGTGGGGCAGTCTTGTGAGTTAGATAGGGGTAGGCTGGGAATCACCACCAGGGCTCACTGTAGGTGTTTAATGTTGGTACTAATCTTTGCCATTTCTCTGGGATTCATTTCTCTGGTTTTGGTTTATTATTTTGGCTTGAATGGGAGGCTGTTTCAGAGGTTTGCATTTGGCCTTCTTCACTATAATAGCACCAACAGGGCAAGGACCCAATGTGCGTGTGTGTGTGTGTGTATGTGTTTGTGTGTGTGTGCGTGGTGTTTTTTCCCCCAACTGCTGAGAATATACATTCAAATACACATTCAGGGACATGGGGAATGATCTGTGGGTTCTAATTGTCATCCAAAGGGCCCATTGTGACCTGTACTTAAGCCAAGTCTCTATTACCAGGTCCATAAAAATCCCTTCTCTGAGAAGGGGGCCAAGGTGATGTTTGGGTCTCCATATATTAATACCAACTTAGAGCCTACATACAATCACCTGAACAGATAGTTTATAAGTCTCTTTGGAAAAGACAGGGATAATAATTACAGTACATATTTACCACAATGTCGTGGGGTCCTTTTTAGAAACCTGTGGTAGAAAGGGTTCTTTAGGCAAAGGTGTTGGGACTAAGAAATTGCCTTAAGTGTGGTCTGGGAAATAATAAGGGAACACAGCTTTTTGCCAAAACAACTATCTTCTGCCTCTTACTCATCTATTTTTGTCTTCTTCGGTTTATACATATGTCAAACATCACCCTCGTTGGGTGCCTATTCTAGGCTTAGGAACATCGTGCTCTTTTAACTATCACCCAATTCCATGTGGATCAAAGTTCCTCAGCTGCCCTTCAGTCTTGCTAGACATTATGCTAATTGAAGCTTCCTGGTTTCTTCTGGTTAAGCATGTCATCTCTCGCCTCTAGTTCTTTGGAGGTTCATCATTCTTATAGATATTAATAAGCCCCAATCTGTGCTTCTGTTATGGTCTCTCCTACCGTCAGCTACGCCCTGTAGAGGTCAGCCACCACTGAACTTCATGATGTAGGGAGATGCCCCTGTCATTGGTAGGCTGTCCTGTGGAGCATTACCTCTGGTGGGTGTTCTGGCCTTGCATAACAGATTCTTTTAATCCTGAGTACTTCCTGAGCCACTTTATCCCTTTCTTTCCCATCTGCCAGAGCAAACTCAGGTATTTCCACTCCACTGAACACTCTACTGAACTCCAACTTTTTCCAGGCCTCTAAATGCCAACATACCAGTGAGTTAGCCTGTCTCCTGGAGTCCTGGTTAGAGTGTTTAATGTCATGTCTTAAGAAAATTCTTACATTTTTTGTCCTACATTCAGTAGTCTGCTTGGTCAAGTATCTTTGAGACTCAATTTCAGAGATAATCTTTTGGCTCTTACTGATACCTACAAGCTAATTCTTGTAATTCCTTCCGTGCATGGCCTGTTTCCAAACTTATCTGGCCCAGTATGTCAACAGGTGGGATATACTGTGACCTAACACTAATTATTGGGCAGGCATATAGATGAGGAGGTTAGAACAGCTTCTGTGGGTCTATTCTTGTCTTGTGGGGGAAAGACTTTTGCAGTGTCTTTGAACATGGTGGAAATTCCAATATCTCTCTTTTTTTTTTTTTTAAAGATTTTATTTATTTATTTGACAGAGAGAGAGAGATCACAAGTAGGCAGGGAGGCAGGCAGAGAGAGGGGGGAAACAGGCTCCCTGCTGAGTAGACAGCCTTATGTGGGGCTCGATCCCAGGACCCTGAGATCATGACCAGAGCTGAAGGCAGAGGCTTTAACCCACTGAGCCAGCCAGGCGCCCCTCCAATATCTCTTAATAAGGAAGGATGGACTAGCTCTCCAGGCTCGGACATTTACTGTGTACCTGAAGAATCATCATCCTTAAGAGCATCCCTCCAGATGATCTCTCCTTATGTTTCAGGGTATGGGGTTTTCCCAACCAGAACCAGACCTTAGCGTAACTGATCTGCCTTGGCTGAGCATTCTGACATGTCTGGAGCTCTGTACTTCTAAATATCTAGTTTCATTCTCTTTTTAGCTGTGTTGACTTTTCCATTCTAGGAGACAAGTATTTCTTCTGAAGCTACCAGAAACCCTCTAGCTGTCACACTTAGCCATTAGCAGGTTCTTAACCACTTTTATTCTCTCATTATCTCTCTGAAAGATGTCAAAAGAACTTCTTAGCAACCAGCTAACTCCCTCGCCTTTGCAGGCATCATTCCTCTGTTTATTTCAAATACCCGGATCATTGTACCTGAGATATTCTTCTCCATGTAGACATTTCACTAGATCATTGATAGTGAAATCTTTAGCTATTCAGTCACCACCTTGTGCTAGGGATTATCTGTGCCCTGACTTCCATTCAGGGTAGCGTTGTCTTGGCCTGCTGGGTGGGGAGTGAGCCAGTCCTGTTTCCTTCTTACTGTCTGTGTTCTTGGACTATTCTAAGTACCATTTGGGTTAGTGCAGGTCCTCTGTCAGGCAGATACCAAGATGGAATTAGAGGTTATAGGAGACTTACCAGGAGAAAAGACTATGGAAGAAAAAGGAGAGGGGGCTGGAAGAGGTGGCAGGGTCATTAGAACAGGATGCCTGCCTGTCTCCTGTGAAGGAGAGAAGAGACTCTGGCAGAGTCTCTGTGATGCATTTCAAAGGAAGATTTGACCTTGAGCCAATGTCACCTAACTGAGGAGTCCTGCGTCTTGCAGGAATGGGCCAGTCTTGGTAACCCTGTTGTTCTCTGCCTTTGGCTGAAAGCATCCTATGGAAGATGTGGCCTGTGTGGTAGATGCAGAACAAGCAGCTGGGTCCATCCATCAATTATGCTTCCTACAGGAAGAGAGTTGAGTGGCCAATTTTCAAGCCTGTCTTCTAAGAGCCATAAAAAATACTGCATCTCAGGACAAGAATGTCTAGTGGAAAGAAGGGAGAAAATAACCAGCTCCTGTTTATGATTCTCTCCGTGGGTCTTAAGTCCCTACACTTTGGGGTTGGATATGCGTGTGTGATGAGTGCGTTTCTTGGTGTCGAATGCCTTAGCAGCAACAGGGCAACACTAATGTAGTGCAAGCCTGAGACAAGAAATTGTTCGTTTATGCCAGTAGGGAATTGGTCACTCTGGAGGAGGCTGGGAAAAGCACACACAAATTCGGTTGCTCTCAACTTGGGACAGGTGAAGCTGAAAGTGTCTGAAATGGTTCAATGATGGTTTTGTTAAAGAAAATGAAACACTGAATTGTATAAAATAGTTAAGGCTACTCCCTGGCATTTAATAAGTTGTACCTTCTTCCATTCTAGTAAACCAGACCATACTTATTATAATAGGTGGTGTTAATCAAATTAAGCATATTTCTCAGTGGACCTAAGCTGAGATTAATTATATCACTTAGTGTATTTTTAATAAACAAGTTACAATATTTAAGTGATCTCAAATTCATTACAGTGTGTTTTTTTTTTTTTTTTAAGTTTGGGTCTTTAAAATAACCCCCTAAAGTTTACTTTGAAAAATTTATAATCCTTCCAATTTAGTTGTGAATGAACAATGACCTACATCACATTCCCCCAGCCCCCAATTGGAGGTAGTAGGACAAGAACAGCATGTTCAGTCTGAAAATAAGCAGCCTGGTTTGACTGAATATATTTATAGCCAGTATATTATATTTTGCTCTTTATGCTCAAAAGATTAGGGGTCAATGTATTTGAGGGAGAAAAAGTAGAACTACCCTGGGAAGTAAAACTATTAAGAGCAATGGACTTTCCCACCATGAAGCTGCACAAAAGACATACATATTGAGACCTATCAAATGTGCCTTTAACTTCTGCTTGGGGGGTAGAAGGCTCATAGAGAAACAACAGAGGCAATTCAGAAAGTAGCCTGAGATCAAGGTCAAGCTATCAAGTATGCAATGGGCGAGCATACACTAGTCCCAAACAATTTCACACTACAGGTGCAATGAGGTCTAAGAAAGGAAAGCAGTTAAGGCAAAAAGATTAGAAAAGGAAAGAAAGGGGAAGCAAACATTCTTGAATTCTGCTAAACACCATTTGCTTTATGATTTTAAAATATCCTCATGTGCATTTTCACACCCATGATCACACATTTATATTTACAATATAGGTGCCTATCTCTTCCTCCACGCCATGCCCCCCTCCTTCTTAAAGAGCCACCATTTCTGAATCTCATGGCATCCATCTATGCTGGTTAGTCTTTCATGTGGCAGACATCTGCTGGCTGCTGGTCAGATCCCTCAATTCTTGCAGATTTTAACCGTGGTTCATTATCACTGTCTCCAGCCCTATTCCTGTCTCAGTTCTGTTTGATTTTATTATGCACAAAAACCAGCTTACCACGCCTGGGTCTCAATTCCTTACAATTTGCTCCTCCAATGCCATTTTCTGTGCTGTGTCAACCACTTATTCTTGCAAAAGAGCCTTGAACCCCCAAATTGATGTTCCCCTTCTAATATGCTTCAAGGACCTCAGGCTAGTGGCTAGTGCCAATTCCCACCTTGTCTTTCTCATCTGCTTCTTCTTATTCTGTCTTTATAAATCCTTAAACTCCATCAGTGCTTATAATCCATTTTATCCTTTCTTGTTCAGCAATCCTGACATCCTCACTTCCTGACTTATTTGGTTTCGATTTTATAATCACTTTCTAGATACACTCTGACTCCTTTGCCCTCTCACTTTTAACAGTTTTTTTTTTTTTTAAACACACAACCATATTTAAATCCAATTTTTTACGTCATCTAAAATGTATTCCTACAGCTGAAATGGTGCAGGGAAAAATATTCTTACTAGAATTTTTCAGTCTTATTATGACCATCATGACCATTGCTCACACATGGACTCCTAATTCTGCTTAGCAATTTCATTTCCCTCTTTTCTAGAAAAATGCATTATATGTTTTTCCTTGCTCCTCATTATCTCTAATAAGATCTGTTAGTCTCAGCCAATAGCTTAGTTTTTTATATGACTTAGAAAAGAGAAGCATCCTGAGGAGAGCATTTCTGCCACATGGGCCCATCTACCAACATGTGCACTGTATATTCTTTTTGTCTTCCTGTTGCATTGGATTGACTCTTTTTTTTTCTCTCTGAGGCCAGATCCTTTTTTTTTTTTTTAATCAATTTCTCTATTCTCACTTCTCTTTCTTGCATTATCAACTTTTCTTTCTATTGGCTCTCTTCTTATTCCTAAAAACATATGACATGATATTATTTCTCCCATTAAAAAAAATAATAATTCAATTGCTTTCTAGCAATCTATCTCTTCCCTTATATCATTTGTTCTTTGATCAGTCTTTTGTTCCCATCCTGTTACCAACACTTCCTATACCTATACAGCTGATAAATCCAATATCCAATATCATCTTACTGTACAGTTCAGTTTATTATTCTTCTTCCTTGAAATACTTTATCCAGTTTCCAGGTTTTCATTGTCACTCCTCCATTATGTCTTCTTCTCAGTCTCCTTTACTGGTTCTTCTTCATATCTAGGGACTCATAACAGAGGAGGGCCTCAAGTTCCATTTGGGAGAATTTTTTCTTCATATTTTCTCTTTTGGTGGTTTCACCTAGTCTCATAGTATTAAACACCTCCTAGCTGATGAAATTGACAAATTGACAAATTTACTTCTCCATCTATTTTTTTTTTTGCTTTTGCTTTTTGTTTGCAAAAATAGCATACTATTTTTATTTTCATTTTTTAAGTAGGCTTCATGCCCAACCTGGAGCCCAGCACAGGGTTTGAACTCACTACCCTGAGATCAAGACCTGAGTTGGGATCAAGAGTTGGATACTTAAACGATTGAGCAACCCAGGTACCCCTGTTTTTATTTTTAATTAAATGTTTTTTGAGTACAGTTGACACAATGTTACATTAGTTTCAAGTGTACAACATAGCGATTCAACTTCTCTATACATTACATTATGCTCACCACATGTGTAGCTACCTTTTGTTACTATATGACACTATTACAGTATCACTGAATAAATTTCTATGCTGTGACTTTTATTTCTATGACTTTTTCATTCCATAACTGGGAGCTTGTATCTCCCATACCCCTTCACTTATTTTGACCATCCCCCGACCCCCACCCTTCTGGCAATCATCAGTTTTTTTTTCTCTGTATTTATAGGTCTGACTCTGCTTTTTGTTTGTTTGCTTATTCATTTGTTTTGTTTTTTAGACTCCACATAAGAGTGGAATCATATGTTATTTGCCTTTCTCAGTCTGGCTTATTTCACTTAGCATAATACCCTCTAAGATCATCCATGTTGCTGCAAGTGGCACAATATAATCCTTTTTATGGCTGTATAATATTTCATTGTGTGTATATGTATTCACACACACAGGCACAGACACACACACTCACATATTTCTTATCCATTCTTCTATTTATGGACACTCTACATATTTTTGATTCAGTCTCTTGTTAAGGGGTGGGGAGGGTTTGGAGAGTGCTACTCCGCTTTCTTTTTCCCATTTTATTTAATGTCTGATTCATCAATATAGTTGTTCCGGTCAATACTTAGAGCCACCTTTTTCTCTTTGTCTTCTTTCACTACCTATGGGAAAATTCTAATGATTCCATTTTCAAACTGTGTCCAGAATCTGTCTCCTTCTCAATGTCTCTATCATGAGTTTTCAGGTCAGGCTACCTTGTAGACCTTCTCTAAATAACCACAGGGCTCTTTTCTTTCCTGCTTCCATAACTTTTCAAGCTCTAAGTCTTTTGTCAACAAAGTATTGGAAAACTCATTTATAAAATAAGCCAGTTCTTACCAATCCTCTGCTGGGAAACTCCAGTGACAACATTTGGCCCATTGGTTTTCTACATGAATTAAGCCCCTATTATCTCCGACTCATCTTTTACTTTGTGTCTACCTCACTGCTCTGGTTACCCTCACTTTATTGTTCTTTCAAATCACTAGGCTTGCACCTACTCAAGGTGTTGAGACTAAGATTTTCCATTGTTTTGAATGCTTCTTCTGATAGTTCTTTTTTTTTTTTTTTTGTAGTTGTTCAGGCAGTGACTGGCTCACTGTCACACTTAAAAAGGATTTGTATATAAAACGAACCATTACTGATAATCTCTAAATATCTTAAAATGTTAGGTCAAAATCAGATATGCTTAAGTGCCAAACCCAAACTAGCAATGCATGCTTTACTTCTATCATTTTTGAATCAAGTAAATGAAAAAGACAAGTGAATAAAAACGATATAAAGAGAAAATCAGAGTAAGAAACAGGAAATACCCAATTCGAACATAAGTGAACCTTTTGATTTGCCTTTGCTTGGAAATGGAGATGAAAAACCTTTCATTGAATGGACTTTCATTGAATGTTGTCATTGATACAGTAGTTAACATCATAGGCAATCATAGAAGGGATGTCAGTAAGAATAAAGATATAACCAGGATAACTAGGGAGCTAAGGATAAATACATACAGAAATAAATTTTAATTAGGTTCATACATATAGAAATAAATTTTAATTAGGTTCTTTTTTTATTAGTAATATACAAAAAAGGGTGGCAACATGTAGTTGTTGATCCCTGATTTTTAACATGCCCTAGTAGAAAATGTCCATTAGAACAGTTCTAACAATAGAAATTTCTGCAGTGATGGAGACATTCTGTGCTAAGTAGGTAGTCTCAAGATACATGTACCTATGAAGCACTTGACATAATGCTAGTGTCACTGAGAAACAGAATTTTAAGTTTTATTTAATTTAATTCATTTAAATATAAATTATATATCCATACATGACTAGTGGCTGCCATAAGGGACAGTCCAACACTAGAATATCTTCTTTTGAGGAAAACAAATTACAAAATTAAGAGTCTTGCCTCGTGGCATTCATTAGACTGAAGTTAAGATTTAGAACAATAATCAAAGTATATAGGGAAGCTTCTTGAGGATGATCACTGTTCCTAAAGTTCAAATTTACTTTGAATCATAAATGGACTCTTTAACAAATGATCACAGCCCAGACTAGCTGAAACCACCAAACTCTGTGAATCACAGTAACAAAAGGCATCACCAAGGAGTAAACAAAATAAAACAAATACATAACAAAATGTAATAAGTGAAAATTAAACAAAAGGAAAGTTTAAATTTCATTATTTTTTTGGCTTAAAGGTGTACTTAGGCTGAGCTGGAAAAACACTCTGAAATACCAAGGCTAACTATTTCTTGAGGAATTGAAGAATCGATGCAAGATTATTTGATGCTGAATAACCAATTTATTTTATGGCCCTTTTGACTCCACTTACAATTTGAAGTTGTCCTAAAGTTCATGGCAAGAGATAGCATCTGCCTATGTAATTTACAAAAGTTTGTGAGGTCAACCTGATATTTACCAATTTATCTTAATCATATCAACAAACAGATTTTACTGATATTTATTAAAGAATAACCTAAGACTACACAATTAATCCCATCTCGAGGCTGAATTATTTTAGCTTTCCAGGCAAGAGAGTGTGCCACTTTGGAATGAGATGATTAAGTCTCCCTGAATGTGTAATCTGAGGGCGAAATGTAAGGCAGAAGGAGAAATATCCTCTGATTAACAGAATTCTGAAAGTTTCCTTTTAGTTGTTACAGGTGATTGAAAACACTTCCTGGCGATTGGTCATTATCACGACATGATACCATTTATGAGGGTAGCACCCTAGGCATAGTTCTCAGTAATTTCTAGGAGTTTTTAAAAGTTCAGGTAACTCTGGGCCATGGAATGAACAGACTTTGTGCATATGTGCAGGTTCAGCAAGGATTCCCTTTATCATATTTAACCTCTTTTATTATCTCTCTTAAAAGTCCAATTCTTTAATTTTTTCCTTCATTAATACACGTAATTATTGTAAAATACATCATCCCATACTAGAAAGGATCCAGCATTCCAAAAAGTGCCATCTACAGTTTGATTTTTGAGTTAGAGACTAGCATACCTTATGAAAAAAATAAGTTAGCTTTAAAATTCAGTTGGTTTGATGCTAAGAAGTTGCCCTGAGCTGCCTAGTGCACAATTAGATCAGAGACAAGGAAAATGAGTGTGGTCTTTTCAGTCCCCTTATAAACTGCTTATCTGATCTCTCCATTAAGTCTTAGAACTAACTGCTAAATCCTAATGTCTGCTTAGCACTGCGGTGGCACAGCGGCAGTGGTCTGATTGATACGGTTTCCGAGGACTAAAGCATTTAAAAATATATTATTCCAAATTCCATTTCTGTAAATATCCTCCAAAACGGAATATCTGAGCTGCATTTTGTGAGTTTCCTTTTAATCATGGCTGTTGCTACCGCTGCTCCTGAAGAGAACACCTCTGTGCCAACACGGTATTCGTTCTAAATTTATGCTCCCACAGAAAGAGACTCAGCATTAAGTTTCAGTGGATTGTTTTCAGATGAGTGTGGAGAGGGCTCAGGAATAGCAGTGATGGGAATGGACGTGGATCTGTCAGGAGACATAGCTGGAGCCTTAGGAGCAAAACGGGTGCCTTCAGGACCTATAAATGTTCTTGTTAAGAGTATACATTTTAGGATGTAGGTTTGGTTCTAACACATTTTTGGGAAAACCACAAATCTTTGTAGATTACATATTTTTCCTTTGTGAAGCTACTTTGCTTCACGCCTGCCAAATCTCAGCTAGAAATTCCTAATGTGCTAAATGAGCTAAACTCTTAGGTTTCTTCCAGCTTCAAAATTCTACAACTCTGTGGCAAGTAGTACTGAAAAATGTACTCATGGTTCTAGTTTGTTCCCTAAAATAAAATGGAATAAAACAGATGAAGATCCAGGTGCCACATGAAAGGCAAAATGACTAACTGTATCAACAGGAGGTACTCTGTTGTCCTCATTGCTCAACTACAGGGCAAATTTTATAGAGTGATTTGCTGTCTGCTTATCTTTGTGCATTGAAATACATGAATCCTATGTGTGGAAAAATTACCCATACCCCAGGAAATTAAAACCATGTTAATCAAGAGAATTATGAACTCCAACAACTTCAATTATTTTCTTATGTTTTCTCAAGTATTCGAAGTTATTTGCTGATGACTATTATCTCTAGTAATTGAAGATTGTCCAAAAGTTATAGCTACTTGATATTAAAAGAAATAAACTTGGTACAAGTAAATCATAGCATTTCTTTCTATTAATACACTTGAAAATTTGACGTGCCCCAATGGAGTGTACTTCATGGATAAAAATATATAATTAAGGAACTAACAACAAACATAGACACATGGGGAAAAATTAGGAGGTAAGAATTTTAAAATGATCTGTACACATGTTGGTTGCATAAATCTTTGAGATTAGACTTTCCACTCACTGAGAGAACAAATGAATTTAATGAAGAAGTAAATTAAGAAGTTGGATGTGCATTGCAAACATGACAAGATGTTCAAGTAAATATTTAAAACAGAGATGTAATTGCTTTCGTGTTTGTTTTTAATTATAAAAGAAAATATAGAAGCAAACTGTTTAGGGTGGCTCTGTACACCTAAATCGAATGGCATTAAGTCAAATAAAAATGATGCCTTGGCTGCACAGATATCTTATGTATGCAACTTGGTTTATTTGGTGGATTGATGCTAAATCTTACTTTTTCCCATTGGCTCAACTCTCCCTTTCCCAAATAACATTACTTTTAGTCATTTAAATGTTATTTAGAGATCTTAATATGCAAATTTAATTACCCCCTAGAGGAGAGCTAATACCACGGGAATCTGTAGGCAGAGAAACAGTATAGAGAATACCTGAATTCTGAGTGCTGAAAGGTAGAGAACATTGCAAAAGGTGATTAAAAGCTGAGGATCATGGCTGGCATGTGACTTTACCAGGCTGACTTTAGTTCAAGGACTTATAATTCCCACAGTTTAAAATGTTATTCCTGTTTAGAAACACATATATTATTAGTATAAGTTCTTCCATAGTGAAGATGGGGATTTCAAGAATAGAAAAACATTAACTTCTCAAAAATGGGTCTTCTCTCTCAAATCTGCAGAACCACAGGTGTGTAGACTAAGACATGCGGCTGCATGTATTACCTCGGGTAGGAAGCCCGAGGGAATTGGGGAGGTCGCACATAGATACGCATCTTCTGCTGCTGCTATACGTCTAGATAGTCCCCTTATACACAGGGTCTTCTGAACTATTGCCCAAATAAACAGCAGTGTTGGTTGGGGTGGGAGTGGGGGGTGGGGGGAAGACAGAGAGAAAATGAGATCTTCGAATCAACATATATCCCACCTGCAATGTTTTATCTTTCACTTTACATCAATTAGACTTGACCTTGTCCAGAACCGTTTTCCCTACAGTAACATTTATGTCAGAATAAAATTATTAATCATCTCTATAAATAAATCGTTTGGCTAATCTGAGAAGGATAAGATTCATGATCAGTTGGACCCCCAGAGAGAAGAGAGGAGAGGACTCTAAGCATCCATACTGGACACATAATTGTAAAATAGAAAAGACAAATAATAATACCTCCAGGAAGCATATGCTTCACACACAATGTAAATACTTTATAGCCAATCTGGTTGGAGTCCAGCTGCCTGCTTTATCCTATACCCATGAACACAAAAGCAAATCCTACCAGTAAAAATAAACTGAAAACTTAACCAGAGAATTCTGCAAGGCTACACATTCAGGAGGAGAGGTTTTGGGTTTAAAGAATTTTAAAAGCCTCTCCAAATATTTAAGTTAACAATTTTATTTAGTTTTTTATATATAAATAGAAACCACTTAAATACCGTCAGCTACACAAAAGGAAAAGGTCAAGATGAATGACAGATTAACTTACATAAAAAGAACAAATAATCATACCCAAAAAGAAATATTAAAGAGAAATTAAAGCTCCTCATTATTACATTCAGGCATACTTGAAAAAAATATATGTATTATAAAGGTGCCACTAAGAAGGTGGATTCCTTGAAAGTGTGTCTGTGTGTGTGCTTATGTGAGCATGCACAAGCTCAAGTGTGTATTTGTTGAAGCAATTAGCAATGAATAAAGAAACAGAAATGATTCTTGTAGGCCAAATTGGTGATGTAGGAGTCAAAGCGTGGGAGTTTCGTAGACTATGGAAGAGACAGGAAAGGTTATGAAAACCATGAGAGACCCTAAGAAAATCAGTCCAGCAGGGGTTACATATATCAAATTAGAATTCTAGAGTGAAGCAATGGAGAAGATTGCAAGACAAGAATCATCAAAGCATTAATAGGCTAAATCAAAGTTCTGAAAAAAATAGAGCTTCAAACTCGGGAGCCAATCATAAAAATGAAGAGTTGTAAAAGAGGAAAATAGGTTATGATAAAGGAATCGTGTTATATTGGCTTATACTTCTGATCTGCAGAATTACATTCTCAGGAGATGATGGAGGAGGAAAAAATGGGTTTGAACATTTAATTCGTATTTATCCAATTTAACAATTAAGTGAGAGGGAAATTAGGAGATTTTTAGATATGCAAAATCACATATTTTTACTTCTCTTGCACAATGTTTTAAGTAAAAATTAATGTTTGAGCATTGTTACTATTTTCCTAGGGCTACTGCAACAAAGTACCACAAACTGGGTGGCTTGAACAACAAAATTATATTTTCTCACAGTTCTGGGAGCCCGAAATCCTAAATCAGGGTGTTGACAGGGACAAATTCCCTCTGAAGTTACTAGGGAAGAGTCTGTTCCAAGCCTCTCTCCTACTTTCTTCATTTGTGGCTGCGACTCTCCAATCATCATGTGGCATTCTCCCGATGCCTGTGTTTTTCCAAATTCCTGGTGTTATAAAGACGCCAGTCAAAATGGATTAAGGACTCACTCTACCCCAGTACAACCTCATCTTGACTAAATTAGAAGGTTAGATATGAAAGCCATGGTGCTTAACAGTGCTTGAATAATAATATATTGAGAAGAAAGGGAATTCTAGTCACAAAACTTACTAATACGAAATTTGAAACCTTAATGATATATTAATGCCAACTAAATTCCCTCAGAGAAACAATTTGATATACTAAATAACACACAGCCCTAAATAATAACAATTGCTTTTATTTGCTTTATCCTCAGGCTTTCCAGCCCTTTGAGGGCTTTATCAGATAATAGAGATCCATCAACTCAGAGAGACAATTTAGATCAGAAAAGTAGAAGAAATGCTTTATAGTTTCATTACTTAAGATTTTTGATTGGTTGAAATTGGGTTTCTGAATAAAAAATGTCAAATGCTAAGCCTATCAGAGCATAAAATTATTCCATATAAACTAAATTATAAAAATATATCATTTTCCAGCTTTTACTGGCCCAGAATATTTAAGTTTCCAGAAGCTAAGAACTTAAGAAAACTCAGAAAGATGTGAAGATATTTAAGTATTATGGTTCTTTGGATGTGTGTGTTTTATCGAACATTATATAATATGCAATTTCACTTGGAAAAGTATTGATATTAATTTTTTGGAATAAGCAGATTTCAAGCAACATTAAATTTATGTTTCGGGTTAAATTGTGTTTCTCCAAAATTCATATGTTGAAATATTAACCTCCAATACCTCATAACGTGAATTTATTTACAAATAAGGTCTGTACAGAAGACATGATAATTTATAAAGAAATGTAAATCTTTGTAGTAACTATCATAATGAATAATTTAGCAAAGTAAAAAAATAAAATTATAAAAAATTTGCCTTCTTAAAAAAATTGTATTCTTCTATACATGGAGGAAAAACTGATGCTTCTATATAACAGTGATAGTCAATCAACTCGGTTTATGATTATGGCAGACTCCCTTCCACAAAATACTTGAAAGTAAATTTAAAGACAGCTAACAACTATATTGAACATTATAAAACACGGCTGAGAAAATTTAAAGAATACTTGGAGAAAAATATCATATGTACAGATTGTAGAACTCAGTATGTTAAGATGTCAGTTCTTTGCAAACTGATCTATCTATATATTCAATGTGATCATAATGTCAAGCCAAATTCCAATAGGTATTTTTATGCTAATTGATAAGTTCCCTCAGAAATTCGGTGACTATTCTAAAACCTGAAATGCAAAAGATCTAGAATAGTCAAACCAATTTTGTAAAAGAAAATTGATGGACTTAACTTGTGTCATTTTAAGTACTATTAATTAAGGCATTTATGTGGTTACAAAAAAGTTTCATGTGTAGGTCAGTGGAATGGAATGATTAAAAAGGTAGACACTCAAATATATGACCAGCTGATTTTTAACAAAAGTGCTAAGGAAATTCAGCGTTGGAGGAAAATCTTTTTAGCAGATTGGGCTGGATTGAATATGTCCATGTGTGGAGAACACAAAACAAAATTTTACTTCACATCAAATACAAAATTAACTCAAAGTGGATGATGGATGTAAGTATAGAATGGAAAGCAAAAGAAAATGCAATGACATAATTGAGAAAATATTTACCATCTGGGGAAAAATGTTTATTTTTTTATCACAAATGTATGCAACATAGAAAATGATTAGATAGAATTCATCAAAATTGAAGACTTTTCAGTTTCAAAGACATTGTTAGGAAATACAAAATGCAAATGATAAGATGTTTATAGATCTTGGACACAAGATATCACTAGTGTCCAAGATCTATAAAAACCTCTTGCATTTTGAGAATAAGAAGACAAATAAATGAATAATATACTGACAGAAGATTTGAAAGACACCTCACAAAATAGAAAAACACATGAAAAATTGCTAAACTTTATTAGCCATCATGGAAATAAAAATACCATTAGATGCTACCTCTATACACCCATTAGGTTAACTAAAATTGAAAAGTCTGATGATATGATAGCAAGTATTGGTAGTGATTTGGAGAAACTAGAAATCATCTTGACTGTTGGTAAGTATGTAAAATGGCATAATCAGTTTGCACAGCAGTTTGTCTCTTAAGATAAATGTATCATAAAATCCATTCAGTTCACTCTGTTATTTACCTGAAAGAAATTAAAACATATATTCACAAAAAGAATTGTATGTGAATGTTCATATCAGCATTTTCTGTGATAGTCAAAAACTATAAAGAACCCAAATGTCCATCAACAGATGAATGGATAAGCAAATTATGGTATATTCATAAAATAGAATGCTTCCCAGCAATAAAGAGAAATGAACTACTGATATACATAACATGGATCAATTGCAAAATCATTATCCTGAGTGAAATAAGTGAGGCAAAAGAGTAGATTCTGTATGATTCCTTTTATAGTCAAACCTAGATCATGCAAACTTAATCACAGCCATAGAATCCAAGTCAGTAGGGAAGGGAAAGGGAGAAGGAAGATTTCTTTTTTTTAATTTTTTTTATTTTTTTTTTATTTTTTAATTAACGCATAATGTATTATTTGCCCCAGGGTACATGTCTGTGGATCCTCAGGCTTACACATTTCACAGCACTTACCATAGCACATACCCTCCTCAATGTCCATAACCCAGCCACCCCATCCCTACCCGCCCCTACCCCCCAGCCACCCTCGGTTTGTTTCATGAGTTTAGGAGTCTCTTATGGTTTGTCTCCTTCCTGATCCCCTCTTGTTTCATTTCCCTCGCCCACCCCTCACAACCCCCCAC
>CM052895.1:118073053-118106498 GCA_028534135.1 Potos flavus | reverse complement strand
AAAGAAAGAAAGAAAGAAAGAAAGAAAGACCTGGTAGTATAAAAACTGAATGATGTTTCCTTTATACTTTGAAATCATTGTGAGTCAATGAAGCAGTCTAAGCTTCCAGGAATATAATAAAATATAGCTCCATATTATGGTGATCACATTATCATTTCTGTATATCATGAAATATTCCAAACTCTGTAAGTGATACTAGAACTTTTCCTGTAGAGATAGAAGGAGTAGCATGAGTTTTTCCATGACTGTGGTATTAACTAGCTTTTCAGTTAATGTGCTGTGTAACAAGCGACTCCTAAATCTCAGTGAGCTAAATAGACAACTTTTATTTTTGCTTACGAGTCCAAGAGCTCACTATGGTGGCTCCACTTTAATCCGATGGCTAGATTCAGGTATGATCCACATTTCTTTCAGTTCCAGAACACAGGTAAATAAACAGTGGGCATAAGAATATAATTCTTCTTTTGTTGGAGGAGAGGAATGTAAGAGGTTAAGTCAAACATTCAGGCACATTTAAAGCCACTGCTCAGATGGAGGTTGCATTGCATCTCTTTATATTCTATTAGTGAAAGCATGTTTCCAGAATGTGTCCAACACCAGTGATGCAGGAGTGGTGATGGGCAGAGTGATTACATGCTGAGCAATAATGTAATCAATCAAGGCCAGATAGTTAGACCTGAAGCACTGCCTTGAAAATAAAGACACAGGAACATATAAGATACTCAGCTAACATTTGCTGAATCAGCTCAAGACAGAAGTAGTTTTATTGTCATGTACATGTATAAGGCCTATTCCTATGATCAGGCCTCTTCTTCCTCTTCGTCTTATGATATTTTATTATTTTTGAAAAGTGAAGTGCCAATTATAGACATTGTTCATAACTTCAATTTTATTACAAGTACTGTTTTTCCATAGCAAATTATTTATAAAGCACATGTCTTTTCTATAATTGCCCAAGATTATGTTTTCCATATTGCAATAAACATTGTTGAACTTGTAAATAATTTTCATTGGCTAATGTGCAGTATTATCAGGGACAAGTTCTGCTTCTTGTGTGTAGTTTCATATATTAACACCTAATCTTGATTGAGATCCAGATAAATAAATACAAACAAAATTATCATGCACAATCTTATTAAAGCACATTGATGCTTTCCCAGGAAATGTCCTCTCTTCCTTCTGTTATCAAGCTCTAATGTGGCAACTGTGTTATGAATCAGCCTCTCTAATTATTTTGAATTTATTTGGTTACTTCAATTATTCTTTTGTTATTAAATACAATTGGAAAATATTATGTGTTTTGACACACACAATTAAACATTTTAAGTACTTATTTTAAGTATTTGAAAAAAATATACTACTATGATCTGTGATTAGCAAAATGAAGCAATGAATTCTTAGGAAATATAAGAATTTTTCTTTTCCAATTTGTGTACCTGGTCAGATCATATAGCATTTATTACAGAATGTAACAGCTAAAAGGAAACTACAAAATCATTTAGTCAAATGATCAGCAAGCTATTTTCCATAAAGGGCCAGAAACTAAATATTTAAGTTTAATGGACCATATGATCTCTAGTGCAAGTATCCAACTCTTCAGTGGCAAACAATGCATACAAGGATGAGTGTGGCTGGTTCCAATAATTTTTTTTTTTTTTTTTTTTACAAAAAAGGAGGGCTGGATTTGCCCTGTGGGTTCTAGTTTATATATCATGGATCTCATCTTATTTATTTATTTAACAGGTGAAGAAACTGAGACTTCAAAAAAAAAATTCAGATAATTATTCCACAATACTAGTAATATAGATTCTGAAATTTGTTGCCTCTTACAAATCTAATTGGTATCAAATGGATTTGAACCCAGAATTCCTCAGTCCTGATTAAGAATCCAATATTTTTGACTAACTTATTCTATCATGTATCTTGGAAATTCAGGTGTTGATTTTATATGCATAAAACTTAATTTAAATCATTTATTATACAAAACATTTTTCACATGTTACTAGCAAGAATGAAATTTTTTTAAGGTAAGTATACTTACTGACTATGGATTATTTTAACTTGACTGATAAGATGAGGTCTTAAGGCACAAAACAATTCACTTCTTACAAGTTCTTTGTAGTGTAATAATTGAGAAAATATATAGTTAGTAAATGAGTCTATATAGTTTTAGGATATTGATATTGTTTCAAGATGGTTTTTGTGTTTACTAAAGGAATAACTTCTCAAAAGGTAGATCTTTTGACAATTTTCTTTGTTATACCGTGATATATTCATGTTTGACTTTTTAATTTAATGAAACCAAACAATATTTCCAGGCAATATTATATGTCTCATATTTCTAAATTTGTATTATAGCAATTTAAAAATATGCCCTATATTTCATGTATAATTAATCAAAATAACAAGAAAATGATTATTAAAGAATATACAGTATTTTATATTTTTCCACAAACTATTTTAACTATTCAAAAATTTTTATCATTTATTTATTTATTTTAAAATTTTCTTTTTAAGATTTTATTTATTTATTTGACAGAAAGAGAGAGCATAAACATGCAGAGCAGCAGGTAGAGGGAGAGGGAGAAGCAGGCTCCCTATGGGGAGCCTGATGTGGGGCTTAATCTCAGGGTGAGCCCAAGGCAGAGGCTTAAAGACTGAGACACCCAGGTGCCCCTAACTATTCAAAAATTTTTTAAGAGGAGCTTAGTTGAGCCTTTGGCTCAGGTCATGATCTCAGGGTCCTGGAATCCAGCCCTGCATTAGGCTTCCTGGTCAGCGGGGAGTCTGCTTCTCCCTCTCCTCTGCCTGCCCCTCCCCCCTGCTTGTGCACACTCGCTCTCTTGCTCTTTATCTCAAATAAATAAATACAATTATTAAAAACAATTTTTAAAAGAAATACATTTAAAATTTTAAAATTAAGGCAAAAAGCGAGGTGACAGAAATAAAAATTTTATTTAATTTGTATTGGCTTCCTGTTGGGGTATCTTTTTTTTTTTAAGATTTTTATTTATTTATTTATTTGACAGAGAGAGATCACAAATAAGCAGAGAGGCAGGCAGAGAGAGAGAGGGGGAAGCAGGCTCCTCGCTGAGAAGAGAGCCCGATGTGCGGCTTGATCCCAAGACCCTGAGATCATGACCTGAGCTAAAGGCAGAGGCTTTAACCCCCTGAGCCACCCAGGCGCCCTTGTTGGGGTATGTTTTGATGAGTTTTTTGGGTTTTTTTTTAATCTAGAATTTGTTCAAAAAGTTTTTTTTCGTATTTCCTATTGAGAACTTTATAGCTGCCTACTGTATTTCAATGTTTCCCATTTCTGTGATAAGAAATAGATACTGAATTTGGATCCATATGCAAGACTTTAAAAACAATTTACAGCTGCAGCTATTGTTTCAATATACCACAAAGACACATACATAGAATGAAGAAAAAGTTATTGCCATGGTGCACAGGACTTAATTGGATCCTTGTGCATTGGTTTCTTTATCAAACTAAGGCTAATATAGTCATCAAGTTATCATTTCAATTTTAGTTCATTTATATTTAAACAATAAATTCAAATAAAATAAAATCGGGTAAAATAGATTAAGAGCATTATATTACCAAATTTGCAAAATGTTATAAGCATTATTTTTCTTATTTCATAAAATGTTGAATGAGCACACTCCATATATACAATGATTCCAAAATATGCATATTTGAAGAATGTAATTTTTATTATGTTGTGTGCATTGGTTAGAATATTAAAATTCTGTATGAAAAATTACTAACAAGTTCTATTTGCAGGATGATGTTGTTGACTTAAATGATTCTAAGTGCTATGTGATTGAAAAATTTAAATATATGTTCTAGTTATGCTATTAAAAAGACTAATTCTTTCATTAAGCAAAGCTATAAAGCGAAGGGGAGAGAAAGGGATGCTTAAAGAAAGGTGAAGAGATATTACGAGAGTTGTTTGTTTTGTTTTGTTTAGATGAGTAAAATAACATGTCATAGTAAAAGCTCAAGCAGAGAGGATATCAATGATGAAGAGCCAGGAAAAATATCTGAGTATCAGGATGAGATGGATGAAATGCACATTTGGATATGCATCTACCTAGTTATTGTTATTCACATTATTCCATATACAATTAACTTTGTTTGATTACCTTACTAACTTGTATTTCAATACAAATACTAATTTGTATTTTTAGTCTAAGTGTGACAGATTCATGTAAAGTAACTAAAAAAAAGGTAGAAAGTATAGACAGAGATGCAGGAATCCCAGCTGATAAGTTTCACATGATAATTAAGCTTGTGAAAGGTTTTATGGATTCTTTTCAATTTTTTCCACAAAACAAGAAGCAAGCTCAAAGCTGAGAGTAAAGAGAGTGGAAGAGGTTTGAGGACAGGATAATGTGTGAGATATTGGTCTAGGAGAGTGGAAGAGTAGATGGACTAGGGCAACATAGCACAACTGTTGAACAGCACAAGGGCCCTGTGACAGGGAGAGAAGTTAGCATGACAGAAAGATTGTGTGCAGGCTAGGTTCATCTGTGGAGAGCAGGCTCTTAGAGGTTGGATTTACTCTGGGCTGAGATTTCAACAAAAGTGCACAATGAAGCAATTTGAGAGCAAAAGTAGAGAGTAAGGGGGAGATTTCAATTGTTGATCATGGGAGTTAAGCTTGCAATGGTCAGAAGTGAGGCTATGACGTGGGTGAAGCACCATAAAGATGTCACAGGATCGATGGATAATGCTTCCATCTGCTGTCAAAGAATTAATAAAGATAAGAAAGCTAAATGGTGAGAATTTGAGAGTCTTATCTGTCTATGCCAGAGTTTATTCTTGATTTTTGAAGTTATCCTTTTTCAGTTTGGCCATAGAAGAGAGAAATGGAATTTTAAACTATAATAAAGTGAATTTTTAAATAAAATAAAAATATTGGGAAGCTGGTAGTAAGAGAGGATAGAGAGAGGATGGATAGATGATAGAGAGATTGAAATAAACTAGGACTAAATACAATAAATCTATAAATCCTGTCATAATTTTGTTAAATCTCGGAGAACAACAACGATATAATTTGTTTCAGCCCAGCCTCTCTGTCTTGGGTCTGTGAAAGACCGTCCATCTGCCAAACAATGAGTCAGTAGCCTGTTTGATTCTGAAACCCCAGGAACAGAATTGGCTGCTGACAAAGGAATTATATTCTCATTTTTACTGAGGCTCTAAAATGTCGTCTCAAATAAATATTCTAACTGTGATAGCAACAGACACAGTAATCCATGAAAGAGACCTGGTAGTGGAGAGTAACGGAATTTAGACAATGAAAGAGATTCTTACGCACAATATTATTGATGGTTTTTGGTAATGAAAAGTCAAGTGTAACTGTGTGATCATTTAAAACTATCAGTATTAGATATAAGGCACAAGTAAATAGTGTGGGTTTACAAGGAGATTACACACTCTATTCTTTACTTGAAAAATAAATGCACTGGATGTTTGTTTTTGACAGAATATGAAAAGGAAGATGTATTATTTTTTTTAATTTATTTTTTAAATATTTATTTATTTATTTGAGAAAGCAAGACAGACAGAGTGAGCAGGGGGAGGGGAAAAGGGAGAGGGAGAGAGTCTTTCAAGCAGAATCCCCACTGAGTGCAGAGTGCAACTGGGGTTTGATCTCAGGACCTTGATACTGTGAACTGAACTGAAACCAAGAGTTGGACACTTAACCAATGAAGACACACAGGTGCCCCCACTATTTTAATAAGTTTAGTAGTTGAGTTAATTAAGCTCTCTTATCCCCATTTAAAATCCTCAAAATTTTTGACATAAAAATTATTCGACATATCGAATAAATTTGTGATAAAAAAATAAATGTGATAATATGATGAATTTTAAAAAATAACTTCCAAGTCAATATTTGAGTTTTTATTGTTGTAAGAAAATCTAAATAACAAAACATGACATAATTTGCATTTTATCAACATAGTTAAGATTCTAACCCTTACATGCAACACAAGAATTTCATTCCCTAGGTATATAGATTACTGTCAATTGACATCATTATTGTCATTGTCAGGAAGATAATTGCCATAATAAAAATTTTTACTATGACAGTGAATATTTTTTTTCTTGAAATAATGTCATGAGAAGATTCTATTTCAATTTGCTATCCTCAGTTTTAGGGAAAAATGAAATCTCACATCTTAATATGAATATGCAACCAACATATTGTCAACTAAACTTAAATTCTTCTAAGAAAACAAAATATGGGACACTCTTTTGGAAGATGTTCATTAAATGTCAAGAACATATCAAGAGTAAGAACCTGTGCAGGAAACAAAAAAAACAAAGCAAAACAAACAACAAAAAACTTATAAATGATGGAAATAGTTCCAGTTAATAGGCATCTGACTCGTATTTATGTAGAACAAAACAAATAATTTCTAAATGATTATGAGTTCCAAGCTCAGATCTCAATATAAACATCCTTGTGTTTTAGATACGAATGTTTGCTCCGTTTTAACAAATTGAGGTGAGTGTGAGTGAGAAATTTGGCTTCTAACCCTTCTTTTATATTCCTAGGGATGGTATTGCAATTAACAGGCTTGGGTTCAAATTGCATTTTCTCTCCTACATCTATGTGTGTAAACCCAGTGCTTGCTCATACACTTATCGTCTCTTCCTTCTTCCAAGCACATGGTAGATTCAAATTCCCAGGTTTCTTGCTTTTGAGTAGGGCCATGTGAGGATGAACTAGGAAAACTATGCATGTCACTCCCGGATTAAGTGACTTAATTGCTTGTGGAGTCTAATATCTCTTTTTCTCTGTTGCCAAGATGGTAGAGGAAGCCTAAACATAAGATGAACAAATATGAGATAGATAAGAATCGTCAAGGGATGCCCTCCGGATCTACGGAATGTTTTGCACAAGTGAAAATTAAATTTGCTAGATTCAGCCACTGGGAAATTTAATTTTATTTGTTGTCCCACAAACCCACACTGACTATGTGTCTTTAGGCAAGAACTTAACCTCCATCAGTTTTAGTTTTCTCTTCTGTAAGCTACAACACACAGCCATATGAAATGATAGCAATTTTAAGAAAGTTATTAATAACCTGTGGAAAGAAAATGGATGTGGAGTTCATTTATTTGAAATTTTAGTTCCTTAAGATATTATATTTATTCTGTTCACATAAAATTAAGAAATATTATATTTAGTATTTAGCGCAAATTTTTATTTTTTATTTCTCACAGACAAATATTTGACCTTTATTATGAGTGAACCAAAGGCAAATTGTCTCATTAAAAACAAAACAAAGGTGGCTCAGCGTGTTAAAGCCTCTGCCTTCGGCTCACGTCATGATCTCAGGATCCTGGGATCAAGCCCCGCATCAGGCTCTCTGCTCAGCAGAGAGCCTGCTTCCTCCCCTCTCTCTGCCTGCCTCTCTGCCTACTTATGATCTCTCTCTCTCTGTCAAATAAATAAATAAAATCTTTAAAAAATAAATAAATAAAAAATAAAAACAAAACAAAAAACCCAAAAAACAAACAACAACAACAACAAAACATGTCTCAAAAGCTTCTAAGCAGATCCAGAAGAGCTAAGCTAAGTGAGGCCCAGGTTCACCAGTTTAAAATCATCCATACATAAAAGTGAAATAAGTGTAAACTTTAGGAAGGAGGAACATGTCGTATTAAAAATGATGACAGACTGTTATAGATTAATTCTGTCCCTCCCCCCCAAAATTATATATTGAAACCTCAACGGCCAATATGATGGCATTTGGAAATAGGGCCTTTGGGAGGTAGTAAAGGTTAGATGAGGGCATAAGGGTGGAGTTGTATAATGAGATCAATGCCCATATTAGAGGAGGAAGAGACAGGAGCGCTTTGTTTCTTTGCACACACAGGGGAAAGGTCATGTGATCACACAATGAGAGAGTGTTGTGTACATACCAGGAAGCAGGCCCACACCTTGATCTTGGACTTCCCAGCTTCCAGAACTGTCAGAAATAAAAGTCTGTTAAGCACCCCTCGGTCTATGGCATTTTGTTGTAGCAGTCCAAGACAACTAAGACATATGCCTTTTATAGAAATGATTTCTGTTATTTTCCTCTTATGTTGTCTTTAAAACTAGCAAGCATTTACTATATAGAACCCTCCGTTTACTTTACTTTCTATGACCAAAGTTTAAGAAGAGAATCAAAGAAAATACTTAGTCTTAGATCTATTAAAAAATGTGCAGATGCCTATTACTTTTTTTGTTTTACCTTTGAGTGCAAAACATTTTAGTTATTGAGTAAAACTCTAAAGTGTGTTAAGCATGTTTGTTACTATCTTCTGAAGTAGAAAAAAATATATACAACTCAGAATCAAGTTTAATGAGTAATAACTGTATTTCTTAATTTAAATGTCACCAATATTTACAATGATTGTGCCTCTGCACATCAAACCAGGCATTTAGGTAAATATTACAATAATTGAGCTAGGGGAAAATAGAATTAATATACAAATAAGTTAGCATATTGGTAGATATTACTCTGTGATACAGAACATTTATACTTTCTTCTTAAATATCCAATGTAGTTACTTAAGATGTCCTGGAAGTAAATGCACATGTGTGCTGCTTAATTAAACAAGGAGTCCATTAGACTGAGATGATGTAATGCTGAGACACCCTGCCTAAGCAAATCAAAGTCTAAGCCTCTAAATTGAGGTCTAAGGACAACCAATCAGACCCGGTTAGGCTTTAAGCTATTGCCAAGCAATGATGTCCTTATTTTGCTTCTGCCTCTTCGTAAAATTCTCACCCTTGAGCTCCTGGCTGTGGAGCACCCTTAATCCACTTTAGGTTTGGTCCTGCCCTAGAAGAATTAGGTTTAGGTTTTGCTCATATAACTTCTTAAACATTTTAATATGCCTCCATTTATTATTTTTAACACCACTTAAGAATTTTTCCTTCCCCTTACATTGCTTTTTTTTTCTTTTCGGTGTAGCATTTTTCATATTTTAACTTAATATGGAACATACTTTTCATTGTGTTTGTTGCTTTAATTACAAACCCCCTTGGGTGCTCTAGAATCTAAGCCTGCAACACCAGAGAATTTTGTCTGTTTTAAAATTCTCCTCCCAGTAGTGTGGCGGTTCCACCCAGAACAGTGACAGGAGGTAGGACCTCAGTGAGTATGTAGTGAGTGCTCACACAGCTCAGTGTCTCACAGGCTAAACAACACAGGTGAGGGATAATGAAAAAAAAAAAAGAAAATCTGGTTATAATACATGAAACAAGTTGTCTGTTGGGACGTTCTGGGGAACAATAAATAGAACTAAGACTGAGCTGCTTGCTGTTCAGAGCCAGTCCAGCCTCGTGGGTCCACTCACTTGTGAACACACAGCTCACCAGGAGGAGTCCCTTCTTAGGACCGAGGGGTGGGGTTCTCAGAGGAACCACACAGGGTCAGCTCCTCCGGAAATTGTAGCAGCTCAGCCTCTAGTCCAGACTGAAGAGTTGCATGTTTTCTAGAGGAAAATAGTTTCTCAGCCTCAGTTTATTCACATATATAATGAAGATTCAGGGGTGAACAAATTGCTGTTTTTTTTTTTTTTTTAATGACCTTTGAACTAAGAATTGCCTTATGTTTTGTTTTTACAGTTTTAAAGGGTTTCTTGTAAATAAAATGAAGAATATGTAACAGAGATGACATGTAGCCCACAAAACCCACTACATTTACTATTTAAGACTTTAGAGAAAATTTTGCTAACCATGGTCTAAATAACCTATTTGTCCTCTTGAAGCCCTAATGTCCTTTGCTTTTGACAGATATGCATAAATTTAGGGAGGAGATGATTCTTCTTGTCGAATTTTATTAAGATTTCTATACTGTCTGTGGCATCAAAGAATCTGTATATGTACAGCAGCAAGATATTTTTTTTTTACTTAGAAAGAGATAATATTTAATAGTATAAATACTATGGAACCGTTTCATAGAAGAGAAAAACGACCCATAGGATGAAAGTATCTCTTTAACAGATACTGTTGATAATCTAGATAAAATCCCCCACCATGCAAAATTCATATTTATGACTATTATTTCCTAGATGGGTCAATAAATGTCTTCAAAGCCTCAAATTGTACTCAAGGCATAGCATACATCTTTCATACAAGACATACATCTTTCTAGCAGGTAGGAAAACTAATATGCCCTTTAGGCAAATTAACGTGGCAATCATTTAATAACCACTATTATGCATATGTATATTCATTAAAAAACTAGACTGTATTCTGTGTTCAAAATCTTTAATAACACAGAGGCACCTGGGTGGCTCACTTGGTAAAGCATCTGACTCTTGGTTTCGGCTGAGGTCATGATCTCAGGGTTATGAGATTGAGCCCCTCATGGGGCTCACACTCAGCACAGAGTCTGCTTGAGATTCTCTCTCCCTCTCCCTTCCCCTCTGTCCCCTCCTTGTCCCACTTACATAAGCGTGTGCACACTCTGTCTCTCAAATAAATAAATAAATAAAATCTTTAAAAAACCTTAATAACACAGGTAGCTTTTAAAAAAATAAAATAAGTTGTCTTAGCCCTTTTTAAAAAAAATATATATATGGGTTTCCCCAACAAGTAGAATAATACATAAACCATCATTGGCAGTTCAACACAAATATAGGTAGTTCAGCTTTCTTCTTGTAAAGCTTCCTTCATGGAGCTAGACCATGGCCTCAAGCCGCTACAGACTTGCAATGTCACAATTTCGATGTGCAGATACAAAATAAATCTTTTACTAACTGTCTGTACGTGTTCCTAGGTCATCACCATTATCACCAGCAAACAACACCCACAACTCATACCCAAAAGCAAATCAAAATCCAAACATCTTCTGGTCTTTAATAGTAAAATAGTATTTGTAATGTTTGGATAAATAATAATTGGACTTTTGAAATGTCTTTGAAATTTCAAAGTAAAACTCCTTTGAAAACGAAGGGTAATTCCAGCAGTTGGACCCCAGACCATTAAGTCAAAGATGCCTCAGAAACAGAGGGATTGTTTGGAAAAAGAATGTGATCTTGAAAAAGAACCTCTGCTAAGGCAATGCTAAGATTAGTGAATATCCTAGGAGGCCAGATTGGACCCACTCTGGCTTCTTGTACATTAGGTTTAGCTGACTCACATTTCTCTTTTAAGGTGGTAAGTAGAGGCCAAAGACTAAAAAATAACTGGGTTGGAGAAGGGTTTTTTGATGCTTAATTTTGCATTTCCTCTTGACTAGGCCGTGGTGCCTAGATGTTGGTCAAATACCAGTCTCGATACTGGGAAGGTATTTTCTAGAAATGATTAACATTTAAATCATCAGACTTTGAGTAAAGCAGATTACCTGCATAATGTGGGTAGGTCTCATGCAATCAGTTCAAAGATTTCAAAGAGAAATACAAGGTCCTCCAGAAAAAATAGAAATTCTTCCAGCCTGACTTTGGACTTGAAATAGAAATATCAACTCTTCCCTGGTATGTAGCCTGCTCTGTGTATTTAAGACTTGCCAGCCTCCACAATTGCATGAGTCAATTCCTTAAAATCAATCTCTTTTTCTCTCCATGTGTGACCCAAATAAAATTTCCTTCTAGGCCTGTGTAATATAGTTCTTTAAAAAAACGCCATCTTGACCTAATTTTGAGGCTCTGGCTAGGAGCTGGTCAGTTCCCTTCTAAACAGCTATTAAGCCCACACTGAGCCACTACTCTTATTGGGTTATCGTAATTGAGAGCCATTATTTTCCTGCCTTAATTTCCCCAGGGCCAGGTACCAGCCAACACTGGACAGCCCCTACATACAAGAGCCAAGGACATTATTCAAATTACCCAATCTATTGGGAACCCCATGAAATGCCATTAACTCCACTCCACTTGCCATGCATATGCTATCCACTACAGCTTCAGTTTGCTGTTACACTGCTCCCTGGGTACAACCCAGTGCATGTCTCTACCAGGCAGCCTTCTTTCCTTTGGAACTGTAAGTAATATCTATCCAACTATTAGTGTGTTGTGTCTCACCATCGAAAGAATCTTTAAATATTATAAAACAGTGTGCTAATGATATTAACCCTGGGAGACCAACTAATAGTATTTTGGAGAGTATTTATAGATTGCTTTCAGTAGGATGTATCTAGGCTGTCCACGATTGCTTATAGTAGGTAAACCTGACTCCTTGAAGAATGTTCCATGTGATATATAAGTATCTGATTACACAATAGGAATGTTTCAGGACTATGATGACCTCTTCTTTATAAGTGATATGAACTCATTCATCCTATGGAGACCTCGTTGTTAATCTGGGCTATAGTATATTTGGATGTTGTAAGAAAAGACCTTGGAAACTTCACTGGTAGTTCTGGTCTCTTTTGCTTCACTGGTATCTTGAAAATTATTAGTAGAATCTGATACTGGGTCCGACCTCTGATTCTTATGTTTCTCATTAGTCTGGTACTTTGTGCTTTCACTCCCAATACCAAAAAAGAAGATAAAAACAGAAATTACAACATTTCAGCAAACAATATTGAAAAAAATAGTCAAAACTTTATTTATATAGAAGTTCCACTATTTGTATAAAAGACCAAGTTCCTAGCAAACTACCTGTCTCACAAATAATGAAAAACTCTGGTGAGGCTACAAGAAACAACTACTTGAGAGCTGTAAATATCCAGGAAGATTTTAAATAAGTTTTGAAATTCTGAGGAGGTGACGAGCGGAAAGTTAGTTTCCTGGTTTTTTGGAGGTATTCCCTGGGGAAAGCCACAGTTGTCATGGTACTGTAATGCTCCTAGAATTGTGTTAGAAAGCCTCCATGTTTTCTGCTGAAGGAATTAAGAGAATAATTTCAAGAACCACTGAAGAGAAAGGGAGTAAACCAGATGGGAAATAAACAATGAGAACATAAAGTTTGTTTAAAAACTATGCCCAAGTTAGTCTGATCCATTGACCACACACGAACAAAACAGACTAAATGTTGTCTGAGTTAAGATGTAAGCTTCAGCCCAACATAGTTGTGCCAGTGTTTGGAATGTTAAATATAAGCAGGTTAATGGTTAATACAGTAAAAAATGTCAACACTCTGGAAAGATATAACAGAATCTAGTATTTCCATAGATATTAACAATGTCCAAGACACAAACCAAAATTTCTTGCCATGAGAAAACTAAGGCAATGTAACCATTCCCAGTGGAACACTCAACAAGTGACTACTACCAAATGATTCTGATGTTAAAATTATAAAACAAGGATTTTAAAGCAGCAAATTTAACTATTCTCAATAGTTATTAAACTATTTTTATTTTATTTTATTTTATCTCTAACTTTAATAGTTATTAAACTATTAAAGGAAAACATATTTATGATAAAAGAAAAAAAATAAGACATTTCCAATGGAGAAATTATAGAAAAGAATCACATAGTTCTAGAGTTGTTGAAAAAACCACTATCTTAATAATAATCCCTGGATGATATAAAAGCAAAATGAATGTGGAAGAGGAATGAGTCAAGAACTTGAAGATAGATTATGCAATATGAGGAAGACAATGAAAATGTGGGGAAAAAAAGCCAACAGAACCTCAGAGACATATGGGGCAATATTGCATGATATGTTGAACATACAGAAAATTAGAATCTCAGAAGTAGAGAAAAGAGGAGGAGATAAATATAAAAATAGAATGGCTGAAATCATCTCAAGTTAAGTAACATGTACGTTTATAGTTTTAAGAAACTTAAAAAAAAAAAAAACATATTAAATACAAAAAAAGAAAATTCTAAGAACACCATAGTCAAATGGCTGAAAAACAAAGAAAAAAGAGAAAATATTGAGAGCAGCCAAGGAAAGTAGACAGATGATTGACAATTTGAATGACCTTAGATTTCTCATTGAAGTTTACAGAGGAAAGAAGAAAAAATGTAAAGAGCTGTAAGAAAAGAAAATCAACTGAGAATACTATATAAAACGAAAATATCATTCAAGGATGAAGAGCAAACAAAGATATTTTTAGATGAATGAAAAGTAAGCATAAGGGCACAACTGCTGTAAGGATGGATAAATAGGTCAATGGAGCACAATGGAGAGTCCAAAAATAAACTTTTATATTTATGATAAATTGATTTATGACAAATGTGTCAAGACAATTCAAAGGGAAAAAATTTAAACAAATTTTTCAGGACCAACTGAATATCTGAATGGAAAAAAGTAAAAATGTCTCCTACCTCACATCATAGACAAAAATTAACTCAAATTGGGTCATAAACCTAAGTATAAATACTAAAATTATAAAATTTCTGGAGAAAAGCATATGAAACAATATTTAGGATCTTAATGTAAGTGAACATTTCATAGGTAGGATGCAAAAATTATGGATCATAAAGACAAAAAATGATAAATTAAAATTCATCAAAATCGAAACTTTTGTTCTTCAAGGCTATGAAAAAATAAAAATATGAACAAAAATGGAAGAAATATGGGGCACCTGGGTGGCTCAGTGGGTTAAAGCCTCTGCGTTTGGCTCAGGTCATGATCTCAGGGTCCTGGGATTCAGGCCCCACATTGGGCTCTCTGCTCAGCGGGGAGCCTGCTTCCCCCTTCTCTGCCTGCCTCTCTGCCTACTTGTGATCTCTCTGTCAAATAAATAAACAAAATCTTTTAAAAAAATGGAAGAAATGGTTACAGTATGTATATTGGACAAAGGACTTTTGTTTTGGAATGTGTAAAGAACTGTCATAACTCAAGATAAAAGTAAACTCACATTAAAAAAAAAAGCACAAGAGATTTGAAAATATACTTCAGCATAAAAGATGTACAGATGGCAAATAATCACCTGGAAGGACATTTGAGATAGTCATTAGGAGATTGTAAATTAAAACCATAAATGAACAGTACTACATATCCATAAAAACAGATAAATTTATAAACTTAGAATGCCAAATTTGGTTAGGACATCCATATCTCACAAACTGTTGGTGGGAATGTAAAAAGATACAACCACTTGGCAAAACAGTTGGCAGTTTCTAAAGAGTTAAGCATACCTACCACAATACCCAGTCATTTCACATCTCAGTATTCACCTAAGACAAACAAATGCATTTGTCCATAAAGAGGACAGGTGCAAGGATGTTATAGCAGCCTTATTTGTAAAAGCCCAAATTGGAAACAACCCTAATAACCTTGGGTGAATGAAAGTCTGTGTATTATTCACATTGCAGCTCAAACTTTGGTATCTGTCATTGAATGGCATGCTTTAAATGTTTGCAGTTTAGTGTATGTAAATTGTTCCTCAATACATTTGATTAGAAATATAAAAAGTCCTTGGAGATGTATTTAAAACTGAAAATTTAGTTTTCATTCTGCAGTTCTCATGTAAATAAAAGAATAAAGAATTTAAATAAATAAATGATGTGCCAAACTTAAGAATTTGGGAAAAGAGCAAAATATATGTATAATTAATAAACATAAATGTGTCTGAACAATTGGAATATAAAAATACTAGCATTGATAAATAAATTCAATAGCTGGTACTTTGAAAGAAACCAATTAAATAGACAAAGCACTAGCTAATCTAATCAAACAAGGGAATAATCACATAACCATATGAGGGAACTAATTATAGGACGATATTTTACTCAACTCTATTCAAATAAATTTGAAAATTGACTTCAAATTCTCAGAAAATATAAATTACCAGGAAAACATAAAATGTAAACAAACCAATTATCATGGTAGAATTTGAGAAAGCTGTCAAACAGCTCCTCTCCAAAATAAAACAAGACTGATTTTTCGCAAGTGCTTCTATCAAACCTTCAAGATATAAATATTTCTAGTGTTATTTTAAATGTTTCCAAACAGAAAGGAAAAAAGAAAAAAAAAAAAAAGCCTCCTCTGTCTTTTTCAGCAACCTCCCTTTTTAAGAAGTCAACATAACTTTTCTTTCTATATTCTTGACCTTCTTCAAATGCATACTAATTTTAGTAAAGGGCCAGGTGGATTGTGAGTAACTGCCATGTTTTCTTTCTCTCTCTCTTTTTTAAAAGATTTTGTTTATTGATTTGTCTGATAGAGAGAGAGAGGGGGAGAGAGCACAAGCAGGAGGAGGGGAGTATCAGGCAAAGGGAGAAGCAGGCTCTCCGCTGAGCATAGAGCCTGATGAGGAACTTGATCCCAGGACCCTGAGATCATGACCTGAGCCGAAGGCAGACGCTTCACTGACTGAGCCACCTGAGCTTCCTTCTTTCTCTCTTTTTTATGACAACAGGCATTTTATTTGAGAAGAGGTTCTAATTGTTAAAGCTGCAAGCAAGTTCCTTTCATAATTACAGTTCTAACGACCTGGGAGTTTCAGAGATCCCAGAGTCCAAAGTATATTTTCAAATTAACAAAAATAAACCCACACCAAAAAGGAAGGAGTTTTTAGATTAGTTTGGAAGGTATAGCCATTGATTTTAGCTATTCTCAGAAACAAGCCTACCACTTTCTTAGAAATCAGGTGGGATGGAGTCAATGCCTACAGAAAGAAATGTTTTTATATATAAGTCAGCTTCTTGGACAAGATAATTCACTCTCTAGAAAATACATTAAGATAACAAGGCCCAGTTAGTGGAGTATGTGGTACAGGAGCAGTTTCACGGGGAGCTTATGGGATCCTGGGGTCAGCAGTTGTTGGCATTTGTATATGTGGGATTGCTTCACATGGCTTCCCTTATCTCTAGTGGAAGCCTGACTGGAACCTCTGTGAAAACTGAGGGGTGACGTATATAGAAATGTTTTTTCTTATGACACATAGATCGGCAATACACGTATCTGGCTTGGTTGCCCCAAAACCATTAAACCAAGAAAAAATTTTCTCTGGCAGTAGACAAGATATGATTGTCACTACTGAATTGAACTGCTGTCCTATTTTTCCCATCTACTTTTCTGGACAGGACTGATCCCATGTTATAATTTTGTATAATTCCCTTTCTTCCTATTTAAATGAAGTCAATTCATTTTTCTTACACCATATGTCCAAATTCAGCTCATTCGCTGTCTAAATTAAAATATAAAGTGGCGTATCATGAATCAGTTGACTTTTGTTCTACATAAAATATTTATAGTGATTTCTCTATAAATTTCAGTGTTACCTACTAAAAAAATACACTTACTTTTGTGCTTCAACCTGGCCTATCTGAAAGCAAATATAATTTAAGTACTGCTGAAGAGAAGGACATGAAAGATAAGGGCTGAATCTTGGTTAACAACACAGGGTAGAATATTTTTCCATTTTTGTTTTTATTGTGGCAGAATATACATAACGTAAAATTTACTCTTTTAACTATTTTAAGTGAAAGTTCTGTGGTATTAAGTACATTGACATTGTTGTGTAATCATCACTACCAACCATCTTCAAAACTGGGACAGAGACTGAAATGAATAAATACAAAATTTCATTGACCTACTTAACCTTTTGTGTGAGGCAGGGAGACAAGAGAAACATTTAAAATTTTTATAAGAATAGCCCCTCACATTTCAGGCTTTAGTCTTAACAATCAGCCATGGCTAGTTTTACAATTATGATAAAGTGGCTGAAAATAGATATTTTTTTGGAAAGGGTATTTCATCACCATCAACGTAGTGATTACACGGATATGATCAGAAATAACATAACACCTTACAATTTAGGTTCCATACATAAATATTAATTATAGAAAAAATTCAAAAATTTCAAATGAAATGTATAAAATGACTCATTCTTTCTGCAGATGGTTTCTACTTCAAGGTGAAGCGCTGCCAAGACACATATAAAATTTTAAAATAAAAAGCAGTATATATAATTTCAAAGTTTTTTGAATCTTTGGTCGTTATTGATGAAATAAGAATTACAAAATGCCAGTGTTCCTAGACTTAAATTGGTATATATGTATGTGTAATATATATTTAGTATATGATAACTTGGTAACTTTAATGTCTGATCTGAAATTCCAAGCTTTAAAAATAAATTCTTGATCTTTTTGTTTCACTTTATTCTATAGTCTAACTTTTGTATTTTTAACCTGTAAAAAACAACACATTTATTTCAATTACACTTTAGAAACTTCAATATATTTTTCTTCTCTAAGAGTCAGTGCATCTCTGCATAATGAAACATAGTATTTCGTAAACCATAATTATAATGAGTAGCTCCTTTCTCGTTCAATAGTCTTACACAAATTGTAGGTATGGTAACTCGTGGTTTATGCAATCATTAGAAGACCTGAAGTAGTAAAGGTCAGGGAGGATCTGAGCAAATACAGAAGGACAAGAGGTACAGACATCCTGTCTTTAAGACATTTCAGCTTCCTGACACATTGAAACGAGGGTTTTTGCAGAGGACAGCAGGGAATTTTGGTAAAGCCCCAAGCTGGCTGTCAACAACATCCATGGGCCTGTTCTCAGCTTCTGCTGTTGAATGATTGCTTAGGATTCTCTTCCAACTTCCAAATCTTACATGACACTTTCTCAATAGAAGAATCGAAACTGGAACCTTGTGAGTTAGGCATTCTGAGACATTTAGATCCCAACTTCTCCACTATGATAAGGGAATGAATGTAGAAAATGCAGAGTTGTTAAGGGACATTCAGTAAGTACTTTCCTAAGAGAACTAGAAGAGGAATGCTCATCAAAGTTAAGACCCTTTTCCTGAGCCTTCAGAGCAATGAAATACAACCTTAGATTTTCCCCCAACTTACCTGAATTGCCCATTTAATCGATTCTTGAGGAACTAACAGTTATTTCATGAGTTCAAGACAAGACCCTTAGTAAATGGCAGAGCACATGGCCAGCATTGAGAATACAGGGATTTCAAACTCTCCAGATAGGCAGTAGAGGTAGGGAAGAACGTACGCTATATTTTTTTAAGATTTTATTTATTTATTTGACAGAGAGAGACAGAGAGAGCAGGAACACAAGCAGGCGAAGTGGGAAAGGGAGAAGCAGTCTTCCTGCCGAGCAGGGAGCCCGATGTGGGGCTGGATCCCAGGACCCTTGGATCATGACCTGAGCTGAAGGCAGACGCTTAACGACTGAGCCACCCAGGCACCCCAAGAACATATGTTATGAAACAGTCTTATGAACAATATGCTAAATGTCATGCAGCACTCCAGGAGAGCAAGCAAGTGGCCCTATGTAACCTACCATCAAATGAGTAATATTGCACATATTATTCAGAGAATGAGGCTGATTTTGCCAAATAAAACTTAGTCCCATTATATTCAGCTCAGTAATGAACTGTCTGTTTTGTACCTGTAGGACTTGGAAACGCAGCACAGGCTCCATTTGGATTCAATGACAGGCAGTTTCGGGATAAGAAAATTATGAACATTTAAAATAATTATGTTGATTATTCCTTTATCAGAGAGTTTAAGAACTCAGATTCTTTCACTGGCCCTACCTCGCAAAATAGACTAAATATTTCTTATTCACACAGAGATATTTTATTCTTAGTGCTCTGTACAAAGTAGAGACAGACATTTAGAATCAGGATCATCTAGAAATTTATACAGCAGCGGTGATGTTCCAGAGTGCCAGAGACTGCTATGCATGTCCATTTAATTCATTCAACTTCAAGGACAATATATAGAATATAACAGGAATGTGTGTGTGTGTGTGTGTGTGTGTGTGTGTGTGTGTAATTGCACATGTGTGTGAATACATGTGTGTATGTACTTGTGTTTGCATTACTAACAGTCTGCCAAGTCCTCCCTCTACCTCTCCTGAGTCTAGAATAAATTTTCTTATTTACTTTTAAGACCTATTGAGGTTGTAGCTATTTTCATTTGATGTTTCAAGCATAAATTTGTGCTTAAAATTGGAGCTTCTGGGTTGCTTTTTTAGTAAAAGGCATAATTTACTGCATCATAAGTCCTATTATTCTTAAAATTTTGTACTTGTTCAATTTTCACTTGAATCTCTACACATTTTGAAAATTAACAATATCCCAAATAATCATTTTGTTTTTATCTGAGAGAGGGAGAGAGAGAGAAAACCACAAGCAGACCCCACGTCGAGTGTGGAGCCTATCAAGGGGCTCAATCCCATGACCCCGAAGTCACAATTTGAGCCAAAACCAAGAGTCAGATGCCTAACTGACTGAGTCCCCCAGGTGCCCCCCCAGATATATCACTAGCTTAATATCTGAGAGTACTAAACCTCATCTACTATTCAGATACTACTATCTTAGGTCATAATTACTAGGGTTGTTACTTTAGATTAGGATGGCTCTAAACTGACTCTGAGATAGGGGACCTGTGTGCACAGTTTTCTTGGCAAGAGCCCTGAGTTCCTCTGCAGAAATGAGGAAGGCATGAAATGCGGCCGACAGAGCTGGAAGCTCATCTGTGAAGCCCACAGGAAGATCCGGTGCTGAGAGGGCTTTTCTAAGATGTCCTAAATTGAGGCAAGGAGGCAAGCCCTTTGTATCCCTGCACCAGCTAATCATCGAGAGCAGTCTTCCCTCGCTTGGAGAAAGCATTAGCATAACAAGCTTGATTGTTTTTCTAAGGGCCTGCTTACCAGGTTAGCTTTTGACTGACATCTAGGAATCCAGATTTCAAGGCAGTTTCCACCACCCTGATACCTGTGGTTCACTGAGCCTAAACTATGCACACAATATGGTTTATGCTGAATACCAGCCTTTCTTCTGGGAGTCTGGAATTTCAGTATGTGCCAAGCAGAGCATACCTACATAATCAATCCCCAATAAAAACCCTGGGCCTTTGATTTCTAATAAACTTTCCCGGTAGACAACATTTTATACATGTTGTCATAATTCCTTGCTGGGGGAATTAAGTGAGCACCTTCTGTGTGACCTCTGGCAAAGGAATTTCAAAAGTATCTGGTTTCCTCTGGACTTTGCTCCATGTGCCTTTTCCCTTTGCTGATTTTGCTTGGGCATTCTTGGCATTCTTTTTTTTTTTTTTTTTTTTAATCAGTTGTGCTCCATCTGGGAACAGTATCTCCAGAATTTGGGTTATTCTTGTTTCCTGGAACACTAATGCGAGACAGGATAATAGGGTGGAACTCCAGCCTCTACTTCTACAGCTGAACTCAGGAACATAACTGAGATGGGCCACTGCTCCTCACTCCCTTTCTCAAGGATCCTCAAATTCTGCTAGCACTTTTTCTTGGTTAGGCAGTTTGCCTTGTGAAGAACACCCAGCATTTACTTCTAAGAGTCCCAAATCACGTGACGCCGTGCCTTTCTTAAATAGTATCTCCTGTCATATCCACTTATCTTTAAAATTGGGATCACCAAGAGATTCATTGGTTTAGAACATGACCTGAGCCCAACACCTATTCTTTTTTGCTCCCAGGTGTTACCTTCTCCTTATGACCAGGATAAATTACCCTCATCAGTAAGGCAACTTTGTATTTATCTGCTTGCCTTTTGGAGCAACCTGCAGTAACAGAGCAGAAGGTGCAACCTAAAACTCTATGGAACTCCTACCGTATATCCTGGGTAAATCATTAGCCTTTTGGGAACCAAGGCCCCTTGTTTCACGGAGCCCAAAAGTAAGGAGTGAAAGACACAAATAACTCAAGTGGGTGAATGGGAGTTATGGTAATCATAGCCTCCATTACTGACATCCTTTGGTTCCCATACCTCTATATCACACCTCTTACAGATACTGAGACATATACTATTTGTTGATATAGGGTGTATTCTACATCCCAAAGGATGGTACCCACAATACCAGCGATCAGTTTCTATCTCATACTTCAACTCTTTCTTTTAGAAGTGGTTTCCTCTATTCTATCAGGCTGTCAATTTCTGGGTGGATCAATAGTGTAAAACTTGTGGATCCCATGTTCTTGGCTAGCTCCCACTGCTCCTTTAATGTAAACCATATCTCTTGTTTCTAGGCAATGTTAATAAGAAATTTTGTGTCAGTGGATTCAAGAATTTAAGTATCCTTATGGTTATTCTGGCCATGGCCCTATGGGTAAGAAAGAAAACCCATTCAGGGAATATATGTCAATTCTAGGCAAAGTGAATTGATGTTGCTTTTAGAGTAGAAGCCAAGTTCATTTAAATGACTGGAAATTTTCCTTGAGGATGGTTTCATACTGGAAGGTTGATGTTGGTCCCTGTTGCTGACAGGTTGCATATGTGGGCAGGAGCTAGATTAGACAATTGGCCACCCATACATTATGCCTTTGCATTGTATCTATCTCTGCCACCAAATCTTCTCCATTCCTGTGCCCGTTGTTTCAGTACTGGGGTGGCCAGTGACGGCAGTGACTGTATTCAAGGGGCTAAGTCATTGTATCTACCTGATTGCTTGGTTGTGGATACTCCCTAATAGCATCAAACACGATACAAAGATCTTTCTATTGCATTTCCACTCCATGTACATGTCTCTTTCTGAGAAATTATGTCAGTATTCTTAAAATGTGCCAACCTTGAAGAGGGAATTACCACTGAGTACTATAAGCATATGCTATAACAAGAAAGTGCTTAGCACATGGTGCCAGGGTCCTGGCATCAATGCCAGAACTATCCTGAAATGTAGACATAGAATCTAGAAGGAATAGGATAAATTAATTAGTTAGCTAATTAATTAATTCTATTTAGCATCCTAAAGCATTAAATGGAGATGAAAATAAACAAGTGATAAAGGTGTTGGGTCAAAGAGAAGCAAGAGAATGCAGATCAGTAATAGTTACTGAGACTTTTCTATGTGTCAGGCAGTAAGAAAAGCAGATGAAAGGTGAAGAATTGATAATGAATAACCTACATATAATTTATATTGATAAGAGTAAGGCTTTTTTTTTTCTCTTTTGGAGAGAAATACTTTTTTTAAAAAGAAAATTTCAGTGTATACCAGGTGATATCAGGAATTACACATTTCTGTTGTAGGGAAAACTGTTCTTCACCCACTCTGTTGACCTTTTTTTTTTTTAAAGATTCTCCCATATGTCTTTCTCAAGCAGGTTGATGACTGAGCAGGGAAACAAACTATAAGAAAATCTTAAATTTTAATTTGAAACGATGAAATATAATTATGGTTGCTAAACCATTATAAGGGATAGTTTCTGCTACATTTGAGATAATATTACCATTTTCTCACACCCAACATTTTTATGGTTTCTACTTCCGTGTTCTGAAACTTGATCCTCAGTACACATTACACTCACTATAAGTTATTATTCCTTTCATAAAATATAGCAAAACTGATTCAATTGTGAATGTAGATTTCTTTACATTGAGTATAAGTGTAAAAATTTGCTGAATATTTGGAATCATATGAAATCATATAAAATCATAAAACCCAGTTGTTTTTTATATTACTATCTAAACTTAAAATTTATTTTAAATATAAAGCTTTAGATCAGGGCTTCTCAACCTAAGCAACTCCCACGTGTGCATGCACACATTCACACACCCACACATAGCCACACACAAACACGCCAAAGACGTTTGGCAGTATCTGGAGATGTTTCAAATGACCACAAATGGGGTGATACTTCTGGAATGTAGCCTGTAAATGCAAAGGATACAGCTAAGCATCCTACAATGCACAGGGTAGTCCCCACAACTATGAATTATCCAGTCCAAAATAGCAACAGTGCTAAAGTCGAGAATGTCTTAGATGTTTTGTTTTAGATGTACTTCTTTGTTAAAACGATACAAATTTAATTGTAAATGAGATTTTAATAGAATTAGTAAATGAACCTTACTAACAGTCCTGCTATTGGTAAGATAGCTTTTGGGGTTTTTTTTTAGCTTTTGTTTCGTTTTGCTTTTGTTTTTTATCTTTTAAGCCTATTGCCTTCACACTATTCTGAGGTCATTCTGTTAATACTAAGAAACATAATTTCCGTACCAAATTCCAATTTGGCTTAGATAATATATAGAATGTTGGAAAATATATACCATTATTTTTCGAAGTTCAAATTTCTTGTTAATTAAAAAAATACACTAGAATAAATATTGCATTGCATCATTTAACTTTAATTTTCTTTTTTATTCCTACCGTCTTAACATTTAAGTTTTATTTTCCAGTGTGTTGTTTCCATTTTTGAAGTCCTAGTAATATGTATTATTAATGCTTGTATGATAAATGCTACATTCAGGCTAATTTAGAGTATTTTAATACTGTATAATCAAGTAAACCAAGTATTAAAATTAAAAATGCAACAAAACAATAAATCATCCCATTAGGGTAGTAAACATAATGGGGTGAGCAGAAGTTTATTGGGTAATACCTGGGCTCAAAAGTAAGACAGAAAGTTGTTAAGCTTGTAAAACACATGGAAATAGAGATTTTGACTTAATTTGAAAGTGACAAGGAAAATTGCCAATGAGTTGTGAAAACTGCTTTCTGTTTAAGCTTCAGTATGCTTAAATTTCAATTTGACTAATTTTTCATATTTTTAATCAGTCCCTACCTAGACTTTCTCCTGAATTAATTCCTTCTCTATTCTTTACTTGAAAAAAAGGTCATATTTATAAATCGTATTAATGTGTCCACATTTCATCTGATAAAATTAAATTTTAATTAGTTAAAGAAAAGATTACATTCTTCTTAAACATTGTGGTGAACTTTTTCTTAACATATTAATTTTAAAAATTTCTTTATAACAGAGAAATGTATAAGGAACATATTTCCAATTATTTTTATAAAGCAGAAAATTTAAAATCACTAAATTAACTAGAAAAGCATACTTTTCCCCCCACCCCAGATACAGAGAAATGTTGATAAATATGTAAAAGTAAATTCTGGTCATATAAACACTTATGACAGATTCTGGTTAATTGCTATATTTTCATTTGAGGACCTCTGGCCAAAAAGAAATAAGATAAAAATTTTAAAAATTACAGAAATGCCCTGTCCATTTATCTTATAAAGGTACCCATATACTCACATTGCTATTTTAATTGATGTTATTATTATTTTTTTTTTAATTTAGAGGAGGAGTAGGAACAGAGGAAGAGAAAGAATCTTAAGCAGGCTCCATGCCCAGCATGGAGTCCCAATGCGGGGCTCTATTTCATGACCCTGAGATAATGACCCTAGCCGAAATCAAGAGTCAGAGGCTTAACTGACTGAGCCACCCAGGCACCCTATTAAGTGATGTTATTAGGCAAAGCTATGTGAGCAGAGATTTTAAGATGAGTGCTGATCAATAATAACTGATCTCAATTATAATAAAGAGTTTAGACAAATAGCAGTTGTCTGGTTGAATTGGAACCATAATTCCTAACTTTTACCTAAGAAAAATAATTGAAAATGTGATTGCACTGTACTGTCATTTTTAAAAAACTGAGTTAGGTATTCCATTATTTATACACAAAAGGATTTTAACTTTTAGACCAAATATTGGAATTTAAACATATGACAGAATCATCGTCAAGTGCACAGAGAAGACATGTAAAAGAAATGTCTCAGTGAATGGATGAGTTAAAATATAAAGTAAGTGGATGTTAAAGGAAGAGCAGTGTTGGCTTATAAGGAGAATGTATGGCTTATTTTATGTCTCTACCCTTTTTTATCATTCTTCCGATGGATTAGAATCAATGTGAAGGATAATATACAGTAACACAGACCAAGTAAGGTATGAGGGTGGGAAGACCTGTGAGAAGAGAAATAAGTCTGGCACTTTGATGCATGTCTTGCGATAGAGGTTGTCGAGGGAAGAAATGTCAAGTTTCTTATCTTTTCTCATTTCAAGAAGTCCTGGGTTGACAGTCAAACATGGTCTGCCTTAATTCTTGTCCTCGTTAAGAGCTTGTTTTTCCTAAATGGAGAATATTGTGGAAAGTTGGGGACTGGGTATGGAGCTCAGTGAGAAAGGGGCAGATGAATTAAGTTATATTGCATCTGTTCTATTTCTAGGCTTACTTCTAGCCAAGGAAAAGGGATTTCTTGACCTAGTTCACCAGTATTTTGGGTTTTGGGGAAAAGGCCCACTTTTTTGGTTTGAACTTAAGCCAGTATTAGTTGTCTATTCTATTATTTGTTGTGCCATATTTCCCTCAGTAACTTTTGAAGTGATAGGAAATTAGTTAAGAATCAAATTCACAGAAAGTTAGCAGCGTTTTACACCACCTCTTATCCTACACCTTCTTTTTCCCAACAGTTATTAAACACTTGAAGAATTGGTTCTGATGAATCTTGATGAAACATATATTTAATATAGTAGGAAATATATATATTTGATAATATAGCTAATACAAATCTTATAGAAAATAGAGTGAACTGTGGGTTTAATGATAATAAATGTACATTTACATGGATCCATACCTGGTTGAATGACCAAATCCAAAACTGTTGATAAATAAATTGATACCAATCTGCAGGAAAGTGTTTAAACACTTAGTTACAGAGTCTATCCTGTTCCACATTTATACCAGGTCTTAAAACAGAAATGGCATGATGAGTGGATTTGAAGGTGAAACTAATTTAGGATATATTAGTAAATATATTAGATGACAGAATCAGGATGTGAAAGAGTATTGATGAGTTAGGTGGGCCAAAGCAAATTAAATGAAATATAATGAGAATAAATGTAAAGAATCATGCTTAGTTTCAAAGGAACAATTGCAGAAACAGGGAATGAAGAAAATAAGTCTTTACACCAGCATATGTGAAAAAGATATATGAGTTCTAGGTGACTTCAGCTTTTATATAATTCTATTGTATGGTGTGAAAAATGCAAATTTGATCTTAGACCTTATTAACATAAATGCAGAAAGAGTAGGGAATTTGATGGTCCCATTGTAACCTCAGACTCAAAATATAGTTAGGCTAAAAATTACAATTTCCATGCTAGATTTTTAAAGAAATGTCATTTAAAATAGAATATATTCAGAAGAAAATGGCCAGTTTCAGAGAATGCATTATTATAATAAATACATAAATGTATGAATAAATAAATAAAATAAGGAAAAGGGAGCTTATAAGTATTTAAAATGTCTTACTCTAGAATGACAAATATTGCATGTATATCACACAACTTCAGAAAAAAATAAAGAGAAAATATGGGTAGAGGTTTCACATAAATATAGAAATTTCTTAAATATTTAAGATGATATGGAATGGGTTCTGTTAGTTTGGGCTTTTGGAAAGCACACACAAAGTTGTAATTAGAATGCAAGAGATTTAATGGGGTAACTGCCTGTGTAAGATAATGGGGAGTGAAAACTGGAAATACATAGAAGAGTCATCAAACCATCATGCAGGTCTGACTCCTGCGAAAGAAAGAATAAATTAAGTAGGAGAAGTCTCCCATTGCAGTGTAGGTTTTAGATCTCGGTCATGCTCAGGGAGAGCCCAGAGGGGTCTGTTAGAAGAATTAGTAGAGGAGTTATATTTGGGAAGACAGGTCAGGGCTCTGGGACCTCTGCCTCTCTCAGTCAATGGCTGGGTGCTGTCCCAGTAGGCTGTGGCTTCAGTATGAACACTGGCAGATTCCCAAAGTGTGGCATTTGGAGATTGATAACTGCACTCCTTACTGTGTTTGATCACTTACTTTGAGTCTTGGATCATCTTTTGTCCCATAGAAGAAAACCCTGCTCATTTGCAATAGGACCCATTTGAGCTACCATCATAGAAAAGATGGTTAATTCATAAGCATCAGTTAGGTCTTCCAGAAAAATGTACTAATATTAAGTTAGGAGTAAATATTTATGGGGGAGCAGCACCTGTGAAAAGAAAAGGGAGGTCGTAGGAATGTGCAGGGAGAGCCAACAGCCCCTGATGCAGATCTAATAGTCTCTGCCAGCTAAACGCAAGAGCTCTAGAGCAAAGACTGTCCATTGGTGGAGTCACATACTGGGTGGAAATTACAAGACCCTTTTTAGTGCAGTTGTACCTTGTAATTGCCGAGAGCCATCTTGAGAAGTATGACCTCAACTCAAATGCCATGGGAATTAATAGCCAAGGGCTGTCAGCTAACCACACTGGCAACGTGTTCTTTCTTGAAGGAAGTGCTGGATGCTATGTAGTCCTCCATTTTCCCTGTGTAGTCCACCTTTCCACTCATGATCAGATGGCAGTTCTTCCAGCATTCCAGTAGTTGTTCTCTCCTAGGTGTAAATTTAGAAGACAGAGATGAGACAAATTACAGCTCTCACTCCTGTAGGTGGTTTTGAGACTGCAACTCATTGTATTCCCCTTCTACTATGTATTCTAAATTCCACGTACCCTCAGCTAACATCTCTGCTGTTCTTTTGACTGACCTAGGGCTGACAAATCTTCATTTTAGGGGTCAGATCCCTGAATAATTGTGCCTTTCTCAAGCGGACGTAGTTGACCCCTATCTATTCACAATCACAATGACATAGGGAAACTAATGGACAGCCAAGTGCATCACCTGCATTTTGCATGTATTCTTCACTGCCCTGATACTCTATCCATAACCCTATCTTTTCCTGCTAACGATGGGTTCCCCTTCTTACCTATCAGTCTTGAAAAAGGCTATATTCTCCAAGGATCAGGACTTTATCCCAGCAGAATGGAGTTCTAGAAATAGGAAACATAATTAACTAAATGGAAGTTTGGGAATGATGCCTCCACCTCAGTTTCCTGGATTCATATAATTTTCCCTTTAAGGATGCAGTAACATATAGACATCTCTACAGTGTGGATGGAATACTATCCTCAGAATATCGCCTCCAAACTGCCCTTTCAGATGCACCTTTAGGAGGCCATTGAACTCTTTATTAGTCCAACTGTTTTTGAATGGTGTAGTAGAAAATCCCCCATTTTCTTTATTATGAATGGGGTTCTTTGTTTTAATATTCAGTTGTATGGTATTTCATGGCTATGGGCACATACTCCATAAGCTTCTGAATGATGGTGTTGCCTGAGACTTAGCAAGTAGACCGAGCAAATCCACACTTGAAATAAACATCTGTTCCAACGAGAACAAATCAATAGCCATTCTAAGACATTAAGAGCCATTTGATTTCCTTGAAGCATAGAGTCATACCAGGCACTCTGTGTTGTTCCCTGTTGTACATTTAGAGGTGGCAATAGTTAGATCAACTCTGATGAGAGGGAGTATATGCATATCCTTCATCTCTGCTACAATTCCCACATAATTTGAATGCTCATTTTGCCAGCACTAAGTGGCTGCTGATAAAATCTGGTTAGTGTCAACTAGCTGAGTCATTGATATCTATTTGGTTGTGTAGTGCTTCTTCCGTGGTAGATGTTTTCTGTTGCACGTTAAGATGTTATACAAAGGTCTCCACACTCGATCCTCATTCCCATCTATTCATCAGGAGGTTTCTATCCCAGACCTCCTTGTCTCTGATTTTCCAATCTCTCTTTTTTTTTTTTTTTTCTGGTCCCCTGAGCAGCTATTCAGCTCATTAGCCACTACTTTTAACTTCAGCCACTTATTGAAATAATTTGGTTAATCAGGGTCCCAACTCAAACCTCATCCATTGGAAAGATTTTCCCTTTTTTCTTCCAAACCTGCCAATGAGTAAGGCTGCAACACAGCCGGCTCTCCAATTTCTACTTGAATCAGTCTGTTTGTCTAACCTACAGATAAAGCAGTTTGTGCTTTTTACCCATCTTCAGGTGGCCATATGGTTCGTCCACGTGGTCCCTGGTGTGATGTGAGGGAGGAATGCTGGGGCAGTTGTGCTATGGGACAGGGGAGTCCTGCTGACTTGCCTGTGTCCTTTTGCTGGTTTATGTCTTTAGTCCTGCCTGTGCTCAGTCCTAAATTTCTTATTTTTATCTTTCAATACATTTTCTATTAGATCTTCTAGACTTGGGCTATCTGACAGGACTCTGCTCCTGATGTGTGGTCCCAGATACGAGTTCACTTGTGTCCCATTGTAGAGCATTCTGACTTTACCAAGGAGCAGGAATATGCCAATAGCTGGGGTTTTTGTTGTTCTTGTTCTCATTGTTGTCATTTTAAGACAGGTAACTTTCTGTTCCAGAGAGCATGGTCTTCATCTTATGGGCTTATGTTCTGATCTTACCGCAGGGCTTGCCATAAACTTCACAGTGCATCTTTGCTACCACTGATCCTCTCGACCCCTTAGATATTGCCAGATATTACCACTGCCTAGACCTGCTGCAGAGTCCTTCCTTGCTCTCGGCCTCACTCAAAGCAAGGAGCCTTCCATATCAACTGCTATATAGTCCAGTATTAAGAATACTTAAGTATTCTACAATGTGTAGAATGTATTGCCTCCAGAAGCCCATGTCTACTAGGTGTTATGCATGCTTCCTAGTGATAGGGAATTTGCCTTTTGTTTTCAAGGGGATATCCTAATCATTTGGACTCCTGAAGATTTTGCTGAAATGGCATGTCATTGATAGCTACAGGATTTATTTCCCACAGTCTGGGATTCATATATTTTGTCAAGGTAGCCATCATGCTAGCCATCTGTTCATCATGTTGTCCATTCATCATGATAACAACAATATATTTGATTAGTGTCATGTTCTACATAAATATGATTCCGTGTCTGACAGAGCATAAGTCGTTGGAGCCACTACTTGTGATTTCGTGGTAGTCTACAGAATCAATCTGCTGTCTTCAGGGATCAGAATCGTGAATTGAGTGGAGATAACATAGGGATGCTCTCCTGTGCATTCTTTAGGTCTTTAGTGTTACACTAATCTCTACCATCTTGCTACACTACACGATATGTTTTTTATTTACTCTCTTGGCTGAGGGAAGTTTTAGAAAGTTCCATTTGTCCTTCTCTACTATTGGTAATACTTACTCCCCAAGCCAAGTTCCCATATGATGTTAACTACACAGTGTGACAGTCCCAGTTATAGATATAGAGATTGACGATATGATCACCAAGTAGATTCTCTAATCCAGTGGACCCACACTATATGCTGGACATGGGCATGGTTTCCATTTTTTACTTGGACCAAAAGAATTATGGGAAGGCAGGGGCATAACATTTCATGTATCTGAGAATCCATGTCGACTCAGACCCTGTGTTCAATAACTTTCAAAATATGACATAATTTTCTTTGAGCATTGTACTGTTATCCAAGCAAATAATTATGGATAGGTTGGAAAAGAACTGGTACAATTATTAAGGCATATTTTTGCCATGATGTTGTCAGGTCCTTCTTTCTATGGACCTGGAAATCTTTTCAGGTATATGTTCCCAAGATAAAAACAATGAGAACTTTATTATGACAATTACTGTATTACTTAGCTTCCTATTGTCATGTTATTGATTTTTTTTTGTCACGTTATTGATTTATTTAATCAGATATTACACTAGGATGGCATTACACAGTACACACAGCTTTTTCTCCTGGAGATGCCATGTTTCATTATCAATTTCCATAACACCCTGAAGCTTAAACTCCCCTTGGTTGTCACTCTGATCTTGCCAGTCTTTACAAAATTGCATCACCCTGAGGCTTCTGGTATCCTTAAATAAACTATCCTCCATTTTGCTATTACTTAGACAAGCTCTATGACCTTCCTTATCCTCAGCTTTAGCCTACCAAGAGTTGCCACTGAACTTGTTAATGATGCTGGTGCCCCTCTCACTAGTTTACCCCTAATGGCCTTGGTAGATGCTGTGTCCTCTGGGCCTTCCCATGAAACAAAATTATCTGGTGGGCTTTGTGGCTTCATATAATATATTCCCTCTAACATGTATATTACTCTCATTTGTTGTTGTTGTTGTTGTTGTTTTTTTGCTATCTCTACCATCTGCTATGGCAATTAAAGCTTTTTAGCTTCACTCAGCCTGGGCTCTTGTTTTTTCCAAGCTTCTAGGTACCAATCTGACAGTGAGTCTGGACCCATCACTGGAGTATTTGCTACTGTATTAAATTCTAGAGGCTGACAGAAGTCCCTTACAAATGAGTTGGGCAAACTGCATAGTATGAGGGAATAGTCCCCACAAGACTACTCTCACTTCAGATACTACCATAATTTGGGGGGTCCCTACAGCCCCTCTCACTTCTGATTAGCTGGTCATAAAGTTGTGGGGCTCTACAGACTCTGTCAGATTCAATAATCCCCTATAATGATTCACAGAACTCTCTGAAAACTATTATTCTTGTAACCTCATGTTTATAACAGGCAAAAAACATGCTGTAGAACAAGCCAAATGAAGAGAGAGGTAGGGTAGAATCTGTGAGGACCCAAACTTGAAGCTATTATCATGCTCAGGGACATGTTACCCTTTCGGCATTAAAATGGGGTAATACTAAAAAAAAAAAAAAAAATGGGGTAATACTCAAAGAATATTACTAACTAGGGTTCAATTACAGACTATCTCTATGGCTAAACTTTAGTCTCCAGATCAACCCCTCTTCTCCCCTCCCAGAGAGGTGAGACATTACTTCCTCTGGAGGTCTGAACTCATAAGACATGGTTCAAAGCCATTGTTTGATTATTCTTGGCCAAAACTCCCAGGAAAACAAAGACCCTCCTCTCAGGCAGGAAATTCCAGGGGCATAGAGATTATCTAACAGTAGCCTAGGGCAAAGGCCAGACTTCTTTTTGGGTATAGGAAATCCTTTATTATGCACTCCCAAATTGACAAATTTACCCTTCAGCAATCATATTCTGGCCCCTTTGACTGTAATTATAATCCAGACCCAAATGGTTAGGGGGAAACTTCTTTCTTCTAAAAGGTCTCCCTTCATGGCAGATAGTGCCAGATTTTAGTAAGCAGAAATGAGCCACCTCTATAGTCTCTGAGGGTTCACAGGTGTTTGAGGAGTGAAATGTCCCCACAAGATATACCAGGATCTCAGGTTTTCCCAGTGCTCTAACTTCAGAATAACAAGCCTTCCTCAACTGAGTATTCAATCACCTTTCAGTTTTCTCCTCTCCCTACATTAGAGATAAGGGCCTCTTTGTGAGCTACTAAAGAGGTCTTCTGGCCTTTGCACTAAGTTTCTTAGGCCTTTAGATTTTCACTATCCCTCAAAAGAGTAGCAATGCAACTTTATAGTAACTAGCCAATTCTGTTTCCCCTGCATGCTTTGTTCCTTGTGTTTTTCAAATGCCTGAATTGTCACACCTGCTTCGGATGTTCTCTGTACCAGAACATCTTCCTAAGTCAACACCAGTGAAAAAACTAGCAATTGGGCACCCATCTTGTGTCAGAGAATATCTGTGTCCTGAGGGAAGTAGTTTCAAAACCATACTATCTGCTTATTTAGGCATCACTCCATAACCATTATTTCAGTCAGCCTCTTTGGGAAATAGTCTTGTAGCAGAACCTGGGCTGGATCCTGGCGGAAAAACCAAGTGGCACTCAGAGACTAAGAAGGGAGAGAGATTTATTCACCGGTGGACTCAGAGGAGATCCTTCTCCAAAGATCTGAGCCCCGAGCACAAGCAGGGAGGGTAATTTATATCCTCCTCCTCGCGCATACTTGGCATTCTGGTGCGCGAGAGGAACAGGGTAGGAGAGAAGAACCGGAAGGGCTCTGAGACAAGGACTGGAGT
>CM052895.1:118028223-118072553 GCA_028534135.1 Potos flavus | reverse complement strand
AAAAAAAAAAAAAGAAGTTTCCTTCTTCATAGTGCAAACTTATTTACTGAAGAGATTCTGTCATATCACAGAGATTTCTGATTCCATTTAAATTCTTCTAGGATAAGAGACATCAGCGTATTTGGGGAGAAATGCGACTATGGTCTTCAAAGCATATATAGTAGGTACAGTGTCCTAGATTGTCCCCAGGAAATGACTGCTCTCTGCTTTATGTACTCTCAGGCTATGTGAACATAGAGTTTGAAACAGTAAACATGTGTTAGAGCCCTGGGAAAGTACCTTCAGAAGTAAACTATGATCCTTACAATGTAAAGCACCTGCTGACGTGTGGTGTCAGGGATCAGTGCCTCCAGCGGATGTTACCTTGTGATTATAAATCATCATCACAGACTGGCCTCTCTGTGCTTTCTAAGGCACATAGATATGGGCTAGACAGTCTATGAACTTAAATACAGAAAGTCTCTTTGCATTTAACTGTAACCACTTGGTAGAAAAGAGCTGTGATTTTTATTCAACAAGTGTCTTTTACTAATTTAGGAAAATAATATAGTTTTATAGATATTCTATATGATTAGACAGAGTAAGGGGTGCCAGATATGGAAACAACTGTAGAGGTGATGTGGTCTAACCCCTCTGTGGTAAAGGAGAGAGTGAAGGACCATGAGGTTATGTGGTATGATCCTCACACAAGACAATAGCATCTAATGGTCTCCTCCTTTAGAAACTCATAGTTCCCTTTTGCAACTTCCTTTCTTAAACTTTTGTTGTTCTTTTACCTTTCTTTTGGGATTTCCTCTTCTTTTTTGATTAGTTGATAGGAAGTCTTCCTTCAATTGTCATATCCATTACCCTGTAGATCCAGTTTCTCTAAAACCGTGTGAAATAAGGCACGAGAATACAAAATTATGTTTTATAGTTTCTGACCAACCAAGATAAGACATTTATATTTTATACTCCATTTTTCTACCATTTACCTACTATATACAGAAGGATGAAAATACCATACAAAGTGGAATTTACAAAAACACATTTCTATTACCTACAGAAAACCTATGTGGGCAGTTACCTCGCATCCTATTCATAGGAGGTAAATATAACATGGGGTAATATCACTTATCCCCAGGCATTCAAGAAGAATTATTTGGCATTTCGATTCACTTGAATCAAATGGGAGCATATAGATATTCAGAGTGATTCACTCAAACTTGGGCAAATTTATTGACTACATCCCACACTGTAATTGTGTTTATGTGCATGAAGGTTTGTGAGCGTAAGTATGCAGTGGGCATAAATAGACAGGAATTATACAAATTTGTGTTTTTAATTGGTGAGACAGAAATTAATATATCTTATGTAAAATGAACACTTTTGCCTCTTCAGTAAAATTTATTGCATATTCTTATTTCTTGCAATATTATAATCCTCTACCTACTTGAGAAGTTCAATGTTAATATATTGATTTTGACTACTATGGCTAAAAATAGTTGTTTTTCATCCCACTGTTTCCAATGTAATCAATTTTCAGAAACATTAAAATACAATCTGATGTTCAAACAGTATTTTAATATATTACAAGTAAGAAATATTTGGGGCTTAAATGTGAGCAAGAATGAGAACATTTCCTATAAAGCAATACATCTAAATAATATTCTGATCTCAATTTTACATTAGAGAAAATATTTTCTCTGAGTTAAGAGAAACCATTATGACAAAATACAAAATCCCAAATACATGGAACTTTGTCCCAGGCAAAGTGAAACATTTTTTAAATTGCTTGTATATTTTCACAAATATTCCATGTGTGAAAGACAGTTCATGATCTACTATTCTCGGGAGTTTGCGGAATACATTTTCCCCATTGTTACCATAGAAATATATCAAGTTTTTCAAACATCGTGAAATGTAAGGATAGAGAAACTTTACCTCATTTTCAGCTTAGGTTTTTCAGATTGCCTATTTCTTCTTCATTTCAAAATATTCCAGTATTGAGAAACTAATTGAGTGGAGGTACTTCTCATCAACCCAGTCAGTGTAAAATGATCCCATTGCTTAACATTGGTATAAAACCTATTAAAGTTAATGGAAGAAAAAATTACACCACTGAACGGGAAGTGATGGTGATGACTCAAACAGAGGCAAATGGGGAGAACGGGCAAGAAAGGTTAGACTTATCCAGGATTTCTTTTTATATGGCTTTTTTTGGGGGGGGAGGGGAGGATGTATGGAGGCGCTATTATCAACCTAGAAGTACATTTTAGACTGCCTGAGTGTATTTATAAGCCATTGTAGCTTCTGAGAATTCTTGTGTATTCAGTGTAGTTATTGCATAAGCTATTTGTATACATTTGTCCTCCTTCTATAGCATCCAATGAATGTCTCTGCTGTTTCTGACTTTTACGCCTTCTGTAAGGTGTATTCAATCATGAACAGTGATATGAAAGTTAGCTTGTCATTGCCACAACATTCAGACTAATGGTTGCAGGGTCCACACAATGCCAAAGCATTGATGGTTCTCTATATCTATTTCTATCTCTATCTCAACCACCACTGTTGAATTATTTTCTCCTTATTCACATCAGGGATATGATACTCCCACACTGTAGATATGAGGTTAGTATCACGCTTCTCAATCTAATTCCTAGGGTTCTTTGTCATCATAAGTTTTCTAATCTGAAATGAACTCTTACTTTTTAACCACTTCTTTCTTAGGCATTTGAGAATGACTCCCATGTATCTTCTATTTCTGAGCCTCCTTCACTGAACAAAACATATAAGAAAATCATACCTACAGGTGTTTGTGAGGTTTGAAGGTATGGTTTTATTCAGTCAGATGAACTTCTCCTCTTAGGCCCTGAAACTGAATCCATGGTTTTTATTTGTTCCACATAAATTGTTCAGCCTAGTGAACAGGTCTAAATTCCTTACCACTGCTTTAAAGGTATTAATAAATTCACACTTCATTGCCTCCTAAGATATAAAATTAATTTGTATTTTATTTTCTGTACTATTATTTTTTTAACAAAATGTGTCTTCTATATCTGAATAAAATGCAAAGCTTTAGGCTTCTTTGCTTAATAACAATATGTGGTCCAAGCCAGCTGTTGACTTATCTACATCTAAAATACAAATTATATTATGTATGCATAGTTCTACATAATTATATAGCATTACCTCTATGCATGCAAATATGGTGGATGTTATGAAGAACAACTCAGCTGGTCCTTCACATCTCTTTCCAATGGTTGATGGGAATACTGTTGACAGAAAGCCCTCAGTTGTTATCGCTCTTCTGAATTAACTTGGTTAAAGAAAAGTCACATACTTTTTTCAGGATGCCTGCATCCAGTGACTGGTTATCAAGGACAATAAAGTTCTGACTCTTTTGGCTCCACTTGGGATATCCAAGAAGGGCCACTGAAGCTTCAGATCTGTTTGTAGGCTCAGCTAGTTCTCCATAGGAATTGAATCTCCTCCAAACTTTCCCTCTGATCAGTTCTCATGCCTTCCTTTTCTTTGCATTGGTTTTGAACTGAAAAACACCACCCTGATAAACATTCTGCATGCTTATCTAAATCTCAGAGTCAGCTTCCAGAAAGCAAACTCTAATCATAGATAGGTAAATATAGAGACAGACAGCTAGACAGTTATGCAGCAAATACATAGTAACTAGGTTGAATTAAAGCAAGATCTTATACAAACTTATAAATTTTTCCCCAATTATAATATGCATATAGCCATCTTATATTATGGAGGTGTTAGTTTGCATCCTGATTCTACCGCTCACTAATTACGTAAATTGAGGAAGTTATTTAAAGTTGGGGAAGTTATTTAAATTTATTTAAATAAATAATTTTTTTTTAATTTGAAAGTTATTTAAAGTTATTTAAATCTAAAGATCTCTGTAAATCTAAAGATCTTCATTTTTGAAATGGTGATAGCAGTAAGTCCCAACATCATTGCTGTTAAAAGTCAGTGAAACAAATCATGTTAATCTCTGAATATCCTTGGAACACTTATCATTCATTTGCTATTTGATTTTTTTTAATCATATGAAATGCATTTTTTGATGTAGAATCAGAATATGGTAGTTATCTGAAGCTAGATAAAGTCATAACATGTGATATTTTCTAATAGATTTTTTCAGAGAAAAATATGAATATAAATACATTTAGAGTTATAGTTCCAATAAATCCTTAACCTGCATTACAGTTTAATTGTGCTCTTGAGGAAGACTTAATCTGTAATAAGCTTCCTTAAGTAGGACAGAAAAATACTTATGACTTCAGGTTGGGTCATATACACAGATATCAGGCTTCAGGAAAATGTCTCCTGGGATAACTTTCTCTTCATTCTGCCTTACACACATTTCAGGTGGAAGAAGTTAAATGGGATGTGGACGAATAATTGGATAAGATGTCAGCAGAGGCTTTGTGTCGCTTCAAGAAATAAAAGAGAGGGTTTGGGGTGGGGGTCAGAGTATGTATTAAAATTTCAGCACAGTAGAGTCACACATATGCTTCTTTTTGATCAGAAAAAATATACTTTGATTCTTGGTTGATGGAAAATTTTGCATATCACTGGAAGAGGGTATAGTGCCATTTTACACTATAAAATACATCTGGGTAACCTAAGGCTAGCTATTATAAATCATAAAGAAAGTCAGGTTTATTGAATATCAGATTTCCATTAAATCACGTTCATACACAAAGAGACAGTTCAAATTGTAATTGAAGTTGTCAGCTTTCATTCATCTTATAGAGGATTATTCCAGCCGCACATTATTCATTCTTTTGTACTTTGAGTCAATTTATCCCAGTCTGCTTGCTGTAAGAAGATGAAAAACGAAAGGCTGAGATTTTCTTTTAATTCTAGCAAAATACTCGTTTTTTTCCTCTAATCACAAACAATGCTTTTTTCTCATTCAAAAAATAAGTAAAATATAATTCCATTTTATGTTTCACCTGTAATCCATATAAAGACAATCAATAAAAGTGATGGACCATAAAGAATTAAAATGCAGAAAATGTCAGCTCTCCAGGAACTGTCTGTAAAATAAATTATTTTTAAGTTGGGAAATTTCTAGTAAGGCACAATGAGAATGATTAAAGTGATTGAATGATCCCTAATGATTAATACCAGTCAACTTTTATTCTGATAAATGCAGCCTTCCTGTAAAGTAAATATAACAACTTCAAAATTACTTAGAAAAAATTGCGAAAGTTTTTAAAAATTGGTCTTAAAAAAAGCAGTTGAAGAAATCTTGTTTTTTTATAGTTGGCAATTTCTAAACTAGATCATTATAAACCTCGTAAGAGTTGCATTTATTTATTTATTTATTTATTTTATTGTGTTATGTTAGTCACCATAGAGTACATCATTAGTTTTTGATGGAGTGGTCCATGATTCATTGTTTGTGTATAACACCCAGTGTTGCCATTAAAAGACATGTTATTTTGTACCATCCATGTTACATATAATTTGGACATATGGCATGAGCCTTTAATTTTATCTTAATTAATCCAACCATAAAATAGTATGAAATGGAATAATTGAATTATAAACTTACTGCAAAAGCCAAAGATACTTAGTTCTTATGCGGCACAGAAATAAAAATATCCAAGTCCAACACTTGTTTTCTTTTTAGTTTACTTTCACAGTAAATCCTTTGTATAATTTTCATTTTGTATTAATACAAATATTTCACATGAAAACTGGCTTACATGTTTAAAATTTTAAAGGTTGTAGGCTTGGAGGCCATTCAAACCATGTATTTCCTAGCCAATGTACGGAACTGATGATCCTACAGTGTAGACCCTGACATAGCCTATCTGCCTTGGTTAGTATTCTTGATGCTCTGGATGGACTTTCTTACTTGTGGGGCTCAATCTCAGCACCCTGAAATCAGGACCTGAGCGGAAGTCAGATTCTTAACCGACTGAGCCACGCAGACACTCCACTAACAGGATTAAAAAAAAATTACTTATGGTTTATTACTCCATCACCTTGATGAGTTTTCTTATTTGTTCTCATACCTTATTTGATTCCTTTGAATTTTCTAAGTATGTAAACATATAATTGGCAAAATCTAATATGTGTGCCACTTTGTCTTAAAACATAAATAGAAAGCTAGAAGTAGAGATGTGCTCTGCCTTTCTCTTGTGATAACTTCAAAACAGTATTAGTAATAATATTAATAAAAGTTATGGGTTTTCTTGTATTATTCCTAATTTAGTTGAGGGTGTTTTAAGAACAAATCTTGGTTAATTTCATTCAACAAACATTTATTGAATATACCATGTGCTGGACACTGGTGAGATAGGGAAACAGACCGAAATACCTGTCTAATGGGCTTATATTTAATAAGGAAGTATGTGTGTGTCTATATGTGTGCTAGCACGTGTGTGTGCACATAGGCAACAATTTTCCTGTTCCAGATTTTTTTTTTTGTAGAAGCTTAATTAGCTGAGGATAATAGGTACTAAATATCTAACAGGAAAGCTAAAAGATAATTTTTTTAACCATAGGTCACTGTTTGCCTTAAGGATTATGTGAAGGAAAATGAACATTTTATTGACAAAAAAGACATAGGTACTAAAGCTATGTTTATGCAATAAGGATTACCGGGCATTCCCCTTACCTCCTAGCAAGAGAATGTATTTCTTCTACCTCAAGGCAAGCCAAAGAAGGAAGAGCTTCTGAGCATGAATGAAATTTCTCACTGAATATGTACCCACAAAATTTTGCAGGACCATTGCAATGGAGGAAGCTGGCATGCTGATTAGATATTTTCATTGTATTTTGGGGAATTTGTCCCTATTATTGAATATCTGTCATTGAAATTCTTTTGAGGGGGTTAACTGTGTCTTAAATTTAGACATGTCTAAATTCCCAACCTTAGTCATTTAAATGTCCCTCCAGTTTCTATCTGTTGACATAATTCAGGTGGGCTTCTTGAACAGAAGCTCAAACAACCCCTAAGCCTCTTTTCTCTCCTGATTATGGCCCGGCTTGTTCCGTGGGAAGCTCTAATCCAATTACTCATGCCAGAATTCCCATAAGTCCTTTTCATCCTCAGTCAGCCACCTCCCTGATGGTGTGGTATCAGTACAACTAGTAGCACCTTTGGATTGCTCAGATGTCAGTCAGGCACTATCCACTGTTCCCCTCAATTCCTAGGGGACATATAGTTTGTTCTCTCAATGGTCCAATTATAGACCTTTCCCCTAAACATCCCTACTCAAAGCATCCTATAATTTCCCAATATTTTGTTGGTTTCCCCAAAACTCAGTATTAGACTGGAGTTGATGATCAGATAGAGATTAAAAAAAAAAAAAAAAAAGTTTTGGTCTTGTATTTTGCAAGCCAGCATAGAGGTAATGTACCTCACTTTAGATAATGGCACACAAACTAAATAGAAAGATTTCTATTCTAGAACAGAAGCATACCTTACATTATGGTTTGCATTAAATTTTAAATGCATTAATCTTTTGTGAACTTTCTTTATCATCATTTTAATGACTACATAGAGAGCAATAGTTCACCTGCTGGATATATGCCAAATCTCTTGTGGGCTCCTCATTTCAAATAGGAACAAGGTCACAGAAAGATTCAAGTGGGTTTAAAAGTTGTCAAGATCATTTCCCTTTGATGGTCTCAGGTCTGAGAAGCCACCTTTCTCTTGTCCTTGTAGAAAATATTTATTTATATCCTTCCTAATCCTTTAGCACTTAAGTGCCTTACTTTATATCACAAATCAACATCCGCTTATTTTGTTCTTTTTTTGTTTGCTAATGTTTTCTCAGTTGACTGTGAGCAGTAACTCTCTTGTTCAATGATGTATCTCTAATGCCTGGCGCAGCAGTTGACATATAGTAATCACCTGATAGCAAATAAATTGATGATGAATGACTAAGTGATATAATTCATCACATAAAAATTGCACTTTAATATATTTACCTTCTACCCTAATGCTTCGCTTCTGTTTCTACATTTTTGCAATTATGAAAAACACTTTGAGGATCTTTTTGCAATTAATTTTTCACTTTGTATCCATGATTAAATGCTCTTAATACCTTTTTAAAATTTGATCTTTGCTAATTCAATACCTATTTTTAAGATTTTTTTAAAATGATTTTATTTATTTTAGAGAGAGAGAGAAAGAGCATGAGGTAGGGGAGGGGCATAGGGAAAAGAAGATTCCCCACTGAGCTCAATGGAGGGGGGGGCTCAATCCCAGGACCCCGGAGATCAAGACCTGAGCTGAAGGTAGAAGCTTAACCTACTGAGTCACTCAGGCACCCCTGTTTTTAAGATTTTTAATAGATGTTTCTAAGAAACATCAATAACATGGAGTGTCCTCTCTTAGTTTTTTGACAGTTTGGAAGATAAAAAATACTATCTGTTAATTTTAGTTATTCAGCTGCTAGTAGAGAAATACGGTTTTTGTCTGTTTTGTTTTGTTTATTTGTCCATTACCACTATCTAACTCTTTTTTAGTGAACTGAGTTTTATGGCCTTTGTTGATTTTTTCTGTTAGGATACTTGTTTCCTTACTAATTTATAAAATTATTTTATGTATTGATAATGTACACTCTTTGTGTACATTGTGTATATATGTGACAAATAATTTATAGTTACTGTAAAATTCTAACTTTTATGGTGACTTTAGATGACAAAATTTGCAATTTTTCGACAGTCAAGTCAGTATTTGGCTTTGAGTATTCTAAAAAGGACTTTATTACTACTATGTTTATTTTTTGTTTATTTGTTTTAAAGATTTTATTTATTTATTTATTTATTTATTTATTTATTTCCTGAACTGAAATCAAGAGTCGGATCCTTAACCAACTGAGCCACCCAGCTGCCCCACCACTATGTTTAAAGATCCCTTATAATTCTCAATACATACGTGTTTGCTTTAATGCTTAAATATTTAATCTAATTGACAATTGCTTATTACATTGTGTGTTTGGATTCTTAGGTTAATTTCTAACTTGGAACACAAGAAATACACAAACACACAGAAGTGAACTCTGGGTATACTTCACAAATTTAATTCACCTTCATTAAGCTAATCTGTTTTTAATCATTCTATTAAGATTTCAGGATGATATTTTAAGCTGCAGTCATCTTTCAGTCCACAAACTCCATGTGTTTTTGCATGGATTACTTTTGGGGAACTTAATATAACACATTACAACCTCTATCTATAACACATTTTTGGAATGGTGGTTAACCTACTCCCTACTGTTCTGTTCATTTTAGATTATATCCTACATTAATGTGCACTCAAATTCAAAATTAGCTCTGACTAGTTGATTCTTTCTGTCTTTGCCTTTCTGATTAGCTTCTTCCATATTTTTTTTTCACTTCCTTCATAATACCAAATGCCACATAGGCAATCGTTTATTGACATGTTGACTTGTCTATTCCACTGTAGATTTGGCTATGCTTTACTTTTTCTCTAGTTCTAGAGAAGATATTAAGTTGGTTTCATTGATTCCTCCCAAGTAAATTTGTAATTTGATGATTTTTTTTATATCATAAGCATTCTTCTAAATTAATTCCGTAGCCCTAAATTTGGGGATATATATCTTCCATTCTTGAAAGGGAATTCATTCATGTGGAATTAGTATGATGAGAATATATTAATGTCTCAGGGAACAAGTGGGTATTAATTATGGAAGAAAGTCAACATGTAATATGCTGTCAGAGACAATTCCTCAAGGCAGGCCTACTCAAGTATTCAAATGGAAAAGTCTGATGGCTCCTGGATCCTGGCTACACTCTGCTTAGCAATGCTGAAGTGAAAGCAGAATTTCACCACACGCTTTCTCCAAGACCCAGATCTTCTTCCCAAGATCTACCAAATTAAGACCTCTTCCATTCATGTATATTTTTTTCTTCTCTCATCTTGGAAATCATTTCTCATCTTCATAATATGGTTTAGAAGTGTGTTATTTTCTTAAATTTCACATGTGTTTCTACAATCAATTTTTAAAAATTTTTTTGCTGTATGATTCTTTTAGCTTCTCTCGGGGTTAATAATGTGGAAATATGAAAGTTTCAGATAGAATTATTCAATTCATATATCTTTCTTTATCAATGTTATTTTCTGTGCGATGTCTTGCTCGACAAAACACATGCACAATGCCTCCATGACTGAATAGGAGAAAGGATATATAACAGTAAGAAATCTTGAGAACAAAATCATATTGCTGAAACCTTCAAAATATTTTTCATCCAAAGCAATTAGTAAATGCCAAGCAATGTGTGTGTGTGTGTGTGTGTGTGTGTGTGTGTCTGTGAAACATAGCTGGCAAAATACACACAAACTCTGTCCTTGTGAGGTTCACATTCTAGCAGAATTTGAGCTGTTGTAGAATTCGTTGTCCTTGTTCATCCATCATGAAACAAATGTTCACTTGTTAAGTTACTAATGTTCAAGTGAATTAAAAGTACTTTCCTAATGAATTCAAAATGTAGGATGGAAAAGACAATGAATGCTTTTTTCTACAAAACCAGATGAAAGCCTTAAAGAGGTGCAGCAAGGGACAGGAAAGGGCAATGCTTAAACTGGCCAAGAAAATGACCCAGGAAAGCTTCCCCAGAAGAGGTGACATTAAAATGCACTATACAGAATATACACTTTTCATTTCTGGAATGAGAGTTGAAGAAAGAAATTCTACACGTGAGGAAAGGTGTATCATCATGGGACAGAATGGCCCATATAAAGCCTCAGAGATCATTATGGTAGATGGGAATAAAGTATGTACCTGTCTCTCTAACTCTCCTGTTATCTCCTTTAATATGGTGCCACCTACACTTTGGCTTCTCAAAGTTTGAAGCAATTTTTATTTTGCATCAATAACAGACTCAAAAATAATTTTTATCTTTTTAAACAAAATCTTTATTTAAAAATTATTTTTAGTAAGTAATAACCCCTGAGAATTTAGAAAGCTCCAATAAGAGCAATTTTTGTGGTCTTTTAATGTACATATTTTTTGTAAGCAAGTCCAAATCTCCACATTTGGAGAATATTTTTCTTGTGTTTATTTTTTGCAAACCACAGAGGAATTTGCATTTTCATTTATAAGCCAGACATATTAAAAACTGTCTAAAAAGAGTTTTTCTTCAGTTGAAGAAAGTGATGAAAGACATTCGAAGAGAAAGAAACAGCAGAATTGTAGACTTTGAAATTGCTAAGCTATTTGAAGACTGTCAACTAATCCAGTGTCATCGAAATATTGGGTGGGTGTAGGAAGTAGTCAGGCATCTGGAAAGAGAAATTGACAGCAGATTGTAAAAGGAAATTTTTGGCACACTATTACATTTATTCTATAGCTAAAATCTGGGTAAATTAAAACTGTAAGTAGTGAGAGTCACAGTTAGGACTACTCTCCTGGAAATATGCATTTGAAGCAGAAATAAAATAAAATATTTGAGCTTAGGTTTACCCAACCTTCAAGGTGACAACCTTGGGATAGATGTCCTAGGGATTATTAACACCATTCTGATCTATACTAGCTGTAAGTAATTAAAGCTCTGTACTCTGTTTAAAAATTGGGACTGCTACATTTAGCAATCAAGTCCAATGATGATTAGCATACCCACTAATGCTATAGAATCAATGTTTTCTTTTGGTTTAAAAAGAAATGACAATTTTTTCATCTTGAAATGAAGTTTGTATATAACATAACCTACCTCAATATACAATAGTTGAAATGAAAAAAAAAATATCTTAAAGACATAGTACACACAAACAGTTGCAAGCATGGAGCAGGGGTGAGGATTACCTCATATATGGGACAGAAGTCAATGGAAGAGTACCTGAGATCCAATTTCAAGTATTGCATCCAGAAATTCATAGTCAGAATTACTGGGCAACATTATTTAAAAAATCACACATATTGAAAAGGCAGAACTAAAATTTATCCATGAATATAATCTAATAAAAATGACTATATACCCTTCCACAAAACTAATTTATTAATTGGACACTGAAATGAAGTCAAATAAAATTGAGAATAAATTCTTAAACAAATTTAACTTGGATCTGGTTATATTTATACATGTACATTATAAGGAATAATATGACTTTTCTAGCTAGAGTGGTAGGATCAGAATAATATTCTAGGTTTCTCTTTTACATTTTCTAATAGTCTAAAAGTAAAAATTTCTAGATTTATAATGCAATTTCTAAATCATATTAGAGGGGAAGGTGTTATACAAATGATGGGAAGAAAAAATCCTAATGTGTAAGAAATGAGAGAAACCCAAATACATTAATTTCTTAAGTAGATAATTCATTTTGGATTTCTTGACTTAATGTGCAGACATCAGTTATCTTTAGATTGATGGAAGAGAAAAAAATAGAAGAAAAAGAAGGCTAATTATAAAATAGAACCAATGTTTTAAAGAAATATAAATGAAACAAGTGACATTATATTTATAAAAGAGTTTGTTTTTATAGGTATTTGATTAGATTAAAATATTTATATTTAAAAGTTGCAATCTAAATAAAGTGAACTCAAGAAAATATTATTAAAATAGGATAAATGTAGAATTATTATGTTATTTTATTCCTTGCTCAAATAAAATGATGAAAAAGTTTATAAGAAAAACTGAAAAAAGCAAGCACTTGCTCAGGGTTCATCAAGGAAGAGCAATTAGGAGTAATGGCAAGAAATTCAGAGAAGTGCAATTAAGGCCAAAACTACGTTGGTGAGAACTACTGAATAAGGAGTGTGGATTCCTCATGGAAATAGAAGAAACTTCCTCTCAAGAGGCAAATAATGGCAGAGTAGACATTACACTGAAGGGCTTATTAGAAATAGTTTTTCTCTACTTGCAGAGAAATGGACTCAAGGGTCTGCTTCCCACACTTATCCTTTGTATTCAATGAACCTAGACCCATAAGGTCTGATTTACCATTTGCCTAAAGATTTAAAGAAGTGAAAGAATTCTCAGAACTCCCATAATCAAGGATGATTACTTTTTTCCCCATATGTCTATGTCTGCTGTTTGATATATCACAAAATTACTTAAACATTTATTTAATTATGATTTCTGAATATGAAGAGAATACCTAAATACATGATTTGAAAAAATGGTAATAAGTTGAAAATATATGCAATGTAAGTTCAGAAGTTTACCTAGTAAGGTGTCTCTTTTGTTAAATATTGAGCCTTATAAATTCTAGAATATTATTGAGAAATTAAAATTTTAAAAATGATATTCCAGAAAGAATATTTTGCTGAAGGCTGCTTTGTCTACTTTGGGTGGTTACAGTGGAAGCCATCTTTATTTATTTATTTTTTTTGGAAGCCATCTTTAAATTGTGAAGTGAGCAGTCCTCAGAATAAGCTAGCACATGGTATGAAAGAGAAACAAGATGAAAAGAAACACTTATTTTTAAGTGAGATAATAATGTTTTTCTTGCTATATCATCTGCTTGGTAGTTTTCTGTTAGTTGGAATCTATGACAACCTGTTACACTGTTTTGCTATTTCCAAGCAACAACTATATAAATGTAGAAAACACAAACTTGCTTTTCAAAAACCTGCTTGAAATCAAAAACTCTCCAAAAATTCACTAAAAACTTTAAAAAGACACAGCAAGCTTATTACATAAAGATAAAGATCTATCTCATTAAATTGGTTCATAACATCTTAGAGTTAAAATTATAATATGAGACAACATTAAGCCAATTTTTTTTTCAAACTAGGGTTGGTAACCCCATAGAAAAATGTTTTAAATGTTTTAAAGTTCTGAATTTCTTTGGTAATATTAAGAATGAAAACAGCATGCCCTTGAACATCCGATTAAATATAATAAGTTGTTGCTAGCGTGCAATTTCAGTAATCTTATTTGTATGTTTGATTTTGGTTTGGGGTTAAGATAAGATTGAGGCAAAGTAATTTTGTTTTAGTTGTATCAAGCTAATTAAGATAGACGATTTGAGATGAAACATATTTAAAACCCTAGACTTAAATTATTCTTGGGCAGGAATTACAGGACTTCCTGCAAGGAGAAACTGAATGTCATAATCATTAGATTTAAGGAGGATGAAAGTAAGGCCTAATTGCAAAGATTTTAACTATGTTCAGAAAAATTAAATAAAATAGTAGTTCTGGAGAACTTTGAATCATCTTGATAAACACTGTATGATAATTCTGTAAATCATGACATATCTTTATCTTATCAAACAGACCCTAAGCTAATTATAATGTGAGGAGCCTAAACAAGGGAAAACATTACTGTCTGAGGAGCTACCTATGTGCTCGGCTGCCTCAGGCAAATAGACTGATTTCTTTCATTCAATGATGCTTTTTTCTTATTCATTTTTGAATACTCAATGAATAGATAAATGAAATGAGACATAAATTGCATAGGGAATTTTGAAATGAAATCAATATTTTCTAACATGATTTAAGTAAAATTTTACAGTTTTAATAGCTTTTTAAAAACTTGAGCAGTAGTAAAACGTTTCTCTATTTCCCATGAAGTATAATTATCATCAAGAACAAATAAAACTGCTTCTTATAATTGACATCAACTTTGATCAGATCATCATTGTTAAAATCTCATAATGCAGGGGAACCTGGGTGGCTCAGTGGGCTAAAGCCTCTGCCTTCAGCTCAGGTCATGATCTCAGGGTCCTGGGATGGAGCCCCGCATCGGGCTCTCTGCTCAGCGGGGAGCCTGCCTCCTCCTCTCCCTCTGCCTGCCCCTCTGCCTACTTGTGATCTCTCTCTCTGTCAAATAAATAAATAAAATCTTAAAAAAAAAGAAAAAAGAAAAAAATCTCATAATGCAAATTTAGAATTAAAAAAATTTAATATAAAGTTTACATCAAGGTATCAATTATTTAACAGTATTTATATTCTTCGAATTTATGAAAATAATTTTATAAATATACCAATAAAAGCATGTGACCCTAATTTTGCAATTTAAATTACAACTTTTTCTAATAATTCATTCCTCATTTTATGCAGGAGTGTTTTTTTATCTCTACAGTTGGTAATTTAAAAAAATTCCCAAAAGGTCTTCAAAAATGAAAATATGTCCATAGGCCAATTCTTAATATCAATATACAATAGTATAATACACTTATAAGAAAAAAGAAAAAGTGTTCTATTAAAATCATCCTAATTTTTTAAGGCATCGAGCAAACCCATCCAAATATGTTAAAAGTAAAATCCAGCTTAACTATTAAGAACTTATGTTATGCAATGCAATATTTTATAAACCATAAGGAATACAAACAAGATGATAAGAAAAAAAAAAACATGCACTTGGGATATAGCCATATTCTAGGAAATTAAGACAGAAAAAAATCCCAACATTATTATATAAAATAAGAAGAGTTTCAAAAAAATATATGAAGTCCAATGAGTTTTCAATTAACACCAAAATTACTCATATTTCAACTTCTTAGAAAACTGCTACGAAGAAAGTAATATTTGATAAGGATTTAATGATTGAGTAGAATTTTGTTGGAAAGAAAATATGATAGTACTAAAAAGATTCAAATATTTACTGAATAAATGAAGAAGAGATGGCATAACTAGAAAGGACATTTATGTCCCAGGGAATACCATTAACACCAAGACAGAGAGTGGACTGTAAGGAAAAACAGGGAACATAGTCTGTTAACATTCCTTCAGGATTTGTATAAAGGATAAGATGAACATTTTTGAGAAATAAGGAAACAAAGGGAGAAAAGAAGAAAAAATAAAAATGAAAAAAGAGGAGGGAGGAAGGAAGGAAAGGAGGAAGGACAAAGGAAGGAAAGAAGATAGATGAGCTTCCAAAAGATATCTATCTTCCAGAAGATAGATGGGTTTCCAAATTAAGCTGTATTATTCATTCTGTATAAAACTGGAAGACAGGGGCACCTGGGTGGCTCAGTTAAGTGTGGAAATCTTCATTTTGGCTGAGGTCATGATCTCAGGGTCTTGAGATGGAGCCTGACTCGGCTCCACACTGGACATGGAGTCTGCTTAAGATTCTCTCTCCCTCTCCCTTTGCCTCCCCCGCACCCTGACTCCTGCTCCTGCTCACTTGCTCTATATCTCTCAAAATAAATAAATAAATCCTAAACAAAAACAAAAACAAAAACACTGAGGTCAATGAGGATTTGTGCAGATTAATGTTAAAAACAAATGTGTGGTTTTGGATATAATTAACCAAATATAAACGGATATAAACGGTATATTTAACCGGATATAAACGACGGGCAGGAAGGATTGGGATGAGCAATGTCAAGAAAATATAAAACATCATCATATAAGAAAAGCATAGAAAATTTGAGAAAGATCTGTAAAATTGTTTAAGACCCTGGATGTGTTGGATTTATGTTTACTACTCTCTGCTGCAAATAACAAAAACCCCACATAAACTTACTTAAATTACAAATGAGATTTGTTGGCTCACATTAACTACATGGTCCATGGTCATTGCCAAATTCAAGCAGCATTTGGTGCTAGAGTTCAAACAACATCATTATGATGTTTTTAACCCTACTTTCTGCTGCATTTTTAATAAGGCTGGGTTATTTTCAGATTATAATTAATCACCCCCCACCAGTAGCTCCAGGCTAACATAATTCTTATCTATTCCATACACATGAGAAAGAGGAATACTTTTAAATAACTTCTGCGCATTGCCTAGGCTTGGATTAACTTGATAAAAATACTCTTCCCTGGTGTAACTTCTATAGCCTAGAAAATAGAATCATGTTGATTGGCTATCAAGGGTCATGTGACCCTTTCTTATAACAATGGAACCAGTTCTGAAAGACAAACCAGGCATGGAAGAATAGATAGAGAAAAATTTCAAAGGAAAAGTAATACTGACATTTTCTGCAGCAAGAATAATGAATTTTGAATGACATTTGGATTTACCAACTTGAAGTTACAGGTAATCTTCAGAAAAGAGTGTAGTAGCAAGTGGAAAAATCAATATTAGAGCTGATAAACTTAGGTGGAGAATGGTACGTGGTGAAGCAAGTGTGTATGTATTTTTCAAAAATGTAATGGTTAATGAAAGGGGGGGGAACTAGTCTCTTTCTTTCCTTACACCAGTTATGAAAGGTTTGACTTCATTAACACGTCCAGTCTTTACCTTCCCTTCAGTCTCTATCCTCTTCAGGTTTTCTAAGCACGCCAACTCTACATTGTTACATTGGAATGCCTCTCCTGGAAGCATCCTCATTATGTTGTTATTTATCCTAGATCAGCCCCTCCACTCAACACTCTGATCAACCCAGCTATCTGTCTTGTCCTCTCCATTTGGAAGGTGGAGAATCAGTGAAGGTGGTCATAACATTCTGTTATTGATTAGGGCGCAGGAATAAGAAACTTTAGAGGAGCCAACTGAATCTCTTTGGAATAGATTTTGTTCCTTATCAACTCTCAAAAGTCCTAAGTCTTGTCCACTCTATCCTAGCTCTATAGACTTTTCTATCAATCGATGACTGAACTTTCTGTTTCACAGATGAAATGGGACCTGTCAAGCAGAAACACACTCTTAATTTCCCACCTTTCCTTCTTGCTTTGGCTATTGAGTACCTACTGTTCTCTAGGGTCTTGGCACAAACAATTAAAGACCCCAGCCTAAAGTAATTTATGTGCAACTCGGAGAGAGACAAAAAAGGAATGACAGCAAATGACATGTATGTTATGTTAGGGGTATGCCAAGATGCACCAGTGCCTTTTTGCTAACTTTGATTCACAGGAACATACCTGATCTAGACTTTAATGCAAACTTGAGTTATACTGATTAATATCAAGTGGTAAGTAATTCCAGACAGAAAGTTCAGTCTGTTTAAGTTTCAGAGATAGCAAGTATGACAGATTCCTGAGGATTGTGAACATCTGCTTTTAACCAAAGGCAGGATGTTTAAGAACAGTGAGGTGGCTATAAGTGCATGAGGATAAATAGAAACAAATATCCTCCAAGAAACCAAAAGAGAATTTTTTCCTTAGAAAAACAAGGGAAATGTAGAAGACTCAAACAAACAATAAAATGTGTCTGAATTCACTTGGCTGGAGCCACTGATTGCTTTGGCAATGAGGTGCCTATGAGGACATGATGAGAGCACAAGCCAGATTACCTGGGATGAGACTGAGAGATAAGGGTATATTTACAGCAAGAACCATGAAATCTTTAAAGAAGCTTGGTTGATCAAATAGAAATCAGGTTAAAGTGGTCTCTATATGGGAACTGTAATGGGATATATTTGTCTACTTCTGTCCCTTCAATTATGGAGCCACATCTTCCTCCAAGCTGTGTGGTTCAGGTACACTGGTCATATGGGTGACAATGTAGCCCACGCAAGTGAATTAGAATATCCTTTTAAAGATAATCCTTATAGACTCTTTGGATAGATCGATTTTTCTCCTACAAAATTAGCTGGTATAAGAACCATGAATCTCTGAATCTTCCAAAATTCATCTTTCCTACCATAGGGGAGAGGCTGCTGATTTAAAGAAACACATACATAATGAAGGTTGAAAGATAGAAATGAACAATAAATTGCTAATGGCAGAGTTGGAGTGCATGACATCTAGCAGAGCCCAAATGCAGAACAATCTCTAGATTTCGAATAGTGAACCAAAACATTCACACTGGGATTCAGCTCGCTGGGGTTCCATTCCATACATGGAACTAAAAAGATTCCTGCTAAAAATAGATATTTACATTCCGAAGAAAAATTTATTAAATGGTTGAGAAGAATATCTCCCCTCTTCAAAACTACATCTTTTACTTTTGCTAAAACTTTTTTCATTCTATCTTCCCAGTGAGTCTGATTCATTAGTGTTTTTCTTTGCTTGTTTCCTTTTTCTTTACTTTTGTAATAGTTTTATTGAAATATAACAACATATAAAAAGAACAAAATAAAAAATTACAACTCAATAACTTACCACGATGTGAACATCCATGGACCTCTTTCTTCTACACAATGTACCCATTTTACTGATTTTCTAACCATATATTTTATTTTGCTTCTATTTGAACTCTTTATGAAGAGATTTATGGAAATTACGCAATATATATGCCTTTTTTATCTTTATGTACTAATTATTAGTGACCCAGCTATTTGGGATACCCACTTCACAGTTTCCATGTAATGCGATTGGGATAACTCTGGCCAATGAACTGTAATCAGATCATCATTTCTGAGCTGAGTCTTTAAATTGACAACATAAGATGTACCAGGGCTCTCTTTTGCCATAGACCTGTGAGGTTCAGGCAGTAAGCACAAGAAATAAACTTTTGGCAAACCACTGACTTTAAAGTTCTTTGTTTTTGCAGTGTAATGTGATTTTCCTAACAGAAACTTCAATATCTTTTCATGTGGCTACACCAGTTGCGCTTAATTCTTGTTACCATGGTATGTCTCTTTCCATACTTTTACTTTCAAACTTGTACTATACTATTTTATGTTTCATCTATAAGGAAAATATTGGTAGGTTCATGTTTTATGCCCAATCTGAAAACTTTTTTTTTTCTTTTGTTTGGCACAGTTAGCCTATTTCATTTAATGAAATTAATGATTAATTTGCTTTGAAAAGAATTTGTCACCATATGCTTCCTAATTGTTCCCTTTTACTAAAATGTTTTTATATGCTAACATTTTGCCTTTCTTTCTTTTTTCTTTTAGATTATATTTTACTATTTTGCTTTACTATTAGCTTGATCATTTACACTTTTTTATCTAGTACTTTAATTAAGTACTTTTTAAAAATTAAATATAGTTGACAATGTTATATTAGTTTCAGATGTACAACATAATGATTCAACAACTGTACATTATAGACCTGACCTGAAAAGTGTAGTGACCATCTGTCACCCTATAATGTTATTACAATATTATTGACTGTACTCCCTATGCTGTACTTTTCCAACCCTGTGACTTATTTATTTTATAACCAGAAGTTGGTACATAATTTACACTTTTCAAAACTAGCCTTTTAGTGAACGCCTTAGACTCTGTATATTCCTTTGATTTATAAAAGATTATTATAAATTGATGAGTTTCTATCAGAAGTGTTTTTCTTTCCTATTGAAATACACCAGTAAGTATGATGCTGACAAAATATTTCCATTTTCTTTTCAGAAAATCTCTTCATTTCTCATTCATTCTTGAGGGATATTTACACAGAATATGGTAATCCTGTGTCAGTAATTGCTTTCTCTCAGTATTTTTAAAGATAGTAGTCTATTGTGTTCTATTCCAGAGTTTCTGTTGAGGGATCAGCTGTCAGGTAAATAAACTGATTTTTTTTCTCTGACTGACTTTAAGATTTCATTTTTCATGTGGCTTTACAAAATTGTACTATAATAAGATAGAGAATAAGTAGATAAATAACTGGGATTTATAGGATCTCATAAATCCATGGCTTGATTTCTTTCATTGGTAATGGGAAATTCTCCAAAATTATCTCTTAAATATAGCTTCTACTCCATTTCCACATGTTCTTGTATTGTACATCATGTTCTTTTATCATTTTTTTATTTACTCTTTTCTAATAGTACTAAAATCTCTCTGTTATCACTTCTCATAACTTCCAGTTTCTGTAACAATCTGTACCTAGAATTTTATTTCTTTGAACACATGTAGCATTGCTATTTTAACATTCATGCCTTACATTCCATTTTAAAATTTATTCTCAAGAATGTTTTTTTCCCATTGTTTCTCTTGATTTTTAAGGCCAAATTTATTAAGGTATTATTTATGTACTATCATATTTTCCAAATAAGTGCACAATAGAGATATATGTTTTAATTCCTCTTGGATAAATATCTAGAAGTATAATTGCTATAATGTAATATAAGTGTAGGTTTAACTTTATGAGCAACTCTCCAAATATTTCATAATGTGGCTGTATCATTTCTGCACACCCATGAGCAAAGAATGAGAATTCTAGATGCCTCCCGAAGTCAATATTTAGTATTAAATTTTTAAAATTATCCCAAAGCAAATATTTGGTATTAAAAGGTATTAACTTTTTCATTCTTAAGTGATTGAAGAGCAAAAAAAATAATAATTTTGATATATGTAAATATAACATTCCTTTTTTATTTTATTCTTCTAGATTTTATGTTCAGTTTAAGAGATCTTGTCTTATCTAAAGTATTGAAAAGTTTTTTTCTCCTGTTTTGTGTCTTCCTCAAAGTTTTATAGTTTTAACTTTTATGTTTTGTCAAATATCTATTTTCAGTTTAACACTTGTAGATGATGTAGGAGAGGTCAAAGTCCCTTTTTTATATGGATATCCAATTGTCTCTGTATCATCTTTGAGAACACTTTCATGTCTCTATTGAAGTGCCTTAACATATGTGTTGAAAATCAATTGAATATATACGTGTTAGTCCATTTCTGGAGTTTATATTCTGTTTCATTTATCTATATATTCATCTTTTGCCATAATTGCACTATTTTGATGATTAAAGCTTTTAGAGCAAGCATGAAACCTGGTAGAATTGTTGCTCTTTTCCAGATTTCTTTTGGCTATTCTAGTAACTTTGCACTTCCATGTAAATGTTTGTTATCTTGTCAATTTCAATAGATCAACCAGGTATGATCATAGATAGGGTTGTGTTGAATTTATAGTTTGATATGAGAAGACTTGGAAATCTTGATATTATTGAGATCTTCTGATCTGTGAACATGGGATATCTCTCCATTCATTTAAGACTGTTAAAATTTATCGCTGTGACATTTTATAGTTTTCACCCTACAGATATTGATTCAAACATTCATCGTGAAAAAATTTATCCTGGATGATTCCCCCCTCCCCCCAGAGGACCCAGATACAAATTATAGAGTCTTAGGAAAAGTATCCTATGGATTTAACATATGGATATATTAAATAAAAATACTTATTCTGAAAGCTTGAAAATTAAACAAGATTAAAATGTAGAGTTTAATGTATTTTTGTCTGACAGAAATGAATCACCTTAAAAATATAGCAAAAAATAACACCACTTTTCTCCTATCTTTAGTGTTTTATACTGCTTCCTCCATGGGCCATATATCCTCATACAAGATGGGTAGCCCCTATAACCAAGAACATCTTCTTGTACTCTAATTTTATTAAGTTTTCTCATTTTACATGAGGCTTTCTCAGTGTCTTATTTTCAACAAGCTGTATTGGCTGAAAATCTTAAAAAATGAGGACTTTAGATATAACCCAGAAAACCATTATAAAGCAGAAAAAAAAGAAAAAAACATTTAGCCAAAGTTAAATTTGTACGTGAGGGTAAGACCTTAGAATTGCAAGGGATAAAGATTTAGCAATCATGACTATGTACCTCAAGGTAAAATTTAAAAATTTTACACCTTGGGGTACCTGGGTGTCTCAGTCGGTTAAGGGTCTGACTCTTGGTTTCAGGTCAGCGCATGATATTAGGATTGTGATATCGAGCCCCACACTGGGCACCATGTTGGGTTTGGACCCTGCTTGGGATTCTTTCTCTCTCTCCTTCTCCCTCTGCCCTTCCCCCAACTCTCTAAAAAAATGAAAAGTAAATAAAAATAAAAATGAATAACCTGAAAATAATATTATAGATCACATATCCAGAAATATATATTTTCTTAAGAAATTTAGATGACAGTAAGATTATAAGCTTTGGAAAAATATTTCTTGATATAAAATAGCTGTAAAAATAGAAGGCAGTATCAAAGATTCATGTAAAGAGTTTGTGTAAAATATTTATATGAAATTTGAGAATAGATAAAAATAATATTGCTAAACTTACTTACATATTTATAGTTTTATACACAGAATTTATCTAGATAGGACTATCTAAATAAAAAATTATCATAGACATTCATCCTATTAATCTGTTTCTCTAAAAGTTTAAATTGTTAATGTATCTCAAAACTTTAAAAAAATTATCTCATCAGGAAAATGGAAAATCAACTATTTTCAGTTGAGGTTATAATTTATTCCAGACCATATATTAAATAAATTTCTGTGGCAAATATAACACTCATTTAAAACATCTCGGGTTTGCTTAATAATGTATGAAAACTATCCTGGAATTTTATCAATTACATGCTTATTTTTATATAGGTTAACAATTCTCACATTAACCAATTTGAATTTTTTTTTGTTCTCAATAACTAAAATTAAGAAAGAGAAAACCTAGAGAATATGTCTATTTGACTAAGAATTTCTAAGCGGACAATTCATCAAGAGCTATTACTGTCCTAGACATGAAGGGATGATATATTTACAATCTTATTGCTGTAAATTATAGTGGGCAAGTAATATATTAGTCTTTCAATTGATATTCCATTTTTGGTGAAAAAATTTCCTTCTATTTCTTTAAATTACTAGAGAAAGATCTTTTAAGGAGTTGGGTCTATCAAATCTATGATTTGAAACAAATGCCAAAAGGTAAGAGAAACAGTACTTTTCTATAAGAAAAGTATTTTCAGAGCAAACTTTTCTCAGGGCTGTGGCTATATTTGTTCCATTTTGGGTCTTATTATGGAATTCATGACTTCTCTCTTCAGGAGGTCAAATGCCCTCTAACACATCAAAATTAATCAGATGTACATGTTTGATTAGTTCCCCTGCCTTAGCTGCAGGCCATCTACCTTGCCACCACATAGCTATGAAAATGCAGGTATCATACAGTTTGTCCTTTAATTCTTTCTGTGCTGTGACCTCACTTTTGCCTTTTGGGGAGCCTAAAATAGCAACACTCCTGCCTGAGGACTCTGAAATAGCAACATATTCTTCCACAATGGGTGTGGTATTATTTCATTACAAATCATTTTAATATGACTCATTTTTTTTATGTGTAATTGCTCTACTGGTTTTAAAATACTTGTTTTAAATGTACTAAATTATATTTATAACCAAGGAATTGCAAAAAAAAAAAAAGGTTTTTAAATATCCTTATGCTTTTTTTTTGAGTTGTTGATTTGATGTGACAAACTATGACATAAATTTCTCTCATTTTTATATTTTGGGAGTATTTCTATTTTGGTTAGATCATAATTACAGTTCACATGCATTTTACATTGCATCTCTATTTTCTGAGAACTATAATTTTGCTGTTCACTTTTTACTAGGTTTTCTTTCTGTTTATCTGTGTGTTCCCTGTCCTTGGCTATATATTACTACTGACTGATTTTTTTTTCCTCATGTCACTGCTTTCATTTTTATGACTTAAAAGATGTCATTCACTTTAGTGTTTGGGTCTTCATGGACTTTGTGAATTACTTTTAACATAAGGTTATGAACAATCTCTGGGACACCATTATGTCTGTATTCCAAGATGTCTATTTGTTACTTTAAAAAAAAATCAATTCTCTTTTTGTTAATCCATAACCAACAGTACGCAGAAGAGTCATACAAATGTCTAACAATGACAGATGAATGGGTTATTACAATTTTGATTCCAATCACATATTCCATGATTCCTTTTGTTTTTCTGAGCTATTTGGCCAGCATGTAATATTTATGTGGCAGCTTGAGAGGTTTTCACTAAAAAATATTTAACATGGCAAAAATGTGTTGTAACTATGGAAATAAATTCACATTAAATAGGGCTAAATAATTACTGTATATATGCATGTTAATTAGCTGAGGTATTCATAAAAGCCGTGGAAAGTTTTAATGCAGAATCTAGTTTAGAGATGTGTCACAGGAGATTCTTGTATTAAAAAAATGCAGAATGTCAAAAATTTGCTAAATGAAATTTAAATTTCTATCATATTATTGCCTCCCAGGCAGTCACAACATTTTGAAATGATCAAATATTTTTTATTGTAGTAGCCAAATTATCAGTTTAAAGATAACCTACAGAGAAATACTATATGTATTAGTCTAGTCTTTATATTAGTTAGTATTGCCAAATATAATAGTGGTATTTTAATAAAGAATGTCCTAGAAAAAGTTTGGAAAATGAATCTAAATCTTTCCTCTCCTATGAGCAGAAGACTCAAGGATTATTTTTAACACAGTAAAAATAATATCATCTTACCTCATCACTTTGGCTCAAAAGAAACACTCCTAGAAGGGACTTAAATTTCTTATATAACTGAAGAAAAGACATTTTATTCAAATCAAATTTTAATAGCATAATACTTTTAAAGGTAATTATTAATATGCATTATTTTAGTTGATAAAACCAATTGTTATTATATTGTTTATATTATATATTGCACATATATGTATATCAGAATTTAAAAAGTGGAAGGGGTCCTATAAATGACCTAGTTCAATGTTTATTTATCTATAAGAAAGCCAATAAACTTAAATCACATTTATAAGACACAGTGTTAATTAATGGTACAAGTCTACTGGAAACTCTTAATTTCTGATTGAGGAAATGAAATTAGGTGATGTGGAAACTGAATATAAAACATGTAAAAGAGGGGCACCTGGGTGACTCAGTTAGTTAAGTGTTCAACTCTTGGTTTCAGCTCAGGTCATGATCTCAGGGTCATGAGATGGAGCCTCTCATTGGGCTCTGAGCTGAGTGTGGAGTTTGCTTAAGATTCTCTCTCTCCCTCTCCCTCTGCCCCTTCCCATACTCATTCTCTCCCTCTCTCTCTCTCTCTCTCTCTCTCACTCTTTCAAATAAATAGATAAATCTTTAAAAAATGAGTAAAAGACAGTCAGTAGGAGAGATGAAGATGAATCAAAAATCATGTGAAACACAGAAAGTCTCCAAGACTGTCACCTACTGGTTGCAGAGCATGGTGAACAAAACAGTGCACTCCTTTCCTCAAAAGAATAAAATAAGATGTCCGCGTCCCTATCCTTGGAATTTGTCAATATGTTTTATTACATGGCAAAGGAGAAATTAAGATTGCGGACGGAATTAGGATTGTCAACCAGTTCTCTTTAAAATAGAGTGATTGCTCTGGATTACCTGGGTGGGCCCAATGTAATGAAAAGATTCCTTCAAAGTGAGAGAGGGAAGCCTAAGAAAGAGAACCTGAAAGATACTGGTGTGAGAACTCGACCCATCACTTGCTGGCTTTAAATATGGAGAAGGAGGGGGTTGCCTGAGTGTCTCAATTGGCTAAGCATCTACTTTCAGCTCAGGTCATGATCTCAGGATCCTGGGATTGAGCACCACACGGGGGTCCCTGCTCAGTGGGGAGCCTGCTTCTCCCTCTGCCTCTCCTGCCCCCATCCTCCACTCATGCTTTCACTCACATTCTCTCTCAAATAAATGAATATATAAAATTTTTAAAAAGAAATTGGAGAAGGAGGGCCACAGGCCAAGAAATGCAGGTAGTCTCTAGAAGCAGAAAAAGGCAAGTACACAGATTCTTTCCTCCAGAGAGGAACTCAGCCCTGCTGACACCTTGATTTTAAAAAGCCCAGTGAAACCCATTTTGGACTCCTGATCTCCCAACTTTCAGAAAATAAATTTGTGTTGTGCTTAGCCCCCACATTTGTGTTAACTTATTACACCATAAATATGAAATGAATACAGGGATGAAAGAAAAGTTTGAGTTAGAAATAACCAATGGTTGGGGACCCTGGATGGTGCAGCCGGTTAAGCATCCAACTCTTGGTTTTGGCTCAGGTCGTGATCTCAGGGTCCTGGGTTCGAGCTCTATGTTGGGCTCCCCGCTGGCCTAGAGCCAGAAAGAGATATCTATATCCATGTCATCAGTATCTATCTACACCCATCAATCAATCTAGCTAGCTAGCTAGCCTAGCAATCTATTGGCTAGGTATTAGAGCCTATGCTTTTTCCAAGTACATTTGTATCTGCAAAATGCCCAAATTGAACACTATTGTGTTCCTAGAATCAAAAATGAAGGGCTTATCAAGAGTTTATCTAGACTTTTAGCATAGGAACTGCTAAATGGAGCTCCGTATAACTTTGTAATAACGCATAATATGCTAACCTTAGCTATATGCATTTTTTCATTTCTTTGGATGTACTAGAATGTCCAAGAATCTAAGTCCCTAGTAGCCTCTTCCCTAGAAACAATTTGTATTGCTTAATTTTGGTATTCTTATGTATCTGAACAAATTAATCTTTCCCTAATTAGACTTCCCCAAGGAAATTTTATCTCAAGAATCAGATAAAAACACATTCTATTCATTACATTACATTTATAATCAACATATTAACCTTGAAAAGCTCTCTAATTACACAATTTAGATCTACTTAGAGTAACAAAAATTAAAGCTGAATAAGCATTTAAACTGGTTTAACTAAACTTATATTTATAAATGACAATTATAAGACACTTTTGAAGTCAACATAGTAACTTTTTGGGGGATGGGGTGAAAAGGGTAAAGGGGACCAAAAGGTACAGTGATAAAATTTGCAATATATACAAATACTGAATCAAACTATGAAAACAAACACGTTGAGGCACCTGGGTGGCTCAGTCAGTTAAGTGTCAGGACTCTTGGTTTAGGCTCAGGTTATGATCTCAGGGTCATAAGGTCAAACCCCACATGGGGTTCCCTGCTCAGTGGGGAGTCTACTTGAGATTCTCTCTCTCCATCTCCCTCTGCCCTTCCCCCAGCTTATGCATGCTCTTTTCCTAAAATAAATAAATAAATGTTTAAAAAACATATTTTGATAAAACTGTACCCTCTTAAAAATATTAATCTGGGGGCACATGAATGGTTCAGTTGGTTAAGCATCTGCCTTCGGCTCAGGCCATGATCTCAGGGTCCTGGGAGAGTCTCACATCAGGCTCCCTGCTCAGTGGGGAGTCTGCTTCTCCCTCTCCCTCTGCTGCTCCCCCTGCTTGTGCTCTCTCTCTGTCAAATAAATAAATAAAGTATTTAAAAATATATTAATCTACAAGATTAGGAGAGATTATAGCAGCAACAGTTTTGTATTTTTCAATGTTAAGAAAATCAAACTAAAGGCAAACAAAATGACTTTTAAACATATCGAATTGTACTCTCCAGGTATATTAATCTACTGACATATAGAAACTTGAATTATATTTAAAATTAGTTTTCAAAGCTAGAAGATTTTGGAGTGAGCAGCCCAGTGAAGAACTGCTTTCACATTGAACACACAGTGTGTGCTAAGTGATAGATTATAGTAAGATTTTCAGTTGTGTGACAATAACACAGAATCAATGAGGATTGCAATAATATTTAGCTTTGCCATCTCCGCTAAGAAAGAAAGAGTGCATGAAGAATGAGGAGGCTATATTTTCTTAGGATAGTAGCATCAAGAGAAGCAAAAATAGATTAACCTGGGTTTAAAACATAGCAAAAGGCCTTTATCAGCTAGCTCTATAATCTTCAAAAATCATGGTCAAATCCACTTTATTATCTGTAAGATGGGACTTACAAAACTGACCCCATCCAATTACTATGAGAATTAAATGTTAAGATACATTTAATTAAATGATTAAACAAACCTGCTATATTGTGAAACATATAATAAATGCTCACTATTATTGGTATTACATAATGAGATAGTAACTTTCAAAATATATTTATATTCACTTATATATATGTATAATATATATAAGAATACTAGCATTGAATTTTAACATTTAAAACACATTTTATTAATATAAGTAATGTATTAAATCATTATAATAACTGTATGCAAGTTTTTATAAGAACTAAAGATACATAACTTAAAAAAATGTTCCTTTTAGAAAGAGAATTTAATCGAATTTTCAGTTTAACCTGTTATTACCGGACTGTTCTTACAAAAGCAAATGGTGTTAAACCTATTTCATTGTTTATTATCTGACTGGAGTTCTAGAAAAGACAGGTTCTTCCTGTTACACAGAGAGGATCTGATCATTATTTATAAAAAAAACAAAAACAAAAAAAACCCACAACTGTTTAAGTAGGGCATTGGCACAGCAGACAGACATTGACACTTGATGGCTTTAGTCAAATCTCAGATTGGCAAGAGCAGCTAGGCAAGTAGACCAACACTAATAGAGCAACCAGGGATGACCAAGTTCAGGCTTGCACTGACAGATAAATCAACCCATGATGGTTACAAGAACAGTAAGAAATACTCAGAGGCATGAGAATATCTGGATTTTAATTGCTCCCTTAATACTTTAGGATGATCTCGATGAGCACGAGTAATGTATAGAATCATTGGATCATTGTACTGTACGCCTGAAACTAATATAATACTTTGTTAATTGTATTTCGATTAAAAAAAAAGCTCTTAGGGTGCTAGGTAACTTACTATGACACTCATGTAGACTCTGTTTTAATTATTTTATGAGTTATTTCAAAAATCAATTTGGTTAAATCAGGTTGAATTTCATTTGCTAGGTTAAATGGTCTGCACTTAATACTACCACCATCTTATGGTAATAACCTAGAACTACACCTCAGAGCCCTTTGCTACCAAAATTTTTCCCAAGTAGCTTTGAGCTCGAGAGCTGGGCATGGAGTCTTCTTAAGAGTCTCCTTCCTTCTCCCTCCGCCCTTCCCTCCCATCAACACGCACACTCCCGTTCTCTCTTAAAAAACAAAACAAAACAAAACAAAAAACAAAAAAACTCTTGTTTTATTTAGATCTTAGCCAGAAAGGAAGCACAGACTCACAATTAAAGCGGGATAGACAGACCTCTTGCAAAATAGTGTTTTCAGTAAATACTGTTGCTTAAGCATGAAAAATGCATTTTTTTCTTTTGAAATACTTGAAGGTACCTTTGTGTAATACATTATTGGGGGTGGGCAATTATCTATGAAAAATTAGTGGGGGGAGAGAGAGAGGTTGTCCAAAAACTAAACTAAATCACAGAATTGCCTTTTATCTAGTTATGGAATATGGAGATCAATTATTCATTGCTGTTTTGAACTGCATGTTTTTAAAACAAATTTTAACTAATTATGTTCAACCTACTTATAATTCTGTGAAGGCAAGGGCATTTTTTTTCTACTCCATACAGTGCATTGTATATTCTTAGAATCCAAATATACTAATTGGTAAATATCTATATATTCTCTACCAATATCTGCATTGTCGGATGTGATGAAAGAAAAATCATTAGAGAAACACATGGCCTCAAAAGTTAATGCCATGATAAATATATGTTCTTTTCCCTCAATGGAATCTTCAACACTTTATGGCCATCTTTGTATATTTGTGTGGTTAGTTTTTCCTCTCAAGCTCTATTAGCTATTTCAAACCATCTCCACTCCACAAATTTATAACCTCATCACAGGGATCTTAAATCCCCAACAATTAATCTTTCTAGTTGTCTCCCTCTTCACTGGCTTCTTCCTTATTGTAAACTCGCTGGACTCTCTCTCATCTTAAAAGTTTATGTTTTCTGTCACCCTGTTTCCAGAAAATAAAGCTCATTTTATCTTCCTCCTGGCTTCTGGAAGATTTTCTCTGTTCCATGGCTTTTGTTTTTCACCTCCCATCCACTCCTCAATACACCGGACTTTCACTTTACCATTTTCAGATTATAAGAATTGATTATAAGAGGATCTCAACTAAAGCTAATATTACATGACATGTTAAGTAATTGGAATTTAAATAAAAACTTGAAAGAAAAAAAATGAAGATCTCAAATGCCCACCAGGTACATAAGCTCAGTGGAGTCTTTAACAGACAATGTAGTCCCTATGGCAATGCTTCTTAATTTTTTTTTTTTTTTACAACCATGGTCTGATGGTTTCTTTCCTCTATCTTTGACCTCATGTTCTATCTATGCCTTATTTTATGTAGTATATACATTTACTATGGAAAAAAGTTTCATTTCAATCCCAACTAAACTCTTCTTCATAAAGCAGATTAATAATTAGTATTAGTGAAAACAAAATAAGTAACCCCAATTTGAGGGGATGTGATTAAGTTATTTGCCTTGGTTGTTTTGGTATAAAAAGAGAGGGAAAAAAAAAATAAAACAAAGCAGAACAGAAACATTTCCATCCTCAGATGATGGGTCCTGGTCCAGAAACATTAATGTTTCTCCTCAGATTTTTGAAACAGGTGCTTAAGAATTAGCAATTATCACTGCTGCCATTTCTGGCATGCGTTTGGGTGGAAGTTTATGGATATTTCTCAGTGCAGCCAGTTGCTTGTCATCCACTGTGAGCGTGCTGACAGCATCAAAGAAACATTTCAAATTTTCAGTTCTTTTTAAACACTTGAAAGGCCATGGATGTCTCTTGATATGGTGGCACATTTCTCTGCCAAGAAAAAAGAAGAAGGAAGAAAAGACTGAGTTAAAAATAATAAAATCTTGGTATTCTCTTCACAGAACTCTCTTTTTTTTTTAAAGATTTTATTTATTTATTTGACAGAGAGAGATCACAAGTAGGCAGAGAGGCAGGCAGAGAGAGAGGGGGAAGCAGGCTCCCTGCTGAGCAGAGAGCCCAATGCGGGGCTTGATCCCAGGACCCTGAGATCATGACCTGAGCCGAAGGCAGAGGCTTAAGCCACTGAGCCACCCAGGCGCCCCTTCACAGAACTCTCTTGATGATAGTTTTTCTCTTTTGGTGAAGATAGAAGCTCCAAACACAATTCATTCATCCCACAGCTAAGAAATCATCAATAATCCTCAGAGAATCTCACCTTCTTTTATGAAAATTATCATCTATAACAGAAAAATAATATTTTTTAAAAAGTTTTTAAAATAATGAATTAAAATTCATGCTCTATACAACAGAGATGTGATTATAGAGAGATAAATCTTTCAGTTTTTGAACTCGAGGTGAAATTACTAATTATGAATTTTTGGAACTGTGTCTTTGAGCAAGAGAAAATTAAAACTCAAATTCAGTATCATCGAACAAAAAAGAAGTTTATATCTTGGCAGCTTGGGGAAGGGTATCAGTATTTTAGACATTAGGATAAGGTAACTTTTTGTTTAATTAAGGGTCTTGGGCTTATTAACATGGAATATTTTCTAAAAATTAGAATTTGTCTAGTTACCGAAATACAAGGAAAAAATGAATATGTATGAATATATGAATTTTCTTTTGCTAGAGGAAGTATCCCTGCATAATTGGCTTAAGAATAATAAAGCTTCGTCTGCTTTTCACAAAAATACATCTAAAATCACTAAGAAAAATTAAGAAACTCTTCTGAGAATTCCTGGAAAAAAATAACAAAGAAGCAGCACATTCTTAATAGTTTCCATGTTGACACAAAGGCATAATAAAATGCAGCCCATCCTAAGCACAGTCTGAATGAATTGAGGACAAAGAAAGAGATGAAACTTGCATTTAACTCAAACTATCTTAGAGAATCTTGATATTCCTGAATTTAAATCTGGCCCACTGGATTGCAGGGGAATCTCTTGAATTTTATATATTTTTAGTGTTACCAAGTTATAAAAAATAAATTGATTGGTTCAAAAGATGATACACACATTGCCACAACCATGAACTTTCAGAAAAGCCAACTTCAAATTAAAACTAAACAATAGGGCACCTGGGTGGCTCAGTGGGTTAAGCCTCTGCCTTCTGCTCAGGTCGTGATCTCAGGGTCCTGGGATCGAGCCCGGCATCGGGCTCTCTGCTCAGTGGGGAGCCTAGCCTGCTTCCCTCTCTCTCTGCCTGCCTCTCTGCCTACTTGTGATCTCTCTCTCTCTGTCAAATAAATAAATAAAATCTTAAAAATAAATAAATAAATAAAACAAAACAATAGTAGCCTTCACTTCAAAATTAAATCTAAGGAGAATTAATTTTTTATGTGTTCTATTTTGATAGCTGTAGTTTATAAATTTGATCTTGGTAGAATGGAAAAATATATATCATAAATATTACATTATAACATGTTGGAGTAACAGAAATAAATTTCTAAGCTTCTTTTCCAAAGATTTTATTTTTAAGCAATCTCTACACCTAATGTTGGGGCTCAAACTCACATCCTCTTGATCAAGAATTGCATGCTCCACTGACTGAGCCACCCAGGCACCCCATAAATTTCTAATTTAACATGTATATAATTATATAAACTTTCTGGATGGGGAGGTTTAGTTTTCTTTGTATTTTCAAGCAATCAATGTTCTAAGTGTGGTTAAGTCCTATTATTTCACAAGTTGCTCTTCTCCTAAGTTCTGTCCTTAAATTTCTTATATTTTCATTCCTTACATCAAGTCTCTTAGCTTCCATTGCAAAATTTTATCCCAGCCATTACTTTTTCCAAGAAGCCTTCTGAGAACCTTCTAAATTTGAGTTATGTGTTCTTCCAACGTCCTACCATGTATCCCTGTACATAATGCTGTCAAACACTTGTCACCCTACACCAAATTGCCTTTTATTTGCCTGCATTGTCTACTAGACCATAAGGTGTGTGAAGTGAAGGACTATCTCTCTAATGTGAACACACAGAAGACAGCACCTAACTCAGCCTGTGCCATGTACTATATGGTCAATATCTGTGGATGATTGAATTTGAGTTGAAGTCTTCCCATACTTTCTACTGTAAGAGATAATCTTTACTATTTGAATTATATATCTCAACTGAAAACTTACACTTCTTATGACAATATGACTTAAGTGTTTGTTCCAGAAAATTCTTGTTCAGAAAGATAGGATGATTAGCCAACAAGTAACTGCTGTTTACTTCAGAAAATAACCACACAAAACTTCTCTGGGAAAACTACTTGCTTATATGGCAACTATTTGCCTTGTGAGTCTGGTTTCAGGACCCTGGCGTCATTGTGTCTAATGATCATAAACTATTGTGTCACAGACTTTCTAAAACTTGCCTAATCCTAGCTAGTTTCTAGTCTCTTTGAAAGACTCACCTCAGAACACTGCAGCCCAGACCCCAAATTCTGATAATGAACTTTTCCAATTTCTTTCTTTTGATAAGATATCAAAATGATATTCTCTCTTATGGCAGTAGGTTAAATTAACTAAGGTTTGCTTTGATCAACATAATGATCCCTTAGTCTTTGTGGAGAATCAACAGTCAACGCTTCCAAAAACTTAAAATTCCTGTGAAGAAACTCTTTGTCTTATCCTTTGTCGTATTTCACTCTTTGATTTGTACATTTTTGATATACTGCACAAATCATAGACAAATTATTTGAATTGTCTAAATGCTCCAAACACAAAGTAGATAATGCACTAATTACTTCAACATTTAATATCATGCCTTAAAAAAGCTAAAAAAAGTTTGTATTTCTCAGAGATAGGTTTGTGGCCGCCCATAGTTGCCCTTGAAGATAGTTATGCTCCTGAATTTTCTTAAGATGTCTTATTTTGTTGTTTTCTGTATATGTGAGAGCCTAAGAGACAAACACGAGGTTTGATTGTGGATACTTCTCTCCGGGAGTGTCCCTAAGTCTCATGCCAAAGAGATGAGGACATATTTAGGCTTTGTACATGAATGACATTACATTTGCTTCTTTTTTACACTGTAGTGCAAGATAATTATCCAACATGAATACTGTGTTTAAATTGGCAGGTAAAGATAACGTAGTTCAATTTATGGGAAAAAAAGTAGAGATGAATTCTTGATAATGTATTCATTTTTTTCTTTTTTTAAACTTACAGCATGTTTGTCTCAAATTGTAGCAAAGCGATTAATACTTCCGGTCCGAATTTTTTGGAAAGAATTGAGAAGTTTCCATTTCAATTGTGATTTTTGGGGGTGGAAGGTAAAACTCACTACTAAGATTTCTTACAGCAAAGGATAGAGAGCTAAAGCAGCATGAAAACAGTGTGAGTCCAAAGGAGTCCATAGAGGTCAGCAGAGGCTTCCAAGAACTTTCTTACCTGTGGCCACACAGGAGCACTTAGTTTCTGGCGATTATCTACAAAGCTCTGTATGGAATGTTCCTCCCTCGGGAAACTCAAATAAGATTTAAGGTCTGAGGCTTTTATGGGGGGCCAGTCTCAGCTATGACCTTTAATGTACATTATGTGTGAAAGCATTGTTTTGTGCACACATCTCAAGAAAAAAAGGGAACAATTTTAATAACTAATTTTGTTTCATAGTAAGCATATACATGACTTATCAAAAAAGTGCTGTTTAAAAATGTAAAAATTTTTTCCACTGTCTCATTTCAGAGACTTGCCTCGGGTATACTTTATGGCCCTGGTGCCAAAATAGGGATGAACTCTCCAATGACAGAAACACTTCTTGACTTTCTGGGGAGGGGAGTGACTATAAAAGGTCATCTCCCTACAGAAGTTCGAAAGGGAAGAAGCAAGATTGCTTTAAAATTAAGCAGTGGGAAAATCAGACGGAGTCAGTGCAGAAAACTGGAACCAGGAGTAGAATTCGATCCAGTACTCTGCCTTCCTGGGAGCTATCCTCCATGGAGCTTGAAGGCTAATATGTATAATTACTCTAAAACTGTCCAGTCAAAGACAACTTGAAATGCAGTGCCTTTCCATGGTATCCTTATTCCTTTTCCTCATAGCTACTAGTCTTGACCAGTTTGCTCCTTCCTGTCCCCAGCTTACTCTTTCACCACTCATCTGACCCCTTCTACATAGTGTCTAATTTTGACTTCCACAAGTCACTGCTAACATCCTTGATTTAGATCTGCAGCTCATCATTTTGTAGGAGTCTGAAAATTGGCTAACGTTTGCTGATTCCATTAGGGAATATTTTGTAATGGATGATGGTCAAATTAAAGCTACATGCAGTTTTTAAAGATACATATCATTTGACCTTGTAACTCCATAATGAAACATGAAATTAGCTGACATAAAAGTTTTCAATGACATTTATATGTGTGTGTGTGTATATATATATATATATACACACACACATATATTTAATTAGATGCTACACTGCAATGATATTTTGCTGTTAAATGTTAGTAAGTGCTAGAATCTTCTATATGGGTTGAATGTTTTTGAAGAGGTACAAAATTAAATGGATAAATTTCACTATAAAACTCAGGCATTATAGTAATACCGATGTGCTGTAATTTCCTTAAAATACACTAATTCACACCATGTCCCCACTCCTTCTTAGAGTCACACTGGAAATGGTTAGAACACTAGAATATTGGCATAAGGAGACAGATACTACAGGTATTCCTAATAAAACATTTGCAAAAATGCATTTGTTTGACCTTATTCTGAATCAAAATTTGCTCACGTATCAACAAAAGCTATAAAACCTTATATTATAAAACCAACAAAAACTATAAAACCAAAGTAGTGTGGTTTAATAAATAAATTTTTAAAAGAAAATAAAATTGTTAAACTGAGTAACTGAATTTACGAGATAAAGTAATTATTTAAATTTTATGAAGTAATTTTTGTAAGACTCATGATAAAAATTCTTTATTTATAATTCCTATTTAATCAAACATCTTTCCTAGAAAGGCAGGAAGGTGGATAAGAATGGTGACTAGACGTTATTTTTCTATTCCAGGAGCAATCTTCGTTAGTCATTCTGTCATTTACATACATTTAGAAATATTTGTCAATATGTACAGAGTTAGATTATAAAATTTTGTTTTCTTCACATTACAAGTATCATCTGTATTTGAGAGTAAGTGTAAATAAGCTGAGTTTATTTTTAAGATTTTATAATTTTAATTCCTTAGGAAGAACACTCTCTAATAATAGAGACAGTGAAGGACAGAAAAGGGTGGGGTGGAGGGTGAAAGAGCTGGAAAATGGAGAGAGAAGAATTTTAGTATTATAAATTTCATGAAGTTCGAAATGTATTTTTGACAGTTAATAAACTTCATTCAGGTAACTTTTAAACTGACAGAAAAGTTGCAATAGTGTTATAAAGTATACCATGCCCAAATTTTTACCTATCATTAACATGTTGCATTAATATGATATTATCGTCACAATTAATTGTATTAATTCACCAATATTAATTCAGTATTATTAATCAAAGTTCATATATTATTAAGATCTCCTTAGTTTTTACCTAATGTCCTTTTCTTATCCCAAATCCCACCCAAGATACCCCATTACATTTAGTTATTGTGTCTCCTTCCCAAATATATTTTTGCAATTTTAAAATATGGAATATAATAAGATGCATTGCACACTGGACTGCTAAAATATTGAAACAAAATAAGCATGTTACACAGGTGGAAAATGGATTATCAAAGTGTTAACACATTGGGACACATAAATAATACATGACATATCTTTAAGTTCATTGGAAATCCTATATATTGAAAAATACCAAGACTAAAACTGAAAAAGAATACAATATACTTTCAAAAATCCAAAGATAATGTATTTCTAAATTCGGATACACACAAAATACTGTTTTTCAATTTTATCAGAGGAAATAATATTCTATGTTTTACCTTGAACTATGATAAACATTAAAATTGTTTTCATTCAAAAGAAGTGTTTCCAAATAAGTTTTGAAAATATTGTGATGCTATTTGCTTAAAGACAATGAACTGTATCAGTTGTCCTTAAGTTTCTTTATCAGTGGAAATGTAACAAAACTAAAGAATGCACATTTCTTTTTTTTTTTTAAAGATTTTATTTATTTATTTGACAGAGAGTGAGAGATCACAAGCAGGCAGAGAGGCAGGCAGAGGGAGAGGTAGAAGCGGGCTCCTCGCTGAGCAGAGAGCCCGATGCAGGGCTCGGGCTCGATCCCAGGACCCTGAGATCATGACCTGAGCCGAAGGCAGAGGCTTAAACCACTGAGCCACCCAGGCTCCCCAAGAATTCACATTTCTTGTGCTTAAAAGTAGGTTTTGTTTTGGCCATTTAATCTTTTATGTCATTACTAGTTCAAAACATAATTAGGAACATTTCAGCATCTAACGATGACATTTATTATATACCAAACTATTCTATATAGTCCAGAGTTTTTAACTCGCTTTATCTTCACAACAATACTACAAGATAAATACTATTATTACCCCCATTTTAGAGATGGGAAAACTGATAAACTGATAAGCAGAAAATGGCAAATTGCATAGGGCGTTTTGGCTCCAGGGACCTTGATCTTACTCATTATACAGCCTCACATATAGGGAAAACCACAGTGCCTTATTTCTAATGGTTGTAACTTAAGTTTTGAGTCCTCTTAATATCTGATAAAGGAGCAATAATACTATTTCAGGGCGGTCTAAAATGTGTTATGTACCAGTGCACACATAAAGGCATGCTCCATTGTATGCTACATAGATCCCGATAATACAGTATATTTTGTGATAGATTACAGTAGCGAGAGAAGTTCCTGTGTGTTTGAAGAGTATTACTTTGTTGAAAGTAAACTTTTCCATTTCAGTGGAGTCATTCATAACTGAGAATTACAAGACATTTTATCATCTCAAGATTCCCTGTGCAAAACTCCTGTGAACTGCATTTTATCATTCCTTGGGTTTCAGGTAAGATAATCATATATTTGAGCAGGGGTTACGACATGACTTCACACATTCCCATAATAACACAAGAATAAAAGAAGCATTATGAGGTTTTATAAAGTTAGTTTAAGTTCAGCTAATATTAAATTTAGGAAGTCTAGTGTTCCAGAAATGTTATTTTTCCTTCACTGCATCGCTTACTGTAATGATCACAGCCTGGTTGTACTTCCAAATGGTATGTGTAAAATATCTAACCCCAACATGGCAATCTCTTTGTCAGTAACCCTATTAATTGCTTGTGAATCAAGAGTGAAGAGTAACTGTGTTTAGGAAATTCACAATCTTGTGGGAAAGATTGATACATAAGTATCATTAAATACGTGAGTAATAAAATGAGACAATAACACCACCCCAGCTCAGTCACGCTGAATCAGAATCTAGTCTTAACCCTCCATTTAGACCAGTGCTATGCAAATGAAACCTAATGCAAGGCAGATATTCATTTAAAAAATTATCAGCCACACAGACAAGTAAAAAACCACAGATGACATTAATTTTAATAATATATTTTATTTAACCCAACATAGCTAAAACATTGTCTATTAAGCACGTAATCATTATTTAAATCTTTTTATCGACATATTTTACATTCTTTTTTCATACTATGCTTTTAAAATCTGTCTATTTTAGACTACAGTAGAGCTCTGTTCTGACTAGCTACATTTCAAGAGCTTGACGGCTGTATGACTCGTGGCTACATCACTGGACAGGGTGGGCCATGCCTTGCTTCTTCAAAAGTGGTTCTTAGACCAATAGTACCGGCATCAGCTGGGAGCCTGAGAGAACTATGGAATCTCAGCCCTGACCCCAAACCTACTAAATTTTAAAAAGATCCTTGGGTGATTCATATGCATATTAAAGGTGAGAAGTGCCTTTCTAAAAGGAGGTATATAAAGAGGGCTGCAGGAAATTCTTATCAGGGAAAGTTGGCAAAAACTGCTCGAGTCAATTGGGCATACAAATCCTCATTCACTTTTTTGGAGTTAATTTGTACTTCAGGGAGATGGATTCAGAATAATAACACCTAAGGAAATAAGTGAACCAATTTAAGAGAGTCATCTCAAAGATGTTTACAAGTAACCTCCAAACAAATGTCTCTGAAAATTCTGCGAAGTCTTCTTCACATCCAATCCGTAATGCTATCCCACGTGTATATATGTACATATTTGCTTTGTGCTATTCATATTTTTTCAATAATTTTAGACTAATTTCTTTGATAAATCTGTATCTTCTGTTTGGACAAGCATGTTTATAAAAGAGATTATGCAACAGACAAATAAGCTCACTCTGCTGATTTAACTGTTATCCACATATTAGATTCAGCAAATAATTCATGACTTCAATGACACAGTTCTGAGAACAGCTGGAACTTGAGTAATCAATTATAGATGCATCTCCCCCAAGGCTCCTAAGAAAAGATGGGAGTTTATTCCATAGTGTTAAGGATTTTTTATTCCCTCAGCTACTATGCCATGTCAGACGGCATTTTTGAAATGGTGACCAAATTCCCAGTGTTATGGCATAGTGCGAGCATGCATAATCAAGCAGTCAAACTTTTATCTGGGTGATTCTCTTGTGGCTCCTTATCTAGTTAAAATAAGTCTAAATATCTTTTAATGAAAAAGCAAATACAAGCTCAGGGGATAAAAATAGCTTATTATTATATCTTCTATTCCAGTATTTGTCAAATAGATGGTTTAATAAAATACTACCTAAGAACATGGATTTTTGAATCAGACATGTCTGGGTTCAATTCCCGATTCTTTCATTTCCTACCTGGATAAGCTTGAACAGACTAAATTGCATCTCTGAGCTTCCTTTTTCTCATAGTCAAATAGAAATAAGCAATTTTACTGACATATTTAAGAAATAAAATAATTACTTGTTTAGTAGGTCTTAAATCATATCAGATTTCACAAAATCAAATTACAAGAAAGAAAGCCTCAGTTTGCTATCTGTTACTCTTACCAAGGTCGGAAGCCTTAATCTTAAAGACTTCCAGTGTTATTTTCTTTTTTAAGTTGACTCTGACATATACAATTCTGTAATACTGTAATCAATGTCAGCAGCAGCATCTAGCTTACATTTAACATGGGGTACTCCGCTAGGAGCTTGCAGGAATTTTCTTATCTGCTTCTCACAAGAATTCCATGAAATATATATTGCTAATATCTTCAAAAAAGAGCTTCATAAGGGCTGTGAAATTCACACCATGTGATGGTGGAAAAAAAAGCCTGGACTAGTAACACCAAAGTCACTTCATCAACATAAGAACATTACATAAATTATTAGAAAGATGACCACTTATGTCACATGAACACGTTTCATAGGAAATATGACTGTAAAACACAACTATTTACTTCAGAAAATTTCAGCAAATCAATTTATCTGAAACAACAATCTGCTTACTTCCTAGCTTCTTTATCTATGTTGTAGGCTGACTTGTGATCCTCCATAATTTATGGGTTGAAGTCCTGAATCTTAGTAGCTCAGAATGTGACTGCACTCCAAGATAGGATCCTTAAAGAGGAACTAATTAAGGATAAATGAGATTACGACAATGGACCCTAATCTGATTGGACTGGCATCTTTATAATAAGAAGAAATTAGGAAACTGACATAGCAGAATAAAGACCACATATGAAGGCACAGTGAGAAGACGGCCATTTGCAAATCAAAGAGAGAGGTCTCCGAAGAAACCCACCAACACTCTGATGTAGGGCTTCTAGCTTTAAGAATTGTGAGAAAATAATTTCTGTGGTTTAAGCTAGCCAGTCTGTGATATTTTGTTATATCAACTCTGTCAGACTGACACAACCAACATTAGTTCACTACTTGGGTTCCACTTGAAGAACCTCTTCTGACGATACACATCCTGAATTATGCCTTGAACTCTGCCTGGTTCCAAATCAGCTCTTTAACTTGAAAGGACTCCCTTAAACTATTTGATCCCAGTCCCATCAAAACCTATAAATGTCCAACTTCTCAGTATATGCTGGGACTTAAGAGTCTCACTAGGACTGCAGCAATGTTCTCTCTCATTCGGTGGAATATGTTTGATTAAATTTAATTTTGTTTCATTAATAGGTTGTCTGGTAGTATTTTGGGGAGTTCAGCAATATGTAGTTTTTACCAAAATTAATGAGACTCACTTGCTGTCATGGCTCAAAATCTTTAATTTTGAAACCACAAACTCAACTTGACCTCTACCTCATGGAACTCTCTAACGATGATGATGGGATAACGTTCACATTGGTTCTGAGATCTTCATTATTTCCATCAAGATTCCAAATGCTAAATGAATTTTGTCCCCTAGGAAATAAGATTGCTTCCAATTATCCTGTTGTCATTTGATCAAGTTTGAAAACTTAATCTTTGGTGAAAAACATGCCTTATTCCCATATTTTCTTGTTACTTTGTGTTCTAAGTCTATGAGTCTATATGAAGATAGGCAAAGGGCCAAGAAGTCTGTCCTTTAAATTAGTTAAGAAGGTCTAATCATACATCACTTGGACACATTTTCATCAGTCTTGCCTGTGTGTCCCTGAGAACTGCTTGCTCAGTGTCTGTGAAGAGTTAAGAGTTTTGTTGAGATTTTGATTGGTGATTTTGATCCAGAGACATGATGTTGAGCAAGCACCACTGTCCCTGACTGGTGGGGTTCTAATGATGTATGAGTATAAATCTAACCCTGAGCTCCCTCTGTGCCAGACACCTACCACTAGCATGTATTTACACTATAATTCTAAGTGGTGGAGATATCTTTCTAAAGGTTACAATTTCACCAAGGATAATTTAGAATTATAGCAGTCACTTTGAAGACCTTTTGTTATGAACAGAAGTGTTCCTGTGAGAGGTATCTTAGAAATGAAAATGTGAGACTTGGCTTAACAGTACGATAAAGGGTGCACAAAATTGATCACCCAGAACAGAACACTTTTGAGAGTGAAGGTAACACTACTTACACATGTCCTAGGGTATGAGGCATAATAGGAAATATCCTAGACAAAGGCTTATGTATCATAACTCCATCACTAATAAAGGTATTGCTTTTATTTTGTTGGTCATAAGACATAACTGTTAACTACCACCACCAATAACAAAACAATTCTTTCTTTGGAAGATTCTCAGGAAAGCTACACTTGACTTAAGTTTAGGGCTACAGAATAGATTCAAATAAAGTACCAAAGAGAGCTAAATAAATTTTGATAATCTTGCCACCTGATACATCAGGGTTTTGTTTTTGTTTTTGTTTTGTATCTCAGACAAGTGAACCACCTAGGTATATAAATAAAATTTAGTTCGAATTTCATGTGGTATTTAGCAGTTGTGCTGTGCTTCTTCAGTAAGCATCTAAAGAGAGAAATTAAGAAATGGCTAAATGTAATAAAATACTCAAGTGAGTGCAAAAAAATGAGTAGTGGGAAAGGGAGACCCGTGTTGTGAATGATTTACATACTAGGTAGCTAGTCTCTGACAAATAGAGTTTCCCTTTTATTTTGTTTTCGTCATTTCAATGTTCATAATTTAAAAATTGAGTTTGCTTTGTCACACACTAGGATACTTAATCTTCTTTAAAACGACATTGTTGAACAGTATCATATTTCAGGTGGAAACTGAAACCAGACAACTGAAAAATAACATACATCATGAAAATGTTAATCACAAAATATCTTACATACTCTAGAATTTAAAATTAATGCACTGAAACAAGAACTAAAACATCTATTATATTCACAGTTTTAGTTAAACCTCTTTATTTTTGAATACCATGAAATAGTTTACATTTTCTACGAATTTTCTTTTTTAAATTATCAAACTTTTAATTAAAAAATAATTATACAAAATGAAAAGTTAAGTATCTGCATGTTTTAATATGTTATTTTTTATTTTGTAATGCTTTTTGAAATTGATCAAGTAGCAATAAAATAAACTTAAGAACATGAAATTCTTTGTTTTAGTAATTGTAAATACTTTAAGGAAAGGCAAACTACATTCGGACAAAAAATAGCACATCTTTTGGGAAGCCAGTACAATTAATAAAATCAAATCATAAACATGCAAATTGTGTAGAATAAATACTCTAAAATTTGTGTAAATTCAGTAGCACCTAAGTTAAAAGAGCCATTAAAGAAACACCGCAAGAATCTATTAAAAAGATATAGACAACTTCTTAGATTAGTGTGTGTGTGTGTGTGTGTGTGTGTGTGTGCACGCGTGTGTGTGTGAAAGAGAGAGAGAGAGAGAGAGGCAACCCAGGTTGGAAATGTTTAAAGTGTGATAAATACTACACCAAATAACATAATAAGAAAGAATTTGTTTTACCGTATTTAATAGTAATTTCTGTTTAATGATTGAGTTATTAAAAATTAATCCTATATTTCTTAAAGTATGACATAAAATTAGTCTCCTCCCAAAATATACTTTAAATAAATTTTACTATTTAACTCTACATTTCTGTATCAAAATTGAATTAAATACAGATTTTACATATCATTTGAATCAAAAATTCAAAAGTTTTTATTTAGCTCATTATTAATGAAAACAAATTTTATTGTTACTGTTCTTTCTCCCTTCAACAAACCAACATACCAATTCCTCCTTCCTTTAAAAAGTATTCCTTTTGGGCACCTGGATGGCTCAGCTGGTAAAGAGTATGCCTTCAGCTCAGGTCAGGATCCCAGGGTCCTGGGATTTAGCCCTGCATCGGGCTCCCTGTTCAGTGGGGAGTCTGCGTCTCTCTCTGCCCCTTACCCTGCTCTTGTCCTCTCTCATGTTCTCTCTCTCTCTTGCTAGCAAATAAATAAATAAAATCTTTAAAAAGTATTCCTTTTGGGGCGCCTGAGTGGCTCAGTGGGTTAAAGCCTCTGCCTTCGGCTCAGGTCATGATCCCAGGTTCCTGGGATCGAGCCCCGCATCGGGCTCTCTGCTCAGCAAGGGGCCTGCTTCCCCCTCTCTCTCTGCCTGCCTCTCTGCCTACTTGTGATCTCTCTCTCTCTCTCTCAAATAAATAAAATCTTTAAAAAAAAAA
>CM052895.1:118003093-118027723 GCA_028534135.1 Potos flavus | reverse complement strand
GGACTACATTACTATATTTCGCTGTAACAATGAGGGCTGTATTATTCCTTATAGGAAACCAGGTGCAAAATGAGAAAATTTATTTCACTTCTTTAACACATGATCGAAAATAAATTAAAGCACAATGCTGCAGAACACTGGAAAATGTGCCATTGTGGAAATGTCACTGGAGAATTTAGGCTTTGAAAACACATTTGAAAATAATTCACATTTTCTAATTGCATGGCATTCTAAAATTAATTCATAAACAGATTAGTAACAGAATGTGATTTTTTTTTGCTTTTCACTAATTTGTATTTAAAAATTAACTTCCAAAAATAAGGCAAATAGCCCTTTTCTTCTTTTTTTTTTTTAAGATTTATTTATTTATTATTTATTTTAGAGAGAGAGATTGAGAACGAGAAGGGGTAGGAAGAGAGGGAGAGGGACAAGCAGACCCCATCCATGTTGAGTACAGAGCCAGACTCTGGTCTCAATCCCAGGCCCTTGAAATCATGACCTGAGCAGAAACCAAGAGTCAGACATTTAATCGACTGAGCCACCCAGGGGTGCCCAAGCCCATTTCTTCCATGAATTAATTTAGGATGGCAAAAAAAACTTGAATTTTATATTTTAATCTCAAATAAAATAAATTGTTTTCAAATAAAAATATGACTTTAGGAAGAATTAAAAGCTCTCTTTTTTGTCTGAAATGCGACAGGAAGGCAGTTTCTAAAGAAACTGCTTCAAAGAATATAAGCATGGAAGGGTAATTATAAGGTTTCAAGGATATGAAGCTCTGAGGAGCAGTAGTCAAGGGGAAACACAAAGTTTCAAGAGTACTGGCATGTGTGTTTTCAAAAGGGGTCACACATGGTGTGAGTCAGAAAATATGGCATCTACAGCATTACTTGGAAAAGGTATCAGTTGATACGTCCTGGTAATTCAGGTTTAACTCAGGGCCAAGTGAAATTTTTTACATGGGGGTCAGGGAAAATGTTATGAGAACATGGAAACTATTTAAGATAGTTCAGGAAAATACAGCCTTTCTTATTTAATTATGTAAGAATTCAAAACTGTCTTTGAACCAACTAGATAATTATCTTTGTACAGTACAAAACTCATACCTTATTCAGATATGAATAATTTTAAACTCTAATTGTGACATTCAGCTTGAACTCTAAAGTTTTATGTTTTAAATACTGATTGTTAAATCCAATACATTGTGATTGCTACTCTTATTTTCCTACAGGAGCTGGTAATTGCTCTGAAGGATTTCAATGACAAATTATATAAAGCAATCCAACTTAACAATTCCATTGTAAGACAATTTATAACTGTTGACACTTTCTCAGAAATACAGTGGAGAGGGGAAAAAGTCACATTCTTTTTTCTCTGTATAGGTTCCTAATGTGGTTTTCCATTTTGACTCCTTGTTCTCAATATCTATTCAGTAGCAATATTTCTCAAGATATTTTTTTAAGAGTGCAATAAGCATGTTTCGTGTGCAATGCAGTTCTCATAAGTACCAGGACCCTAACTGTGTACAAGTTCCGTGTAGACACTAAATAGTGGTGGATTCCTGAATGATGGTATCTATTGGCATTATCCTTTCAACCACAGCACATTTGTTTAGATGCCCTTGAAATTACACTTCAAGGTTTCTCAACTGGAACTTGAAAGCCATTCTTTGTAAGGAGAGCCGTGATTGTTCTCTTCTATTTGGTGTCTCATGCCATATACATCTACCGTCTGCACAGACCAAAACCACTCTTTCTGTGTGCTTGAGGGGAATTTATTTTATATGAGAGAAAAATATTTTTCATTCATCCAAAACTGAATGACTATGCATCTATAGATTTAATTCCTGGAAAGATTAAACAGGTATTTTTAGTAATTATGCTGTGGTTATCACTGAGCTACAAACATATAGAGAATAAAGGCAGACTCTGATGTCTTGTAAGCCCTGGGGAAAGACATGCAAATCGAATAGCTATAAAATAACATAGCAATTCCAATTGCTTTTGTCTGCTTTGGACAAGTAGGGGACCTTCCAGAGAGGACTCAAGAAGATTATAACCTCCATCTTGCTGGAAGACTCACTGTCGCCTTTTTGTTTTTTTGAGATTTTATTTATTTGTTTGTCAGAGAGAGGAAGAGGGAGAGAGTGAGCACAGCAGGGGGAGAGGCAGGCAGAGGGAGAAGCAGGCTCCCACTGAGCAAGGAGCCTGTGGCAGGACTCATTCCCTGGACTCTGGGATCATGACCTGAGCCAAAGGCAGACGCTTAACCGACTGAGCCACCCAGGCATCCCTCACCCTTACCTTTAAGGAAGCAAGCTGCAGTGCTGTGGAGTCCACATAACAAGGAGCTAAGAGTGGCCTCTTGCCATGAGCCAGCAAGAAACCGGGGCACCCGCCCAATGCCCAAAAAGAAACTCAACTGGGCCAACAAACACGTGAATTTGAAAAAAACTGCTCTTTACTCAGTTGAGCCTTAGGTTGAATGCAGACCCAGCTGACATTTGGATTTCAGTCTTAGGAGAGACCCTGAGCTAGTGGACTTCCCTAAACCAAGTCCACAGAAACTGTGAGATATTAAATGTGTGTGTGAGTTTTTAAGTTGCTACATGTTTGGTAGTTTGTTATGCATTAATAGATAACAAATACGGGTTTTTATATATTAATAGTATTGTTCGAGATGTTGGATGAATGCTAGAATTTATTGATGGGAGTAGATGTGCAGTGAAGAATAAAGCTCCAAGCAGAATACAGTTAACAAGGAGAGGAGATGGGAAGCAGCAATAGTCTTGTAGGGAATTTTAAGTGGTTTATGCGGCAGGGGCAGGTGCTCTAAGAATGTTTCGGATGGAAAATAAGGAAGCAGCCAAAACCCAAAAGAGGTTGTGTATTGGTTTTGAATCATTCTTTTTGTACCAGAGTATAGATGGAGTGGAGGAGAAAGAGGTTTGGGTGTGATTTAGATACCTCACTCTTATAAAAAGGAAGAATTTAGGACGGCAAGAGCAGTAATATATTACGAATAGCAAGTATTTTTTTTTTTTTCAAATAGCAAGTATTTATTGGGCGCTTAGGTGACAGGAAATCTTCTACCCCATTTAACATCCACCAGCCTCCTCTTTAATTTTATGTTATCATTTCTAATATGAGGAAGTTGCAGTACAGAGAACAAGTCAAATTATGAAGGACATAGAGCTAATAAATTACAGAGGCAGGATTTGAACCCAATCAGATGTGCCCCAAAGACCGTCTGCAAGACTGCAGTGTGCAGTGCCCCTCTGGTGGCTCCAGAAGCTGGTACTTATTGGACAGAAAGCCAATAACAAAAGCATCCTTTCAGGTGCCTGGGTGGCTCAGTAGGTTAAGTGCTTGCCTTGGCTCAGGTCATGATCCCAGGGCCCTGGGATGGAGACCCTATGTCTGGCTCCCTGCTCAGCGGGAAGTCTGCTTACCCTCTCTCTCTCCCCCTCCCCCTGCTCATACTCTCTCTCTTGCTTGCTCTCTCTCTCTCTCAAATAAATAAATAAATATTAAAAAAAAAAAAAAAGGAAGAAGAAAGAAAGGAAGGAAGAAAGGAAGAAAGAAAGGCACCCTTTCAACTTCTAACTTCTTGGCTTCAGCCCTAACCATTCCTTGCATTCCCTTGTGACAATGTGAGTTCTGTCCCGATTTTGATCTCTACTTTTTTTTTTTCTCAGTTCTGTCTTGTCTCCTCCTCAGTATTCTTTCCATTAGACATCTCTCATGCCTGAATCACCAAGCTATCCCTCTCTTCCTGCCTCTTTCCAGTAGGATTTAAAGTTTAACTTTAAGTTCAGAAAAATAAATTTCTTTCTTTTTTATTCTTTATCTTCTCCCATCCCTGTTCATTCTTCTCCCTAGGCCATCCTCACAGAGGATGAACTGAAAGAGGAAAGAATGCAAATTAAAAGTGCTGGTACATTTCCTTTCTGCCTTGCCTGTTTCGTAGAGAGTTTTTCCACACCTGCCTGCTCTCCAGCAGGTAAAAAAAGGGGGAGGGATATTTGAATTTAGACCTATGGGGAATGGGCCAAAGGCAGCTCGTCCAGCCTTGCTTTATTATAGGCCACCCAGGTCGGACTCTCACCTAAATAAAGGAACTTTCCATGCAATTCAGCTTAAATCAAGCTGGAGGGGGTGCAAAAGTCTCATAAGTGTTGCCTTAATTGTTTTCGTCATTACTGTTCATAAATTTTCCCCATGGCACTACTTTGGCTCTCTGGATTCAGATGCTAGATCTACTGCTTACCAGCAATGCAGCTCTAGGCTCCATGCTCTTTACCTCAACGTTGTCACCTCAGAACAATACCTCACTCATAGAGTTTAGAAGACAACAGTGTGGTAACCGAGACTCATGTCAAGCATTCAGATATTGAAACTCACAAAAGCAATGTCAATGTGTAATTTGATTTAAAGCTAGATGTTTTAATACAGCTGAGTTGTACCAATTACTATCTTCTGGCTTGAGCCCTGACCGGGTAGACAGAAGCAGGTGCAGTAAACAAAAACACTTTCTAAAAGTCAAAAGTACTTTTAAACAAAACTAATAATATATTATAAACACAAGAAATTACTTGAAATGAGTGTTAAACTAATTACAACATAAAAACAATAAGTGTTCTGAAAGTTGTAATCGAAATCAAATCTCTATCAATAGTGCTTACTAAGTATAAAGAAGGCCATATATTCACTAAGCTATTTTTACTGAGTTTTTTTTATGCAGTTGTGACAACGACAAAATGTTTGGAATTAGACATTATGATGAGTGGATTAGCAATAGGATTATTTTTAAGAATGCATCTATACTTCATAAATATATTTATCTGATTGATTTTATAATCTCTGCTGTATCCTTAGCTTTGATTGGGTTTTGATTCCTCCCGTATTCAACTGTGAAGAGGAATTGAACAAGAAAACCTTGGAGTTAGCAATATATGAGGTTTAGCCTCCATATTTTAACGAATGAACCTGAGAAAATTTCTGTTGCAAACTCAGACCAGGGCCTGTATGAGATTCATGCGTAAGTGGGATCAGATCTCCTCTCTACTCATTGTAGAAAATGTACGAGAGACTCACTCAAAGCACCCCTCAGCTCCAGCTCCAGTGCTCCCAGCCATGATCCCCCTGTTTCTGACTATGGCTGCTTCAAGTATTGCACTGGGAATTTACATCCCATCCTAAACTTTGTCACAATTATTTAACCTTATACACTTCAGTTTCTTTAATGATAAAATGGGAATGATAATTGAACTATCTCATCCAGCTATTGATAAAATTCAATCATGGAATATATGGAGTATTTGACATAATGTCTGGCCTAGAGCAAGAAAGCAAGTAAGTATAATTTTAACCAGGCACAGGCAGGTACCACTCCCAATTTTCAAAGATATTCCTTCTATTCTTTTAACATAGAAAGCAAACATGTTTCTTCCGTGTCGAACAAGCTTTTACAATGACTTATGGATAGATTCAGCCGCTGAATAGAGTAAGGAGGGGGAGAAGTAAAAGAGAAGAGAGCTGAGAATGAGTACAAATGAAAGTATACCTTGGTTGGAAGTATTACAAAAATGAAAAAGAATAGTATCTCTTTGATACTATTTGATACAAAGTTTAGGCTTAATTCTAACTTTTCATGTTTTGATATTTCTGTTTACTTAAAAGAACAAGAAGACAACAAAACAAAAGAAAAGAAAACAAAACAAAACATAAAAACACTTCACAAAACATCTTACATCGCAGAACAGAAAAACTCAGGCGCATAGCTACGGTAGTGTGCACCACTTTGAAATTTAAAAGCACTATGCACAGATAAATCTGATTTCTATTTAGTCAAAGAATTCCTTGAGATTTTTCCAGTTTTTTAATTTTGCATAATATTTTACATATGGGGGTGCTCAAATCCATCAGAAGATATGTACAGTGAGTTGGCAAGTCTTTTCAGCCAAAATAAATACAGAAATGAAATAAAACTCCCTAAAGTTTAGAGATGATGAACAAAGAATTAAATAAACATTAAGTGCGGTGGCATGCAAAAGCTTGATACTTGGTGCAGAGGATAAAGATCAATCATTTCTGTGAGATTTATCCCTAGACAGAAGTGTAAATGGTATGTTAGGAATATACTCAATAATTTGCTGATCTGCAGATACTACCTGGGATAATATTGATAATTATAAGCAGTCCATTAATTTTTACATATCTTTCCTGAAAATATGTGCATAAACTGAATATAGAAAAGACAGATATTAGATTCACATGTTATTAGGGCAAAGGTGTACTCTCAGCAAGCAAACTAAAAGTTATGATAAAATCTCTAGTTATATATTGCTGCTTAGACACAAACCAACACACCTTCTCCCACTTCATCAGCACATCAGGCTTTTATTTCACTGGCTTCTGATAACAAATCAGTTAATAAGAGTAATATCTGATCTTGAAATTACAGCACAAAACATGGTTCTATTAACCCTCCATTTTGTCTTCTTGAGACAAACTCGGGAGGTCTACTTAGCAAGAGTGGCAAGGAGAACAGTCAAGTCTGGGAAGTCTACATTCCAGCAGCATGTGATAAATACCCAAGAGGGGGCGCCTGGGTGGCTCAGCAGGTTAAAGCCTCTGCCTTCAGCTCAGGTCATGATCTCAGAGTCCTGGGATCGAGCCCCACATCTGGCTTTCTGCTCAGCGGGGAGCCTGCTTCCCCCTCTCCCTCTGCCTACTTGTGATCTCTCTCTCTGTCAAATAAATAAATAAAATCTTTAAAATTAAAAAATAATAATAATAAATAAATAAATACCCCAAGAGAAGGACTGCTATCCCTACCAAAGACTTTCTTCTGCGTGGTGATGCTTGCAGTGGCAACAAGTAGGGAAAAGAGCTTCACCAACATTCAGTTCACTTTTCCTGGTTAGGAGCCTCTTAGCAAGCCAAGCAGCAACCCTGCAATAAACTGTAAGCAGTAAGGTTCTGCTCTGGCCTTTGAATTCACAGCCCAAATCCTTCCATTCTTCTGCCTGGGGTCTAAATACTCCTTGCAAATTCCTTTCCCAAATTTGGCCTTGACTCAGGGCTAGCTAGATTACGGGTCACCCTACCTTCACTATGGGATTGCTGTATGGCAGGGATCAGTATTCAAATGCGATCTCACTAGCTTATGCTCCAGGAGGTTGAAACTCCGCTCTGTCCAGGCTCACCTTAGCTGTGAGGTAGCAAGATTGGACTATCGCTGCAGCCTTTTCACTGATCACAGTAACTTCCTGCATGGCACGGGTTTTATTGAAAACCACCAACCTGATGTACTTTATGTCCACTTAATATACATGACAGATAAAATGGTCTATGCTGTATTAATATACTTTCTCCAGCGTGTGTGTAATGTTTTACATTATATTAATAGTTTATATTTCTGTTAAATACACATATAAAACAAAATAGTTTATTATGTATTTCCTTCTAAAAATCATTTCCAAATACATGCTATACTTAATATTGAACTCGTATATCCTCCCAAATTAAGGAAATAAATTTCACTCTTAAACAAAATTGCCCATATGTGAAGAAGAAAGACAATGTGTGTGTGTGTTTTCTCATTGGTTTTAATTACAACTTTCCTTTTCTCTGTAAAATCTGTTTATGATTTCAGAATAGTAACTTCATTATAAAGTGATTCCTGATGCTGATAAATTTAATTTAAATCATAGAAATAGTACCTATAGCATCATAGCTGTCATCTTCATTTATAAATTAATTTTGTTTTCTTTATACATTTTTACTTTCTATTGTTGATGGAATCTACCATGTTTTTTAATACTACCATACACTCTACACACACTTAGTGATTTAAAAAACATAACTTTATCATACTTTCACCGCACTTGTTTTTATACTTTAATGTAAACCTATTCCTCAATGTATTGATGTCAAAAATTTAAAAATAAAATAGTCTTAATGTCTCCTTATGAAATAAAATATTTTGGATACTTACACTTCCAACATCTATCCATAAGGCACATCTTTTGTTGACATGATCTTGAATTTTTGTTCATAGCACAAAAGGTAAATAAAAATAATAAAATAAAATAACGATAATTATTATTTTACATTGCCTTATCTATTCATCGATTCATAATTTAGCAATTTTTTGTAGTCATATTTAATAGCTATTTCTATAATATAGTGATTTTTGTATTTAAATGATTCTCATGCTCATTTTCAAACCCATTTTAATAAATCTTTCCTATTGTGGATTCTTAGGATCAAATTGCTCAGTTAATCAACAGAATTCAGAATCAAAGACTTTGTTTTAAATGTTGCTAGACATGCAGCCTCTTCCCTATTTTAGAAGATATTCCAGATTTCATCACATTACAGTAACATGGCTGGCTATAAAATTGTCACAACCAATTTCAAAAACAGTTCTATAAATATTCAGTTTTTTATTTATTATTGATTCAACAAATATTGATGAAATTCTGTAACACAGCAGTCACTGTGCCAGAATTTAGATAAAATAACTGTATAGAGGTAAGGAGAAGGGAATTATATTCAGAAAACATGTTTTGTAGAAGTTTTTTAGTTGAAGAAGCTGCCCTTGCCCTCTATCCCTATCATGAGTATTGAATTTTGCCAAATGCTTTTTTTCTTTTTTTTTGGTCTTACAGTATGAGTCTTTTATTTGTGTTATAGACTGTATCAAAGATTCTTAGTTAAGCTGGGATGAGGGAAATAATAAGTAAAGAGACAGTCACTTGGAGTGCCTTTAAAGAAAAAGAAAAAACCTTACTGAGGTACAACCGATGTAAAAAAAAAACCTACCCACTTAATGTCTATATAATGCTATATAATGTCTATATATAATGCTGTGGTCATGGTATCAAATTATTTTTCACATTGCTGGATTCAACTTGCTAAAATTTTGTTGAGCATTTTTGTATCTATCTTCATCAGAAATTTTTGTAACTTTCTTGTAATGTTTTTGTCTGGTTTCAGTATTAGGGTAATCTTGGCTTTACAGAATGAGTTAGAAGTATTCCCTCTGAATCTATTTTGAAGGGTTTTAAGCAGAGGTATGACTTTATTTATTTATTTATTTATTTATTTATTTATTTATTTATATAAATTGACATAGGCTGTTGTGCAAGTAATTAGTTAGAGGAAGCAAATATTTAAACCAAGACCAGATCGAAGACTTTTCCCCTGACTGCTGTGGGCTCGGTGATGCAGAAACAAGGGGAGGTGGAGCAATATTAATGGCCACAAGGCATATTTTGGAAGTGGAACCAATAGGATTTGATCAGAACTAAGTTCTATAGAATGAGCTAATGGCAAGAATCAAAGTTAACAACATATTTTCTCATTTGAGTGATTGGGAAAATGGCGGGGACAATTACCAAGGTGAGAAAGACTGTAAAGATATGAAATTTAAAGAGTAAACTAGCCTGCTTTTGCAAAACCTAATTAGTTTACAGTCTTGATTATGTTCCTCAATTCATCTTCAGGACTAGAACTCTAATTTAGAGTGACCTCTTCCTCCAATGAGTAGGCCAGGTCAGAAATGGTGTGACATTTCTATGTGTCTTCTCTCTGTCCCTACTGTTTTAAAACTGGGAGGCTGATTTCTTAATTCACAATTGTCTTTAGTCATTTGTAGGAATATTGGAAATATAAATTTTTTCGAATGGTTGATGATTAATTCTTATAGCATGAGCCATTTTCTTGTGAATGGGGGCCATGGATTGGCTGTGGGTATTCTTTGTTTCAAAGTGAATTCTACAAAATGTTGTATATCAAAATATGTGGTTGTCATTGTTACCTAGTTTTAGGGTTGATGAAAATGTCGTTTTAATTTTGCTTCTTTTAAAAATATTTCAGGAATATTTTGGAGGAGATAGAGAATTAGAAGCTCGTTCTAACCGTGCCACCTTCCCCCTAGTGACAAATGCCTATTGATTAAATGTATTTGTATTTAGACTCATGGCTAACTTCAGGGATGTGCATAAGAATAAGATTTTAATATAGACCATGTGGCTATTGAAAACATCTGCCATGGCCATTCTTTACAAAATGTCTAATTTGGAATACAATTACTAGAGTTGATTATGTAGAGCAGAACCGAAGTGAGAGTAGGCATTAGAGAACTTCCATTTAATAAACTTATTCAATATTAAATAAAAAGTATCTTCACCAGCAGGCTGTTATGCAGCCCAAAGCACTCATTTTAGAGTTTAATAAAATAAGTCCAGAGGAGTTTTTCTTGTTAAAACATGTTTTATATATAAGTTTAAGCTGCCTGACTTAAAATAACCTTATAAGGACTAAGAATTAGAATAAAGTCACAGAAAAAATATTTTGAGAATATATTCAGAGATTATAGGCTTTCTTTGCATTCATTAGACAAACCTCACGTGACTTAAATAAAAAAACAAAAAGTGACTATTTTCACATTTCAGAAATGATAGTACATTCTGATCTGAGAATGATTTATGTGATTTGCCTCATAACTCTGCGTCAAGTAAAACAAACACCAACTTGGTGTTAGTTCTAGTTGAATAAAAAATTCAACACTTAGACTTTCATTATTTCCAGTTGAGAATTACCATCACCAAGAGAATCTGTTTTAGAAGAAGAAGACCAATATCTATTGAGTGCTAAATTTTATGCTGGGTGATTTACATGTATTATCTTATTTAATTCGCATAATGAAACCATTGATCATCTGTATTATGTAAGATATAAACGATTGAGCAGAGAAATTAATTAAGCTATGCAACTTAGGACAACTTGGCTCTGAAAGAGCTTACTCTGCTTCATAACATCAAATTGGGTTCATTGTTCCTGAAATACAAAACTAGAAGTTAATTGTGTGATATTCTCATGCATATATATTATGACGTAGTTGATCGTAATGCTTTTTTTTTTTTAACACAGCTAGCTACCCAAGTCAAAGTGTGTTCTTGAGTTAAGAGTGTATTACAAAAAAAAAAAGAGTGTATTACAACAAAACTATATCTGGTTACTAAAGCATTATTCCATGCTTTAATAAATTGATTTTTTTAAATTAAATTAGAAGTGGTAAAGCATATAGAGATAATTTTATAAACTTAAAGTAAATTTCTTTATTCTTAAGGTAATTTTACATTGCTTAATAACAGTTTATATAAAAATCTATGTTTCTAATAAAGGTCAGCAGCAACTAAACCCACCAGGTAAAAAAATAAATACAGTTTTTAAAAGAATTTCAGATAATTAAGTTATTTAGCACAATTGCAAGATAACCTAATTTAAATAGTTCACGTGTAAGCAGAGAGAGTCAATTATCATATGGTTTCACTTACGTGTGGAGCATAAGGAAAAACATGGAGGACATTAGGAGAAGGAAAGGAAAAGTGAATTGGGGGAAATCGGAGGGGGAGATGAAACATGAGAGACTGTGGACTCTGAGAAACAAACTGAGGGTTTTGGAGGGGAGGGGTGTGGGGGGTTTGGTGAGCCTGGTGATGGGAATTAAGGAGGGCACATATCGCATGGAGCACTGGGTGTGGTGCATAATCAATGAATCTTGGAACACTGAAAAAATAAAATTAAATTTAAAAAAAATAGTTCGCATGGCTCTAATGAAAAGGTAGTCTTTCCCTATATTGAGTTGCAATGTATGCAAGTTGATTGAAGATTCAACTAATTATGCCTAACTACAGTGTTTAGCCACTTTTATTGTGTATATAAATCAGAGGTCTCCTAGGAAAGCAGAATAGAGAAAGTATTTGAAACAGTGGGAATTTAATGCAGGAGATTTGTTACCCTGGTCATGCAAGATCCAAGATGAACAGAGGGCAATGAGGTAATGCAAAAATCAGAAGCAAGTACTCTTGAACTAGAGGACAAACAGGTAGAGATAAATCATGGCAGAAGCATGCACCAAATAGTCTTGCCTTCCCTGTCTAAACCCAACAGTGAGCAGCTGGCATGAGGGCTTGGAAAGTATAGCCCTAAGAGTCTCTTATCTCAGGATAGCTGGGCCAGGAAGATGTAGAGAACACATCTAGAAGGGAATGGACCATAGACTAGTGAGGCTAGTTTTTTTATTGATGAAGAACTAAATTACATTGCCTCTTTATCTTATGTCCCTAAACACTTCAAAGGAAGTTGAGATTGTATATTTTGACTCTTTTTTTAAGCTATTAAGTCACAGTATCTTCAACCAACTTTTTTCATGAAAAGTTGTCCAGATATTTTCTTATTGTCATCTTCTATTATGTTTTAGTTGGTCTTACCCTTACAAAATGTGTTACCACATGCTGAATATAAATTTACTGCAGTACATGTAAGTGTAATTAAGATTCCATAAGAAGAGAATGCCAATTTTATTTTCAGAAAAGAATAATCAAAAGAACTTTAAAAAACAGAATAATGATAATGTGATTCAAAGTTAATGGAACAAAGAAACCAATATTCATTCTTCAGCAGGATTTTCAATATTTAGTCTTTTCCCCAGAAAGGGTGTAGACTGATAAAAATACAAAGGCAAATGGAGGACTGTAGGCATATCTGCCACCCCTTTTTGTGAATGATATTTTATTAAAACAAAGTATGCCCATTTATTTATATATTGTCTTTGACCATTTTGGTTTATGGTGGCAGAGATGAAGAGTTGTGACAGAGATGATTTAGCCCACAGAGCCTAAAATATTCACTAATTGGCCCTTTATAGAAAAACTTTGCAGACTTATGACATACATTTGTGGGATTTTCTTTTTTTTAATTTTTTTATTACGTTATGTTAGTCACCGTACAGTACATCGTTAATTTTTGATGTAGTGTTCCAAAATTCATTGTTTACATATAATACCCTTTGCTCCGTGCAATATTCTCTTTTCCTTAACTGAAACTTCCTTTATTAGAAGAGGTTCATTTTACTCCTTATATCACCTGGGAATAGAAAGCTACAATCACATAACCAATTCCATGCCCCTCTATACTCAAGAAACCAAATATATGTGGTAGATTTCCACTCCATATAAGGAAAATCCATTAGAGCCATGTTCAGAACCAAATTAGGTTATTTTGTAATTGTGCTGATAACTTATTTATCAGGTATTCTTCAGAAAAGGTTATTTTTAAAATTTTTCTATCAGGTGGATTTAATTCACATTTTTATCTAATAAGAGTTCATATTGTAGCTAAGATTGTGTGTATCTTTTTCTGTAGTCATTGTCTTTTTCATAACCATTGCATAGTCATTCGATAGTCAAATAACTGATGCCTTTGAATTGAAATTCTTTCTAGTTTAATATGTATTTCCATAATACAAATTCACAAGCAAAGTTAATTATTCTTAATCTGATAAGTACTTACTGTATATTTATCATTGTGAAAATAACTTTAGTTTGAATTCTGTTCTAGGGGTATGAATATGATTATAAATGAAGCATTAATAGGGACATATATTAGGCAGTGATCATTTCAGCTTGGACATGGTAGAACACAGTAGCATATCTCAGGAAGTTTTAGTTAAAAGATGATTTCAGAATGTTTGATTATCAGGAAGCATGCTTTTGAAATTAATAGATAAAAAAGTTATACATTATGAAATCAACTTCTAACGATTGTATTAAAAATTCTTAGTGAGTCCACTTTTAAATTTTATACCCAAACATTTATGGAATGTCTACTATGCAGAAATCATTGAGTATATAAAATGAGTCTGTTTAATTGCCATTAAGACAGCAAAAGGAAAGAGAGGAAACAGAGAGTGGTTAAAAAAAAAAGAAAGAAAAAGAATATATTGGGATGTCGATTAAGTGGCATGCATCCAACTCATTTTTAATATAATTCCTCAAAAATTATATTTAACACAGTTAACTCTACAAAGCACATATTTTATTTCACATGATAAACAACTAAATATAGTACCTACACATTAAAGGACATGGAACTTAATTTTACGTATCTTTATCCTTAACTGTGAAATTGAAAAGGTAACTCAGATTTAGTAAATTATTTGCTTTTCTGTCTTTTTCTGGACTGGAGCCACAATTCCTAGCCTGGATTTTACCCTTTTATCTGCCACTTCTCTGGCAGCCCGAAGGGAAGTAGAAGCAAGGAGTGGGGCACAGAGGGAGTGCTTTCCCTCTCCTGGTGCCCCTCTCTGAACTGTATTCCTTTCTCAGATGCTATTTCAGGCTCAGAGCTTCAAGAGCTCTCTTCAGGAAACGGTGCCTCACAACTCACCTATTGGCAGTTTCAGGGAAACCCCTACTGCCACTTAAATAAATGTGGATGCTGTCTGATGGCCTTGGACTGACTTTGGCGTTTGTTGCTATCCTGGGCCACTGGTGGTAAATTAGAGTGTCCCACTGAGATAAAGCAGTTATCTCAGCCTTCTCCTACCAGACATATACCTTCCTTAGGAGGACCTGGAAGCCATGGTTTTATTATTTCTAGTATTATTTCTTACCAAATTCTCAAATTTTCCATAACTCCCATCTCAATAAAGTTTGGCAAGAATTCCATTTAGGGCCAAAATGGGAAATAATTCACATGCCACGATAATAATTATCTTCCTTAAAGACACTTCAACAAAATTCTTGGAGGTTAGCACAGCTCAATTTGTTTCTGCTTTAGAGGAACACCTTTCTCTTGTGTCTATGTCTCCTTTCTCTTACGTCTGCTCCATTGTAGGAAGTAGTAAGCATCTGTTGTGTTTTTTTTCCTTCCAATATCATGGCCCATGTTGCCACTGGTGACCCACCTGAAATTGTCTCGCAGGGCCATTGTCTTCTACACAGTAGGGTCTGAGCCATAAGTGGGACTCTATCTCTAGCCTCAAGTGTGAAGCATATGACACCATCCAATTATCCAGTCCATTTTAATCTCTGCAAACACACATGCACACATACACACGGTAGTGATTGGCTCAGGGAAGTAATGTAGTCCTAAGTTGGTCCACTTAGAGGGATAGTTGGAACTGTTATTATCACAAAAGGAAGCTTTCTTTGCATGCTGGCTCTGAACCCAGGAGGCTATGAACATTGATCTTCAGCCACCATAGAAAGAATACATCATTAGAAATCAGAGTTTAGAGAATCACAGAAACTGTGACTTGATGACAAAATTTGACCCCTGAATACGATGGTATCTGAAATTAGGATTAAATACAGATTTTTCAGTTTCTGAACCTATATATATATATATATATATATATATATATATATATATATATATATTTTCTGCTTAAACCTGATTGCACTGAATTCTATGTCCCTTGAAATTGAAAGATTGCAATGCAGATGTTAACAGATCAGTTTGTCTCCCTTCAGGCTGGTCGATTCCATTACATCAAGTGTATGCATGTTTGTGTGGGGCGAGGCGGGGGGGCATCTGTAGCATAAACCACTTTCTGTAAATAGTAAGTACTTATAATGTGACCAATTTCAAGCAACTCACATGATGTCCCCAAACTTAGAGTTTGGAAGAGATGGGCAAGATCAATTATTTTGAGTCATTACAGCCATTCTTAGCATGTGACACAAATTATAATCCCTCCTGGACATCCTCCTTGCCCTCTCTTAGAGTTTATGCTCAGTTTTAAAATTTAGTAGATGGACCTCTAATTTCCAATCTGGCCTGTAAAGAGCTTAAAAATCAACACTCCATCTCAACAGTAGGTGAAAACTTGACAAATTGAACAATATTGATAATTCTTCTTAGGTCCAGCAGACAGGTGAGGCTATAGGGTGGACTGCTGCCCCTAAAATTGGAGAGACAGATAGACTGATAATAGAAAATCAAAATTTGCCTGAGCAAAAATGTATAAACAAAAGCCTCCACAGGAACCCGTGCTGGGATAGGCAACTCTCAACTATATAATCGATGAATTACTGGAGGCCCAGGGTACACAAGTCTGACCATTAAACACTCAGGACACTCAGTCATCAAGGGATGCCATACTCTTGTTAGTTTTACCTCCTGGAGCTCTATAAAATCCTCGATGTGACTCTCAGGGCAAAATCTCATGCTTCTGGTAGCGCGAGGGGCAAAGAAACCATTTCAAAACACTCCAAAGCATTCTGTTCTTCTTAAAAAGGTCTTCCCTCAGGAGAAACTATTTTACCAGAGCCTAACCTGCTGGGGTTTTATCAAAATTAAACTGAAGAAAGGGAAATAACCAACTCTAGCCCCCTCCTGTCAACCTGTCTTTCCCTTCTGAGGAGAAGGACCCAACTGAAAAGCATTGATGAAGTTCAGGTCCAGGAGTCAGGCTTCCCAAAAGACCGGTATCTAGTTGTAGGAGTTCGAGATGCTTCCTCTCCCTCTATACTTTACCACTACTCTACTAAAAACCTATTTTCAGTAGTTCCTTTTATCCAGAATATTATATCTGCCTTTCAACAACAAAAAATTTACAATGCATAATAAAGACAACAGATGCAGTATGAAGAAACTAAAAAAGCATCAGAATATCTGTTATTGTATCTGTACTCATTTCCTGTCAATCTACACAACAGTGTGACAACCACACAGGATAATTTGTTGCAGCACCTCTGGGCTTAGTAACTTAGCATAGAGTCCCACATCTTATAGACCATCATGTAGTGAGGGATTCATAAAACACTCACACACACACACACACACACACATATGCAATGAAGTTGGACTAGAATCTCTGGGCTCTGCTTCCCTCACTCTACAACTACAATCCTACTAATAACATTCTAGATGCCTCTATTATCAATGTCTATTGATAATTGAAGTTTCCTATTGCTTTATATGCTTGCCTTGACATCTTAGTGCCGAGTTAAGGAATCGGTATATTTTTCCATGCTTTGATGTAATCATGCTGTTAATAGGTGTGGTTTGAAACATAGCCAAATTCTTTTCATTTGGCAAAGACAGAAACCAGAAGAGAAAATTTAACCAATCCCTTAGGTTTTTCATTGGAAGACAATAGTGGATATATTGGAGGATTTTAAATGGCACTATCTTAGATTAAAATATTATTACTAACCTAAGTCACCTTTCAGTTCCTTCAACTGTCAATTTAAGAAAGTTGCAATAGTGGGCTATGTAACAATCCAACTTTTTTTTTTTTAACTGTTCTCTTTTACAATCAGATACCATATGTGAAGGAGCATATTCAATTTTGAAAAACCTGTTTGCTTACAATTCAAGCCAAATGCAATTCTCACTAATTGCTTTAAACTATTTTACAATAAGGAGGTTTTAAAATGTTGATCCCAATATGTGTTTAATGTGAAAAGTTAAAATGAAATTTTAATATATTTCTATACTTTAATCCTGGAATAATTATCCCTTGATATTTGTAAGAACCAAACATAATTAACCCTAAAACACAGTTTCAGATTTGAAGAAGAGAATAATAAAAAAGGTAGTATTAGAAACAGTAAATCAAAGCTAATGAAGCAACATTAGCACTTTTATGTTGTAGGTTCTAATTAGAAAGTCTGTTAATGAAATTGGGGCATTTACTTAATTGCTGTGAACAATTATTTTCAAATTAAGCTTGGCAATTAAATAGCATGATTAAGCTCAGAGTAGTGGATTTAGGTAGGGGTATGTTAACTGTTTTGCATTCTGTATTATCTATGGCAGTTTAAACTCTGAGTATCTGCTGATTAACAAATGTAAATGGCATGCAGTACTTCTTGGTCCTGGTGATTTATGCAAAGAAGTTTCCTATTGCTTTAAACATTTGCCTTGCTCAGTAACTTAGAGCTACTGGAACCCCAACCTCCAACCTGCCCCACTTAACTTAAATAGATTTTTTCCTTCCTATAAATGTCAAACTTCCTGAAATATGCTTCTACATTTATAGCCTCCATGTGCTCTAACTCTTGCTTTTAGTTTTCAGTACCATTACAAACAAAACCAATCGCTACAAAATAGAAATTTCAAATTCGTTTAACACTAATTCAAGATTATTGGATCCTTAATGACAGTCTTTGAGATATTTATTTTAACATTTTTATTATCCAGGTAAAACTGAGTTTCAGAAAGATTTCCTAAACCCTCTCGAAGACACACCATTGACAAATAGCAGGATGGGAATTTGAACATAAGTTCATTTACTGCATACCTTGTTCATCTTCTGTGAAATGGAGCTTCCTCTCATTATGTCCATTAGCAAGGAGTCTTCTGATTGAAATGGGAATATTTTTTACATTCTCCATTTTACTGGATTTCTCAGAATCATTTCATGCTGACCACTCTTTCATTTCAAAATACCCCTGACTTTCAAATCACCAAATTCTCCTAGCTGTGTTTCTATATCCTGGATATCTCAGTTCCATTTCTTTTGCCGGGTTTTCTTCCTCATTCCAACTCCTATTGCTTAACCATGTTCCCTTCTCAAACTTTATATTTTCTTCAGTGCTAAGTCACAGGGCTTGATTCTACAATAAATTATCCTGAGCAGTGGCCATTTGTCTAATTATTATCTCAGTTCCAAATGTACTCTTTTTTTCCTCCTCTGAAAACAGAGCTGGGCCCTTCAAATATTTGACTTTGTTGGCTAGCATGATTTTGAACTTGGTCAGAGGTTACCAGTGGAACAGCAAAAGAAAAATAGGTATTTAACTTCCAGGGCCCTTCCCTGGACAAGTTCCTGCCCTGAAGTTTGTCTGGCATTCAGCTCCCTTACTAAATGGCTTTTTCAGCATGGTTCCCGCAAGTGCGAGGCAGTCAGCTGTTGAACTCAGCAAATCTCATATGGCTTTGCTGAGTTCCAACATATGGCACCTCCTGGGGGCCAGCTTGCTCCAGAATCAGGGAGAGCCAATTTCCAGCAATTTCTGCCAGGAGAGTTCCTCAGATTCCTCTGGCACTTGATGCCAAGAGTCCAAAGCCTTGCCCTTTCCACTGAGATCTGGATCTCAGGTTTGGGGATCTATCTCAGTCCGGGTGTAATGACTTCATGATCGAGCCCTGAACTTCCTATTCTGTACTCTTCAGATTCTCTCTCTTCTTATTAGTAAATCCCCTGTGAACTTTAAACCCCTGGTATAAAAAATAGTCATTTGTATTAAACTTTCCCTTTTCAAATTACAATATGGCTTCTGTCTTGTGGTAGGACCCTAAATGATGCATCCACAGATACCTAAGGCTTCTTCACAAGTTCAAAATTAAATTAATAATCTAACCCCAAGCAAGTTGGAGTTTGTCTTTTCTCTATTGCTAGTCATCCAAGAAATACGCTTTGAGTGGAATTTAATTTCTGTTGCTTTCTCCTAATTAAGCCATATTCTCACATAACATGCAAGTATATGCACGCATGCACACACACATACACACACGCACTCACCCACTCAATCCTTGGGTTTTGTCAATTTCAGGATAATTCTAAATCTGATACATGTGGCAGAAACTACAGATCTTCATCATTTCTTTCAACAAGGATTGTCTTTTATTTTTTCCCACTGGAATCACTTTTGTCAATATCTTGCTTGTTTGTTCTGTGACCAAACTATTTTAGCAAAATTAATACTGTTGGCACTCAAGTATTCCACCTTCTCCACAACTACATCTTAACTTCTGAGTGTTGCCTGAGAAAAATCACACAATTAGGCAGTGTGGTACAAAAACGGATTCTCGGTCTTGCAACCCCAAGGAAGCACTCAACAAAGCAATCCTAGTCTCATATTTACCACCAAAAATTTTGGAAATGCTCTCCGCACTTCTCAAATCTCTAACACATTTTTCTTTGCCTTTACCTCCTATCACAAGCTATTTGGAGAGAGTATCAAAGTATTACTCTATCCATAAAATTTTTGTTCTACGTAGTTTTTTTCCTGATATGCCCCCATCCCACTTTTTTTTTTTTCATTTCATTGATATCGTAGATGAAGTATTTCACTGTTGGATTCTTATATAAAATAAATTTCTGTTTTATAATAATGTTTACTTCCTTATCTTAACCATTTCAATGTCTTTCTCTGTGCCCATCCCTTCTCATCAGCATTTATATATTTTCAAGTCTATTCTATTATAGAAAATAACAATACTCATGACCACCAACATAATAATAATCTCGTCCATCTCGTACATTCTCATTCAACCTTCCCTTTTCCAAAAAACATCCCTAATATCCAACTTCTTGATCAACCCAGAAATCTGGGATTCCTTTCTCTCACATCTGACCAATCACAAAGAAGCTTTATTCTAAACTTTTCTTAAACCTGTTTAGTTCTCTTCATCCCAAACCAATGTTTTCCATCAAATTTTACCTGAAAATTTCAAAGCTTCTTCTATTCATTCTTAGCTAATTATGCCAGTTTCAGATTAATGCCTTATATCATTTCATGATGGTTACAGGAAAAAAGACTAGAATCCTTAAAAAAATTCTACTGAAAGCTTTAAATTCCCTCCCCTGTCTCCCATTTTCTGTCACCTCCTTCCTTCTCTACTTCACGGGATTCCATTCAATTTCTCCATATCCCGGTGTTTCTGAGTCTGTGATTTTCCCTCACACCCAGATACTTACAAACTTGTTTCACTGGGTCCATGTTTCTAAGGGTGAATAATTACATTTACTTTAATTTATTTTTCTCAATAATAAAATAGTACTGCACATATTTCCACTTAAAAAATAGAGTGGTATGCAATCTGAGTGAATAATAAGTAAACTTATATAAGGGGTTGTTGACTTCAGATAAACTTGCTAGTTTACTAGCCAGTAATTTACTTACTAGCCAGTAATTCATCTGAAATGTTTTGTTATCTGTGTCCTTTTTTAAGATAATAGTTAGTTTTATTGTTTTCTTTTTTTAATATGTTTTATTTCCATATTGAACTCTAGGTTGAAGATAGAAAGCATAAACAATGATCATTTTGAATTATAATAAGCTAATAATAATTCTGGAATCAAACAATAGGATGATTGTCATATCTGTATGTTGCATTTATTTTATTAAAATCATGTACATCACTTCAAGATGTCCTAACTTTTAAAACCACTGCCAGTGTTAACAAGAGAAAAAAAAAAACAAAAAAATAGTGATTATATTTACTTATTTTTATATATTTCTTGGGAATAAAATATATGCATCCATGAGGTCTTAATTTGCTATCTGTGCTTTTAAATAGCAATCTAACATCGTCTCCACTATCTCATTATTTAGAAACCAAATATAAACATTAAGATGAAACACTCATTTATTTTAGCCAAAAAGGAATAAAAATGCAAGAAGCAAAAACAACAGCTTATGAAAGCATTTTATCTATGTTAGACACCATAAAGGATAATTATATTTCAGTCTACATTTTATTATATAGCTAGTCCTACACCTCCCCCAATAATCTATTCACAATATATTGTTTATTACCATATTATTCTCATATTTTCTTAATTATTTAAAGTAAGCAATGTGCTTTCTTGTTGTTAAATGGCTCGAAATTGCCTGTCTGAAATATGTATTAATACACTGTATTTATATTGCTGGAAATTATTTTATTAAAACACATTCACAATACAAACTTTAATTTAAAAAAATTCCCTATAATTTATAATGTATCACATAAAATGACAAGAATTCTTAAATTCTTCAGAGGATTTCTGTAATTATATCGTACTAATCAAGAAGTTCTCCAGCAAAAATTTTTTTAAAATACTGAATTACTACAAAATACCATGTTGTTTTTGCCTTAGGGCTTGAGGTGTTGATGTTTCATCTACCTTGAAGTGTCTGCTCTGCTTTTAGGCTTCACCCACATAATTTCTACTTATTTGGTCTAAGTACAAATATCATTCCCTTCAAGCTTTCCCTGGTTCACCATTCTCTGTTAGGTTAGTACATATTTGCCATTATGGTACCTTGAAGTTACTTAAAAAAAAATACACATAGGCTTATCTGTTCCCATTTGATTTTGTGGAATAATTTAGAGTTCAAAGAACTCTACCTGCTTTTTTTTTTGTACTGTGTATACCTCCCATTTAGCAAGGTTATTTTTTTCTTTTTCTTTTCTTTTTTTGTATAAATGAATAAATAGCCTCCCAATTTATCTACCTGCTTTCAACTTGTCCTTCTCAAATTGTTTATTTTGCAGCCACTAAAGTCATCTACCAAAAATTACTATATTGTACACCTGAAACTAATGTAACACTGTTATATTAACTAACTGGAGTTAAAATAAAAACTTAAAAAAAAAAAAAATTTAAAAAATAGTGCTAATTATCCAGTCAATGGTTTCAGGTTGCCTAGAGTAGAAATTGCTATTCTATATGTTTAATTGGGGATTTACACTGGGGATTTAATTACAGAAGCAGATTTTTAGTTCATGGTCCCAGGGGTTTTGATTCTACAGGCAGAGTGGAACATAGTTGGCTTTTGGACCAATCTTTGACAAATGCTAACCTACCAAATAAAATCTGAGTTCCTTTGAATGATATTGGACGCCCACTGTTTTCTCACCTAGCACTCATTTATCATGTGTCACTCTACACAACTGTTTGTAGTACTCCATACTTACCATGAACTTTCATGTGCACCGTTCATGCTTTACTTATGTTTGAAAAATCAGAAAATTAATTTCAAAATTGAGGATAAATGTAAGTAAATTTCCCCCACATTTTCAAATTTGCTTTCATATTAAAGAGATACCATATATAGAAAGGCTAGAATGAATGCTCTATACAATACACTGTTTTTGCAAAAGTATTGTATATGCCTAAATATACACTATCAGACCATAGAACCCACTTGTTTGGTAGTATGGTTATAGTCACAATATAAATTTTAGAATACATTCCACTCTCCAGGATGCACCACCTGAAAAGTCAATCTATTTCTTTTGCTATGCTTCTGTAGTTATTTTATTAATAGTCATCTTTTGATACTTTTGGCTGTTCCAAGTGGACTATGTGTCCTTCTAGCTCAGAAACTGTGCTTATTTATTTATTTATTTATTTTAACTAACATATAATGTAATATTTGCTTCAGGGGTACAGGTCTGTGAATCATCAGTCTTACAAATTCACAGCACTTGGGGCGCCTGGGTGGCTCAGTGGGTTAAAGCCTCTGTCTTCGGCTCAGGTCATGATCTCAGGGTTCTGGGGTCAAGCCCCGCATCAGCCTCTCTGCTCAGTGGGGAGACTGCTTCCCCCTCTCTCTCTGCCTGCATCTCCACCTACTTGTGATTTCTCTCTCTCTGTCAAATAAATAAATGAAATCTTAAAAAAAAAAAAAAAAAAATTCACAGCACTCACCATAGCACACACCCTCCCCAATGTCCATAACCCAGCCACCCTATCCCTTCCCCCAGCCCCCAGCAACCCTCAATTTGTTTCCTGAGATTAAGAGTCTCTTATGGTTTGTCTCCCTCCCGATCCCATCTCGTTTCATTTTTTCCCTCACTTCCCTCCACAACCCCCAGCCTGCCTCTCAAATTCCTCATATCAGAGAGATCACATGATAATTGTCTTTCTCCTATTGACTTATTTCACTTAGCATAATACCCTCTAGTTCCATCCACGTCATTGCAAATGGCAAGATTTCATTTTTTGGTGGCTGCATAGCATTCCATTGTGTGTATATATATATATATATATATATATATATATATATCACATCTTCTTTATCCATTCATCTGTTGATGGACATCTAGGTTCTTTCCATAGTTTGTCTATTGTGGACATTGCTGCTATAAACATTTAGGTGCACGTGCCCCTTTGGATCACTACATTTGTATCTTTAGGGTAAATACTCGGCAGTATGATTGCTGGGTTGTAGGGTAGCTCTATTTTCAACTTTCTGAGGAACCTCCATACTGTTTTCAGGAGTGGCTGCACCAGCTTGCATTCCCACCAACAGTGTGGGAGGATTCCCCTTTCTCCACATCCTCACCAACATCTTTCATTTCCTGACTTGTTAATTTTAGCCATTCTGACTAGTGTGAGGTGATATCTCAGGAACAACTATAACCAGCAAATTTGACAATCTGGAAGAAATGGATGCATTCCTAAAGACATATAAACTACCAAAACTGAACCAGGAAGAAATAGAAAACCTGAACAGACCATAACCAGTAAGGATATTGAAGCAGTCATCAAAAATCTCCCAAAAAACTAGAGCCCGGGGCCACATGGTTTCCCAGGGGAATTCTATCAAACATTTAAAGAATTAATACCTATTCTCCTGAAACTGTTCCAAAAAATAGAAATGGAAGGGAAACTTCCAAACTCATTTTATGAGGCCAGCATTACCTTGATCCCAAAACCAGACAAAGACCCCATCAAAAAGGAGAATTACAGACCAATACCCTTGATGAACACAGATGTAAAAATTCTCACCAAAATACTAGCCAGTAGGATCCAACAGTACATTGAAAGGATTATTCACCACAACCAAGTGGAATGTATTCCTGGGCTGCAAGGTTGGTTCAACATCCGCAAATCAATCAATGTGATACAATACATTAATAAAAGAAAGAAAAAGAACCATATGATACTCTCAATAGATGCTGAAAAAGCATTTGACAAAGTACAGCATCCTTTCTTGATCAAAACTCTTCACAGTGTAGGGATAGAGGATACATACCTCAATATCATCAAAGCCATCTATGAAAAACCTACAGTGAATATCATTCTCAGTGATATTTGAAAAAC
>CM052895.1:117967454-118002593 GCA_028534135.1 Potos flavus | reverse complement strand
CTATAACAACCTTTTTCTTTTAGTTAGTGGTTTAATTCATTTATAGCCACTCTAATTACTGATATATTTGTGTTTAAATATGCTGTTTTATTATATGTATTATGATTTTTCCTCTCCTATTTTTTCAGATGTACTATTTTTTTTCATTTTTCCATTTTTCTTTTGGTTTACTTGTTAGTTTTTAGTTGTTTTACTTTTAGTTACTTTACATTGCTTTATCTAAAATGTATAAGATACAATCTTGACTCATTAAAGGTAAAATAAAATTAGCATGTTTCCACATTGCAGAAATTGCAAATATATTAGAATTCTTAGAACATTTTGTTTCAAATATTTCTCCATACCTTTGCTTTCTTGTGAGTATGTTTTTTAATTAATGTGCACTTTAATTAATTTAATATATATGAACATAATGTATAATTTTATATATTATACACACACACACACACACACACACAATGCGGAGATTAGGGGCACCAACTCCAGTGCAATCGAAAACCTGAATATAACTTTTAACTTCTAAAAAAGTTTGCTGATAGCTTACTATTGACCAGAAGCCTTGCCAATAACCTAAACACTCAAGTGACACATATTTTGTACATTGTATGTATTATATACTGTATTCTTACAATAAAGTAAGCTAGTTAAAGAAAATATTAAGAAAATCGAAAGTAGGAGAAAATACATTTACATTACTGTACTGCATTTATTGAAAGAAAATCTGCGTACAAGTGGACCCACAGAGTTCAAATCTGTTTTATTTATATGTATATATATGTATTTAATATAGTATATACATAAATATATATAAAGCTCCAAAAGACATGAATAGTTCTTGTTAATTTTTTGATCTACCCTCCTATCTGCTCAGCACGTCACTCCTTGAGCCTTCCTCTATCCCCATGGTTCTGTCATTGTTTTCCAATGCCAGAAAATCTTCTTGCAGCATTTCCTTTAATCAGAGGCTTACACAGCTGACTTCTCCCAGTTTTTCTTTCTGAGATTTTACTTTGTCTTCATTTATGAATGATATTTTCACAGAGTATTGAATTCTAGGTCGGCATTTCAAAGATGTCACTCCATTGTCTGCTGCTTTTATTGTTTCTTTGGGGGAGTCTTTGAAGGCAATTGCCTTTTTACTGGCTTATTTTATTTTCTGGCTGCCTTTATAATTTGTCTTTGTCTTTGTTTCTGGCAGTTTTACTATGATATTTTGGTTTCTGGTTCGTTTTTGTTTTGTTTTATTTTTTTCTCCCTTTTGGTTTGCTTTTAGTTATTTTCTTGTAGCGTGCCTGATTATTTTTGCCCAAGACCCAGAAATTATGTATGGAACATTGCATGACAATTTAAAACTCTAATTGTGTTTTCCTCCAAAAACATTTGTTGAGAGAATCAATTAAACAGCTGTAGTTGCCTGAACATAGACTGACATGATCCGAGGCTGGCTTCAATTACTCTGAGTCCTGGTCTACTTGCTTTTCATCCAATCTAACATGTATCATTTTAGGGTCCCAATGGAAATTTTGGTGTGTAATCCAGGACCCTTCTCTCAAGTTGGCCTCGAATTCCAGTTTATGTTCTCTCATCAATCCTGTCCAACTGTCCAAAACTCTGGTAAGTTCCTCAGTCTGTCCACATCAGGTGATTTCAGCTTCTCAGAACCCCACCTCCTTAGATTGAATCCTTGAATGGCAAAGTAGAATCAGGAGGCTGCCTCACCATCTTGGCTCCCCTTCCCTCCAGGAGAGCGGACCTCTAGGACTTCAGGGACATGAACTTCAAAATGAGGCATGTTGTATTCAATATGCTACTTTTCAGTTGTTTCTGTGTAGAGGTCTGTCCCATGGCTCATTTCCCTTTAGCTTTGGCCATGCAAAACAACAAATCCAAAATGTATGAAATCATAACATAGAGCTGAGATAATGATAGACACACGTTTCTATATTTTAGTGAGATATTCATTACGTAGGATTATGGAAGAGATATTTTTTTTCCATTATAAAATTAAATTCAGAATACAGTATAGGACTTACACGATGTGTTTTTAACATAAGCTACATTTAAATTTCTGGAATATACAAGAGAAATTAAATGAATGGTTATTGGAATAATGCAATTTTAACTGAAACCATGCTGGATCCAAACATGGACAAATTAATTTCACAATCATTTATTTCCAGACTATCTCTAACAACAAACATCTGTTCACAAATTGCTTTGTGACAAATGTATAGGTTAAGCTTATACCTGGCACAAAGTAAAGGCTTAGTAACTATTAATGTAATTAATTCATGTTCGTTGGCTAAATGCAGCCTCTCCTATTGCAAGCTTCTTGTGTCTTAATCTCATGCCTTGTTCTCAATTTATAGATTTAAGCTTAATTTCCACTTTATAGTTTTGCCCGTAGAAAGTACTTACTTAGTAAGTGTTAATTAAGGGAATTCGAGGATAAGTTAAGTGAAAATAATAAGATTGTGTTATATGGTGTGTTGTATTAGGATGCTTTGGATTTAAGTAACAGAACTATTTTTAGGAAACATGGTTTTCTAAAAATAAAATACTAGAATGATAGAGAATAAGAAACCCTTCAAAATATAAATTTTATTATATTTCCTTTCAGGAAGGACATATAAACTATGTGAGAAAGGAATTAGTTTCTTTTAGGTACTGGGGTCAGAATGACTGCCTCTTACTCATTTTGAGCTTCATCCAGGATTCCCAGGAGAAAGGGACAGAATCTGACCAGACCTAGTTGAGTCATGTGACCTAACTGTCAATATCTACCATCCTATGTGTTGCACTGAAACTCAGCAATAGGTAATTATGGAGGTAGTATATCTGAATATATATAACCACTATCTTGGTCGATTCTGGCTGTTATAACAAAGTGCTGTAGACTAGGTGACTTAACAAAGAACAGAAATTTATTTCTCACAATTCTAGAGGCTAGGAGTCCAAAATCATGGTGCCAGCATTGTCGCTTTCTGATGAGAGCACTCTTGGGTTGCTGACTTCTCATTGATCCTCACACAAGGGAAACAGCAAAGGAAGATTTCTTGGGTCTTTTTTTAAAAGGGCACTGATTTGGGTGCCTGGGTGGCTCAGTGGGTTAAAACCTCTGCCTTCGGCTCAGGTCATGATCTCGGGGTCCTGGGATTGAGCCCCACATCAGGCTCTCTGCTCAGCAGGGAGCCTGCATCCCCCTCTCTCTCTGCCTGTCTTTCTGCCTATTTGTGATCTCTCTGTCAAATAAATAAATAAAATGTTTAAAATAAATAAATAAATTAATTAATTAAATAAAAGGGCACTGATTTAATTCATGAGGGCTCCATCATTATAACGTAATTACCTCCCAAAGGTAATTATGCTTATTCCATTAAGCATGTTCAGGGACACTATCTCCATAACTTTATTCTGTTTAAATTCAAACTATTTTTCTATAAGATAATGAGTTTTATTCCAAGATAAGAGTAGCATTAAGCCCTATATGAGGAAGTTACATGGAGTGTCTTTTTTAATATATGTGCCATGAGAACCTGTCTGGTAATTAATAGAATTTATAAGTAAAATTAGATCTTAATATTCTAGGGAATATCAAAAACATGGTCAATCTGTTCTAGAGGTGATAGAGTGTCACTGGAATCCTGAAATCATGATTGTTCAGATATGTAACCACTGGAATAGTACTTAATTTCCTCAGGACTTATTTTCCTCATTGATAAAATGCTAACAGTAATAAAACCTATACCAGGGAACTGTACAAAGAATTGAACGAGATAATATTTTTAAGCTGAATGTTTGGTATATAGTAAAGACATATTAAGTTACTATATCTAAGTTAAATATTTAATTTAATATTTAATTTAATTATCATATAGTTCAAATTAATTATTTAATTTTTAATATACTTAAATTAGCATTTATTACTAGTATAGTTGACTTACTAGTACTGATAGTTGCTCTGAGTGAGGCCATTGAACTCGTTTCTACTGGGAGTTGTGGCCAACCAAATACACTTTACATTATAAATATCCTGTTCGCACATTAGCACTATGTAGTTTCAGGTAGAGATGAAATTCTGCAGCATAGGTCCATCAAGCTGAAATGTTTGATTCGCTAATGTACATGCACAGAGCTCACACATGAGATCATATTTTCTAATTCTCTTACTGGACAATGCTATCACATGCTTGTCATCATGAGACACCAAATAGACATTTGTACTCCATGGGGTTTTTAATGGATGTACAGCCCTAACAAGGCAGTGCGGCCCTTATTACAGGTGAAATAGGTAGAAACAAATTAACTATTGAGTATCAAGAGCAGTTGCTTCTGTAAGGCAGAGAAAATGTAAAAAGATACCAGCTTTAGGTACAAGACCAGTATTTGAACTCACAATGAAGATTCTAAACGCCAGTAACTCATTGAATCGGGTGAACTATTTGATATCTGACAACTTTAAGGTGGTGTTAAACCACAGGAAATTGAAACATTAAACTTTCTGGTAGTTACAAGCCATGATGACCCTAACAAATCACCACAGAATATTTCAAATGACACGTAATAGCTCATAATTCATATACCTGAAAGTCAAAGGAGCAGAGGTTTTTGCTGTTGCTTGCGTTTTAATGGTCTCCATGTTCTCTTATCCGTTTGCACTTGTACATTGAAACGTAAGTAGTTACTGCATAATTACCGCATGAGGAGGGAGATTTTGAGAAATTAATACATTAGAAGTCAAACTGTTCTATAATGCAGGTGATCTTAGGTGAAAAATTATGCTTAAGAAGATTTCTGTTTTTATTCTTTTTGGCAGATCTAAGATAAACTCGGTGTCTTCTGAAATCCACACAATAAAAAACAGATTGCATTTCCCAAAACTAGGTGCACAGATCTATAAATAAATGTCTCAGGGGACAATTTTTGTACAATAGAGATTCATTTAAAAAAAGAAAATGATGTTCTATGCATCATCTCCCTCTACCACAGAAATGTACCTGCATCTGAGTACTTTATTATTGTTGTTTTAACACTAATAATAATATTATTAGTATCACCATCTTATGCAGTAAAGCTTTATAAACAATGGAACCTGAAATATTTTAATAGAAATTATACAGTTTCGTTTTATGTTAATTACAGAAAAGAATGACTTATGTACGGTATCTCATAATCTAATGTTATAAAACTTCAGTAACTATGATTAGGTTCCTATGCAAATCATGCCTAAAACTTAAAGACACTTTTCAGCTCAAATTATATGTCACACCCTTGAAAACTCATTTAAAGTATTTTTCTTCTTTTGTTCTATTGTTTCTTTTGTACAAGGTTTTGGGAATAATAACTAAAGAGTTATTTATTTATTTATTTATTTATTTATTTATTTATTTACTGCTACACTTTACGTAAGAGGTTTAGCATTTTAGAGCCTGATAGTTTGGAGTTTTCTGGCAACCATTCTATTTTTTCTGACACTTAATCTGCTATTTAGCAAGAAAGAGATATAGAAACAAGCTACTTTCAGAAAATGCTTTGGGCAAGTGAAAGGAAATAGCAGGGAATACTTTTTTTTCATGATTGTAATTGGTAAAAGAGTTCTCACACGACAGTGTGTACAGGGTGGTGAGAAAATATGTATTTAATTTTAAGACTATTATTTGCAACATATTCATTTCTTATAATGAATATTTTAGACTATTTTTATTATTCACACATTTAAAACCAAAGGTGTAGTGTACATTTTCGTATGACAGAATGAAAAATATTGCCTCATAATCTTCAATATGTCTTTGAACATTAATTTTAAGGGGGGATATTTTCAATAAATAAGACAAAAAAGAAAACATTCAGAAGTAATTAGTAATAATTTTTGTGGAAGAAAATACCACATTATTTTTAACTGCACAGAGCCAAGTATCATTACTAAAAACAAATAATAATTTAGAAAGCAGATTGCCCTTATAAATATTTATCAGCACATTTAATGAAATGTTTGTTTAATAAAAAATAAAATAGTTTGTCAATGAATATGAAATCTTTCAGCTTTGCAAATAATTACCTTTCAAAATATCTTAAAGCCAATCAAGGGACTTTCTGCAAAATTCCGTTGTCTATTTTCAGTCACTAACAAATATTTTTTCGACCACTTAAAAGATTAGCAATGCTTCTTGGATATAAATACTCACATTAAAATAAATAGATTGATTTTAGTGAAAGGGCCAATTTGAATAGTACAAAATTCAGTGCTCGTTTTGGCAGCACATATACTAAAATTGAATAGTGCAAAATTCAGCTCATGAGTATAAGAGCTCTTTTGTCATAAGAAATCCATGCGAAGCACACAGCCCTGGGGCAAGGAACTCTTTAGTGGCCCTATTGAGAAAACAGAATTTAATCAGCTAGGATAGTTGTGTCCGCCTGGGCATTTTGGAAGACCTATAGAAGAAGGACAATCACTGGGAAAGAGTGTGTTAGTTAGAGATTTACTTGCAAAGAATGGTGGAGAAAGGAAGCAAGATGGTCCCAATCGAATAAAACAAATACAATTTTTACTTAATGTAGCAATCACAAGATTGCCAAAGTTAGCAGGTTTACAAGAATTGTTTATCATGAAAGTAAGAAAAAAAAAAGAACTTCTAACATTATAATCGTATCTGTATCAGGGTTCACCTATTTTTAGACATCAACATTACAAAAGTCAGCGTAAAGTTGGTTTATAAAGTCTAACTTAGATTGAAGGTGCTAAGCTGCATTGATTGAAAGACCTATGTAATTAGACAGGGTGACCTTGCGTTCTCTGGTTTCATGCTGCATATTTGGGTTTGCTGACTGAGACATATGTACACTTAACTCTCCACAAAGGCAGCAGAGGAAGTTTTCTGTTTTGTTTCTCCTCAGTCTCCTTGGCCTTGGCCTCTCTGGAGCCTTCACATCACAGGGTCATTAGCCCCTTCTTGAACCACAGTGTTCTTTCAGTTTCTATGGCAACATCCCCTTCAATTTGCTTCTTACCTTTCTAGCCACTTCTCTTCTCTTTCTTGTTTTTCTGTCTCTCCTTGATCCCTGAGTCTTTTTAGCTTCTATTTTGTTCTGCTGGTATTTTTGTTTTGCAGTTTATAAATTTTTGTCTGTTTTTAGGCCTCAATTCTCATATAATGGACAAACATTGCACCAGTCATGGACAATGTTCTTTACATAAGTGAAATCATACTTATTTTCTCTTTTTTGTCTGGTTCATTTTGTTCAATATCATATTTAGGATATCTGCCTCTATTAGTACATGTAGTAATAGATCATTTGTTTTGATTAATATATAATATTCCATTCTGGGAAAAATAGTCTATTTTATTGTTGGGCGTTTGGAGAATTTGCGATTTTGTGGCTACTCTGAATGTTATTGCTATGGACAGTCTAAAATATGCCTTATGGTAAACACATGTTTTTACATGTGGATCTATATCTCCATGTGGAATTTCTGATTCATATATTCTGCTTTAGTAGATACAGCCAGAGAGCCTTCCAATGTGGTTATACTTCTGCCCACCACCAAAGTAAGAGAATTTTGGCTTTTCCACCTCCTCCCCAAACTTGGCATTGGCTTTCTTTTTCATTTTGCCACTCTGATGAGTGGGTGGTGGTACATCATTGTATTTTCAATTTCCCTTTCCCTTATAACTATGTTAACCCTCTTGTCTTTTGTCTGTGTCCATACCGAGTTTTTCATCTTTTTCTCATTCACTTGTTGAAATTCTTTGTATAGTCTGGATATACTCAGTTGTAAACAAAACAGCATCATTGTGCCTAAGTTATACCTTACTTTTTACCCTTCCAGTTCTGTCTTTTGATAAAAGAAGTTGTTAACCTTAATGCAGTGCAATTTATCAATTCTTTTTCTTTCCAGGTTAGCACTTCATTTTCTGCTTAAGAACACTTTGCCTACTCCAAGACCACAAAAATATTGTATTGTCCTCCAAGTCATCATTATTTACTCATCATATCTAGGTCTAATTCCATCTGGAATTAATTTTTTTGTGTGTGATATGAAGTAGTGGCTAATTTTTTTTTGGCCACATGGATATCTGATTGATTTTTTGCCCTATTTATTGAAAACACCATCATTCCCTTACAGCACTGCATTGTCACCTTTATCATTAATCAAGACTGACATATAAAGTCCTCTTCCTTAGAGCTGAAGAGTGTTGGTTTAAGAACTCACATTTAATTATGTCACAAAGTACAGTCTGAAGGGTAGATCTAATTGAGAAAACACACGAGTAAAGGACATCACCCACAGAACACATAACATGATGGTAATTGGAGTGAAATGGAGAGAAAAGATGGATGCTATGTATTTAAACTACAATTCCAATCTGATTTAAGAACTCAGCAAGAAGTGCAACAAAAAAAAAAATTCAGCAGTAAGTAACTTCAAGATTTGGATAGCAGAAGAGGAAAGTTGATTTTAAAATGTTTAATGAGCATAAGTTTTATATACATTGTGTATAAGTTTCTGGTGAGTGGCATAAGTGGGATTGTCTAGGCACAATTTGAAAACACAATGCCCTGACTCAAATTAGAGATCATTTGCACAGAAATGATTATTGAAGTTTTGAGAGTGGAGGAAATTCTGAAATTAGGGAATAAATACAGTAAAACAAGAATACCAATATAACCATTCTTGTATTCATTCATTCTTCACAAATAATAATTAATATAGTCAAGTTTTACTACCATGAGGATGGTTATATGTTACCCATTAATCAAAAATCAATTAAGGATGATTTTATTTTCCATTTAATATTTGCCACATAAACCATTATGCACAGATCAGTATGAATGATTATAAAAGGGAAGGAGTCTAGAAAACTAGCATATCATTTAAATTTCAAATCTAATACTATTTATTACAACCTTGCCAGTGAAAAACACCACCACAATAATGACAAAAAGTATTGTTTTTTGCTATCTTTTTTAGAAGAAATTGAACTGAAAATATTTCCATTTCTTGAGTAACTTGTAGCTTATGGGATTGATGTATGCATTATTAGAGCAGGCAGCTGCTCTATTAATGTGATTTAAGGAAATCTAAGGAAGTCTTCCTTGAATAAATTAACTCCCAATTGAATCTTTTTAAGTTTCCAGCATTAGTGGTTTTCCCTGTGGTCTTTTTATAGAGATGTACACAGAGAGTTAGGCATTATATTTCCTTGGAGAGGTAACATTATCTAGCTAATGAATTAATAGAGAACAATTGGTTGCATTTACCACCACTACCCATATTTGTACATTAAATAACTAGATTCTGAAAGGAGTACTAAAGTAGAAAACTGGGAAACATAAGCAACAAGAAAAGGCAGGAAAGTCAGAGAATTAAAAGGCAGAATTTTTCATCTGGATTTTGAAGTGCGGCAAGAAAGGTCATGTAAAGAGAAATGAAACTGTGTGTTCGTGTATGTGTATACACAAACACATGTGCACACATATAAATTTGTTTATAATCCTTCATTTATAATCTTTCATTGTATTAAGTGTACTGAAATAATTTTTTTTATTTTCTCAACATATTATAAAATTTACGATATTTTGATTCACCTAAAACTTTGCAGTTTCTAGGTATGTATAAATTGGGTACAATTTGCATGGATTTGTAAGTTGTACCCTAAATTGTAATCTAAAACATAAATTCTGGTGTTGCCACTTCACCAGCAAGCAATTACATAAATCTTTCCTTATACAATTTTTCTTTGATTAACTCTATTGTTATCTTTTTTTTTTTTTTTTTTCTTTAGATTTAGTGAAGCTTTTCAGCTCTGGTTGAATGCACCTCCTCATACTAGTTTCATAGTTCATTTTATTTTATTTTATTTTTTTAAAGATTTTATTTATTTGACAGAGAGAAAGACATCACAAGTAGGCAGAGAGGCAGGCAGAGAGAGAGGGGGAAGCAGGCTCCCTGCTGAGCAGAGAGCCAGATGCAGGGCTTGATCCCAGGACCCTGAAATTATGACCTGAGCTGAAGGCAGAGGCTTTAACCCACTGAGCCACCCAGGCGCCCCTCATAGTTCATTTTAAAATAATACTCTCTGTTCAAAGAAAATGGATAGCAATTAATCATTTAAAGGATTGGCACTTTTACTTAAAGGAATATTATGACAAACTCTATTTTTTTTTAAAGATGTTATTTGCTTATTTGACACAGAGGAGGGAGCAGCAAAAGCAGATTCCCCACTGAGCAAGGAGCCTGATGCGGCTTGATCCCAGGACCCTGGCATCATGACCTGAGCCAGAGGCAGATGCTTAACTGACTGAGCCACCCAGGCACCCTGACAAATTCTAAAATTTTACATCTAACATAAAATACCTCATTTTGCTGAATGTAAAAGAGATCTTCTCCTCTTTGTACATTCCTATACAGCTGTTCTGAGAAAAGAAAACAAAACAAAAACATTTGTCTACCATATTTTCCTGTTGTTGTAATGGCCATTTATTATAACACCTTTTTTTTTTTCCTGTTTCTTCCTTCTCTGCTAGAACTTACAATTTTGAAAGATCAGGTTTTGGGTTTGGTTTACTACCTTTCTTCATCTATACTTTCTTCCTATAAGGTCCCATAAAGGCAAATGGTCTTAAAGGATCTGTTGATCACAACCCCCAAATGTATATGCTGACTTTTGAATTCCCTCTTGATCTATAAATATTTATCACTGCCTACTTGAAATATCTACTCCGATGCCAAAATTGAAGGCTCCTTAAAGCTCATTTTCCACACCTTCAACTTCCACATTTCTCTCAATCTTCCCCATTATAGTAATCCAAACTATCATCCTCCAAGGTGCCAGCCCCCCATCCCCTGCCAAATTTCCCTTTTAATGCCCCTAATCCCTTTTTTCTACAATCCAGTTAGTCAGCAGTTCCTCTTGGGAACCTCTCACGTGACAATGTCTCATCATTCCCTCTGCTTTTTCTTTTACCCAAGCCATCATTATCTCCAATGTACACTATTGTGGTGTCTTATTACCTGTTGCATTTGTTTCACCCATTTTTATGTAGCAGCATGATGCCAGCAAAATAAATAGATAGATAAATAGATGATAGATAGATAGATAGATAGATAGATAAATGTCAGACAGTAAAGATAATAATCTTTGATGGTAGAAGAATTAATTTTATGCCATAGTGAAATATTTGGATATATTCCTGCCTGTGTTAAATTGAGAAGCAAATAATAAATCTTAAACTAAGAAGAACTTGTAACTTTGGGGGTAATGTGTGGAAGGCAGAATTTTAGCACCATTGGAAACTTCAGTCAGTTTATACTACAAGGTACAAGGAGAAAGGGGGACTCTGAGAAAGAAAGAAAGAAAGAAAGAAAGAAAAAAAGAAAGAAAAAGAAAGAAAGAAAGAAAGAAAGAAAGAAAGAAAGAAAGAGAGAGAGAAAGAAAGAAAAAGAAAGAAAGAAAGAAAGAAAGAAAGAAAGAAAGAAAGAAAGAAAGAAAGAAAAAGAAAGAAAGAAAGAAAGAAAGAAGGAAGGAAGGAGAGAGAGGGAGGGAAGGAGGGAGGGAGGAAGGAGGGAAAAAGAAAGAAAGAAAGAAAGAAAGAAAGAAAGAAAGAAAGAAAGAAAGAAAGAAAGAAAGAAAGAAAGAAAGAAAGAAAGAGGAAGGGAGGGAGGGAGGAAGGGCTGGCCAGTTTGGAAATAGATAAGATGGGAGGGAAATAGAAAAGATGGGAGGAAAATAGAGTCAGTCTAGATATGCAGGACTGAAGAAAGACCAATTCTATCCTCATTCAGTAAAAAATTAAACTGGGAATGTGTTTGAGCCTTGTGGCTAAGTCTTATGACAGGATCCAAAAATCCTATGGCCATCATACCCACTGATAAAACTTTCGAATGGATTGATGGTTTTCAGTATATTTTTCTCTTTTTCTCTCTCTTTAATACGGCTGATTAAATATAGCCAACTATATCCTTGTGTCAGGTGTAATATGAAAGAAATAATCTGAAACAATGGACGTTTGGGACTATGGAACAGACTCTGTCAATATTCTACCCATATCCTGCTTGCCATTAGTATTTTACACCCTGGCTCATCTTTCAATTGCCAGCACCTCATTGGAGGCCCTGGAACCCATTCAAATCCCTCCTATGTGAGTCAGGCCAGACGTGGGAAAATTAACATTTTCTGAGAGCAGCCTACATACAACAACAACATATAATGACTTGTGCACAAATGTTCCAACTTGTTGCTTCTCAGGATGAATGACTCTAAAGAGCATGTTGGACATCTTCTCAGGTTTCTTCAACGGGATGAAGCTCCAATTGTAATTTTCCCCATTAGATAAACTTGTACTTGCTTCTTTCCTTATATATCTCACTTACTGCCCTGTTGGTAAGGGAACACCACCCTAATAAACTGCTTCAATCTTTTCATCAAGCTCTGCTTCTGGGAAAATCCAGACTATGGCAATTGGTACAGGAAATAATCTAAGAGATCTGAATGTCATGACAAAATTATGTAATTTAGTCTCTTGCCAGCCAGATAACAACAAAGGACATATTGCTGGTAGTAAGTGAGATGGCAAATTATATAATATTACAATTACTAAAACTCTCCCATGTGGTGAACTTAGGACTAACTTGTGACAAATTGGGTTCTGATCCACCCAAGTGGATATGTACTGGCTTGCATACCATGTCCAGCAATTGATAAAAATGGGAGTAATGTGAATAATATAAAACTACTGATTTCTTTCCAAAGATTTTATTTATTTATTTAAGAGCAAGCAAGCACGGGGAGGATCAGAGGGAAAGGGACAAGCAGACTCTGTGCTGAGCTCAGAGCCAGATGCGGCAGGATCCCACAACCTGAGATCATGACCTGAACTAAAATCAAGAGTCGAATGTTTAACTAACTGAGCAGCCAGGCGCCCTGAACCTATTGATTTTTAATCAAATTCTGAAATTAAGTATGAAAAAAGAGCAATATTGAGGCTCTGATGTTGGCAACCTCCTCCACAAAACTTTTGTGTTTGTCCTTGCTTCTACTGGGAAGTTTAGGATAAAAGCCAGGAAGTTAGGCTACAAGTAGACCAGATTCATCCAATCAGCAAGAGATATAATTTAGGATTTGGGTTTCAGTCTTCATGTGAGTTTGTCTATTTCTAATTTACCTAACTTGTAGACTTTTAATTCGCAGTATTCACCCAGGCATATTACTCCTGGGGAATCATAAACTTTAACTTTTGATTTCCTAGCCCTATGTGCCTCCTGAAAGCTGTGTTCAACTTCTCAGCCACTCAGACCATCTTGTAAATCAGTAAAGTTCTCCTGAGGACACAGTGGTTGAACTTACCTTTTACGTTCCGTCTTTTCAGACTCTTGCTCCCTGAAGTCTTCAGTATCTTGGAAGCTCCCTGATGAGTTCAAAGAGATATTCTGTATATTATATATAACATATAAGTATAAATTATTAATATATATAAATATGCTATAAATATAAGATTTTTCATAGTTATACCATTTTTATAAATATAATACTTATTTGATGGATATGAATAACTTCATCTATTCCCTTTTTTGCAAGATCAAGCAATTAATACCCAATATTAATCAAATTTCTTTCTTAGCTAGGATATTGCAGGTGTTTTAAAAACAAAATTATGAGTTATATTTTGACGAATACATATAAAAATTTTTAAAGCTTTATTGAATCATAAAAGTAATGAATGGGTATAATATTTACCGAATAGAATATATGACCTTTTCCTTGAAAGTGTCCTACCTGGTGTTAATACCCATCAAGCTACTGTAACAAAGGTAAATCTAAAAAACAAGGGTTGTCTGGTATTATGTGCCCTGAAGTTATAGTCTAAAGTTTATACTTATGTGCCACTTTGGTTTTGGGTGCATCACTCCCTCATACAGCTGAAATATTTTCCTCATGAGAAGAAAATTATTTTAATAGAGCATATATTTCTTAGAAATTACCACAGACTGCACTGATAATTTGTTTTTTTGGAAAATGTATGTTTACATTCTTTGGCATGGCTCACAACACAATTAAAAAAGTAGCTTGGGCTTCTTAAATGACAGACCATCCCAAATGACTTAATTCTGCAATTGGTTATGGTGAATTTTCCTCTTCCCTTACAAAAGTAAAGAAAAAGAAGCAGGGCAATTCTGAGATTGTTCTGATGGTTTGTGCTGTCATATGGACAAAATACCAATTCTTATGAATTTGTAAACCTAGCAATTGGCTAAGCTTTCAGAGTTGGCTTTCCTTTAAGAAGTAAGTTCTTGTATATTCTTAAAAGAGTTTGAGACTAGATATTTTAGATGAATTGGTTAAGTGTCGTTAAAAATTAAATTAAGTCATAAATAACCAAAATATTTCTATGCTATTCCCTGTTGTGTGAATGCAATTAATTATCTCTTAAATTAGGACATTAAAAAATTTATTTTTTAGCTACTTACATTCATTATTTTATTTTGCCTTGAAGAACTAGTATGAAAAAATGGAGATAGACAAGAACTTAGTTTGCCTTCCCACCATTCATTACCAACCACATAAAATTGATGACAGTAATCCACCAAATATACATTTCTAAAATATGCATTGCCCTTCAATAATGTTGTTTTCTCCATATTATTCTCTCATCACTCCCATTTGATACTGTCCTTTTCTTTCTGTTACAACTTTGTCCATTTTCTCTGCGTTATACAAGCAAACTTAATTCTTGCCTTTTATTTCCAGATAATTCTCTTTCCATCTTTGTAGTAACATGCAACCAACTAATATTTGAATTCTAAGTGGTGATGGTGTTCATCCTGATTGGCCAGTACCCACTGGTTGTTAAATACTTTAAATATCTCCCCTACTTGTTTCATTACACATTGTGATATTTTAATAATTAACTTAATTAGAAATACCTCAAGCCTGGGCTTTGAGTTATATCTATGATGTATCTGTGTGTGTGTGAGTGTGTATGTTTATACTTATCACTATGCATAATATGCATGTGTTATATGATACAAAATCTCATAAAATACAAAGTGATACATAATACTAAGGCATTTAGCATTTAAACTCACCTGAAATTGAACATCATTGATTATTTTAAGGCAAACAAACTCCAAATAATACATAGTATTTTAAAACAGGACTTAAAAAAAATATATATAATATATAATAAATATATGTATAATATTATTTATTATATATAATAAATATTATGTATAATATATAATATTTCTTATGTACTTTCCATAACTAGTTTTCAAACTTATGAAAAAATATATTTAGGCTAAAGACCTCCTATGGAAGAACCAGAAAACTAATCTCTCCTCCATCTAGTTTACTTCTAACAAATGCTAATAGATCCATTATAATAGATAAGCTGATAGAGTTCTCTCCTTTTTGTTTCTCCATCTTAATTCACTTATGCAAAGGTCTTTGCTAAGTATGTTTAATATTTTCTGAACTTATTTCCTTTCATATTTTGAATTCAAGATCTATTATGCCCTTCATCTCTTTTCCTAGGCCTGTCTCTACTATGTTCTAAGTGACACAAAAACATCCTTTTCTAAATATCACACATTGTTATCACTTTTACTATTCATGTCAATTAGCAGGAAGATTTATACAGAAAATCAATCTTGCTTTCAGAAATCCTGAGCAAGAAAAGTAGCTAGCAATGGGTACCAGAAGCGATGGAGAGATAGGTAGTATCTGTGGGTCATTTTACAGACAAGATTTGATATAAGCCAGTTGTTTTAATTTAAATAGACATATCACAAAGTATTCCCCAAGATGTGACCCACTGGCTCCCCACATCATGATTACCTACAAAATGATTGTTAAATATGCAGATTCCTGGGCCTCTCTGCAAAACTGGGTTTGGGGGATTGGATCCTGAGGATCTGCATTTTTCAGACTGTTCTGGTTAATGTTTGTACTTAATTAAGTCTGAAAACCACCATTTGGTGGGCACTTTGGCCACATCTTAAAGTTTCTCAGGGTTTTGTCTATCAGGCTGTCTTGAAATCAACTCTCCATTGTTTGTGAACTGGATGAATTCTACATTCTGTTGATGACGCCAGCCTTCCATTTAATTTTAGTATAACTTGTTTCTGACAGTGATAAAACTGTTAAAGTCTAAAAATGATTAATAAGACATTTTCAAAAAAGTAGGGGCTTAAAATTCTTGACTCAGACCTCATTCTGTAATCCATTAGCTCTGTCTGGAACTTGACACTTGCTGAGCTTCCTGAAGGCATTTCCATCCCTGGGTCTATCAGCACTTTGTTATAAATGAGTTGTGCTTAGGAAGGAAATTTCTGAGAAAGCTTTCAACATTATTATGCTAATATAAATCTTGGCCTACACATAGGGATTCTATCATTCTGTCCTTAGTTGTCTTCTTTAGACTTTTCAAATAATAACATTTACAATTGCTAGAACAAATGGCACTCTGTGATTCAGGAGTCCTTTGCCCATCTTTCAACATGGTTACAAGTGTTATTTGGCAACCTAATTTGTCTTTAATCCAGTTTTAACATTATCCATCATAATGCAGTCTCAACACAGACAATAGTTTTTAGCCCTGTAACTCCAGTATAACAAAATTTCTATAAGGTATAGAACAGTTTCTATTAATTACAACTGTGTTAAAAAATATATATATATGGCAACCCAAGAAACTGCCCATACAGTAGTCCTCCCTTATCCACAGTTTCAGTTATCTATAGTCAACCACCCTCCAGAAGCAGATGATCCTTCCTCTGACTTACTGTCAGAAGGTCAATAATAGCCTAATGCTATGTCACAATGCCTAGATCTTTCACCTCATTTCTTCTTATCACGGAGGTATTTTATTCATCTCACATCATCACAAGAAAAGTACAGTCCAAGAAGATATTTTGAGAGAGAGAGAGAGACCACATTCACATAATTTTTATTATAGTATGTTGTTATAATTATTCTATTTTATCATTTGGTTATGCTGTTAATCTCTTACTGTGCCTCATTTAGAAATTAAACTTTACCATAAGTATGTATGTATATATAGGAGAAACATAATATATGTAGGGTTTAGGCATCCATGGTTTTAGGCATCTGGGGGTTTTGGAAAGTATCCTGTCCTATAGGTCAGGAGATGAGTACTGTACAACTATAATAAATAAATTAAGGTTTGCATTCATTTTAAAATTATTCACATACATGTTTCCAGGTAAAAATAATAACTTAAAGACCTAAAGTATGTGTAATTTTTTAAATGAATGGCTTAAGGTCCTACATATCCATGTAGGGTTATGAGGTAAAAATAAGCATACTAAAATAGACACTTCAATTAAACCAACAACATTGTGTTAAAATGGTTAAAGCCTTAAAATTAAATTACACTGGAGATTAATTACTATATTAAAACAACACAAAAAGTCATTGCTAAATATTATCTTCTTTTTCTCAGTGTTTATTCAGGAAAACATTGCATAATGAATTTATAAATTATTATTATTTTTAAAAGTTACCATTTATCTTTCCCAGCAGTTTTTATTTTAATAGTTTTTCTTTGTGAGACCATTGTGGAGAATCACGTTTACCAGCATTTGGATGGTGCTTCACACAAAAGTCCTGGAAGGAAATAGCTGTAATGCATTATTGGTCCTGGTATTGCAGACTGCTTTTGACTAAAACCTAATTCAGGGTGCAAATGTTTGTCACTCTAAAAATGTTTTCATTTTATTGGAATTCAGATATAACACTAGACACAATAAAATATCTTTTGGGTCCTTAATCTACAGAGTATGATTCATGGAAATGATATTTTCATTTTATTCTTTGTGAGCAATAAGTTTTAACTCATTGAGTTTTTAAAAGAATACATTGTTACCATGCTTCTCCCCTTTATCTGTTGAATATCAACTTTTAAGATAAGTTGACTATATCATATGCACAAATTTGATTGACATCTAGATTTAAGTGATACACTGTTTTCCTTTTTCCTTAAAGCAGATTTTCAAATTCTCCTGTATTTTCAGCTATGATGACAGTGAATTCTTAAACTGAAAGTATGCTAAAACATGAAATAATTTTTTCATTAAAAAGCCCTGAATTGTCTAATGAAGACGGCTGTATTATATGTCTGCCTCATACATTACTAATTTGGAATTTTTATATAAAGAGATCATATACATAATCATAATATAAATAATACTGAAAAGAATATTTACAAGTAGAAGAAACTCAAGCTGTCTTCAGGAATTACTGGTGTTACAGAAAACCCATTTAGTATTATAACAATAAAAAATATGTATTTATAAAATATCTAACCCCATTTCTATAACTGTTATGCAATAGAGCATAGAGATGAAATAGATGTACATATGATAAGAAGCATTTTGGTGTAAAAAGTAAGATTGCTGGATTTATAAAAGACTATTTTTTTATTTGAATCACATTATGTGCTTAATTTGACTATATATGTATAGGCATTTTAATCTCTCCACAACAATTTCCAGGCAATGGTTCATTAGTTTTTGTGCTGGGTTACAGATGAACTTCGGTAATTTATTGGCTATCTGTGTTCTGTCTTTCTCTCCCTAAAAGTACTTGAAGTATGCTTATTTTTCACAACTGCAGTCAGTTTCTAATCCCAAGCTTTTTAATGACTTCTGGGTACCCTGTGTTACGACAAATCCAAGTGACAGAAAATTAAGTGATTTACAATGTATGAAAACAATTATACTTACTTCATTTTAAATGATTCAGATTTAGAGAGATGCCATAGAATAAATTTGCTCTAGCAGTGAAATCAAAGAGTCAACTAATATAAGATAACTATTCTATGGAATCCATGGTTAATGAAGAAGCTACCCAAAGAAATAGTAGTGGTGCTTCTCCAGGATTTGGGGTGAAAACTGCAGGTAATACCCTCCAAGTACTTTCAGAAGAGATGACACAGTCACAAGATCTTTCTCAAGCTAAGCCTTCACATCCCAAGTTGATCATGACACTGGATGGTCAGGGTACATCAGGATGCATCAATATGAGGACAAGTTACTTAAAAGGAATGAACCCTGTACCTGGTTATAACCTCAGGACAGGGCCTCAAATGTCTTCTCTGCCCACGGTGATTGCAGATGAGAAGCTGGCAGCTTATGACCCACAGGATAGCTTTTCAAATGAGATTTAGGAGCAGTGAGTGTGGCACAGAAACCAGAAAAAAGAAGGCTTGCCCTTGGCAACTGTTGCCCTACCTGTATAATGGCAACCTGCAAAGCCTTAAGATCTTAAGTTTATTGGTAAATGTTTATGGATGCATCCAAATCATAAATATCAAAAATATACTAAATCAGACTTTCCCTACATCAAAAAGAATCTCAGTATTGTCTTTTTAAAAAACAGTTAACTAGGGGTGCCTGGGTGGCTCAGTTATTAAGCGTCTGCCTTCAGCTCAGGTCATGATCCCACTGGGATCATGCCCACATCGGGCTCCCTGCTCAGCGGGAAGCCTGCTTCTCCCTCTCTCACTCCCCCTGCTTGTGTTCCCTCTCTTGCTGTGTCTCTCTCTGTCAAATAACTAAATAAAATCTTAAAAAAAAAAAAAAAGTTAACTATATTGCAGTATAGAAGCATATCAAATCAACACATTAGACTCTAAACTTACACTTGTTATATGTCCATTATATCTCAATAAAGCAGGAAAAAAAGCAGCTATGACCTCAGCTCCACATTCTAATAGTTATCTTTGACATTTCTTGTTGGCTTATAACAAAAGTAAACTATTGTTTTTATTATCTAAAACACTGCAGATTTAACAGGTCAGTTTACAAAACCTCTCAGTTTTACCATCTGGCAATTACTATACCCCCAACAAGCCTCAATATGGATTCAGCCTCAAACCTGTATAAAGCCCAGGCCTACCAGAATCCCTTGAATTTTTGAAAAAGTTTTCATCTACAGATAAAAACTATTCTAGGGATCTTGTCCGATCTTTGAAAGTTGGGATATGTCATTTTCTTACAAAGATTTTCTCTCTAATGTGTCTAATTTTTTCAAATGTATTTATTAAGCAGTCTTAATATGGGTTGTTGTTCTGTTACTATGATAAAAAGTCTGTATAAAGAGCAGCTAAATTTTATTGTCGTTCAAGGCAAAACAAAACAAAACAAAACAAAATACAAACACACACACACACAAACAAGGCATGATATGTTAGCCCTGAATTTTAACAATATTTGCATAGTTATAATTGTCAGCACAAAGTTGTTCAACCCTTGTCATAGATTTATGTACAAATCCAGGAAGGCTTTTTTAGAATGGCACAGAGAACCTCCAGTTCCCTGTAGATTCATTAGAGGTGAATCTCAGCATGTAACATACCTACTAGTGGTCCAAGCATCAGAAAATACTATTTAATTACACGACAGCCTCTCCTGCCCCCTGCTATCCCTATGATGCTGATGACTCTTCTCACTGTTCTTGCTCTTTGGTTAGATCAGTTGGTTTCTAGGAGAAAATGTGGGGAGCTTTGAACCCTCTTACCTTCCCAAGAATAAAATTACCTATATTTCAATAATTAAAGAGTTTTGGAGAGAATGAAGGTAAACCCAACTTTTAATCAGTTCTTCTTATACAAATAACAGTGTTTATCAATAACCAAGGGCATAAAGCATGAAAAATACAATCAAGGCAGGTTCTTCATAAAAGTAATTCACCTTTTGACTGGGCTGAAAGACAAATGAGCTTGTATAAATATTTTAAAACATGAAGTAATAATTGACAAAAGTAAAAACATGGGATCTAAAACAATCCCCCCTAAGGTTTCAGGAAATGTATATAGGTTGGATTAGTACTGGAAGAAACTGAGTCTTGAGGAAATATTACTTCCTTTGGATATTGTGAAAAGGAAAATAAAAAGGATTATGATCTGTTCTATTACAATCAAAGAAATAAAAAGAACTTAAATCATATAATGATCCAATAAGACCATTTTACACAACATGTTAAGATTTAAAACTTTTTTTTAAACAATTTGAAAGCTCACAAAAATGCCTCTGAAATAACAAGGATTACAAACAGTAGGATCACACTATTGGCTGCCAATTACTGGGTAGTAGTAGCGGCTTGTCTTGATGTGACACAGCATGAATTTTTTTCCAGTGGATAATAAAGGTGATTTTTTTTTCCTGTTTTTTGTTGGTGGTTATATATAGTATTAGCTCAGGATCTGTGTTGTGGAACTGAAAGATACTTTGTTTTCAACCTCAATTTTTCTATAAGCTATTTCCATTCCCATTTTGTTTCCAAGATACTTAAACTAGTAAACTAAAAATCTAAATTGCTTTCCTCTAATTACTATAACTCTTTTTTTGTAAGTCAAGGTAATATTAATAGTAATTGAAACTGTTTCTTCACCTGATTATAATTACATTTATTTTTATGAGCCATTAAAAAAACTAAGTTGCTGGAATTAGCTAATTATAAAATGATAGAAAAAACAAGTATTACACAATTATTTGGAATGTATTTGAGGAAACTCAAGTAACGTTCTCAATTATATTCAAATGTAATGATCCTGATACTGTTTTTGTTCGGGAAAATAAAATTCCATGTTGCACGTAAATCAGTAGTAGACTTTTAGATTAACAATCTAGGATGAGAATTTAATAATTTGGACTAATGTTATTTCTATCATAATAAGGAAAAACAGGTTAGTTTTGAAATAATAAGAAACAACAGAAGAATTTTTGTTTTATCTATGTCAGTAGTCTCAAATTTTAGCATTGCATCAGAATCACCTGGAGGGCTTATTTAAAAAAAGAAAAATTGTTAGGCCCCATGCTCAAAGGGACTGATTCAGTATATCTAGGGCGGTGCCCAAGAACTTGCATTTCCAAAATGTTTCCAGGTGATGCAGATACCACCCACACTTGGAGAATGACTGGTAGATGGATTACTTGAAACGTTATTTGCAAACAGTAAACAAAACAACAATGATAAAAGTTTAAAATGCTGTTCCTTGTTTTATATTTTCACCTATGCAATGGCAATTCTAAACAATGCCAATGTTAGATTAACTCTTCCCATGGAGTTTTCATAGCTCCCAATAGGCAACACTTCTTCCCCAGTCACCACCCCACCTTTTTGAAAGAGAGAGAAAGAAGAGGAAAGGAGTGGGGAGGACAGGACATGGAGAGAGACTGATGTATATAAAGATAAATAGCAAGAACTTAGGCTTACCTGCTGTACACTCTACTGTGTCCAACAGTTTCCTGTTTTCTGAAAAAAAATGTATATGTGTGTATGTATATATATCAAACATGGCAGCTTTAATACACCATACATATGGGTTAGGACAAAATCCCGAATGTAGAATATACTGTTTTAACAACCCAATGTGTACCTCAGAGCATTGTGACTCCTTTTATTGGTGGAAGTGTGAGATACAATGGTTCCTTCTTTACATTGGACTGTATAGCCCAGACCATTGGCTTCCTAAGCATTTCACTGATAAGATGACTCCAAAATTTCATAGGATTTGTAGCATATTTGCCCTATAAAGTCCCTCAATGCACTTGTCATTTCCTCTTTGTCCCACCTTATTGCAAAATGTCATCAATATAGTGGATCATTTTGATATCCCTTGAGATGTCCAGACAGAACAATTATCTTTAGACAAACCAGGAAAGTTAGCATAGCTCTGGTGCAAAGATTGGATATATACACACCATTTTCCTACCTGCATAAATTTTAGCTTTTTTTTGATCCCCTCTTTTTGATAGAGATGACAAAGAATATAATGAGTAAATGTTCACATACCATGTATCTGAGGTTAGGATAATACTCTGTAGTGAAGATACCACATATTGAGCATAGCAACTGCAATTAGGGATCCTAATTAGTGGAATCTTTGGTAGTATACTGTCATTCTCTTGTATCTGTGTGGCTTTTGAAGAGGCATGTCTGATAAATTCAGTCAAGTTTATGCTGAGGAGCATTACCTTTGCATACTTTCCAAATTCTTCAGGGTAGCACTATTGTCTTTTATTTATGTATAGTAAAACGTTATTTTTAATTTACAATCATGGCACGGCATTTCAGACTGCCACTTTGATCTTGCCCACACTTACCCACAGTTTAAGAAACCAATATGCAGATTGTGCTATCTAAGCTTGTCCCTTAGGGACTGAGGGACAAAAATCAACAGGTGGGTCTATTGACCCAGTGAGCCGAGGAAGAAGTAGAACTAGGCAGACTGGATTTATTATTCGATTTCCACATATTTCCCTTTCTAACAAAGGGCCTTAAGGGTGTTCCATTTTCCCTACCATCAATATCAGTTAAAACTGTATAACAGTCCCCCAATGTATCAGGTATTTTCCTTTCCCAATGGATTCCTGCCTGACAAAATGGCCCTAGTTCCCACTGGGGAAGAGCTGAGGAAATCATTACTATATACACTGGCCATAAAGTTTCAGGACTATTCTTTTGAAGGAAATGGATTATTCTTTAGACAAAGGATTATGGGCCTAAAAAAATGTCTCTGATCTATAAACCGAACAACAGAATGTGACTTTTTTTTTTTAACAGAATGTGACTTTTTATTAGTGTGGCGCAGTGCAAACTCAAACAGCTTTTGTGTAGACTGACCAGTTAGTTTCCTTGTTGGCTTCTTATCTATCTTTCCCCTAGGGATGCTGTTTTTTGATTAACTACCTCTTCTGGCTCTTGTGGGAGTCAGATGCCCTTGGCTGCCACTCCAATCTTGTCACTAGTAATGACTGTGCCCTCCTTGATTCTGTCAGTTAAGAACTACCACTTGGCTTTTGTAATTGTATGTTCATTATTGCTATCAGTAAGCCAAGTTTTGAAATGGCATTTCCTACTTTGTCTCTTAAGGAATTGCAGGATCTAACAAACATGTGCTGCTAGGATCTGGGGAAGCGAAGGGAGGCCTGATCAAGGGCAAATGGAACATAAAGTTGATCAGGGGAGATACAGATATAGGTACAGATACAGATATATAAATATAGAATTTATAGAATACATCACTCAGGCAAGGGATCCAGTTGCAGATTGATCACTAAACTTCTCAGTGACACTGGGACCCTCTCACCAGGGCATTCCTTATTAATCTGGCCACTAGAATATCTCCTGCCCCTCCCCCCCAGGACATACTCATCGGGTGGGCAGTCCAGTGTTTCACAGTGTAATCATTCTGCTATGTCCTCTCTCTGAACATTTTGATCTATACTTCCAATTTTCGCAGTGGAATATCTCCTACATCTACTTTATTTAGTGTGGGCCATGGCCAGCCTGAGTTATGAAGACATTTTTGGCAGCACATCTGTACTGTTTCTAGGGTCCTCTCCTGGTGGTGTGTTTTAATTATGTATCTATATATCTATATCCATATTTCCTTAAGAGTCCCTTGTGCCCTTAATAGACTCAGCACTTCACCAGACAGGTTATGTTTTGGCTTAATCCAATTATGGAACATATGATGCAGAAGGCAGATGAAGGCAGACCGGCAGATCTTACAGAGACTGTTTTGACTCTCAGGGCAGAGGCGTTTGTGTTTTCTTCTTCAAGGAGAGACTACTATGCCCTAAAAGGAAGGAATGAGCCATTTCTTGAGATTCAGAAGACTCAAGCTCTTGTGGGCATTCAAGAATATTGAATGCATTATCACAGATGTCTCCATTCATTATCACAGAGTCCCATTTTCCCCATTCAAGGCTGGACTTTAGCATAACATATATATTTAGGTTGAGAATTTAAACTTCCCTGAAATTAAGCTCTTTCTATGATTAAGTTCTGAGCCTAGTTGTGAACTTTGTTTGCTCTCTAGCTGAAGGAGATGAATGTCTCCTAATAAGCTGCCAAATTTATCATTGGCAATTACATAAAGACTTCAAGTAATGATTAATCATCCTCAGCCTTTTTTTTTTTGTCTTTCTCATTAGCCATCCACTTCCATTGTCCTTATAATTGCTATCTCTGCTATATTTCTCAAATGACTGATAGAATACAACTGCTAGTGCATGTCCTTCCAATGGTATACCACCATTTTGCAACACTGGTGAAAAATTTTAAAAATACACTGCTAACACATGCAAGGGACAAGCACTGTTCATGTTTGGCCCTCTAGTGATGTCCTTATTACCAGCCTGCAATTTGTAATCCAGTTCCAACATCCTATCTTAGTGTTTGTTTTCTCAGCCTACTTCTGGAACCATCCCTGACTATCAATTTCTATAGGAAGAATACTCAGATGAAAATGAGCAGGCAATATATTTTTTAGCCAGTGCTCTAAAGATCAACATGTAAGGGGAAGAAGGAAGGCATGATTGGACAGAGGGAGAAACTGGATTTCAGTGCAGTATAAATAAATATCTCAGCTGACTCTGTATAGATATTGAAAATGGATGATCCTTCAGGGATGCGTGGTGTGAGACAAGAGACTAGATTTTGTACTTCCATGAGGATTAGTCACTGGATGCAGAAATGAAGGGGCAATTGAGGAACATAAATTTCTTTAGCAAAGGGCAATTCAAAAAGAGGGCTCAAAGCCTAGACATGTGATCCAGCTTCATTCCCAGCAGCTGGGAGAAAAATCCTCCCATTCTGAAGGAGAATTTGAATGATGCATTAGAGTGTCCACTATTATTTTTTCTTTTAAGATTTTATTTATTTATTTGAGAGAGAGAGCAAGTATGAGTCAGGAGTAGAGGCAGAGGGAGAGGGAGAAGCAGACTCCCAACTGAGCAGAGAGCCTGATGAGGGACTCAATCCCAGGACCTTGAGTTCATGACCTGAGCCTAAGGCTCAACCTGTCGAGGTCAATGCTTAGCCTACCGAGTCACCCAAGTGCCCCTAGTGTCCAATTACTTTTGCACACTGGAGGATTTCTCTTCTCATGCTATGGAGAAAATAATCAGGGTCCCAAAAATCTCTGCTTCAAGTGTACAGGATATTTTTAGGATTCTTGCTATGGCTCCAATCCTCCAATTAGGTAGTTGATTAGTTTCTCCAGGTTGCTATAAATAAGTCTTTGACGCTATCCAAAGGAGCTATCTCTAACTTCACACTGCCTTTCTCCGTTCCAAATCTCAAGTAGACAAAATCATGGTGTCCACTTTGTCTTCCTTCACTTATTTAATAATTGCAATTTCATTCTTTTATCTACCTACAGAAAATATTTCCACCCAAGCAATGGATTGATTCTCTTCTCAGGAAACTTATCCTGTGAGCTAACCATGTTTATATTGGATACTCCAGAGTTTTCCATTTTTGCATAACAAATTATTAAAAATTTCAGAACTTGTAAAAACACAAATTTGAAAAAGAAAAACCAACGAAGATGCTACTTCTCAATATCCATGTTTTAGGAATCCAAGTGGGGGCTATCTGGGTTCAGATCTCACATGAGGCTTGGGGTGTTCTTCCAAACTCATGAGATTGTTGGCAGAATTCAGTTTCTGTGATTGCATGACCAAAGTCCCTATTTTCTTCCTTGCTGTTCTCAGCTCCTAAAGACTGCAGTGAATTTTTTGCCATGTGTCTTTCTCCACAGCACCATTCACAATCTGATAGTTTACCTTTTCAAGACTGGCAGTATTGCAATTCTCTCTAATCTGTGGCAAAGTAGTCTTAGATAACATAATGTAATGATAGAAGCAAATATCCTATCATTGTTTTATAACATAACCTAATTATGGGAATAACTACCCCATTATATTTGCAGACCTCATTCACACTGAAAAGTAGGTGATTATACAGAAAAGGTACACCACAGCGCCAAAATTTAAGGGGTCATCTTAGAATTCTACATACAATATTGTATTAAATTTGTCATTATTTTTCTTAACCATCTTTTTTGGTGTGATTTTTCTTATATCTGTCTTTCCCTTACAAAGTTTTAGCTAAGACTACCATTCACATCTATATTGTTAAATCTAATTGCAGTTACAAATAATTATAATTAGATACCATTACAAACAATTGTAAACCATCATCTTCCTTGACCTCTTATCAAGATGCAACCTCTTGATTATTTCCGAAACACAATAATTCATTAAAAAGGATATGTATCATTATACATTCTAAGGCTAATGGTAGGACAATACCTAATAATTCTTTGCTCTTCCCAAGCAATGGGTTATGAGTATTTCTCAGTAGTAGGCAAAAAAGTCTTAATCTAATCATTCATTTGATATTTTCACACTACTAATTATTTAGGAAATATATGAAACTGATCCTTGTTCTTCCACATATGTTAGAGTTATGCCAAATTCTATAGCTTCAGTAGCTGTCCTGGGGTAGATATACATCCCTAAAATTGGGTCTTGTTGGATCTTGATGAACAAGGCTGGAACTGGTCATAATAAATATACTGTTAAAGTACAACATGAAAAGTTAAACATACTTTTAAAAAAGCTTAGCTTCAGAAACATAGACTCATAAATTTAAAGAGATTGATTAAATAGAAAAATAGATATGAAAGATCAGTATATCTTTTGTATAAGACATTTGCTTACCAGTGCTGTCTGAACAGATTCATAACTCTTGCAAATTTGCCTCTTGAGCATTAGAAAACAATCTCAAGATACTTCTGTACCAAATTTTTATTAAGGTATATCAGAAACAAATCTAAAATATTTATATTTTTCTAATTACCTTTAAAATGAATAAATGTAAGTATATTGCATTTACAAATATTACAAGTATTTGATTTCATATTTGTAATAGTTTGATGGCATGTGAAAGACTTACTAAAACTGAATCTCTGCAACAAAAAAAAAATATTAGTATAGAATTAAGTATATTTCCTTGTTGGGTTCTAATTTCTATTACTTTCTTCTTCTATAACTCATTAGGTAACTCTGCATTCTACCCATTAAAATATTTGTATTTATACACTGCAAAAATTACAATTACTGGACATAGTACAACTAATATATATGGTATATGTCCTCATTCAGGCTAACCAGGGAAAGATTAGCTGAATTACCAAGTGTGCTAATTATAGCATTATCACATTAAACATATATAATTATGAAACCAGGCTAACCAGTAGTAGTCCTTAGAGACAATCCTTCATGTACGATACTGACATGCATTTTACAATTTAATTGCTAATATGCAAATGATAAACTATATTTGCTTTAATAAGTACATACATGAGGACAAATTTTAACATAACACAGAAGCTGTATGAATTTATATCCAGAATATTTTATTATAATCATTTATAGTTTTATTTATACAAAATCTGAGTGTATCTATTGTTTATAAATGTGGATTAATAATTACCAATCAAATCAAACAATGTTTATCAAGTATGATTCAATAACCAAAAAAGGTAAAATATTATTTATTAACTTTATTATTCCATAGCAATTTAATTTTTTGGACACAATAGAAATATATTTCTGTTTCATTCTTGGTTAAATTTATGTTCCCCAGTGATGAATCTGGAGTTATTACAGATCATCAGAAATTCAGAGGAGGGGTTGAGGTGACATCTAAGACTTTAGTCAGAGCTTCTAGTGTTTCAGGATTTCTTTTCCTTTAGTGCCCATGGTTCTTGGTCAAACCACTTGTAAGGATGAAGATGTAGACCAGATGAAGAGTGGTGAGCAGCAAAGCAAAGTTTACTGAGTGATAGTACAAAGCTCCTGAAGAGGGAGGGATCCGAGAGGGTTGCCATTGCAGTTTCTAAATCCATGAGATTGTTAGGGGGTTATTATAGTCTGATTAGCCCTCCATGCACTTGTCACCCAGTCAGGTTTTTGTCCACAAGTTCATCTACCTATCAGGTAGTTGTTTCTGTGGAAAAGATGGAGGACTCCTTTCAGGGTGGTGCAGAATAACAGGATGGAATCTTTTTCTTTTTAAGGCTAGTTTCCTCATAGGACAAGGCCCCTTGCCCCTGCCTGCCTTTCTTCAGGACTATCCTCCATTACTAGTCTGTCATTATAGGGATGTTCACTGCTCCTTTCAAATCCACTATTTTCTCCTATTGAGCTTTTCATGCGGGCACAACATTCTCAAGAATTTGGGAGGTTAAACTTTTTGTTTATGGTTTTCTTTTTGATCCTTAAAACATTTAAAATGATTTTTTTGAGATGTAAAACTTCTCTTTAGAGAAATAGATAATGTTAGGAACTCTGTAAAATAAAAAGTGTAAACTTCAATGCTGATAAATATTAACATTTGGAGCCTACATTTTCAGATCTTTTGTCTGTGAATTAATAAATCAAATTATGGGTATTCTATATAGACACTTTTATCACTTTTGTTCAATAATCCTATCCCTATTTTTCTTCAAATGGTTTTTCAATTTGAATCCATTGCTAGAATAATTGCACAATATTTAAAAAAATTTGTAAAGTAAAATATCCTGTATCCAGTCCATTGCCACTATATCATAATTTTTTTGACAAAAACGGTTTTATTTTATTGAGCTTTGTGTGTATAATTTTTCCAGTAAAACAAAAAGTAAAAAAATTAAAGATGATCTAATGATGCATAATGATTTTTTATTCCATTAAGTAATACAGTGATTTTAATACTACTTATATTCTTTCAAAATCTCTTCCCCAAAGTGAATAATAATAGTAAAAAGTATATATTTCTTCTATATTCAAAAAGCATTTATGCTACTCATTTAGTTATTTTCATTATCATTTGGTAATTTTATTAGAGGAATGTACATTCAGAATAAAAAAATAAAAAATAATATTTCTTGGCTCAAAATTATAAGCATCCACCACTCACATTTCTTTTTTTCTCATTTGAAATTCATTCTCTCCACAGTCACTTTTAAATCACTAACTTCCTTTTCCTGCTGTTTGCTTCCATACTTGTAAACTTACTACCTTTTCTTGCTCTTCATCACACGTTTACATAGTCTATATTGATATTAATATGGAAAGAGGTTTAAGATATCTTAAATTCTCTATTGCCTACATGCATGCATTTATTCCATTTTTCTAATTCTCCCAATAAAATTATACCGCCTTTATGATATCAGCATTCACTTTTTATATTTTCTTGTCTGAGTAAATATTCAAATCTAAGACAGAGTATGATTACCTTATCCCTATTGATTTTTATTTTCTTCATTTAAGTTTATAATTGCTTCATTTCTTTCATCTGCTAATTTTATGTACTTATTATGAATCCATTTTCAAACATGGGTAGATATGAAAAATCTCATTACTTTCAAAGACAACAATGTTTTAAGGCTTTCCTTCTTCCTTCCCTCCTTATTTTCTTCCCTCTTCTTTCTTTTTTATTTCCCCTTGAGGCTATACCTCCTGGTCTCTGCCTTTGTCATCCTACACAGCTTTCTCCCTGAGCATTTTCATTGTCCATCGCTCTGACAGTTCATTTCCTTCAGTCTTTTGCTGGATCACCTGTTTGCAAAGACAAGATTCCTTACCTTCCTCTTTCTTAGTTTACTCCCTCAGTTGGATCAAACACCTTCCCCAGCAGCTTCCTGAGAACACTCACACTGGAGTTCATTAATACTTTGCCCTGACGGATGGCTTTACCACCTAAGTAATTCTGGGTTGTAAAGAATATTCTCTCAGAATTGTAAAGGCTTCTTTTCTTTGATATTCTATGTCTCAGTTGTGCTTTTGATGTAGTTTTGGAATGTGGTGAGGTCCGGAGCCTACGGCCCAGATAGAATTCTTGAGATGTCTTTGGTGCAAAAAGGTGATTTTATTAAAGCTTGGGGACAGGACCCTGGGCAGAAAGAGCTGTTGCACTTGGGTTGTGAGGAATGGCTGATTATATACTTAGAAGTTGGGGGAGGTCAGGAAAAAGAGAGGTGTCCAAAAAGACTTTGATATGCTAAAGAAGACTCTCTGGATCCTGAAGGACTTGCTATATATTCAAGCTAAGGTTGTTTTTCCTTCAAGCAAAGCATTAACATTAAGACAATTGGGATCTTTCTGGAGGATTGTTATACTCTTCCTGTCACTAGAGCTTGTCAATAGGCTTCAGGTCACAAAAAAATTTAAATTTGCTTTCATTCCCTTCTGCCTGTGTTTTCCACATCACTTGTGGAGGGGAAGGTAATGTTAGGACTCCAAGAAATTGAGTTATGGGCCTCAGGAAGTTAGGCTATTGATAAGAATGCTTTTTCCTTGTAAATCACTAAGACATTGGTAAACTGATGGAGACTCATGTCTTGCAGGCCTGTGATCTCTATTAAGGATTTGTTTTTCCTTTCCCTTAGTTTTAGGGCAGCCCGGAGTGCCTGAGGAGTGTCCCACAGATCCCACAGAGGGAGAGGGGGAGGCTCCAGGGAGTCTGCTTGTGTTTTATCCTCAGCTTGCGTTCTGCTCCCTCATCACTTTTAAGAAGTTTGAAGCCAATTGAATTTCCCTGCCTTGATCATTTCAAATTTCACAATGATGTGTCTTGATAGGAGGTTATAAATTCATTTTTTTCCTTTTAGTGGGCTGTTTATTTCTGAATTCTCATTTTATTTCATTATGGAATAGCTTATATTCTTTAAGACACTTTTCTTATTTAATTTATTTTATTTTTATTTTCTCTTTCTTTTGTGGTATTCTGCAACTCATGGGGATGTTGGAGAATGTTAACATTGTAAGTTTACTCTTACATTTTTAAAAGATCTTTATTTTTTTCCAGCCTATTGAGAAATTCCTCAATTTATATCTTATCATATTTGGCATGTCTCCTTTCTTTTAATTTTCAGAGAGATACTCATTGTTATCTGAATATTCTTTATTTCACTGCCCAATGTGTTTTTGTATTTTTCTATGACTATAAGGAGATTTCTATTTTGGAATTTTTTTTCTCAAAATATATGTTTTTTTCTCTAAATTATTTATTTCCCTTTTATTTGCTTTGATATATGTCTTTCATTAGAGACTTTCCTCTGATGTCTTGGGAATTTTCACTGTTATGTCAGTAAGGATAACTACGTTATACTGAAATAAAATGTCTCCACAATCTCAGCAATAAGGTAAAGTTTAATTTATGTCTCTTACTATCTGTTCATCAAAGTTGGCTTTGGGGATCTGCTCTATGTCATCATTATGTTCACTCGGTGACCCTGGCTGATGGAGTGGCAGTTATGGATCATAGCTGAGGACTATGGCAGAAATAAGTTCTTAATGTTTCTGTCCTTAAAGAAAAAAAATCCACTCTAGTCACAGTCTATTGACCAAAGCAGTCCCGGGCCATTCAATCAGTAGGAAAATACAATTCTGTCACATACCAAGCAGAGAAAAAACAAAACCATTTATGAAAACATTAAACATTGTACAGTTGTGCTTCAGAGTTAATAATGAGACACTAAAATGCTAATTGGGTACTTTGAGAGCCCAGTGGGATTTACTTTTTTAATAGTGGGGCCCAAATATTTTCTGGAGTTCTTTCCCATTAGCAAATAAGCTTTTACAGAAAGAACCCTTCCAAACTCTTGCATTAGGAAATGTAGCTAGGGCATAGATCTATTTGCAGACATCCTGGGAACTAGGCTAGGGCAAATGCAGAGCTTTTGTTTCTATGTGTAGACCCTGTTTTCATGAGGGCACCACATCATCGTTTTCAGTGTCTCTGTTGCAGGTGAATCCAGAACACATCTGAATCAACAACTCCATACAGTTAGTTTTGAATGAGTTGAGTCTATATCCAATAGGATCTATAACTTCATCTTCTGCTTGGCACTATGTTGTTGAGGCAGGAAAGAGCACCTGCATTTCTAAATTCCTCCTTTAAAAACCTTCCAGAAATCTTATTTTTTCACCCTCTAGATTACCCAATAAGTACCCTTTTTATGGAAGACACTAGCATTTCTGTTTTCAGCATTTTTCTTGTTCTTCTTATTTAAATATGGTTACATGTTTTGGTGGTTAATTTCTGTGTTAGTTTGCTCAGACGGCCATAACAAAGTACCATGGACCAGGTGGCTTAAGCAACAGAATGTGTTTCTCATGGTCTGGCAGCTGGGAAGTCCAGTGTCAAAGAGCTGACTGACTTAGTTTCTATTGCAGATGGCTGCTTTCTTGCTGTGTCCTCACTTGGAGAAGAGAGTAAACTCTTCGGTGTCTCTTCCTATGAGGGTACTGATCCTATCATGAGGTTGCCACCCTCATGATCTCATCTAACTTAACTCCCCAAAGCCCCATCACAAAATGTGGTGACCTTGGGAATCAAGACTTCAGCTTATCAAATTTTTTTTTAAGATTTTTATTTATTTATTTGACACAGAGAGATCACAAGTAGGCAGAGAGGCGGGGGGAGGGGGGAAGCAGGCTCCCTGCTGAACAGAGAGCCCGATGCGGGGCTCCATCCCATCACCCTGAGATCATAACCTGAGCCGAAGGCAGAGGTTTTAACCCACTGAGCCACCCAAGCGCCCTCAGCTTATCAATTTTTAAAGGACACAAACATTCAGTCCATGTCATGTGTCAAGTCGATTAGGTCACAGGATGCCCAGATAGCTGGTAAACACCGTCTATACGTGAAATTAACATTAGAATTAATAGACTGAGTAAAGAAAATTGCCCTCCATAATGTGGGTATCCCTCATCCAATCAGTTGAAGGCCTGAATAGAATATAAAGGATGACTCTCTAATAAGAGGAAACTTCTCCTGTCTGACTGTGTGACCTGGTCTTTTCTAGTCTTTGGACTTGAACTAAAGCATCAGCTCTTCTTAGGTCTGGAGCCTTCAGGCTTTCAGACCAGCACTTAAATCACTAGCTCTCCTGGGTCTCCAGCTTACAGATTGTAGATCCTGGGACTGCTCAGCCTCTACCTGCATAAACCAATTTCTTATAATAAATCTCTTTCTATATCCTATTCATTCTGTTGCTTTAGATATCTTTAAGTAATATACAGATAAAATTATATAATTCTTACCTTGGCTTATTCACTTAGAGTTGGGGAGAAATCCAACACTTGGAAGTGTTTATTTTGGACTATCCATAGGTGATAGAATAAAATGACATTATGTCAGTTTGTTGGAGGATGATTAAATGACCTTGTGACAGCAGGAATGCCAAATGAAGCCATTAATGCTCTCATTAAAACATTAATATAATTTTATTGCCTTGAATGATCTAATACTGCATCTTAAAATATATATTCCCTATGGGCATGTACTACTGATAGGCTTAAAAATGCTGAATATACAGTTATGCAAAATGTTAAAATTTGCTGAGAGTAGTTTAGATGGTAAGTCTGGAATTCTCTACAGTAAGGGTGGGGCATTAATTAGTGAGAAATGTATGTTGGAGTAATTTTAAAAACCTGATTTCAACTGTAAATGTAACACACAATTCCATGAACTAGTCAAACATGGAATCAAGATAATCATGGCACACATAAATCTAGATAACATAGTTTAGAGTGATTGAGCTTGAAGAATATCCACTAAATAGCATGAAAGATATATGATGTATTCGCGTCAGTTTGTCAATCAGCCTCTTAACATGGAAAATGTAACTTTTATAAATCATTTTTTAAACTTCGAAAATTTTTTATAAATATATAGGTTTAATCAAAATATTGTATCCGGCATCGTCTGCCCTGTTTCTAAGCAAGAATAACATTTCAAATATATAGGCAGTATGCAATTCAGCATGAATTTTCCTGATATGTTGAAAGCTCGATGAGTGTGCAGGTTATACAGCAACTTTCTCTAAGCTGCAAATCACCTTTTTATTACTGTTTTGTGATGCTGGACCTGAGACTCTCCATACCGCATTTCTCCTGTCAACTGACTCAACCGAAGGTTCTTCCAATAGGAGGCGATGCTAGGAACAGAAGGCTCTTTGCTCCCTATTTCTTTCAGCATTACCCAAACTACTGTTCTTTACCCAATGACAGCTGTTTCCAGGAGTTGTCAATTCCAATTTCCTCTTTCTCCTGCCAACTCACAGGACTGGTCTAATTTCTCTGTATTCGAAGATGTTAGAACAGGCTGACCCAGGCTGAGAGGAAGCCTCATAAGAGGTCTGAATCCCAGTTACCCTGGCCTTCTGATAATCACCAACTTCTCTTTTCCCCGCTGCAGACCGAGGAACCCTGGCTGCTTCCTGCAGTTATTAAATCTGTGGTAATGCTTGGTTCTTTTTTTTTTTTTT
>CM052895.1:117951572-117966954 GCA_028534135.1 Potos flavus | reverse complement strand
ACTGGTACACTATTACTACTACTTTACATGCTCATATCTTCTACCGGCATTACCAAACACATCTTTAGGACCTGTTTTGTGTACATCAACATGCTAGATAATGGGAATGCAAAGATGAATAAAACCCATGCTTATCTGAAAAAAAATCTGAATTACCCTATAAAACAACATCGAAAGCACAGATGTGCTGAGCAATAGGAAGAAATCAAGGCAATTATATGTTTTGGTAATCACAATACATTTTTAAACTAAAATAATTTATTTCAGAATTTAAAAGGCCAGTATTTAAAACTTCAGTCCTGTAAAGACATCTCCATTTAATATTTTCCCTGTCTCTCTTCTCTCTCTCTCTCCATATATATATATATAATATGTTTTAGTTATATATCACTACATAGCAAACCAACCTGCAACTTAATGGCACACAACAGGAGCCATTTTAACATAGTCACACATTCTGAGAGGATTTCAAAAAGGAAATAGCAGGAATGATTTGTTTGGATTCCATGATGTCTGGGACTTCAACTAGGAAAATATGTAGAGCAGAAAAAGTTGAGGCTGGTGAATTCATTTCAATCTTGGCTTACCCCACTCATATGTCAGGCTCCTGGGTTCAGCTCATCTGTGTCTATATAACACTAGAGCACGTAAAGGGAGCCTGGCTGGGAGCTTTGGGCTCTTATAACAGGACAACTGTATTCCGTGAAGGAGCCAGTTGAGAATGATGGTCCTAAAGGGGAGCATTTCATGAGACTGAGTCAGCAACTGCACGGGATTTCATGACTTAGCTTAAGAAGACACACAGCATCACTTAACCAGATATTTTATTAATGGAGCACTCAGAAGCCTTTCCCTTTTAGTGGGACGAATATTAAAGTATTTGGTATTGGATTTAAAACCACACAATGCCTGAATTTGTCAATCTCTTTGCACATGAAAGTATTTCTCTTTCTTTTTCTTTCTTTCTTTCTTTCTTTCTTTCTTTCTTTCTTTCTTTCTTTCTTTCTTTCTTTTTCTTTCTTTCTTTTTCTTTCTTTTTCTTCTTTCTTTCTTTTTCTTCTTTCTTTCTTTCTTTCTTTTTCTTTCTTTTTCTTTCTTTCTTTTTCTTCTTTCTTTCTTTTTCTTCTTTCTTTCTTTCTTTCTATCTTTCTTTCTTTCTTTCTTTCCTTCTCTTTTTCTTTATGTGTGTTTCTAATTTACATGATATCTATTCATAACAGGCTCCAAGTTAGGTAATATTTTGCCAATGAATGAAGCAAAGGAGAAAAATAGATTAACCAAATCAACAAAACACTTTTAAAAGTATGTTGAAAAATTGTAATGATTTAAAACATGTTTAACTTTGAGTGACATCGATGAGTTCTAGACAATTCTGTGGTAATATTTTAGCTCATTGAAGTCTTCACTTACAATTCAGAAAAATGAAGGTTAAAATTTTGAATATGTCATAAACAGTATAATGAGATAAATTCTCAATCTCCTTGTCTGAATCTCATAAGACATTTCCCAACATGTGTCTCTTTTCTGTGGGGCTAAGTCACAATAGATTTATTCCATTATTAACTACATTTGGAATCAAATATTCTTACCTTCCTAGACTGCTGTCCCTTTTCATTGTGAAAAATCACTGTGCATATTAGAACAGTAAAAATTGATTTAGAGAATACTGAGGCTGAAAATGACAGAAGAAACTGACCACACTGGAGACAAAAAAAAGTTTTTATCTGTTTACAATCACAGCAGGGCAGACATATGTGGTGCCGGCATCAATTTGGACTCAAGATCAGGGCACTGTGGGTCTCTGAGTTTCTAAATTTTCTCTGAATTCAAAATATGCTTACATCCTTGCAAGTGTCCAGACCTCATGGGAAAGTCAAGGGCAGGATGCGGGAGCCAATGCAGGGTAGACCCTGGCTTTATAGTCCTTTGTTATTAGAAGAATCTAATCTCTCTTAAATCCATTCCTATGTGTCTTTATTGACTAGACGTGGGTCACACTATCACTTCAGTGGATGAAGTTCAGACAAGGCAGTATTTGGCGTTTCTGGCTTCCGTATTGGGAGATATATAAGGGACAATAGGTTTGGGGTAGAGGAAATTTAACAGTCTGTATTATACTGTGGTAGGCAGGGCAATGCATTTCCCCACAATTTGTCCACATCCTGGTACCTAAGTTATTTTATATGGCAAACAACAACGACAACAGCAGCAGCAGCAACAACACACTTTGCAAGTGCGATTAAAGATTTTCAAACAGAAAATTGCCTGGATTATCTGGATAAATCCAGTGTAATCATATGGCTCCTTGTAAGTGGAAAACTCAGGCAAAAATGTCAGGTATCAGATGGGATGTGATGTAAAACAAACTGGCCTTGGCTGGTTTTGAAGGTTGAGGAAGGGGAGGCTGGGCACGAAAGAATGCAGATGGCCTAGGGCAAATGGAAAAGACAATAGAATGGATTTTCTCCTAGAGCCTCCAGAAGGATTGCAACTCTACCTACACATGGAGCAAAACTCAGCAAAAGCATTTTTGGACTTCTGACATTTAGCACTGTGAAATAATTAGTTTGTGTTGTTTCAAGCCACTGTATTTGTGATAATTTGTTATAGCAGCAATGAGAAACTAATGCAGCAATCCTATAGTAAAAAGAATAGATTGATCTTCTGTTTCACAAACTTCTTTTACTTTATAACACATTTCCTGCCTTAATTTATTAAAATCTCTTTTTGAAGAACTTTTTTGGTAAAACATATATTTTCATAAAGTTGGTGATAATAAATAGTTATGATTTGAAAATAAAATACCATCAATGCATAAAATATCACTTTGGTTCAAGCTTCAAATTTCTCACAGAAGAATAATTTACCAAAACAGTAGTTCGACCTTTCCTAGAATGAGATAAATCATGAATAAATGAATTGGATATATAAATACATTTAATTAACCTTAAAATTTCTAGTATAATCAGTGCAACAATGTGCTACCCTTTGTTGGTAGCATAAAGGTGATGTTATTACACCAATGCCACTTATTACATATTTTAAATTATTTTTAATGATGACATGTAATGGGGGATGCTACACAGTGAACTAAAGGGGAGCTCAGAAATAGGCAAAGAAATCTGTTCAAAATATGAGTTTTATTATGACAAAACTAGATTGCAGGGAATGGACTGCATATGAAGCCAGGATGCTCTTCTTTGTCCCACTTCAATATTAAATTTGTTTACTTAGTCACAGACAGAAAGGTAGAAATCATAGACTTCCTAAGTCCAGTAGTTACCAAATGGTGAGCAAACCTTAAGCCTCCTCCTTGTGAACAGTCAAATCCCAGAGATGGAACAAGAGAATCTCAGCCAAGGATGCTTGGTTCCTTCTTCCCAATGCAGAATTAATGCTCAGAAAGAGGTTGGGATCTCAGAAGGTTCCTCATAAAAACAAGGAACAAGAGAAATGAAGTATATTTTATCAGTGTGCAATATACTGAACAGTGCATGTACAACAAACATCTGTAGGGGTGTGTGAATGGCTCAGTCAGTTAAGCGTCTGCCTTTGGCTCAGGTCATGATGGCAGGGTCCTGGGATCAAGTCCTGAGTCCCCAGCCCCAAGCCCCAAGCAGCTGCATCTAGTTCCCTGCTTAGCAGGGAGCCCTCTTCTCCCTCTGCCCTCCCCCGACCCAACTCATGCTTGCTCTCTCTCTCATGCTCCTTCTCTCAAATAAATATATAAAATTAAAAAGTCTGTAAAACCAGATGAGGGTATTATTAATTTACAACAAAGTACCTCTAGAAGTTGTGGATTTTCTTCTTTTGGTGGCTAATAAAAATAGAAATAATTATTATATCCTGGGATTGGTAGAATGATTTGATTGCACTATCAACTTAAGGTTTGGAAATATCATAATTTCTATAGTTGACTTGGAGTAAAAACATGATACATTGAAAGGTTAGCACCTAGTATCAAATCATATTGTAAAAGCTATACTAGATGAAGGCAATTACAGAAAAAAAAAAAGGAAGGAAAAATAAATTAGCGACTAAGAAAGATCTTTACTGGAATAAAGGCCAAAAACAAATCTAAAAATAAATCACCACTTATTAGGGGATCAAATGTTGGTGCTTACCCAGGTTAGCCAATAGAGGAACGCTATTTAAAGAAACATATAAGCAGACTCTACCTCTCACTACTTTACATTTGAAAAGTTTTAATTTTTTTATTCTGTTTATTAGAAGCTGCCAGTTCTTCATCTACATCTTTGACTATGTCACAAATGTCTGAGGCAAAGAAAGCACCAGTGAGTCTGAATTTCATCTTCTAAAGACCCCTTTGGGACATCATTTCTAGGAATGCATTGGATGTCTTTGTCATTGCCAAAATTTGTCAGCCTGTGAATTGGAATATTACCCTTTTCATATACTGCTTATATGTATTGTGGTTAAGTTGCCATGATTTTTTTTAAAAGCATGCAAAAATCAATATGAAGAAAGAATCAGTGCTCCAGTAGGTGATTTTTTTTACAGTTTTCTTTGTTGGTTGGTTTGCAATGTTCTCTACTCTGTTTTTCTTGCCTAGTTGCTTGTTAAGACAAAACAAAACAAACAAACAAACAAAAACTTAGCATATAACAGATATTGCTGTAGCTCATTAAGACTTAATAAAACTATTGACAGACCTCAGGCTGCAATAAATTTAAAGAAATACATTCAAAGCTATAGTATGTAAGAAAAACAAAATTAAAATCCTTCAAGATATTTTACCAAATCTAACTCCAAATCAGCCTGCACTAAGGGTCTAAATAGGCATTCAGAATCATTCTGGAGGGGCACCTGGGTGGCTCAGTGGGTTAAAGCCTCTGCTTTCGGCTCAGCTCATGATCTCAGGGTCCTGGGATGGAGCCCCGCATGGGGCTCTCTGCTCAGCAGGGAGCCTGCTTCTCCCTCTCTCTCTGCCTGCCTCTCTGCCTACTTGTGATCTCTCTCCTCTCTGTCAAATAAATAAATAAAATCTTAAAAAAAAAAAATCATTCTGGATTTTTTTCACATGGATCTATAATTTTATGGTAACTGCCAGCTATCATATTTCGCTTCATTTTTCAACTTAAAATTCTAAAATTAATAAAATAATGAGCAAAACGTATTTATGCAGCATTAAATCCAAAGTTTGATTAGACTATCTAGGATAATTAAATTGTTCCTTGTAAACATGAATTACAAATCATCCATTAATTTGAATCTGCTTAAGCACCTTGGATATTAAAATAAATGTATATGTGTATCTCAACTGTTATAGAAGTACAAGTGAAGTGATGAAAGAAGAAAAATGGGTGAGTATGTTTTCTCTCTTTACTGCCTCCAAATACAACATGGGAAATTTCAAATAAGGTAGATAGGCCACTTGTTTCTATATTGACATTGTATTTTATTTTTATAGAAAGTGGTATTATTCGTTTTACTTGAAAAAGGCTACAAAGGCATACACACATACACACACACATTCACGCACATATATTTATATAATGTGAACAATTAGAGAATATTATGGCATGGTGACATCTGGTTTCATCAGTCATTTTGTAAACATGATGCAAAATATGTTGAGATAAAATGAAGCTGTATTATTTATCTGTGTTTTTCCTTGCAGTTAAAAATACACAATAAAAACAGTGCTGCTTGATTGCTGATGTCTCTTTCCTCAATTAGCATAGAAGCAAATTGATTTTTTTTTTTTTTTTTGCTTGAGGGGGCAAAACAACAGAGTTGTTTTCTTCTTCCTGCTGTATTTCTATCAAACACATTTTTACTGCAAACTATGTTTGAATATTAGGCAAGTTGTTTTCATTCTTGTAAGTCAGAAATAATTTTCAATTGCAGCTCTCTGTGCTCCCTTAAGGAAATATATTAGCCACCACATGGTGGTTTAAGTGCACAATTAGCCTTTTTCTCACTCTATACATGGTGTACAACCAGGTGGGTGGTCCTTAAACACTCAAATAGTCATTTCAAGGGCACTGAACACACACAAGTTTGGCTCTTTTACTGGGGCTAAAGATGTATTATTTTCAGGCATGTTTGGCTTTAGATGAAATGGCTTGAAAACAGCCTGAAAGTTTTAGCTCTTCAAAGAGTCACTCTCCACCGAAAGGCAAAGTCTGATAAATGATAACCCACTTGGAAGAAAGTATGCTGCTAAATAAACACTCCCATCACCGAGGAGGAGCAGCAGGACAATAATGAAGATTTTCTTTTTTCTTAATTCTGTTGGAAACTGAATAATGAAAAAGGATAAAAAGACATAAATTTACTTCAATATAAAAATAAAGCCTGGCTACCTTGTAATAGCAAGTGGTGCACTTTAATCTAATTAATTCTTGCAATAGAACAAAGTTACTGGGGAAATTATTGCATTTTTGTAATAAGCCACATTACTGATTAATTATAGTGCAAAAGAGAAGAAGTTGTATCTATTATGTCCAGAGATTATATTAATGCTTAAGTAACTTGTCCACAATTATATGGACAATAATACTTGTAAAAACCTTTCTTTCCATTTTTAGGTTACTCCGTCCTCAGTCCCTAGTGCCCTTGAACCTATCAGCCAGAGAAGTGCTGGTTCAAACTATGTATGTAATCTGCATCTATTCAGCAAAAGCTAGCCGCTCTTGGAAAAATTCTATTATGAAAAATAAAAATTGGCCTGTGTGTTCATGTGCACAATTCTTCTCAAAGGTGATTTACTCCTCTTTCAAGTATATAATAGCAATTAGGGTTTATGCTACATATGAACAAGATAGGACAGCAATGAGTCTAATTTCATTTGCCCATCTCACAAAATTATTTATTAAGTAGTATCCGATCCAAAGGGAAATTGATTTATTTAGATTAAGGATGTGCAACAGAATTAATTACAAGCAACGATACTAGCACAAGAGAAAGAATAAAGCAACCCATCTCTTCAAAAGTAACTATGGCAATTACAAAATCATTCAGAAAATAAAAAGGAAAAAGTGTTAGCTTTTTTAATTTTTTGTTGTTGTTAAGTTTATATCTGTTGACTGTAATGGTGGCATTACTTTTGATTCCAGGAATGTTCCAGTAATTACTTATTTTTTACATATTTACAAGTAGTTTTTATTATTATGTGATTATTAATTTAACAGAGTTTACATCTGTGTATTATTTAATATGTTCGTATTGATATATTGCAAAACAAATTGAGACTATTATAATTTTAATTTTCAACCAGAATCATATAAATTTAAAACAAAAAACTATAAAATTAGTCAAAAGGTTGCCTTGTTGATTAAATAAATTAGATGATTTTCTGTCATTTGGTATGTTGGGTTATACTGAGCCATAATACAACACAGTTTTTAAAAATATGTAGGTATTGCCAAAATTTCATGACATAATTAATATACCTTCTGTTTCTCTTTCCTATTATTATTCCCCAGTAATGTGTTTTTTGACTCTCATTGTGCCTTAATTTATCTATAAAATGAAAATATTAAATATAATTGCTTCATAAGATTGCCAGCCATATTGAATTTGTCATTTAGTTATTTGTCAATAAGTTTTTCACACAGTGTAAGGACTTAGTTAATGTTAATATTAGTGTTAGTATCAATATAAATCTGGTATGCTTATTTAGCACTTGATAAATAAGTCAAGTTTCACGTAGCCACGGAAGAAGTTTCTGGAGCTCAGCAGAGTCTTCTCAATTTCTAATTGGTTGTACAGGATTTTATCTATTTTATGATCTTCCCTGTGACTATAGCAGGTCAGGGAAAGGCTCCCTCTGAGCCATCACCCCAAGAGCATTTCATATACATCCACATGCCACACAATTTTTCATATACTTTAACTCTCCCATATTATTCTTATAACGTATGATTTCTGTGAGAGCTCAAATCTGAGAACGTCCATTAAGATTTCTATTGTGATTTGGGGATAAAAAAAAAAAAAAGATTTCTATTGTGAAAAAAAAAAAAAGTTTTCTGTTGTGAGCCTTACACAAAATTCAGAGCTTAGGTACTTTCTGAAATTTCTGACAGTTTTTGCATCTAATGTTCATTATTTAATTCCTGGATAACTTACAAGGAGTAAATGCAGAAACATAAATGACAGCTCAAAAATCACAGAACAAACACACCTTGTAACTACTGCCCACATCAAAACTTAGACTATTATTGGGATCTCAGAAATCAACCTTTATTTTCCTTCCAAATCTCAACTTCTCTTCCCACCCCAAAGACAATGGGACACCTGGGAAGCTCAGTCAGTTAAGCAACTGCCTTCAGCTCAAGTCTTGATCCCTGGGTCCTGAAATCAAGTACCTGCATTCCTTGCTCAGGCAGAAGCCTGCTTCCCTCTGCCTGCCCCTCCCCGTGCTTGTGTGCACTCTCTCTCTCTCTCTCTCTCTCTCTCTCTCTCTCTCGCTCTTTCCTTGGGAAATAAATAAATAAAATCTTAAAAAAAAAAAAGAAAACAACTGTGTTGACCTTCAAAAATCCTACATTAGTTCTTCCACTTTTTGAACCATACAGAAATGAACTCACACAGTAAGCATTGTTTAGTGTCTGCTTTCTTTCACTTCATTTTATATGTGTGAAAGTCATCCATGCTGTTGCGGGCAGCAAAAGTGAGTCCATTTTCACTGCTACATGTAATTTTACTTTATACATATATCGTATTTATTTCATTTGATGGAAATATTGTTTCAGTTTTGACAATTATGAATAATTATGGTATGAATATTAATGTGCATATCCTTTGTGAAATACGTATATATACATATATAAGTCACATATCTTTAGGGACTATATCTAAGAGGAAATTATTTTATCACTGGATATACATATGTTGAACTTCAGTAGGCAATTTCAAATATTTTTCTGAAGCAGTTTTGAATTTACACTTCTCACAACAGTTCATCCTTTTCAAACTGATATTGTCTTTCTCCCCTTCCCCCTCCTTTTCCTCCTCCTCCTTCTTCTTCTTCTTCCCCTTCCCCACCTTCTCCTTCTCCTCCTTCTAGTTCTACATTGTGGCAATATTTAGATATTTTATATTTAATTTGCTTTTCTCTTATCTATTGGTTTAGTACCTTTTCACAAATTCATTAGTTATGTGAATATCTTTTGAGAAGTACTTATAAAAATATTTTGCTATTTCTTCTATAATTTGTCCAGATTTTTCTTATTGAAATGCAGGAGGTCTTTATATAGTCCAGATAAGAACTCTTCATCTGTTTTATCTATTTAAAGTACATTCTCCTCCATGACAGCAGAAGTTGATTTTATTGGCTAATATTTTGCTGAAGATATGACTTTATATTCAAAGCTACTTTAATACAAAGTACAAGTATGGAAATTATTTGAACTTGAACTTTGGAGCCAGTAAGGTTCATCTAGTTCTACTGTACTCTTTCCCAAATGTGTAATGTTTTGGATGCCCTACAGAAAATCAAGGGTACTTACCAAAGTCCCTTCTGCCTGACAAATCCAGGAATAACAAACATTGCGGGAGAGTTAAGATAAGATAGGAGAATGAGGAGAAGCTGGTAACACATTTATTATTTAACTAAGAGTAGGCTATCCTTATCAGGGAGATAGTGCATTCACTGACAAAACAGCCTTCTTGAGATGTAGGGGAAAGGAGGATATGAGGGTGATAGAGTCAGAATTCATTTCGAGTCAAATTTTGAGATCTTTCCAACCTTCAACAATATCAGATGTTTGTATTTCTTTATTACCCTTCATGATCAATCCATTCTTCAGGGGCATTTACAATAAAAGACACACCCTAGTAAGGCTGAAAGTGATCCAGAGAGCCACATTCATAAGACAGGTAACTTTAAAGAACCAGAGGATTGGCTGGAATCAACTGGTTGAATGGGGGAAAAAAATAGCACTGCAACTTGGAACAGTACTCATATTGGAAAGTTACCACTGAGAGTCCCAGGAGGTGGTCAAAGACTGCCAAAGTAGGAGAGCATAATTCCTCATGTAATGTGTCATCTTTCCCTGCAAGGCAGCTGGTCAGCTTTTGGCAGCAGTCACAGGCTGGCATGCAGTCATGGCCTCTGCCTCAGAATCCTAGAGTCTTTGCTATGATTGATGTGTTGCCATGTCCTTTATGATGATGGATCTAGTCAGCAACAGTAACAATCTGGGTAGTGCAGACTACAAGAGAAACTTGATCCTCTTCAGTTTCATTGGGAAATGACCCTTTTGTGGTCATCTACGTAAGTGACATGGACAGTCCAATCAGTAGCAATGATTGGTTTCCAGTTTGCACTTCCAAAGAGGGGAAGAGTTAATTGGCCACTCTGTATTTTTTCAAATTGCAAAGTAGCAGGTAGCCATGGTGATATGCAAGAATGAGTCCAACCATAATAAGGTTTCCTAATGGAGGGCTGACCTGGGCTAGGAGAGCAACTTAAATTCTGCTGACTGAGCGTCATACCCAAATCAATTTTGGGTTCTGTATAGTTAGGGTTGAGGTTAAATTGCTGTAAGAGTCCCATAGATAACCTAGGGTCTCAGTTAACCTAAACCACCAGTGAATCAAGGCCAGTGGTTTTGATCCATGTAGTGAAGTGGGATCTCCCAAGGGGATAGCTGTTTCTTTTTCATGTAAATTAAATAGTCACTAAAGCCAGACCTAACTCCCCCCCTCAATGGGCAGTGGCATAATGCTAGATGTGTCCAATAGGTGGCAATGTTGCATTGGGAAATGACTCTCAGTACCCCAACAGCCATTAAGAATTTAAATAAACCTAATTCCTATCTATGTTTCTCGGATAAGACAAGTTCCTCTTTGACTGCTGGGGAGGGAACAGGTAGAAGGTGAGGGGGGGCAAGGATGATATTTCACTAGCACTTCTCATAAGTGGCAGTCCCTGAATGGGAGAATCTTCTCTAATACTGATGTCATGGGAGGTTCAAACACCTATCACATCAACACTAGTGGTATATTGAGCAGTGGACATTCGTACGGCAATAGATAATTTGCTCTAGGTTTCCACCCACAAAGTCACTTTATTTCTCCTCACTACTGTGCCCTTCAACTAATTCCTCTCAGTTGAATTCAAGTGTCCCCCTGCCCTCATGCAACCTGCTTGGATGCTGACTTTTTGTACCTGTACCCTACAGAGCTATATCAATTTCCATCCCTTTTCCTCAAGTCCACTAGCATTCCTGGATGGGTGTGCATGGCCTTCTGTCTCTTTGAGGAACGAGGAGAACTTGTCCACTCTCCTGTCAGCTTTCTCTGCCAAGCAACTGCGATTGGGTTAAGGAGGAGTGGAGGAATTAGAGGATATAAAAATAGATTGGGGCTTCATGCAAATAGGCATGGCACTTTTTTCCCCTCGGTTTTTATTTGCCTCTACACTGCTTACATCGTAACCAAATAAACGTCTAAAGTTTTTGATCTACTCAAAGCTCTGTAATCAATAACAGCTTTCCATATTTATTCCCATTTGGAGACTCTTTGGGTCAGAAGCCACAGTCATATCACCTTTTGGTTTGGGCCCTTGAGCTGGCTAAGCCAGTTTCGTGATAATGTGCTTTTTTCTGTCTACTCAGAGAAGAGTAAACAAAACCAAAGACACCATCTGGGCAGCACGTTTCAACCATACTTCTCACTGCTCAGTCTCCCTACATGAATTTAATGCTTATTCATTAACAGATATGACAATGGAGCCCCCATCCCCTACACACAGCTTTCCTTTAGGTGAGAGTATTCACTAGAGGATCCCAGAAGGTTGTTCACTTCCTGAAAGCTATTCTTCTACCAGCATCTCATCCTCGTTGACAAAGTCGATCCAGTGAAGGATCTGAGATCTTACCTATTTTCAAGTTAAATTTTCAAGTTTAGCCTAAAACAGCTTCACAGATGTTGTCATGAGAGAAAATGTTTAGGTCAGAGGCAAAGGCATTTATTACTCATGGCACAGCAAGCATCATGAACATTGACATACTTGCCTCAGTTTCCCTTGCCGCCAGAGTCCCATGGTAGAGATACAGATAGACCCATATAAATGCCTGCATATGCACTAGGTTGCATTAAGTGAGAGAAACCCAGAGTTTAGACCATCTGAATACTTTCTAATGATTAGTAAGCATGCCTGTGCTTTGCTCTAGGGAGAATTGTAGACTGTATGATACTGGACAGTAAACACACCTACCCTTAGTTCTCAAGGGAGACAGTATCTGTCTTCCAAAGCTGATTGCTCTATGAACATTCTTGAAAAGTCAGTTTGGACCAAAGTTCAGACAGGGCCTAGACTCATAAGACATGCTGAAATATAAGACATTAATAGAGAATTCTTTCCCAAGACAGGTACATAGAAGTAGAGAATAAAGGGAAAAAATACTCTTGTCCAACATACTCTGTTATTAAAAAGTGTTAGTTAAAAGGAGTACTACATATCTTGAAATACTATGCCAATATTTTTATCTTTTAAAATTCCTATACTGGTATTTCAATGTTATGGCGGATTTGATCCATATTTTTATAAATGAAAGATTTAGTTAATTCTAGACATTCTCATCTATTTTTACTTGTGTCAAAAAATATGTATGTGTGGGGTATATATATATTTTTTCTAAAGTATTATATTTTAAATATGAGTACATACATATACAAAAATATAAATACTTGTTGAAACGTAATTCAGAATATGTTTGAGTTACATGCTCATTTTTCTATAGACTTGTATGAAATTTCATTTTATAAAATACAGAAAGTTATTAATGACATAGAGAAATATAATTCATTTGAATTGTAAAAACAGTAAATATAGACTTAAAAATACATTGTATAACTACGTGCTTTCTCTATGAGAAATTTGACATACACAAACTTTAAAATTGTTATGCTAGGACATGACAAAAATAGCAGTTTTAAGTGTGTGTTGACATCTCAGTTTGGAAAATTATGTTCTGAAACACATAAAAATAGGCTCAATATTAAAGAAAACAATTTGCCGATCATGAAGAGTTTTTACGTATTGAAATATAATATGGAACTTCCAACTGACTGTACTGTACTTCTCCCCTTTAGATGTTACATCCCTAGTGTAGCTCAGAGAAAGTTCTTTTGGCCGCTTTAACCATCTGGTGCAGGATATTCTTATTTGCCATTTCAACATTTCAATGTATAAAAAAAGCTTATTCATCAAACCCTTTTTTCCCTTAATTGTAAATATGCCGTACAGTTTATAGGGAAATGAAAAGGCAAGGTTTAGAAATGAATGAGTCAGTTTGTGTAATAAAATAACAATTTCACAATAAAGTAAATATGATAGAGATTGTCAACTGAATGAGGTAGAGAAGTAACTATGCTCGCTCCCCATTAGTGTCACACCTGCTTAGAGATTAAATTGCACTATTTTATGCTACATTAAAATGGCATTTTCTGGAGTGATATTTTACATTTCTGATAGGCAGTTGTGAATGCTTTGGTGCACTCAGCAACATTCTATTTTCTACAGTGAACATTTCTATTAGTAACAATTCACCCGTAATTTTATTTCAGAAAAAAGGCAATGTCAGCCAGGACACATGTATATACATAGTCTTTTTTTCTAAATCAGAGCAATAAGAAAATTTAACACTGTTAATAACTTCTAAACCCAGGCAGATGGAACTTCAATTTAATGCTTCATCTGAATACCAACTCCTACAAACGTTAATACTGAATAAAAACCTGAATTTTGAAGAAAGAACATAATTTACTATAATTTTAAATTAGATTTTTTTTAAAACACTAAGGATGTTATTTTTAACAATAAGGATATTGACATCTTCAGTTATGTGTATGTTTTATTTCTGCTTGAAAAACTTTGATCCCGTGTGTCTATTATGTGGTAATTTTTCCTTTCCTATTTTATTTATAAATGGATATTTATTAGTGTTTGATTTACATTCTTGGAATTATAACTACTCAATGGTCTAATGACACCATATGTTTAAATCAGATTTCTAGCATAAGTAATTTATTTAAACATCATATTTTTTATGTAAGAATCATGCCTATTGTTATTAGGGGAAAAAGGTCCCAGTGCACTCACTAAAATGCTCATGAAAAACATGGTTGTTACTGATCCACACAGTTCTTAGTTTATGGTGTTTTCCATAGCTGGTTTTCTAATAAATAGAGGAGTATATACATTTTTATTGGAATTCTGAATTTTCATAGAAACTGCCATTTTAAATGACACATCTATTTTAAGCATTTTCATATAATTTGGAAAAACAAACCAAATTGTGGGTTATTATTTTTAGAATGACTTATTTACATAGAAAAGGAGGAAGGAAGAGGAATGAAATAAAGAGAATATGGATCCAGGTCAGTACAAAGAAGCCCTTTAGAATTTTTAGGAAGAACCTCACTTTTTTCCCTTAATCGGCATATTTCCATGAATCCATTAAAATATTTAGAAAAGCTATTCATTCATTTAGTAAAACTATTCTACTGGTTAGCAGAGATTGAATTTCTGCCCTAGTTGGGGAACGTATTTGAAGTATAATTTTCAAGCCTTCTCATTTTTTTTTAAGGACCAACAGTGTGATAATTATCGAAGCAATATGTCCAGGGAATTAAATTATTTCAATGAGAAAATAATGCTGCAATAGCAAAGTGATTTTATTTAAGAAAATTTGCTACTAACAAAGGCAAACAAATTACATTAATATGTACCAAGACATGTAGAACACTGCTATTAGCAAATTAAATGAAAAAATCAAGTGTTTCAGTAAGACCAATTCCTTTTTGGAATCTTGAATACACCACTCAGTTTTTCCTTACTATTTTAAAAGACATATTTAGGAAGTTTGTCTATTGAAATGAGCATTTAGCTTTGAAAAATACCAAATCAACTCTTTTATTTGTTATGAAACTTCCCGTTTAAGACTCAGTCTATTAACTATCTTAATCTTCAATAAGAAGTGAAACATGTAACTCTAATGATTTCAAAGTTCTAGGTTCCATTGATTATTTGGTCTCACAGACAAAACTGCTTATAGGGTTAAGCATTCAAGCATCTGACAATTGTTTCCTTTCTCTATTGTTGCTCTGCCTGCTCCCCATAATACTTAAATTTCACTAATTGAAACAAAATAAAACTAAACTAAACAAAGGCTGGCTAGGAAAGTCTTCATAGAATTTGAATACATGGAATTGTGAAGACAGGTCTCAGAAACTCAAGTGAACTCAACTATGCATTGCTGTAAGTCATGCCTGGCAGTATTTATGCTAATGAAAGATGATACATTAAACATGAATTGAAAGCTAAGGGACTTATGTAAAAATTAAAGTATTCTCTAGGACTCTATAAAAATAAAAATAATCCTGGTTAATAAAAAAAAAAAAAAAA
>CM052895.1:117919496-117951072 GCA_028534135.1 Potos flavus | reverse complement strand
ACCCAGGCAGCTTCTGTTTTCCTTCAACAGGACAGCGCAGTGAAACACAAAGAACAAATGAATTACAGGGTCACTCTTAGGATAGGTCACCTCTCCATCTTAGTGGCAGTCAAATGATTACTTGCTCAGTCAATGAAGAACAGCAGCTGATCAAGACCAAGCGTCAGGGAGAGTTTTCAGACTCATTCCAGCTGGCAAAATGAAAATCTATATTGGGACCCCCGGGACATGAAGAGAGAACAAAATTGCTTTGAGCCACTGTGGTGGTTGATAAATGGCACACTAAGAGAAAAACATTAGTCTCTTTACCCACCTGCCCAAGTCTAGCTAAATTCAAAGGAAATATGCACCTCTCTGGTATGCAATTGAGTACTTAATTTATTCCCCTTCACTAGCACAAATACTCTTGTGTTCATAATTCATTGTGCACATTCAAAGGGATAAAATAATGTGATTTGACAATGTTAGGTATGGATAACTATTCCAAAAAATTACACATCGAACAAAAACATAACATGAAAAAATATATGTTAATATAATTAATTTTAAAGGGCAAGTTCCATATAAAGTAAATATCTTTGAGATTACAAAAAAGAAAGAGGGGAATACTTTATCTTTTCCGACTTTTCAGAGGCATGAAATTCAAAGAAGAAATCACCAGAAAAATACACAAGGTTATACTCAATGCAGGTTTTTTTATATATACAGTATATGTAATTAATCATTCAATGCCATTGTTAAATGAGTCTCCATCAGCCAGAAACAGTAAAAATCAATCTAAATATTAGGCAAATTTAGACTTTTTAGAGGTTAACTCAGTTTTGATAGAGGCAATAAGTCTCTTTGATTATTATTCTTCATATAAAAATTCACCCCAACCTAATATTAATATAAAACTACAGTTAAAATTGTTTACCTGCACATAAGCTTAAAAAAAGAAGCAGCAGCAGAAGACTGTTTTATTTTTCTATTGACCACTCTCATTATCTAACTTTTAGAAGGAATATCTAGTTAAATGATTAATGATTAAATAAAGAAGACATCGTTCCTGGAGTTTAAGACTTTTTCACATAAAGAACATTAAATACTTTGCAAAAATCCTCTATATGTTTTTATTGTTTTAGACCCATAAAGCGTATTTTGTAAATAGTGATGAAATAAATGCATTAGGAGAATGAAGATCATTTCTCTAAGATAACTAGTGGTCCCTGTGTGCCTCCTGTTTTCTTCTTTTTTGAATAAGAGTGTTTATAGCAGTTATTTTATGCCTTCTCAGCATTATATATTGGTTGAGGGGACAGGAGCTGAGCTCATTTTTCTCTTTATTACTTTATCTTCTATTTTTTTTTTCTTTTCTTTCTTTTACTTTTTCTAAAGATTTTATTTATTTATTTGAGAGAGTGTGAGAGAACATGACCAAGGAGTTGAGGGGAGAGAGGGAGAAGCAAACTCTCCACTAAGCAGGGAGCCCAGATACGGGGCTCAATCCCAGGACCCTAGGATTATGACCTGAGCCTAAGTAGATCATGACCTCAGCCTAAGTAGACGTTTAACCAACTGAGATACCCATGCACACTCTATTTACTTTATTTTCTATATATTTACCTTCTTTGCTCTTTATTTACCTACAGATCAACAAGAGCTGTACTTGAGAAGTTATACTTAAGGTCGGATTATAAAGGAAACTTGCCTCACACTCAGACTTGATTTAGATGCTGAGATTCTAGATTTTGAGCTCCTGTGGTCATGAGACATGAAACTTCTGGGCACTTTGCAAATGGGTGAGTGCTTTGCATGTGGGAAGAAAATAAAGCATTTGGGGTCAGATGAAGGATAACAGCAGTCAGCCTTCTAGAGTGCCTCCAATAATCCCCAGCTTCTGGGATTCACACCCTTGCCTGATAGTCTGTGTCACTCTGGAGATACTTCTGAGGAGAGACCAAAACCGCAACTTCCAAATGAGTCACTCCAGAATTCCTGACCCTTAACGATTATGTGACATAATAAATATTTGTTTTTTAAGCTGCTATGTTTCAGAGTAATTTATTATAAACAATCGACAATGAAACAACTCCCCTTCCCAATTGCATTCTGTCATCCGAATAAAGGTTGGCTTACCTCTGGTGCCCAGCTATATCTGTAGTCAGAAACAGAGAAGAGTTTAGTGAGAACAATGCAATTCTAGAAATAGAAAATCCTCCAAATTGTGAAGTACCAGCAATATGGGACCCTGCTTTTCTTCAAGATTTCAGTCCTTGAGGGAAAATAATGTCTCAAGAGGAAATTAAAAATTTCTATAATGAAAACATTTTCTTTTTCCTAAAGAAAAACAAAGCCAAAAATAGAATAAAAACTCCCCTTGGTTTCAGATATATTACAGTTGCAAAAAGAAAAGGATAAAAAAAGAAAAACATCTATTCCTGCATTTCTAATTCTGCCCTAGACCTGATGAATTTCATTCATTCCTTTGCAGTCTCACATATTCCAACTTAAATCTCTCATGTGTCATATTTTTTCCCCAAATTATTGAACTGTTGATAGGACAAAAAACAATTCCACAGACAAGGCTTATAGTCATAACATTTAGAAAGAACAAACAAACCCCAGAACCACCATAGTAGCTTAAAACCAAGGCAACAATGCCCTTAATCAATATCATTTCTCAAGATAAAGCTGTAACCCTGAAATGTTACACATGTTATAACCCACACCCACAATGCTTTTGTTCGACTTTCACTAGAGCTTATAAACAATATTATTCAAAGAAAGGAAATAGACCTAGAAACAAAATAACTATAGCAAAAGGAGCAAGAGTAAGGCACTTTGTTTTAACTTTGTGAGGAGGCAGGTCAATCTGGTTGTTTTTTTTTTTTTCCCCTAGATTTATGCTTTTAAAATTCCTTAGGCAAGAGTCCCTTATAAAATAAATAAACAAATGAATAAATGAATAAATGAATAAATAAATAAATAAATAAATAAATAAATAAAATAAATAAGAGCGCTTTTTCTCAACTAATTAGGATAACTCTAGTTGTTGTAACCAACCTAAACTTTTAGTGACTTAATGTAATAGGGGGTTATTTCTCATCAGATTATAGTCCAACGTGGCATCTTCTAATTCACACATGACTTTTCTCTACAAGTGATTTGGGGATCAAAACTCTTTCCTTATTTCTTGTAGCTTGGGACCTCAGGGTCATAAACAAGAAGAAAATATGAGGATGTAGAGGGAGAACTCATTTTTTACCTGTCTTGGTATCAAGAGATATACTTCATTTGTACTCACATGACCCCTTCTAGATGCTATGAAAGACTGGGGAATATATGCTTTCCTCCCTAACTGGGGAAATTTTTCTCAATGACAGTGCCTAATTGTGGAAACACTTATGCTAACAAGTATTGGCCCATCTCAGCGTCTTTATGTGTTATAGTAGTGGTGGCATTTGTTGAACACTTAACATTGTTCCAAATATATTATAGATAGTAACTAAATTAATCTTCAGGATAACCTTATGAGTTTAGTATTATTTTATCTCATATCATATGTATGAATGCACTGAGACACTAAAAGATTAACTTTCCCAAGGCACCCTTCTAAAGATGAAAGAGCTGGGAGTCAAAATCCTGCAGCTTAGTTATAACAACAACAACAACAACACCAGCAACAATATTCTCTTGCTTATATATAAGTAAAACTTGATGTCTATTTATACCATTGCCTTTCCAGATGCCCAAGGTTGAATTAAGACTGGGCTGCCTAAGGACAACCTCTCCTCTCGCCTTTGCAAACTACATGCTCTGTATTTGTAATGATACTCTCTAAGCCAAGTTCATAGTTTACATCACCCACAATATCATTCTTTCACTTATTCATCATAATTTTCTACATCCTTTGCAGGATTGCAAGGGCCCCTTTGGACCCTTGGTCTGTGTCACTTTTTGTTATTGTGACTATTTGTGAATAATTCCTCCCCGTGGGAGAATGTCTCTTAATTTCTGAGTTCAAACAACCCTTAGCGTTGCTTCCAAACTCAAAAGCTCCAGGAGCTTTGAATCTCTTGGTCCTTCAGCAATTCTGTCTTCTGATGACTTCAGAAATAATGTTTTTTACTACATTGAATCCACGACTGGGTTTGTATTTTGAATTTCTGTCATATTTTTGCCTACTTATTGTGGGTCCATGGGAATTGTTAAATGTCATAAATGTTTATATTTTTCCTTTTCCACCTCATATAAACACAGGTCTTTGATTTTTGTGTTGTGTTTTCCCCTCTCTCTCTTTTTTTTTTTCATTTTCTTTTATTCTCCAACACGTATTTTTCTTATACATTTTCTTATACATTTATTCCCCCAATTTACCTTGTATGTTTATATTTTGCGATACAGCAAGTCAATTAGATTTGGTTTTAAAAGAATACATTTTTTTGGGGCACCTGAGTGGCTTGGTTGGTTAAGCATCTGCCTTCAGCTCAGGTCATGATCTAGGAGTCCTGGGATTGAGCCCAGTGTCAGGCTGCCTCTGCAGTGGGGAGTCTGCTTCTCTCTCTCCCTCTGCCCTTCCCCTCCCCCACTGGTGCTCTCTCTCACACTCTCTCTCTCAAATAAATAAATAAAATCTTTTAAAAAAAATAGTATATTGTTCTAGCAAACTCTGACCATTTGCAAACCCTGTATAGGGTAAATCTACCCCGGAAGAATTTTTTTTTTTAACAGTTAAGCAGTAACCTTTTAGAAACGCAAACCTAATCACATGAATCTTTGCTTCCCCTTGCCTTTAATATTTTTCACACAGGTTTCAAATCTACATGATTAGATCTCTATTTCACCAACAATGAACTCTGTTTCACTAACACCAACCTCACTGAGGAGGAATACATAGGGGAATACCAAAATCAAGAGAGAAGACAAAAAACAAAGATGCTACAGAAATTTGAAGCTTCTGGTAGCTGTAACTACAAAAACATTCCATGCAACTTATTTTTTGGGATAACAGGGAGGAGATCTTTAACATATCTTTTTAAGCAATACCTAAGTTAACTCATAACACTCTCAGGCCATATGGAATCAAACTAGAATGTAGTAACAGAAAGATAGCTACAAAGTTTGAAAATATTTGGAACTTATGAAAATATATTGAAAATACAGCTTTTTAAAAATGTAAGTGGAGGGGGGCCTGGGTGGCTCAGTCGTTAAGCATCTGCCTTCTGCTCAGGTCATGATCTCAGTGGCCTGAGATCGAGCCCTGCATTGGGCTCCCTGCTCAGCGGGAAGCCTGCTTCTTCCTCTCCCACTCCCCCGCTTATATTCCCTCTCTTTCTGTGTCTCTCTCTATCAAATAAATAAATAAAATCTTTAAAAAAATGTAAGTGGATGCAGCAAAAACAAGGCTTAGCAAAAATTTTATGTGATTAAATGCATTTATTAGAAAAGAAAAAAGGCCTATAATCAATAAACTAAACTTCCACATTCAGCAACTAGGGAAGAAAACAGAATTTAGTCCTCAAGTAAGAAGAAAAAAAGAAAAAAAAGTTAAAACAGAAATCAATGAAATTAAAAACAGGAAAACACAGAGAAAATTAATGAACTCAAAATCAATCTCAGAACTCAAAATATAAAAATCCAATTGTGTTTCTCTCTATTTAAAGATGTCAACACTCTCCAAATTGATCCATTGGGTCAATGTAATCCCAGCATCATTTTTTTCTTAATTGAAATGCTTTTATATTTATATAAAAGATCATGGCTTATCTCCACCCTTCTGAAAAACAAAATGAGAGCATATTACTGGATACTACACAACCTGAGCAGTGAGACTTTGGTACAAATATGAAAACCAGTGGAACATAATAGAGACTTCAGAAATAAACCATGCACCTAGAAATGACTGATTTATGACAGCGCTGTCTTAAAGAGCAGTGGGAAAGAATGGTATTTTTTTAAAAAGATTATTTCCTTCAAAATGCAATGTATAGAATAAGCAAAATGGATCCTGGGAATTGTCAAACTGGTTAAAAGAGTATCTGTATGTGACTTAAAAAGCATCCTTTGATTTTGAAAATGCTGGTAAGCCAAGTTACGCATGTATTAATATTTTGCCCACTTTATTTCTTTTATAAACTGTCATTTACTCATAGAAATCATGTAGATTTTGGTCTGTTGGCTTTCAGCCTGTAAAAAACTCAGGCTTCTAAAACTGATCAAAAACATACAGAAAAATCAATTCAAATCTGAAAAACTCTCATTAAAGACATGCACTTTTGGAAGTATTGCATTGTCTAGAAAATATTTCTAAGCATCTTTTGGGTTATGTAATAAATAAGTTACAATGACTCTTCTCTGTCTTGTTGCTTTGTTTATTTAAATAACCTTTCAGGTGGAATTCTGTTTAATTGTAATAGTCATTTCCTGGTTCCGGTATTCAAATGGAAGAAGGTGAAGCAAATGGCTAAAAGCCATGTCTTAAACTACCAAATAAAATAGTCTGTCCGCTGCCTAAATTATTTTCAAGCATTTTGGCACATTTCTATGTAAAAAAAGGTTATGGTTCTAAGGTTTTTCTGCAGGTAAAATCATTTGTCAAACTGTAACAAAACTTTTTCAATTTTTATTAGGGAAGTTATGAAGCTGAACTACAGAAGTCACTTGAACTATCTGATGGTTAAAAAATACCGAGGGAGAGTGAATGCTTTCCTGTCTCTGTACAAGTGTAAGCATATGTGTATGCTCACGGATGCATTTCAAGCACCATTAATGCTGATAAAGGACGGCACTGCAGTCATTTTTCATGAGTGGTGGTTTCATTGATGCAGTCTCTCTGAACAACCCTCTTCGGCTCTAACCGTTCATGTGCCTCGCTGAAATAGCTCAGTCTGTTCATTCATCATTTGAATGATGGGTGGTAAAATATCCACTCTTTTTTCTCCTACGGAACTAGTGTATTTTCATGGACTGTGCTTTTTAAGCTCATTAATAGCACTGATGTTGTATGGTTGACTCCAGTTCTTTCCATGGGCTGCTGCTCACATCGTAGGAAGCAATAAAAGGCAGGGGGTGGAATATGGGAAAAGGATGGGACTGCTGGTGGGTTGGGGTGGTTGAGGTGACAGCCAACCACTTTGCATTATCGTTAATAAGCCAAGGAATACACAGAAGGAAGATGAAGGATGGATTAAATGAAACAATAGAGTAGGTCTCTCTCCCTCCCTCCGTCCTCCCCCTTCCCTCTCTCCCTCTCTTCTCACTCTCTTTCTCTCAATTTAGACTACTGGGTAGCTACCACGTTTTCTGTGGCACAGCATTCACTGCAGGTGGGACATTACTTTCAGCACTCCAGACTAGATCGCTGCAATATGCTCTATTTGGAGTTCCCTTGGAAGACCTCCCAGAAGCCTCAGATAATGCAGAGTGCAGCTGTTGGAGATCGTTAGCATAAATAGATTTGGCTTAGCTGGAAGCCGAAGGCTTGGAACCAAAATATATATCAGAGCTCAAATGTTAGCTCAAAAGCTCTGAAATTAAAGATAAATAAAATAATAAAAAATTCAAGCATTCAAATTGTATGTTTTGCAGATAAAAAACTTAGGGACCATTCACTTTGCTTTGTTCCTAAAATGAAAAGTAGAATTCTTAGGTTAGGGTGGAAACTGTATGCAATGTTTTGAGTCAGATGGTCATGAGCTTTTCTGTGATGTTTGAGAGTGTGTGTTTGAGTGTGTGTGTGTGTGTGTGTGTGTGTGTCTACGTGTGTTATGAGATTTATGTAAAATATGTATAAAAATTGACAAATAATATTAATTTAAAATCATTAGTAGAAAAATAAAAATTAATATTCTTATTATTTAAATTACACTAACATCAATAACACTTGGATTTTTAAAAATGAATCACCAAAGAACACTCTATTGCTTAAAATTTTAGGTTTTTTTAAAGAGATCACATGAAATCAATTGGTTTTACAGTCAAAATAATATTTTAAATATCTTTAAATCCTTAAAAGATCTTTAGTGCCATTGATTCACTTACATTCAATTGATAAAAGCAAATATTATTTAAATACTTTTTAGTGCAAAGTACATATTAATAAAGTAACTAAAGGCAGGCATTTAAGAGCACAGGCAAAACAAAGTACAACAGGATATCCGGGTCCTCTTTTTGAAATTACTGAGATAAGAAAAGGATATTATATTTTTTATTTCATTATGAAATTTCTAAGGCCTGATTTGAAACATGTGTAATTATACAAAGTACAGAACACTAAGGCCCTCAGACTGTCTGCAACATCTGTACTCTAGGTTTTCTGTTGTCTGCAGCTGAACACTTATTTTAATTGCAATTTTATTAGCCTATCTATTCCATTTGATAGTAATTATTTTTGAGCAAGCAGTATTATTTTTCATAAGTATATAATGGATACTATCTATAATTAAAAAGAAAAAATATGGATTAATAAGTGTCAAAGTTCAGACTGTATTTTTAAATCTAAGTAGTAGAAAACTAAAAATATCTCCAGAAATATGAATTGAATTAATTTTATCTGATTGGACATAACTGGGGAAAATATTCCAGTCAAGCTTACATGGATTATACATTGAGCAACAGAGTAGCAGTGGTAGGGACTTGTTATTAACTGAAATACTTATGATATTTACATTGTAATTGTCCCATGATATTGTTTGTGACTCAAAACCATGACCAACAACAATATTGTAAAAACAAACCAAAATTTACTAGGATATTCATTCTTAGGAATTGTCAAAAATAATACATTTTGCTTACATTGAAAACGTTTGGGTAATTTTAATGATTGTTTTTTCTTTCCAGTGTTCTTTCTACCCCCTCTCTTTCCAGTGTTCTTGAGACCCTCACATGGATCTTATCTAATCGCTCACCACCATAAGCCAATATGTATTAAGGGCAAAGGGATACCTCAAAGGGCTCTTAATTACTCACTGTTTTAACATTGACACTTCAACAATTTATGAGAAAAACTTTCTATTGAGTTAAAATTTATATCTTTTTATTTCTACTTCCTTAAATATTAAATTGTATCCCAAACCACTTTAACCTACCATCAGAAAGTACAATTATTATTCACATTCAAAATTAAATATTTTAATTTTACTTATGACCAACATAAGGGTCTTAATTTCATTTTCTTCATATTTTACCAAAATGTTTCAAGTTCTCTTTAAAATGCTCTTGTTAACAAAGAGGTAAAAGATCTGTACTCTGAAAACTATAAAACACTGATGAAAGAAATTGAAGACACCAAAAAATGGAAAAACATTCCATGGTCATGGATTGAAAGAACAAATACTATTAAAATGTCTATATTTCTCAAAGCAATCTACACATTTAATGCAATCCCTATCAAAATAGTGTTTTTCACACAGCTAGAACAAATAATCCTAAAATTTGTATGGAATCACAAAAGACCCCAGGTAGCCAAAGCAATTCTGCAAAAGAAAAGCAAAGCTGGAAGCATCACAATTCTGGACTTTGAGTTATATTACAAAGCTGTAGTCATGAGAACAGTACGGTACTGGCACAAAAATAGACACATAGATAAATAGAATGCATTAGAATATCCAGAAATGAACTCATAAATATATGGTCAATTAATCTTCAACAAAGCAGGAAAGAATATCCAATGGGAAAAAGTTTCTTCAACAAATGGTGTTGGGAAAACTGTACAGTAACATGCAAAAGAGTGAAACCAGATCATTTTCTTGCGTGGTACATAGACATAAGTTCAAAATGACTAAAGGCCCAAATGTGATACAGGAAAAGATTAAATCCTAGAGGAAGACACAGGCAGTAACCTCCTTGACATTACTTGTAGCAACTTCTTACTAGATATGTCTCCTGAGGCAAGTGGAAAAAAAGCAAAAATAAATGAATGGGACTTCATCAAAATAAAAAGCTTCTGCACAGTGAAGGAAACAATCAACAAAACTAAAAGGCAACCTACAGAATGGGAGACAATAATTGCAACTGACACATGTAAAAAGGCTTAGTATCCAAAAATCCATGAAGAACTTATAAAAACTTAATACCCCAAAAACAAATAATCCAAAGAAATGGGCAGAAGACATGAATAGACATTTTTCCAAAGAAGACATACAGATGCTCAAAAGACACATGAAAATATGCTCAACACCCCTCATCATCAGGGAAATGCAAATCAAAACTGCAATGAGACATCACCTCACGCCTATACAAATGGATAAAATCAACAACACAAGAAACAACAGGTGTTGGCAAGGATGTGGAGAAAGGGAACCCTGTTTCACTTGGTGGGAATGTAAACTGGTTCAGCCACTCTGGAAAACAGTATGGAGCTTCCTCAAAAAGGTAAAAATAGAACTAGCCTATCATTTATCAATTGACACTACTAGGTATTTATCCAAAGAATACAAAGATACCAATTGGAAGACATATATGCACTTCTACGTTTATAGCAGAATTATCTACGATAGCCAAATTATGGAAAGAGCCCAGATGTCCATCAATGGATGAATGGATAAAGAAGATGTGGGGTGTGTGTGTGTGTGTGTGTGTTCATGGAATATTACTGAACCATCAAAAGAATGAAATCTTGCCATTTACAACAACATGGATTGAACTAGAGAGTATCATGCTAAGTAAAACAAGTCAGTCAGAGAAAGACAAATACCATATAATTTCATTCATATGTGGAATTTAAGAAACAAAACAAACAAGCAAATGGAAAGAAAAAAGAGAGAGAAGCAAACCAAGAAACAAACTCTTAACTATAGAGAACAAACTGATTTACCAGAGGAAAGGTGGGTGGGAGGGATGGGTGAAATAGGTGATGGGAGATTAAGGAGTGCACTTGTGATGAGCACAAGTGTTGAATTACTGAATTGTATACCTGAAGCTAATATTACACTGTATGTTAACTGGAATTCAAACAAAATTAAAAAAAAAAAAAAACAACTTAAAATGCTTTGGTTAATATACTCCAACTATGCCTTTTTGATTATGTACTGAACCATTCATATCATACATATGAGTCTTTTTACATTTTTAATGTTTGAGACTGACTAATGTCACATTACACAGATGGATAGAATTGTGTTTTCCAAACATTTGATTTTTTTCTTAAAATAGTATTATTCAGGGGCACCTGGGTGGCTCAGTGGGTTAAGCCTCTGCCTTTGGCTCAGGTCATGATCTCAAGGTCTTGGGATTGAGTTCCACATCAGACTCTCTGCTCAGCAGGGAGCCTATTTCCCCCTCTCTCTCTGCCTGCCTCTCTGCTTAGTTGTGATCTCTTTCTCTCTGTCAAATAAATAAATAAAATCTTTAAAAAAATAGTAATATTCATACCTTGGACCAAAGAAAAGTCTAAATTATGAACATTTAAAAATTAAAATTTATAATGTTAAAATGAACTCATTCTGCAAAAATAATTTAAAACTCTGAGTAAAAATTCAAAATTATTCCACAAGGCACAATCATGTGTGTTATTCTGAGGTTGAAGAATGGAGATAAATCTGAATAATTGAGGACAATGTATTCCTCAATAAATCCCTTAAATATGATAGAAAACGAAAAAGAGGTAATTTGCACAAGGTGTGAAACAATTGGTTCCTTAGAGAATCATTTCATTCAGAATCTATTACCAAAATAGTTGATAATCAAATATGAGTTGAATTTCTTTTTGTGCAAAATGCTTTTGGCTTAGTTTTATATGTGGAAATGCATTTCATCCCTCTTTAATAAAACTATGTTTTTTATAAAATAAGAATTTTTATTTATGAGACCATGCAAATAAAGCTTAGCATAAAAGAGATCCTCTGGGGAACCAGGACTCTAATAAAAATCAAAATTATGACTCCCAAGACTTTGTGTGGGACCTCTTGGATCATGTCTGCTCGTCAATGTTAGTAAGGAAGGGAAAGTATTATGTATATTTGTTGACTGACAAAATCTGAAAATTATAAGAATATTTGGATATATTTTCCAACAAATATTTAATGAATAAGTTAAGTTCCCTTGGAGGATATTCTTTTTTTTTTTTTAAATCAGATTCCAATTTGTAACAACTGGCATGTTCTCTTTTCCCAAGGTAGTAGACTCTCTGAGAACAATCTCTGTTTTCTCACTGATTTAATTTCACTAATTTAACAAGCTGTACATTTGTGAAATCCCAAGGAAGACTATTTGGTAAGTTTCAACATCTTATTAATAGAGCAAACCTCATTTAGCATGCCACTATGTAGTTATACAGGGGAAGATGTAGAATTACTATAACCAAAATATAAGGGGACAAGCTGCATATGAGTTTCATGTTATGTACAACCCAAATATAAATTTATACACTTATTTAGTCATGCATTCCTAATCTAGTAAATTGGACACACACACACACACACACACACACACACACAGTAGACTGGCCATGTTATGCATACACACATGATATGCTATAATGGCAATTCTGAAAAGCAAACGTTTATGTTGGGCTCTCTGATGGCACTATTTATTGATACTTTCTTAGAGATCATATCCATTGGGTCTTCCTCAAAGTAGAGAAAGGTTTCAGTATCTGTGTTCTGTTACCAGGATACTCTTGTATACTTGCTATATGTGTTCATATGAATCTCACCCTTGAGCTGAATATTTTCCTACTTATATTATTTGTGGCCTCATTCTTTCTTACTTGTAAGACTTTGAGCACATTGTCACCTTTCTAATTCCCTATTACGTAGTGTATGAAACAAAGAAAGTATAAATTGCCCAATACTTCAAAGATTAAAGGATGTAATTACTTTGGGGATGAGAGAAGGACATTTAAAAAAAAATACACTCTTTTGATTTCAATGAAGAGGCACTCCCCTTAAAAATCTCTGGCCTGTTTTCTATCTCTCATTCCTTCCCAAGGAAGAGGATTGAATTATTGATTGGTGAGTTTTAGCTGGGATGGCTTAGCATTTTTCTTACTCCCATTGTTTAGGAGCCATCTTCTTATAGATAATATGTATTCAGATTTGCTCCTCTGCATTAGAAGTTTTATCTGAGTGGGCCCTTAGGTGGAGGACCTATGGATTTCTAAAGCCACCTTAACAGTATAGCTAAGTCTGTGTGTTTAAGGGCTTCGGAATGGAAGGAGTAAGTAACTCAGCTTCATTAGTAATTTGCATTATTTTTGGTTCTCCATAAACTTGATATATCTAATACTGTCTGTTGAATAGGTACTCAGCAAATATTTGAGATTTCAAGTTATATAAAAAGCAGTTCCAAATAATATCTATAACCTCAGAATGCTTACATTACCAAATTGCCTATTAAAGTAGATAGATGATAATACAAGTTCTGTATTGATGCATATGTATATCTATCCTTGAGATTTAGGAACCTTTAGTGCCTAGATCATTATTATTAAATATATTGTTATATAATTAGAGAATTATAAAATTGTTATAAAAACGAATAGTGCATTCAGCATTGCTGAGTGTTTCTTGGATAGTGTGAAAAAAAAAATGGCAGCAATGAATTGAAACCCTAAACTAATTTGAAGGGACAGTAAACATTAAACTCATTTGAAAATAAATAACAGTGATACCTAGTAATTGCTATTATCCAACATGCAGAAATCAGATCTCCTTGGGAAAATAGTGGATACTAGCCCTAGGGCAAAAAATATTCTAAATAAGCATAGGGTATCTTATAATGCCAAAAATAATACTGCTCAAGCCCTGCCCCTTTCACATGTACACATACACAATGATGCTATTGGGATAGGGATGATGATGGGGATATGTCAAGAGAAACAGGATCCAAAAACTGGAGTAATATGAGCAGGAATATATAATAAAGTAGTATCAAAGTATAACCCAACCTGTAAAATAAACATCCATGAATCCATACTGATCTAAATAAATGATTGAATAATAAATATATAAATACAACAGAAGAGACTAGATTTCCATACAGAAGAATTCCAAATAGTTCTTGTATCCTCACGCAGACAGAACGTAACTCCTCACTCCAAAAGGGCTGCTCATACTGATTTCCTTTCAAAGAGGGTAATATGTAAATGGGAAAAATGAGTAAATTGACTGTGAAGGAACTTAACAAACACTATCTCAGCCAGGTGAGTGAGATTAATATTAACATTAGTAAGTTAGGTCCATTCCATTGATATATGTAATAAGATTGGGACTTTACCTTTGTGTTCTTTCTCCCCAAAACACATCACTCCAATCTAATAATGAGGAAAATATCAAGTAAATCCCATTGGAGAGACATTAGATAAAATACTTAATCAGTACTTTCTATAGATTGAATTGTGTCCCCCCCCAAATTCATATTTTGAAGCTCTGACCCACAATATGACTATAATTGGAGGTAGAATCTTTAATAAGTAATTAAGGTTAAATGAGATCATAGGGGTGCAGTCCTGATGCAATAGGACTTTGATCATATAAGAGGAACAATCTCTCTGTCTCCAGCAGTTGAGGGCACAATGACAAGACAGCTGTCTACAATTAAGGAAAATATTTCTCATTGCAATCTAAGCATGATGGCGTCCTGATCTAAGACTTCCAGCCTCCAGAACTGTGAAAAAATTTTTTTGTTATTTAAGCTACCCAGTATATGAAATTTTGTTAGGGCAGTCCTAACAGGCTAATGTAGTACTCCTCAAAAGTGTCAAGATTATAAAAAAGAAGGGAAGACTGAGAAACTCACAGCTAAGAGGAACTTAGAGAGACTTGAAGACAATATATAATGTCGTATCTTATCCTAGAGAGTTCCCTGGAAAGGAAAGGAACATTAGAAAGAAAGTCAGAATAAAGTATGGACTTCCATTAATAATAAGATATCCACAGTTGTTTGTTAGCTGTGATAAATATACCATGCAAATGTGCTATAGTAACAGCAAGGGAAATCTGATATAGAATACATGGGGATTCTCTTACTCTTGTCAACATTTGTTTAAATCTAAAGTTATGGAGCACCTGGGTGGCTCAGTCATTAGGCCTCTGCCTTTGGCTCAGGTCATGATCCCAGGATCCTGGAATCCAGCCCCACATCAGGCTCTCTCCTCAGTGGGAAGCCTGCTTCTCCCTCTCCCACTCCCCTTGCTTGTGTTCCTTCTCTCACTGTGTCTCTCTCTGTCAAATAAATAAATAAAATCTTTAAAAAAAGTAAATCTAAAGTTATTCTAAAATACAATTTTATTTGGAAAATAAGTAAAAATATTTTATTTAATTTATGTATAAATATGTGCATATAAGAGGTCTGAAAGCTGTTCTGATCAATCACTCATTTCATAACAATTATTGAAGAAATTTCAGGAAAAATACTGTAGTGAATTAGAGGTGAATAAGAATGCCTTCTGGAGGTCTCACAGTATAATGAAAAAATAATTCCCATATTTTACTGCATAATACATTTTTTATTTTACTTTTCTATTTTAGCAATCTTTCTATCAAACATCTAAAATGCATTCTGTGACTTAATGTATATTACAATTCACTTACAAAGGAGAAAGTAAAATATCTATTTCAATTGATTAATCTGTAAAATAAGAGGATTGGGTTGATCAGCACAAAATGAATTTCTGGCTGTAAATACTATAACGTTTTCCACGATTAAAGAATAGGAAATGGAATATTATCATTCAAATTGTTTCCTATTTTCCCTTTTTTTTCAGAAGCCAGAAAATTTATAGCACACTTATAGAAAGAATAGTCTTATATATAAAAAATCTTCCGGAAAAAGATCTTTTCCTGTGTCCTTCCTTTTTCAGAGGATAAGGAACCTCTCTGGTCTAAGAAAATCAAGTTATGAATTTTGAACATTTTAAATATATATATATTTTAATATTTTATTTATTTATTTGACAGAGAGAGAGAGATCACAAGTAGGCAGAGAGGTAGGCAGAGAGAGAGGGGGAAGCAGATTCCCTGCTGAGCAGAGAGCCTGATGCCAGGCTGGATCCCAGAACCCTGAGATCATGACCTGAGCCGAAGGCAGAGGCTTTAACCCACTGAGCCACCCAGGCCCCCCTTAAATATACTCTTAACTAAAAAAAAAGAAACTACCTTCTCTGATATGCATTGCATTCATAGATAAATACAAAAATAATAATTTTAAATGTTACTATCTCTGAAATATAGTTCTCATTTAGTTATAATAAATTAAATACATTACATAACCTGCATAAACCTTTATCGTAAGACATTTTAACCTCACTATAATTACTTGCTTTTTCTTTAAATTAAAGAATTTCAGTATTTAGAAAAGCAATTTATAAGTACAGTAAACTTAGTTACACATTCTAATGCTCTTCTACCTACTGTATTCTCTGCAAGTAATTCATATTTGATTGTCCAGAACCTCTGGATTTAAGAAACAAACATCCTTAAAGCCAGCCACTGACAGAAACAATTTTAAGAGAATTGATGGCTCCATCCTTTGATCAAAGAGAAAAAGTAATAAGATATTGTAGCTAAATCCCCAAGGCACTGACCATGGCCATTTTTCCCAGGCTCAGGGAAGTAAAGAAATCATGTATTTTATTTTAAAAACAATTCTCTTTGAATTGGAGTGTTAGTTCCATGGTTAATGATGTGGCAAGATATAACTACCTTCCTAGTGGAAAAATAGGAAAGTGACTGAATTCGAAAAGTCATCCAGATCTAGACATGTCATTTGAATCAAACTCTAATGTGCTTCTCATATAGTATATATATGATACATACAAAAATATACAAATATAATATTATATGAACCTTTTAAATATACCAATTATATACATTATACATATTTTATACAGCATACATTATATTATAAATAATAAATTATCTTCATATATACCTATTGCATATATTTTTATATAATAATATATTAAACATATTATTCATTATAGATTATATATATCGTATACCTTTTATATATATACCTGTTTTATGTGTATATATTTACATACACACATACACACACATACACACACACATATATTTGTAAACTTCCAGTTAACACCTCAGAATGTTACCTTATTTGGAAACAGGGTCTTTGCAGATATAATCAAGTTAAGATGGGCCCTAAAGCAATATGGCTGGTGTCCTTAAAGGAGGAGGAAAACTCATGTGGAGACAGAGACACATATGTAAAATGTCATGTGCCAACAGGCACTTAGATAGAAGTATGTGCAGCTACAAGCCACGGATACCAAAGATTGCCTGGGAACCACCATCAGCTAGAAAGTGGCAAGAAAGAATCCTCCCCTAGAGATTTCAGGATCATGGTCCTGCTGATACCTTAATATTATACTTCTTGCCTCCAAAACCATAAAACAATAACTCCCTGTTGTTTTAAGTCATCCAGTTTGTAGTCCTGGGTTATGGCTGCTCTAGGAAACTAATAAAGCATTGATGAATTTTGTTTAATAGGATGGGATTAAATATCCTAAAATATCAAAGGTGATTCTTCATCCTCCTCAAGTGTTTTTCTCCCATCATTTATTTAGCTAAAGATGCAGAAGCTTCTTAGAATTGGGACTATAGAATCCTTTCTTCCAAAAAAAAAAAAAAAAAAGAATCCTTTCTTCCAAGTGAGTTGTTAACAGATGATAAGATTTGAAAAGTAATATGTATGAGTGTATATATGGATCTTTGTCTATTAGTGGGATTACCAGTGACTTTTCTGTTATTGACTAGATACTACTTAGTTTCCCAGATGGAGAATAAATGAAGATACAAGTTACATACACACCAATCCGAAGAGCTCCGCATTCCTCACTATTGCATTATCAGGTGGTGGAGTAATACGTGGTAATATATAGTGTTAGTTACTTTTTGATCATTTTTTTTGTTTAATCTATTTGCTTGATACCTTATAGAGAAGTATAAAATAAAAATAAGCCTTTGGCTTTTAATCCCCACTTCCTAATTCAATTTGTAATCATGTAGTGTCTTTCCCTTTTTTTCTCTAATTGCATTCTTTAGAAGATGGATATTGTCATTGATTTCTCAATCACCAGCTGTTAGTATGGAGACCAGCAATATAAGTAATCCAAAATATATTAGTAAATGCATTGATGAATAAATGAATACACAAAATGTAAACACATTACATTTGTGTGCAATGAGGCTCAGTTAACATGATTTACCACTTGAGAAAATGTACTAACAGTACCCCTGTTGACAGAGAAACTGACCAGCAGATGGGCTTGTATGGATAGACCTTGAGTTTTGTTTGACTTTTTAAAGCATGGGTCAAGGGTAGGCAAGAAATTAACTTCTAATTTCTGATTCCCACAATTACTTTATTACTTCTCCAGCACCCACAAATTTTTTTTCTGCCCAATCCTGTCATCCACAACTGACACCCATCTCATACTTCATTGATCGGAGAGCAGCTGTGAGTTCGCAGGGGTAGACTTCAGATGGAAATACCAACAGCTTGTCCAAAATGTAGGTTGTCATGTGACATCATCAAGGTGGATAGAAAAAAGATATTCACATATGGATCCAAGGCTCCTTTTTCCGCTTCTCGAAAGACATGGAGCTATCACCACTGCCCACACTCCAATATAAACCTGAATTTTCACTTGCTATCTTGAAGAGAAGCAAGAAAATGGAGAGGATATTTAAGGGATATTTATTCAAAAGAGGCTAAGCAATAGGACTAAACCAGCAGAAACTTCCATCAATTTTAGACTTTCTTGGCTCCATACTTTCCAGCAAATTTGGGATTCATGAAAAACATCAGTCAAAAAGAAAAAGAAAACCTCAGTTTCCATTGTCTGTGTGGATAAGTAGCTATAATTTTCCACCTGGGTTTCAATACCCAAATTTCTTCTAAGGGTTAACTGCACATGCCATCATCTGTCCCTCAAGCATCTTCCATTCTTTAGCACTCTCCATGCAGACTGCATCACTCAACTGAAATTCTCCTTATACTGTCAACTATGACCTTAATTTGCCAGTAGGTAGTTATTAATCATGTTCCTCAATTTTATTATAGCATTTGTCACAGAAGATTATTCTTTTGGTTCTTTGCCCTTCCGATTTCCTCCAATTCATCCCTCCCTTCCCTCTCACAATGTCCTCCATGTTTTTCCTTATGCTTCACACGTAAGTGAGACCATATGATAATTGACTCTCTCCGCTTGACTTAAGAACCATGAGAGACTGTGAACTCAGAGCAATGGACTGAGGGTTTTGGAGGGGAGAGGGTGGGGGGATGGGCAAGCCTGGTGGTGGGTATTGAGGAGGGCACATATTGCACGGAGCACTGGGTGTGGTAAATAAACAATGAATATTGTAACACTGAAAAAATAAAAGTATTTGGGGAAAAAAAAGGATTATTCTTTTAAATACTTTTCTCCTGGCTTCTCTGAGATTATCTGGTTTTTTTTTTTTTTTTTTCCTTTTATCTCTTAAGTCATTCCATCTCATTCTCTTTGTTTGTAATTCCTTCACTACCTAATATTAGTGCCTCAGAACTTGCCTTTGTCCTTCTTATCATCTCTCTGGGTGATCTAATCAATTCTCAGGATTTCACATACCCCTCCTTGTTACTAGTTCACTGTTAATAGGATATACTTCTCATTTATTATCCAGATGCATATTTTAAACTGATTATTTAACTTTTCCATTCAGCTGGTTCACAGAAGATAGCATGCCAGTAACAAAATACAGCATAATATGCCCAAACAGAACATGTCCAAAATGAAACTCTTGATGTAATCCCACCCACAATTCAATTCTTCCTATTATGTTCTCTACATTAATAAATTATCCTTCCTCCAGTGACTCAATCTGAGGACATAGAAATATCATTTAACACTAAACTCTACCTAAACCAGTAGGATCCAATTCATCATAAAGCCCTGTAAATTGTAACTCCTACATATATCTCAAAGCTGTCTATTTCTCTCCAGCTCTGTGACAACCACATGAGTCTAAGCCAACATCTGTCATATGGATTATTATAAGAGTTTCCAAATTAGTTTTTCCCTCTCCACTATTTACTCTGGAAAAAAAAAAATCTCCTTACAGCAGCCAGAGTGATTAAAAAAAAAACAAAAAAAACTTAAATTGGTTTATTGCTCCCCTCTGTGATTACAATAAAATCTAACTTCTGTGAATTCTGTATTTTTGTCCAGAGGTCTTGTGCAACTCCATCCTTTCTCAATGTACTTGTTACATGGTCCTCTTTTTTATTACATTATACAATCCATGGCCTACAAAAGCACTATTTCATCTTGAAAAAACAAACCATGCTTGTTAACCATTTTTACTTTTTGAATAAAAATTTTTAAAAAATGATATATACATACACAAAAGAGAGTGCATTATTTTTCACCAGTCAGCTTAAAGTAGAACCAGTTAAGTCCTTTGAAAATTTTTCCCAGTTTACATCCCTAGCTATGCCCTGTATCCTACAGAAAACCACTATCATGTTAACAATTGTCTTGCTTGACTTTATATTCTCACCACATTTTACAAGCCTGTATAATGTGTTGCTTAGAATTGTCTACTTTGTCTAATTTTGTCTTCCCCAATGGAGTCATACATGTATATTCTCCTGTGGATTTTTTTTTCATTTACTATCAGGTTTTTGCAATTTGTTCATTATATGAAATTATAGTTCATTTTTTTTTTGATGAATGTCTTTTATTGAATAAAAACACCACAGTGCATTTTCACATTTTATTTTTGATATGTCACTAAGTTGTTCCTAGTTTTTTTTTATTTATAAATATTACTATTGGGAACATTTTGTACATGGGTCCCAGTGGTTTCACATATACAAGGATTTCTATATCTCAAGTACCTAAGAGGAAAATTCTCACATATAAAACATATATGTTAAAATATGGGGAACTGACAACTTTGGTTATTTATTAACTTACAACATTAAAAATTTTATGTGATTCAAAATTATACATATATGAATATATATTTATGTGAATATATATGAATATATATATTTGACTTGAATAAACAAGTAAAAATCAATTCTAATGTATATACACTAATTTACACTCCAATTATTTTTACTCATTCTGGGGCTTGTCTTTTCAAGGAATGCTTTTATAAAATGTTAATATGATCAAACGTATCATTATTTATCATTTTTGGTGTTTTTCCTTTATAAAACATTTATGTAAAAGATATTCTTCTATAATTTAAAAGTTTTAATGTTGACATTGACATTTTAGTCTTTAATTTGTATATGTGAAGAGGAATGCATTTTAAAAACTCATTTTTAGTTTTTGAAAGTGGATATCTAATTTTTCTAGCATCATTAGTGGAAAGGTCCATCTGTTTTCCACAGACCTGCCACATATCAATCAAGATATGATATATGCAACTTCTTCATCTGCAGTCTCTATTATGCCACTGAAAAAATATTTTATTTTATTTTTTGAGATTTTATTTTTAAGTAATCTCTATACTCAATGTGGGGTTCTAGCTCATGACCCCAAGATCAAGAGTTACATGCTGCAATACTGAACCCGCCAGGCACCCCAAAAATATTTTAATTACTGAAATTTATAAGTTGTCAAAATATATGCTAGATATAGTTTCCAACCTTATTTTTCTTTCAGTGCATATATATATTCTACTGCCTTCAGTCTTTTGTTTTAGTTTTTATTGGTACATTTAATGATGTTGTTATTTTTCCTTCCAAGTGATAAAAATTTCTCTTGGGAGTTTTTGAATTTTTTTCAATGTCTTTGATAGTCCTAAATTTAACTAAAATATTTCTTGGTGAGGACGTTTCCTTCTTTTGCTTGCTTGACATTCTATGGGTTTCTGTTTATTTCTGGGAAATTTATTATAACTTCAAATATTTGCTCTTCACTATTATTTTCTTTACATCTTTAATTTTTTTTAAGACCTAGTTATTGGTTTTTCTGTCTCTATTCATTTAAAACACTATTTATTTGTTTATTTTTTAAAATTTATTGATCCTTTTGTGCATATTCTGTTAAGTACTTAAATTTGTTTTTCCAACCTGTATCAGTTTGCTAGAGCTGTTGTAACAAATACCACAGATTGGGTGGCTTAAACAATAGAAATAGATTTCTTACAGTTCAGGAGGTTAGAAGTCCCAGATCAAAGTACCCCCAAGTTTTGTTTTTTCACAGACCTCTCTCCTTGGCTTGCAGATGGCCACCTTCTCCAAGTGTCCTTCCATGCCATTTTTCTCTGTGTGTGTGACCCTGGTGTCTCTGTTTTTCCAATTTCTTTCTTCTAATAAGGACACCAGTCAGATTGAATTAGGGCCCACCCAAAATGCCTTATTTTAATTCCCTCTTTTGTACAGGACTTCATGATGAATAAAAATACATTTACTCATTTTTGTTTGCTAAAACTCCAGCAAATACTCCTTGAGGTCAAAGCAACCCTTTCCTTTCCCCAGGAGAGGGAGATTTGGGCAGTAAAATTTGAACTACTTTCCATTGTTGGAAAGGGAACATGCGTCAGGATTAATATCCGTGACAAGTAATCAACCAAGTGTTTTCAGCAACTCTTGAACAGATCAAGATTGCCAAATTACCTCTCTGGAATATACATTTTGCTAATGTTGTTGATTTATGCATCCAGGGGCAGGTGTTGATTTTCCCAGGGAGATGGATTCTTTTATGCTAAGTTGTCCTCCAAGAATTCTTCCGGCTGGCCTCCTTTCCAGGTTAAATCAACCTCTTCGTTGGCCAACAATGCACACAAATTCCTGCAATGTTTTTCCACCGTTTTTATAGTTGTTTGCCCAGAATCCTGGATGCTTCATGTTTAAGAGTTGATCTTATTTGTGGGAGATCTGCAGCCTGAATAATTCATCATCTTTACAGAAACTTGAAAATCTTAGCCTCATGTTATGGTTGTTATTATTACTATTATTGTTGCTATAATGATTACGTTAATCTAGCATTTTAAATATACTGTGACACTTTCTCCCAACATATATTCCAATGTTTTGTGAGCAAAGAAATTCCATTAGTCATATAGCATCACCATTTCTTCCATGTATCTATCATATTAGCTAGTACTTATTAAGTGTTGGATAATTTTATGTAATAAATGAATTATTTATTCAGTAAAAACACCGCTTGGGGTATCATCTATTCATATTAACATGAAAAGAAGTGCAAATTTACATATTATATTATGCATTTTTTTCTACTGACTACAACCTGCTCTTGAAAGTGAGACATAATCTATAATGAATGCTGTGGATCTGGCGAACATTGTTAGTAGGAGATTTTTACATTCTTTCCATAAATGTTTTATAAATCTTTAAATGTAAACTATTGCATATGTTTATATCCCCTAATGGACAGTGAGCCAATTGAAGTCTGGAGTTATTTCTCATTCAATAACGAAAAAATTCGCATCAAATATTTACTCAGTTTTTCATATGCCACATACATTTTTGATTGAGATGATTTCATCTCAATCCTGTCTTCAAAGCAAGAATGTTCTACAAAATAAAGAACCATGAAGACAAAGTCTGACAAAATAATAAATGTTGGGATATTAAGATTACTTCAATGGAAACAACTTTAACTGGAGATAACAGGAAGGCCTCTCTAGGTAGGTCCTTGTTATGAAGATTTAACTGAAATGTTTACCTGGTCAATTAGCATGCAGAGAGAAGAACCTGTTTAAATATTTACAAGCATATTAAACATGAATCAAAAGTTCAACTAGAATCAAAAGTTAAACCAGAAAGATATAAAGTTATAGATGATAGTGCACAAAACTCTCATCTGTTTCAGCCTGGAGCACAGTGTTACAGAGTTGCCAGATTTAGTCATTATAGGAAGCAAATATTACACGAGTAAGTGACATAAATGCAAATTCAAGTTAAAAAAAATCAACCACAAAAAATCCAACTTAAAAAAGGGAGGTTATAATAGAATTTCTCAGAGAAAAACATTTTGAAAGGTTTTTTAGTGAAATTTAATAGTATACCTGATTCATTTCTATGCTTCAAAAATATAACTATGAAAAATCAAACTATTTGTGGTGAGTTTAGAGACAAGATGTAAAATTTGTTGCAATTAATCTCACACGCGGTGTATAATATATATATGTAAGTAGAAATATAACCTAAAAGAAGATTGTTTCTCATTCTTTCCTGGCATTTGGGTTTATTTGTCTTTTAAAGAACCAAAGAGACACATGCATCAGAAAAGTACACCATAGCTTCAAACTCTGCCTCCACTCTACTTTCACTCTGAATGAAAACCACTGCTGATGTTGGCAGTTTATAATTATGCTGCTTCATTTGAGGCTGAGCCAAGATTGAGACATTATAGGCCCTATTCTTACTGCTGAGAATAGAAAAGTCCACAAGAGTCCCTACTTCCATGTAGCATAGCTTTTATTAAGGAGATAAAATAATTAAATAGTAAAATAAATATATAAAATGTCTGGTAGCCAAGAGGTTTAGGAAGAAAAATAGTAATTCAGGGCAAGGGGAAAGGAAGGATAAAGAAACACAATGCTATTCAGGAGAGCATGATTAGAGGAGGTGTCTCTGTTAATGTAGGAAAGAGACATAAATACAGTGATGGAGTGACACATTTTGGTGGACGTGATTCCAGGAAGGAGCAGCAGTAAAAGAATGTCTCAAAGCAAGGGTGGTTTTGGTGTATTGAGAAGTAACATAAAAGCTTGAGCAAAATGATGAAGTAGAGAATGTTCTATAAAAAGAACACAGTAATGAAGTGTGTGTGTGTGTGTGTGTGTGTGTGTGTGTGTGTTGAGGGAATCATAGAGACATGTAAATCATCAAAAAACATCATAAGGAAAGCCTGTGGGATAATGAACAGAGAAGTGATGTTATATAACATGGGAAAAACAAAAAACAAAATAATGATAAAACAAAACCATGTTATCACTTGACTGCTAGAAAGAGAATAGACTGTAGGTATAGATGATCAGATATGAGGCTATAGGAATAGTTCAATGGGAAATGACACGGTTTTCAACTAGGACAGAGGTAGAGGCAATGAGTAATAGACAGATTCTGGAGATATTCCAAAGGAAGAGAAAATGGTTCTACATATGCTAAGGAGGGAAATAAGATCAAAAGCTTAAACAGCAACAAAACCTTCATATTTTCTAAGGACTGCATTGCACTAAGGAAGAAGTAGATGCACCCAGTCAATGGCTGAGTAAACAACTAGTTCTCGAATACATCAAGTGTCCAGACTTTTATCTATCTTAAGAAGACCCCCCAGTCTACTTTTTGATCTGCAGGAAAGAATTTGGGAGAGGAGGATTAGATACACTTTACAAGGAAAGGGAAAATGAACCTTCTAGTAACATGTTGGCTAACTATACAAAGTGTGCTGATAGCATACATTTCATAGTGCTTACTATATTGTACAAAAAACAAGAATCCACAAGGGTCTACAACTTTCCCTAGGGGAGAAAAACATGAAAGAGCTTTGGGTAGCAAGTTTCCAAGATGGCACTGTATAATCCCCAGCTTTAGGTGTTCATGCCCTTGTGTAATCCCCTCACATATTATATCTAGGTCAGTATGTGTGGTCAACAGAACACAACAGAAGTGAAGTCACTTCTGAGGCTGAGTAATAGGGACATTATTGCTCTCTCAGTCACTCTCTCAGATAACTCTCTCTAGAGAAAAGCAGCTGCCATATAATGAAGACACTCAAGCTGCTCTTTGGGAAGACCCACGAGGAAGAAATTGAGGCCTCCTGCACATAGCCAACAAAGAACTGTAACCTCCAGCCAGTAGTGATGTGTGTGAATCATCTTGGAAACAGTTTCTTTGGATACAGCCAAGACTTCTGGCATCTGAAGCCATAGCTACACCTTGGCTGCAACTTCCTAAGATTCTAAGAAAGAACCATCCAGCTAACCCACTCCAGAATTTCTGACCCACAGAAATGGGAGGCATCAGTATTTATTTTCTAAGGTGCTAAATTTTGGAATGATTTTTTTTTTTCAGCAATAATTAGGACAGATTTTAGAACTGTGAGTGCCATGCTGCTGTAACAAAAATGTAATATGTAAGGCTAGCTTTGGAACTAGAGAGTGAGTGGAGCCTGGAGGAACTTTGAACAAGCATTGATGAAAATGGAGAGGCTTTTAATAAATACTTTGTAACAAAATAGTAGTATTTGAGGATGCTTTTTAAGGGAAATAATGGCTTAAAGCAGCAGATAGATTGATAGATTGATAGATTAAATGTCTTTTGGGAATCAAGACATCTGAATAGATAGAAGAGAAAGCCAGAATCAGATCATTGGTTTTCTTATCTGCCCAATCAATACAGTTAGTATCCAAAGCCAAATACATCTTCTCCTAAAGTGTCTGTCTCCTACTTGCTGTATACTTTTGTAGAGGGGGAATTTCCAGGCCTTCATATACTGCTGGTGCAATTCCAATATTGCTCAGTTGGTGAGGCGAGGTTATTCTTCCTATCTGATTTGTACTACAGCATTAGGCAGGTTGTCTACTGGCTCTTTACCTTTATATTATTTCTTTCTGGTAGTTGCTCCGGATATGAGGTCAAGAACGCGGAAGAGTGCAGTGTGCAAAATCTGTCTTCTTACCTGGATGTTTTAATGAGCGTATTTTGGAATATCTGAAAAGAGAAAAAAGAATTTTTCCCCTAAATAGTCAGTTTAGATATATACATTTAAAAAAAAGTCAATAATACATGAAGCCTTTAAATCAACTGTATTTTATAAAGGAGCTACTAAGAAATTGTTGATAACTTAGAGGCAGCATAAATAAAAGAAATCCTCATGTGTATCCAAGCCACATTTCTTGTCTGCCATATTTGCACATCTGCTGCTGAGAGTTTTCATGGTACTATGAGAAGGGCAACATGTTTTCCCCTCTCGATCTGAGTGTTCCGTATCTGTGTACCATCTGCCATGTTGAAATCATTTCCGGGTAAATACACACTTCGTTGTGGTGATGAATGGTGGGGAACACATCATTTTTTGTCAGTATTTTCTACTAAGATTCTATGATTTAAATGAGAATTCTATTTCATACACCCATAGCTCAAGGAAACTGCAATAAATTAATAAGTAGAATAAGTATCCTACTTATTTTATCAGGTGGGCACAAGGCCAAAAGCCAAGAGCAACAAAGGGAAAGATGATTAAATGTCATTTCTAAGTTCAATACTCCTTCTTTCTACTTCTCATAAATACTTTTACATTACTAAGGGTTTTACTTAAAAGAAATAACAAATAATTTCTTTCCTAACAATCAAAACAAATGATTTTTTTTCTTGATCCTTGAAGAAGAATCACTGTTTCTTTAATATTGCAACTTTGTGCTCAGAAGTGCTTTTTGGCAATGCAATTTGATATAATCCAATGAGTTAAGAAACCTAAGTACTCAGCATGATTAAATTGCTGATAAATGTGTATCCTTGAATTCATCAGTAAGCATCTCCCTGACAGCAATATAGATATGCTCGTTTTTCCTCAATTTGATGTGGACTATTTTGGTTATATGTGTTTCAACATGTTGAAAGGCATCTAAATAAATATTGAACTTTTAAGAAGCAATTGTTACTCCACAGTGTTAAGTAAATATGTTCTCTTGGCTTTACTTTGCTAATAAAGCAAGTACATATGAGAAAAGTGAGTAGTATTCTCATAGTAAACTTCTTGAATCTTGGAATCCAATGTTTTATCCAAAATACACTTTCTTGGGAAGATATTACATTTAGTTAACTTGTTTTTATTATATATTTGTCACACATTTGCTATTTTTTTCATTTTTGCTACAATATATATTAAAGATTTTATTTACATATATTCATGGAATTTGCAAAAAAACTCTAGAGTCTTTTCAACCTTTTTGAGTTGCTGGAAAAACATTGTATTTTTTTTTTTTTCATATACTCTTGAACCAGTGGGTTCAAGAATATTCAATTGAGACTGAGATAGAGAAATAAAAGAAAATGGGAAATATTTGTAGTAAAAATGTAGATGAGCAGACTTTTAAAAAAAGTAAATTAAATTGGAGATGTAAGGCTAAAGCGACTGAGTTTCAAGCTCTTTATTTTAGCTATTTGCATGCAAAAGTAATAGAGCATTAACAAACTATTGTGCAATCTGCTGTAATTGCTGCAACAATGTAACCCTCATATGCCATGGATGTATTTGTATACAAAATAACTATGATAGTGGCATAACAAAGAAATAAAATTTAAAGTTAGATTTTATGTGATAAGGAAGAGAAATCAAAAAAATTATGGAACACAGGTAGTGTTTTTACTATCTTGTCTTCTTTCAGGAGCTACCAGCTGTTATGCTCCCACAAATAGATTAGTTGAAAAATACATTCACATGCACAAATTATGTCTTTACAGTGAAATTAATGACCAGTTCATTCAGCATAAAAGATAATTTTACAAAGGAAATACTGCATCATTAAAGTTAGCATTTATGCAACCCAAATGTGCAGAGTAATATGACAGCAGCTTTCTCAAAGTGGTGTTATATCCTACTAAAGTGCCTATCATTTAAAATGAAGAGCAATAACAAAACTCCACTCTTTTCAGGAGGAAAGAAAGGGTGCTGCTAAATTCATTCATCTTGTTCTAAAGAATGAGGATTTTAGTGGTCTTTAAAGTCTTAGAACACATTTTGTTTTATTGTTGTATGATATCAAAATTATGCATTAAAGGAGAGTAATGGCTTGGTAGGATGCTAAAATTGTTTAATTTTAAGGCAAACTGACATAATTATCTACAGATATTTTAACTTATGATATTAAAATACTTTGATATCTTACAAAATTGGAAAGTCCCACTGAGTTCAAAGAACTAGACTAGAAGCTAGTATTCAATCCTAAGACTAACTGAATCAGCTCTAGTTAACCACCTCCAAGTCAATGCTTGCAAGATAGAACACATACTGTCACGAAATATTGAAGTTTTATAGACAGTTTATCAAGGATCTCAGAATGGGAGCACCTGGGTGGCTCAGTCAGTTAAGCGTCTGCCTTCAGCACAAGTCATGATCCCAGGGTCCTGGGATCAAGCCCTGCATCAGGCTTCTTGCTCAGCGGGGAAGCCTGCTTCTCCCTCTGCCTGCTGCTCTCCCTGCTTGTGCTCTCTCTCTGACAAATAAATAAATAAAAACTTTAAAAAATTTTATATCAATCATCACTATGTATTAGTAAGTTATATAGCTAATGCACACTATTAAATTTTTCATAAAAAATATCTTATTTTATATTTTAATTTGACTCCAACTTCACAGAAAAGTTGCAAAATTAGCACCAGAATCTCCTAGAGACCTTTTACCTAAATACACCAATTGTTTATATTTTGTCCCACTTGCTTTATCATCCTCTCTTTCTCTTATTTTCTGTTTCTTTACATTTCTCTATCTACTTATATGTGTATGTTTGTGTGCCACTTTTTTTCTTGAAACATTTGAAATTAAGTTGGAGCCTAAGAACAAAGTTATTCTCTTCCACGTCTGTATTATAGTTATTAAAATGAGAAAACTTAATATGAAATGCAATTAACTAGTCTGTACACCATATTCAAAGTTCAACAATTTGTCAAAAGAGTTATTTACAGTTGTTTCTCCTCAGCCAGAATCCAAGCATGTTTAGTTGTCAAGTCTCTTTAGTCTCCATAAATTTGGAATAAGTTATATTTTAAAATATGTAAGAAATTATTAAGTGGATATTGCTTAAAGATGCTTGCATTTTATGGTAATTTCTCTAATATGAATTTTTATAGGAGAATTATGTTTGTCAAACATGTTGAAAAAACAAAAGACTTTTAAAAAAAATCTCTGAACTTAAATTTGAATAACAAAGTCTGACGAGTGCTGGGGAGGAATCAGAAATGACTACATCGACACCTTTATCTTTGGCAAGATTCAGATTCCACTGCTAATTATTGCATGCCCCAAGTGTTGGATACTAGACCAAGTGATCTCAGACACACTTTGCATCACGTGCCACTATCCTCAATGAATAGAAGCAAATTGACATACAATGATGATACCAAATACTAACTTCAAGTGTACGTAGTTGGCACTTTTGAAACTGGAATTTGAATCCAGGATCAGAACTCTACTTAAATTGGTATAATATATAACAGAAAATAACAAGAATTGTAAGTAAATGCAGATTAAGTTCCAGAAGCGAGGGATAACACTAATCTTGAATACGAGAAATGAATGAGAATTTAGAATTTGAATGTAGATGTGCATAAGTATATATGAATGCAAATGATGATCCCGAGCAGTAGTTTTGAATTGATGCATCCTATCCCTAAATTACACCTGTGCTGACTTTAACGATCACATATCTGGGTCTCATCAAGAATGGGCTCATTATTCAGGGCTGAGAATAACCTGTAATGTCTACTTCTGGAGAAATCACGTTTGTGTTGGTTGGGATGCTAGTCCACAAATGTAGCATAGTTTTGTTTTTGTTTTTTCCCTAAGGATGCAGGGTGTCCTCATTTTCTATTGCAACAAAAATAAATTATCAAAAATTTGGTGGTCTCAAACAGCATTCATTAATAGCTCACAGATCTATAGGTCTAAAATCTGGCAGGTTGGGGGATGTTCTCAACTAGGTTCTGCATTCAGAGAATCATAAAGCTGACATTAAGATCTTGACCAGGCTAAAGAATTATCAAGAGGCTCTGGATGAGAATCTGCTTCCAGGCTGGTTCAGGCTGATAGCAGGATCCAGTTCCATCTTCCCCACTGACTGTCAGTCAGACATTGCTCTTCAATACTAGAGGCCTCCTGGATCTCTTCTCACATGGCCCACGCCATCTTCAAAGCCAGCAACTGTGTGTTTTTTCTTTCTCATGCTTTAATCCCTTGCAATTCCCCTTCTGCTGCCAGCGGGAGAAAATACTCTGCTTTTAAAAAGCTCTTGATTACAACGGGCCAGGGTAACTACTCTCATCTTAAAGCCAACTGATTCTGAACTTAATTACATTTGCCAAGTCCCTGTGGTCATGTGAAGTAACATATTCCTGAGCATGATATTCATTATATTAACATTCATGGGGATGGTAGTGAAAATTGTTGGTTGCGTGTGCAAGGGTACTTTTTGAGTTCTCTCTCCCTAACGGGAGATGTTCAGATAAATCCTAGACATATTTCACTTTAGTCTTCCTTCAGGGCAGCACTGCCACTCTCAGAACAAATCTGCCAATCTGGGGGTGAGTGTCCTTGTAAATTAAATATTTAAGAGCTTTTCTTTTTCACTAAGAACTCCATTTGACTTCACAGTATTATTTCATACAGTATTGATAAACTCTATCTTATATACTTCCTACTCTCTTGATTTATGCAAAACTATTTTTTTCTAATTTAATTATATATATTTGGTCACATATTTGTCCAGTTTTCTTTGTTGCTGTTTTTCATGTGAAGTTGTATTTTGTTTGTTTTACTTTTCCTTCACCAGCCATGGAATGTCCACCAAGCTTCTGGAATAAAATCTTTTCTCATAGTGCATTTTCTTCCTGCTGAGTATTTGTTCTCATGGATTCCATTATCATACCTCAAGATTTCTTTTCTTTCTTTCTTTCT
>CM052895.1:117888696-117919396 GCA_028534135.1 Potos flavus | reverse complement strand
GCAAGGAGCCATACGCAGTGCTAGACACAGGACTTGATACTTGATCTCAGGACCCCAGGATCATGACCTGGGCTGAAGGCAGCCACTTAACCGACTAAGCCACCCAGGTACCCCTCTCAAGATTTATTTCTAATACTGATACCATCTTGCTATGCAGTCTTCCACTTATATTTGAAAGATCTTGCTAAATTCTTCCACCTCAAATGCCCGAACACTTTTGTTTATCCCTAATATCTCTCAATTAGAAAAATCACAACATATCTAGGCACCCAAGCCAGAAATTTCAAATGTACTTTTTCTTTTGCTTCTCCTTTCTTTCACCTTCTTGTCAATTCTAACCAAAAAATATCTACTGAATATTTATCTTATTGTTAAAAATTACATCACGTATTTATTACCTATACACTTAATTTGCTCAAAAAATGTTCTTATCTAATTTCCTACACACCACTCTAAGTTACCTTTATACTTCAGTGACCCTAGAGATGTTAGTCCAGAAGTCATTATATCCGTAGATTACAAACAAATGGGCGCCTAAAATATTATACTCTTCTAAAGTAACAGAAAGCAGACTGTTGATATTGAAGAAAATGGGCAATCATTTTGTTCTTACCCATTACATTGAATAAACTCTCATAAAAAACTTAAAAAACTAAATCGAAGAGTAGTTCTTTTTAAATTGCAAAATATCTGTACTGTATATAGTCTGAGGGTTGTCTCAAACGTTTAATGATGCATGTCTAAGAAAATAAAGAGTCTTTCATCATTCATTTTACATTCCAAATTGTTTTGGAGGTGGTAAGGTAGATTCTGGGTTTGTATAAAGGTAAATTATTGGAATGGCATGTTGAGACTCCTGGGAACTGACAACTCTCAGATGAAATCCTCTTCAGGAAATTCCCGTGCCCAACTTCTCGCTCATTTCTAGGCAACTGCCCACATCTAGTGATTGAAGGGTGAGAAGTTATAGAGACTCAGCATATGCCTCAAGGCAGGATAATTCTGAAGGACCATTCATATTCTGGAGTCCCTGTGATCAACTGTGGCTTTGGCTGCACATAGATTGCTGTTTTGCAGTCCAGCAACTCCCTCTGATCAAGCCTACGTCTTTCACTATTTCACAGGTGCTACGAATCTTCTGTTACTATTTTAGCACTGTATTAAATATTTTAATAATTATTAAATAATAGACTGGAGCTTTTCTCGACGACCTCAAGATACCTGCCAGAAAAAAAGAAAAATCTATTTCAATGCAATCTGTTAACTTAGTTGTTTTTGTTCAATTACCATAATCCTCAGAAACAGTGCCTCCAAATTATTTTCAACAAGACTGCATAATTTATGGTTTTATTTTTAAAAATGTTTTGACATAAAACATGTCTAAGTTTTGCATCATTTAAAATAGTGGTAACCTAGACCGTGCTCTATATCTCTAAGATTTCAGTTTGTGATTTTTCTCAAAAGAATGCATTCCCTAATGCAAGCTATTTAACAGAATCACCATCTGCCTGCCCTAAGGTTTAACATCTAGTGGAAGACAGAGTCTGCTGGGGAAATTTCCACATGTATTTCTGTTGAAAAGATAAGACTTCCTAACCTCTTGTTGTCCTTTGTGCTTGGGGAAATGGAGTACCATTCAACACTGCTGGTTAAAGATACAGCTGGCTGATTCTGACCTTCTGGATTCTGGCCAGCAGCTGTCCAATCTGCGCTCTGTAGCCAAGAGGCTTGAAGTTCAGGCATCATCTCCTCACTGCCAGTTCTACTCTAATTATCTCAAGCCCCCATAATCCAATCCTAAGTATCTCAAGATTTTTTTTTTTTCTGCTAGGATAACCTGGGTTGCATTTCCTCTATCAAATCTGTAGAATCTATTTATTACTAATCACCAAATGAATGATTTGAGTTCTAATATTCATAAATTCAGTAGGAATAAGGTTAATATTGTGTATTTTTTAAGAAAGCACAATCTGAAAACTTTCCATTTATGAAAAACAAGAGCAGTGAGCAAAAATATGTTAGCAAAAATATGAGTTAGCAAAAATATGAGGGGGTTATATTTAGTTATTAAATGAGAATAAGAGGGGGATATAATTATCTCTATTTTTATCAAATTTATAAGAATGAGTAATATCTCTTGATTGTAATAATCCCCTAAATATTGGCTTGGAGAATTATTTTAAGAAAACCTGAACTAAATGCTCTAATTTCTTTCTTTCTTTTTCACTTTTTTTTTTTTCTTCCAGGTAATGGGACACTTAAAAAGGTAAGATAACTGGAGAAGCCTATTGTACTTACTAAGACATCGGGTAGCTATTTAATAAGTTGGAGAAAGAAATGTGTATTTTTTTGTTCTATTTTAAAATACTTTTTGTAACTCAAATTTCCAAGAGTATTTCTGTTTCTTAAAGCATTTTCACAATTTTCCCCTTTAAATTCCCCACAGAAATGTGTATGCCACTTTTCCATAAGTCAGAAACCACCACATATGACTTTTCCATTTTTTTTCAGTAGTGGCAATGAAAATGAGTTACATTCTGCTTATTCTTATGTAAGAGTCCTGTGACCAATGTCATCACTGAGTTGCATGATGTGGTAGAATAAAGATAACAGATCACATGTGAATTGCACCTCTTACTTTGGAGTGATTAACCATGGAGTCTATCATATTATGGTGCCTACGTTTGTTACTTTAACTACATTCATGCCTTATCTGGCACACTAGCAGGGAAAATGCTCAATTGTTATGGCCTGCGCAATTGGTTAGAATAGGGTAATATTTTGATCAAGTTTTGTCTTCTAGATGAAGTCTCATTTTATCCATATATTACATAGAATTTTAAAGGAAACAGACCTGGAGATCAAAGTTTGCATGCAAAAATTTGGTTTGGGATGTTGTAAGGATTAACTATAGAGGCAGGAAGGAACTAGGATTGAGCAAAGGGAGGATTTGACTGCGATGTTGTCTCAGATAGAGGTGTTGGCCAATCCCATGGGCAGCTCTGCTGAGTTGGCCCTTCAGAATATTCCTCCTTTGAGGTAGAGAGAAGGCATTTACACTGTCACACCAACCAGTCATTTGATGTTCAGTGTCCCAGGAAAGGAGTGTTTCCTTGGGTAAGACAGCTTTCTTTGGCGAAAGAGAGTTTCAAAGTGTGGTACTCAGTAGAAAGATGTCAGCCACCAAAACACTTGGTAGTTAGGTGAATGAGAGCTTCAGAACTGATGGGTAAATTTTGATAGCACAACAGCATGTCCATTACAATCCATCTTTTGTTCTCTTCAGTTCCACATACTTTATATAATAAATTGTGAAAACTCTACCTCTAGGATTTGTGTTGTCCACATTTCCTGGGCTAAAATGCAACAGGAAGTTTAGTGGAATAAGCTTTAGCCCCATCTCTGCAGCTGGTCTTGAAGATGCATCTGAAATCAATTGTCTCCTCTTTTTTTTTTTTTAAACTAATTCTACATTCTCCTCACTTTCGACAAGCATCTCCACTGTCTTAGGGACTTACCTGGTATTTTGATTCAGAAGTTCTTCAGTGGGATCCAAACTCCTGGTCAACATGGCCCTCCCAGCCTCCTGAACCTGTGCATTTGACATCAACGTTGGGTAAGAAAATACCAACTGGCACCACAGAGCATCACTTGCTTGGCTTCCAAGCAGGTTTTTTTCCATCACTGAATAACAGTATTCAAACCTCCTCCTCATGATCAAGATCACGCACTCTTGCAGAGATGGTGACACCTTTGCTTGATTTTAGCTCAAAGTTTAAAGGGACTCTTGGTGTATATCCTGGTAAAAAGCATCTCCTTCAGGAAAGTCAGATTTCTAACGTTAAAAAAGAGAAATAAGCAAAAGTCCCCAACTTGTCATGGGAAGTAAGAATAAGTTTCAATTCTGCTTTTAAACCTCAGTTCTTAGATCCTTATATTGAACTTAGGGGGAATCACAGTAAGTTAAAAGTGTTGTTGATTTAGGGAATATTTACCTACTGGAGGATAGTGCTATGACCCTAGAAAGTTATTATCGTCAGATTGGCACATTAGTTGAACCTTCCATAAGCTGTTTTATAAGCTGCTCTGTTTGGTCAGCAGCTCCTGGGTGATATGTACATGGGTATATGGGTGTGTGTGTGTGTGTGTGTGTGTGTGAGAGAGAGAGAGAGAGAGAGAGAGAGAGAGAGAGAGAGGATCAGTTGATTCTATAGCAAACCAAATACTGGCACAATGCATTGCTCTAAAGTGGGTTCTGAGGCAATCCCATATCACTTATAAGTCCTTGAGGAATAGTGTTGATTGAAGTCCTGCAGGCAAGATCTGCACCTGGAATAAGTTCTGATTCAATGGTGCATACCTTTTGTTGGCTATTATTATTCATATATTATAAAGATCATATAGTATATCCATTGCCATAGTTATATTGACATATACATTCCCAGACATGCTTGCCCCTGATCATTCATATATATATATATATATATATATACATATATTTATATAAATATATGTATATATATATATATATATATATATATATATATTTGTTGTTGTTGGTTTGTTTTGTTTTATTTTTTTTGTTTTGTGGGATTGGGGGTAGTGAGGAGGAGCAGGCTTCCTAAGCTATTTGCTCATGACTCTGTATGTATTCTTTCACTGGTGTGCTTCTTTCCACATAAAGTGAATGACCAAAGTTTTGCTTACTGGGAGAATTTCTTTTCTCCTTTAACTTTCAGGTATACCCCTGAGTGGAGTTCTAATATAGCAACAGCCAGGCTTTTATTGGCTTGCAACCAAATACTGAGTCCCACTGACCCAACATCTGAGAAAGACAGAAATTACCAAAATGAGTTCAAGAAAAAATAGAAAATCTGAATAGACTTACATCAAGGAAAGAAAATTAATCTGAAATTAAAATATTCTCCCAAACATAAGTGTTCTCTTCCTTCCCCAAGAAAAGAACAACAGAAACATAAAACCAGCTCAGACAGATTTAATAATGATTTTTATCAAAGGTTGGCCAGCCAGTCCTGGAGACCTAGATTCATGGGGAAACACATAAACGCCTTTCTCAAAATGAAGAATATCAAAGGACTTTAAGGTTTTATTTAAAAATTTCTACAATGTGGTTGTAACAATCTTAAATCTGCTTCTGAAAATCTTCTGAGGGCATCTTTTTTTTAGATTGCACACAGCTTCAGATTACGGGATTGCTTCAAGGGTATGGTCTCTAAGTCCAAAAGTTGAAGATGATTTAAGTCTTTAATTTTATTATTATTAGAAAGAAAGTAAAGCTTATGAATTTGTGGCTCTGTATGGACAAAACTAGACAAAGTTTTTCATGTCTACCAAACTAAATGTGAATGTCTTCTTGTTTTTGTATATTTGCGTTGTAGTGACCAAAAAAGCAATCTAGAAGGTGAGAGACCTGAAGCAATTTATTTTTCTGCACTCCAATATTAAAGTCTAAAAAGTAACTTCTACATTTTGAACACTGAATTTGTAATGATAATTCATTATTTTTGCTGAAATTTTAGGTTTGGGTTTGTATGCCCTGCAAAGAAGCTACTAAACTAATTATAGACAGTTTTGCATGATTTCTTACTAAAAGGTTGGTTTATTAAGACTTTCTTTGTAGATACCACTAAATTAGAAATGCACATACAAAATTTGGTGTATATTAATATCATAAAGAATTTTATTCTACTTCTTTCCTTAGATTATGCTCTGGCACATTGAACAATTTAACCATTCATAGTAGAGATTTATATTAAGAAAGATTTGCAGAGATCCCTACATGATAGAAAAGCCTGGATAAAACATTGAGCTGTATTTCAGATTAAATATAAATTCCTTCTCATTGTTAAAGTTCTCAGAGAGATATATAAATCAATGTGAAATTTTCTGCCATTTTTGGCAAAATCCCAAATAAAATGAAATATAAAATTTTGCATCTTCAATTTTGTATTCTTCCTCGAGTCAGCAGTTTAAACTCAGTTGTTTTTCTATGAAGGAAGGAAGGAGTGGCTCTGGGTTTCTTCTTTGACTACTATAGCTTGGATACTCAAAGATCCTTCAGGAGCTCAGAGACTAAATAGGGTTGGATGGGATTGCTGAAGATGCTATAAATTGTCTTCTCCTGTCCGAGTTTCTAAAGTTCCAAATAATACAATAAATAGAACAACTAAGAATAGCACCTAATTAGGGAAAATTTCAAAACATAGTTGGTAATACAGCACATTCCATTTCTCCTTGCTGTTACCAGTCACATACATGATTTCTATATACGTGTATGTGTGTGTGTATATGTGTGTGTGTATTCAGCTATGGGTAGTGTTCCAAAAGAAGTTAATGGGAGCCCTCCCAGACAAAAGCTTTTAACTGGTGGGTGAGGGTGGAGGATAGGTGAGAGTAGGCAGTGTTTTAATAACACCACTGAAAAATGGCAGAGTTGGTAGCTCTAAGAGCTTGTCCCTCCACTCCTCATTTCCATGTCTCCCTTACCCTCTAAATGAACAAAAAGTATCAGATTAAAAATGTCAGAATTTTGGAAAGTAGTCAAATGTTGACAGGAATGAGGCAAGCACTGAATCGGGAATCGGTTGACTCAAAAATCTCAGGAAAGTTTTGCACCATGTTTATTTATCTTTATTCCTATCTTGCTCTCAGGTTGGCATTGGATGTATCAAAGGCATCAAAGGAAACCAGGCAGCCCGCTTTCCTTGTGTGAGACCATGGTCTCTGGTTCCAGAGGGAAGAGAGCAGACCTTGCTCTCTAAGAACTGAAATCTGTCTGTGTTCACTAGTTTGGGGGCTGCCTGAAGGATCGAAGCAAGAAGCTTGCATTTGTTTTCGCTAACTTGGAAGTCTCTCAGGGTAGAAAAGTAGCTTTCTATGCACAGGGCATTCTTCAAAAACAGTGAAAAGCAAAAGAATAATCCACCGTTGCCTGGGGCAAAGATTACAATTGAGGCAAAAAATAAATACACTGGAAGCCTAGGAGGAAAAGTTATGAAGAGAGAGTCTGTGGAGAATTAGGATGTTGTAAAGCACCTCTCTCTACTAGGAGGAACTTAGAAAGCCATGTGTAACCCAGGGAATGGGGCATGCTCAAAAAAATGAGAAGACCCTAAAGGTTTCATCTCTGGCTGAGCTTTATGCTGAGTACAAGCAGGAAGTAAAGGCTGAGGCAGATTTGTAAATAGCCTGTCTCAACACAGCACCAACCTGCAAAGACTTGGGAGAGCTTTTATTTTTTTAATTTTTATGTGTTATTTTTTGTTTCAGACATTCAAAGAAATCTCTATCCACATACTGCTAATGTAGGCAGTTAGCCAGATAGGAGCAGGGAACAAGTGCTTTCTGACTGATAGAAGGGCGGAGCACAGAGGAAGCTCAAGAGTGGCCCAGGCTTCGAAAGGGCAGCATAAAATCTGCAGTCAGCAGGTGCTTAGAAAACAAAGACATGCTGGGACTGGTGCTCACTGCAAGGTCATTGCTGTGTCCCTTGTCAGACATTTGGATTTTGAAGAGCATGTAATGCAGAACGGCTAATGGCTTGGGGATGATAAAGCAGAGAGTCGGATCTCCCTTCATGGCCAAGGTGAAGGATAACTGTCCTCACAGTGAAAAATCTTAAGAGTGACATTCTGGAGAGAATAGAGCAAGCCAGAGGTAACTGGATTTTTACAAAGGCTGCCGCCAGTTCTAACCCTGCCTCACGTCTGATAGGATGGACATAATCTAACCCTCATGCTGCCTCATGGAGAGTTTAGTCATTGTGATAGGATAAAAAGAGAAAAAAAAATCATAAGAATTGGAAAAGGGAGTTCAAAACTGTCATTATTCACAAATTATGTGATTGTGTACTATGTATAATTCCAAAGAATCAAAAGACAAATGTTAGAATCTATAATTTAATTTTATAGTATTGCTGGCACAATGCCTATATTCAAAAATACACATTCTTAAGTAAACCATGGGCTGAAAAAGTTAAAATGGAAATTAGAAAATATTTTTGAAATGAATGATAGTTAAGATATTTATATAAAAATTTATAAGATAAAGCTAAAGGAGGGGCGCCTGGGTGGCTCAGTGGGTTAAAGCCTCTGCCTTCGGCTCAGGTCATGATCTCAGGGTCCTGGGATCGAGCCCCGCATCCGGCTCTCTGCTCAGTGGGGAGCCTGCTTCTCCCTCTCTGCCTGCTTCTCTGCCTACTTGTGATCTCTCTCTCTCTGTCAAATAAATAAATTAATTAATTTAAAAAAAGATAAAGCTAAAGGAGTGCTTATAGAAAAAATTTAAAGCCGTAAACATTTAAATTAGAGAAAAAGACAGGCCAAAGCTAAATGATTTAGCTTTTACAACGTGACAAGCTGATTTTAAAACTCTGATGGTAATTCAAAAGGCAAAAAATAGTCAAGGAATTTCTAAAGAAGAACAAAGGAGAAGGACTAAAATATTAAATATCAAATTAAGAAATGGAACAGAATGAAAGATCGTAAGTAGAACAATATATGGATGGTATCCTGATTTATAACCAAGAGAACAGCTTATTACAATGGGAAAAGGATAATCTTTTAAAAATATGATATGGCGTATATTGGATATAGATAAGGAAAAACAACTTTCTACCTCTTATATCCACCTCTGTGGCCCCCAGAAATTCTACCCTTGGGGAAGAACAAAAATAACAAAAAGCATATTTTCACACACACACACACACACACACACACACACACACAGTACAGAAGTATCCACAGCAGATTTATTCACAATAGTCCAAGAAAATGAAACTACTAAAATGCTTATTTACAGTGCATAGATAGACAAATTGAGTTATAGTTACAGAATATGACGCAAACATTAACTAAAATAATCTATAACCACATGGAGTAATGTGGATAAATCACATAAAAATACTATTGAAGTAGAAAAACCCAGACATCAAAGACTACTGGTCACGTGATCAAGATAGACAAAATCAAAATCAATCTGGCAACTAGAAGTCAGGACAGGGGATAGCCTCTTAAAGTAGTGTGTGGAAGGGGGAGCAAGGGGAATTCCTTGTGTGTTCTCTTCTATTTCTTGATCTTGGTGCAAGTTTTCCAGATGTGTTCAATGTGTTAAAATTCATCAAACTGTACATTGAAAACATGTATACTTTTCTGTATGTATATTATACTTTCACAAAAGGTTATAAAAATAAAAAGGACTGGTCATTTTGTGCTGCTGAGTGGTTTTCTCCATACTTGCAGAACCATAAGTCTTGGGGTGCCTGGGTAGCTCAGTCATTAAGCATCTGCCTTGGCTCAGGGCATGATCCCAGGGACCTGGGATTGAGCCCCGAGCTTCTCCTTCTCCCCCCACTCCCCACCACTGCTCTCTCTCTCTCTCTATCAAATAAATAAATAAAATCTTAAAAAAGAGCTAAGGCTTAATGTTTCTCTCTATATGAAAAAGTCCAATTAGGAGAAAATATACATAGTTAAAATTATATAAATTTTATATGTATATAATTTTTACCAGTGCTTTTCATCCAGAAGAGAATTAGTCCCCAAAGGAACATTTGGTAATGTCTAAAGTCATTCTTTGATTCCCGTTATCACAGGGGGGTAGGGAAGGGTGATATTGATATCTAGCAGGTAGAGGCCAGTGATGTCTAAACATCCTAAAATGCACACAACAGCCCCTACACGAAAATAATTTGACCCAAAATGTCAATGACACCAAGGTTGAAGAAATCCTGACTTAAATGATAGGCTTTTTACTAAACCCGTGTTTCGTAAAACAATGAAGCTTTCTTCAGCTGTATTCTGCTGCTGATGGAATTCCCAGGATGCTCTCTTTTGAGACTCAGTGGATGTCACATGTTTTTTGCCATATGCTGCTTGACAACATCTTGCCTCCCCTCAGCTTTTAATTCCCTGAATATTAATTAACCTTCACGACTGCACGTTATTTCCAAATATGCATTAACATCATATTGCTTTTTCTCTTTTCTCTGACCTGACTTTATCTGTAGAAGCTTAGCAATTCCTCAGACCCAAATGAAAGTCCGATTAGGGAGAAAAACAAGCAAAATTTTGTTCAAGTCAAGGTAAAATAGGCATGGAGCCATTTTCCAGTTATCAACCATCTAAAGGACCAAAATCTCCTCAAATTCTTTTCAGTCTTACTATCCTATTTCCATCCCTGTAAGGCAAAACAAACAAAAAAGTTTGAGGTGAAGTTTTCTTGACTCTAGCAAAATTCTTCTTTCTGAAGTTCACAAGAAGTGTATTGCACTAGAAATTTAAGTTCCATGAGGAGATTAAAACAGGGAAGTATTCTCCATCTCAGTCAAAACTAGTCCCCTCCTTTCTGTTTTATGCATTAGGAACCATTTCCTAGGCACAAAACTGCCTATTTTTTTTTTTTTTTTGAATTCCAACCATCAAACAGTCCCTCTGAGTCTACTCACAAGACTACACAATAGATTACAAACTATGGTAGATTTTTAGTGTTATTTGACACCAATAAAGCCAGGAAAACAGGGATTCCTACAAATCACTTTCCTTCACTGCTTCATGAATTTTTAGAGATGGCTCTATGAAAAAAAGAGCAATCTGATATGAATCAAAGTATAAATTTATTATTTGTTATGGAAGTCTTCCAAACTTCAATTGTAAATTTTCTTATGAAGGCAGTAATCTGCAGTTTGGTTTGTAGAATAAGCAGAAATTTTATGAGACAGACTACATCAGCAAAAGGATTATGGAGAAAGGGAGAGCAAGCCTTTATTCCCTCAAAAGGGGCATCACTTATATTCCCCATCCAGCTGGAGGCAACGGCAAGAGAGACATGTAAGAGCTTGTGCTTTATAAGACTCAGTGATCTCAAACACTTCTCAAGGTGGCCCAGCTCATTGTTCTAAATCTTGATCATTCAGATTATTCTATAATTTTTCTGGTATAATTAATTTTTAGTGTTTTCTAATCTGATTATGGTAGATAGTTTGCAAAAATACTTGCAATTGGTAAATTCCAGGCTGAGGCAGGAGATAGGGTGCTTGTACTCACCAAGCAGAGCCTGGGGAGGGAAGGGTCTCGTGAGCACAGCAGAGCTGAGGAAGCTCAGGGGGAAGCCATTTTGGCAAAACATGGCATGACCTGCTCCCTTAAAAGATACAGCTGAGGTGCCGGTGGACTTGATCGAGGTATTTGAGATGGAGGACAAGCATTGGTGCGACTGGCAGGTCTTCCAGGAGGCCTCCAACAAGATCTCCAGGTTACTCTTAATCTTAGAAACACATTACTGAATTAAACAAAGAAATGCAGAATTCCCTTCAGAAGCCAACAGCCAATCAGGAGCACTTAGAGGAAACTGGGTAATTCACTAAGTAGGCGGAGCTTCTGCGGCAGATGTATGAACCACATGCAATGTTATCAGCAATGGGATGTCCTAGCAGGGTAATGGGAAGAAACAAATCCAAAACTAGTTGACTGACAGCAGTTCCTCACAGCAGAATGTTCTTTGTCTCAAACAACTCAATTCCTACAAATATACAGCAATAATCTCCAGGGCCAGTTGGAGAAATTGAAGGCATTTGGCATAAGACAAGAAATCAGGAGAAACATCGCCAGTCATAATTGGTACATGGCGTCTCAAATCTACACCAGTATTGGTGGGCAAATATACACTGCCCTGTTCTTATTTGTCCTTGCAAAAGAAGGGTGAATATCACTGTGAATGAGATTATCTACAGAGATCCTCTTCAGAGGTTTAAATGGAAGACTTGGAAGAAAAATATAACCAGAAAGATTTTATAAAAATTTATTGTCAAAACTTGTTTGGTCAATGAAATGACTGAGATCCCAGAGATATCCAATTTTGCTCTCTGAAAGAAAAATGAAATCAGGATTTTTCATATGTTCATAGTGCCTCGCCTGAACAGGCCTGTATCACAAAGGTAGATGGTGGCAAGAATGGTGATGGTAACAGCAGATGTGTGGATATTGGGTATTATTCTCACGTTACTAGGTGAGGAGACAGAAAAGAACGCTGGTTTGTCACAAAGTGGCTCTAAACATCCTAGGTGTTCTTAGGCAGGCAAGCTGTTCTGCAGTGTTTCCTTATTTCACTATAAATTGCCTTCTGCTTGGAAAAGTAGTCATAAAACATAATATTTTTACTCTTCATTCTTTTAGTATTTATGAGAGGTAGTGATAAAATCTTCCCATTCTTACCTTCAATAGGCTGATTTTCTGGACCCAAACAATAAACACCTGATAAATTATACTCTCATTAGAAGAAACTACAGTTAGCTTGTCATTCAAAGGTGAGGACGAGAATTTGTCCTATCCTAACTTTTTTTTTTTGTCGTATTCTATCTTGAAGCCATAGTAAGCAAATTCCATATGTATTGACAATAACCATTCTGTTAGGCCCGCCTTATGTATGGCAGCTTCTCTGTGTGTTTCCTTCGGTTTTAGGGAAAAGTAAATATTTTAGGGAAGAAAATAATCTACATAAAGATACAGGATATGTTTTGAGAATGGAAAGTCATACAGGATCTTAACCAACTCTCAGAACTCCCCAGTGTTTCTTTCTCTCCCACTTATCAACTCTGTTTCTCTATAGACAAGTTTACTACCTCATTTACTTATTTTGAACAGGCAATTCATCTTCCTTCCTAATTAAAGAGAAAGTTAATTTCATTAGTTGAACTAATTACCATCATCCCTCTTAGGTGGACCAATTTAATCCAGACCACCTTGTGATTTTCTGGACCCAATATCCATTTGTTCATCTTCATCCAGTCAGTAACCAACTTCATGTTACTTCTTGGGACTCCAGCCCATGAGAAAAGGAATTTTTGTGAGAAAGAACCTTTGGATATGGTGATATGTTCAGTATACTAGGTATACAGTATACTACTATACTATATACTTGTGTACTATACTATATATTTGTGTACTAAATATACTTGTATACTAGGAAAGCAAAGAGACATCCTGTATGCAATTGAAGCTATTTTTTGTAACACAAATATCCACAGGTGAATGACATTCTTAAGCAAAGTTCACCAGCCTAGATGTAGTTGTGAAATTAGCATATATTTGTTTCAATATGTTTAAGAGAAGTTCTTGTATACAAGGGATACTGCTGGTGACTAACTTCTTTCACAGCTTAATTATTATATAATCCCTCCATTAGGGAAGTCAAGTACCTGCTTTGCATTCTTAACAGCATAGCTGGTGTCCTGATAATTGCATTCTGATCGCTTCCTGTACAATGTTCCACACAGATCTCTTCACTAATAAATACAGGTTGGTTCCATCAGCTTCCCTCTGTAGCCAATGGATGTACCCTCAGAGTTTAAAAAGGAATGTAGAGAAGGTTATATGCCATTATAGAAACTCCTGATATTTTTCTAGTGAGTTTCACATTTACAACATCTTGTTCATACATTATCCTCCTTGGTTTTCAAATGGCCATATGAAAAAATAAGCACATTTTAAAAATGTTTAAGCTAGACCAGAAACATTTTTTTTAAAGATTTTATTTATTTATTTGACACAGAGAGAGAAATCACAAGTAGGCAGAGAGGCAGGCAGAGAGAGAGGGAGAAGCAGGCTCCCTGCTGAGCAGAGAGCCAGATGTGGGGCTCGATCCCAGGACCCTGAGAGATCATGACCTGAGTCGAAGGCAGAGGCTTTAACCCACTGAACCACCTAGGCGCCCCAGACCAGAAACATTTAAATAACGACATCATTTGGAATCAGGTTTGTTCATGAGAAGCAGACACCAAAGTAACAGAGGATTTTTTTTTTTTAATTTGTCTCTCATGTAGAAAAATAGAAAGAGGATCTCCCCAGGACTGTTCTGGCCGCTCTGCTCTATAAAGTCCTGAGGGACTGAAATATTCCCAGATTTCTTCTTTTTCTACATGATCTTTGTAATATAATTCAGGAGGAGACTGCAGTCATGTACACATTCCAGGTATCAGCACAAAAAGAAGTATAAGATACATATATTAGTTGTCTCTTAGGATTCCTGGAAGCCGCCATATGAAACGATTTATGTGCACTGGATAGAACTGGGACACCTGGGATGTCTGGTGGCTCAATGGGTTAAGCATCTGCCTTTGGCTTGTGTCATGATCCCAGGGTGGGATCCCTGCTGAGATCGAGTCCCACATCAGGCTTCTTGCTCAGTGGGGCGTCAGCTTCTCCCTTTCCCTCTGCTGCTCCCCCTGTTTGTGCCCTCTCTCTCTCTCTCTGACAAATATATAAATAAAATGCCTTCTAGCAGGTATGCTGAAATAAATAAAATCTTTAAAAAAAACTGGTATACTTGGAAAAGTTAACTTCAACAGAGGTTGGGAATTATAATGTTTATTCTCAGTGCCTTATGATCAACCTGAAACTTCAGGTTTCTGTAAATTTAGAAAAAAGGGCTATATAGAATACTGAGGGATAACTATCATTCCATCACAAGAATCAAACTTACATAAATTTCTTTGAAGATTTTATTTATTTGTCAGAGAGAGAGAGAGAGAGAGAGCACAAGAAGCAGGAGTGGCAGGCAGAGGGAGAAGCAAGCTCCCTGCTCAGTGAGACCAGATCCCAGGACCCTGGGATCATGACCTGAGCTGAAGGCAGATGCTTAATGACTGAGCCACCTAGGCATCACCAATTATTTTTTTTTAAAGATTTTATTTATTTATTTGAGAGAGAGAGAGAGAGAGAATGATCAGGGGAGGGGGCAAAGGGAAGGAGTCTCCAGCAGACTCTGCACTCAGCATGGTGACCAAGGCAAGGCTCCATCTCAGAACCGTGAGATCATGACCTGAGCTTAGCAGACTGAGCCACCCAGGTGCCCCCATAAATAATTACTAATACTACTTTCCATGGGAATAAGAATATTAATACTAATTACCCTTAATTTAATTTTTATTGTTTAGAGATTATTTATTTACTTGAGAGAAAGAGAAAGAGAGAGAGCATGAACAGGGGGGAGGAGCAGAGGGAGAGGGAGAAGCAGACTCCCCACTAAGCAGGAAGCCCCCTTCGAGGCTCAATCCCAGGATCCCGAGATCATGACCTGAGCCCATAGGCAGAAGCTTAACTGACTGAGCCACCCAGGCACCCCTTAGTTCACTTTAATTTTAATTAATTTTCACATTTAATATTAATTTTTAAAGCTTCTCTTAATTGAGTGCAACTATATTTCAGAACCTGGAAAGGTACAGAAATTGCATGACTTAGCAGGCTTATGTTGCTTTTAACTTGGAGATTTTCTTCCACTGAAAACTACATAGGATAGATCACATTAAAGAAGGTGACCCATATTTGCATGAAAACCCTACAAAAATAATACTCTTTACTTTGGTCCTTGTATAATGGTGCTAACCAAAATGAAATGCCTTCTAGCAGGTGTGCTGAAATTAAAGGGACAATAATTAAAATTTGGAAATGGTGCCCTGACTGTATGACTGCATTCTTCATAGCAGTATGTTCTACAGATTATTCTAATTTCAGTAATTTACAAAGTAAATATTCTAATCCTGTTAATCATGCTTTCTTTTATTTAATATTCCTCTGAGGGAAATACATTGTGCAGGACAGTGCATTTCCTGAGACTACTGGGTAAGGTTGTGTTTGTGTGCTCTCCCCGGGGTACTAAAATGTGACTATTTCTATTAAATGAAGCAATTATCTATTCCTCTCACTTGTTTTATTTTTTTCAGTCTAGTTCCAAAATTAATACTAATTATACATTGTTTATCTTTGTTTATTCAGTGAGTTATCTAAAATTTATTGCCATTATAGTTAGAATTTCATTAACAGGAAAAAAAAGGAATTCTTATCCACGTGTCCGTGTGTAGAGATAGAATACCTTTGATATAAATGAGAGGCATGTGTCTTGGTGGAGGAGACAGTCAGTTGGGGGTGCTTGTCTAGGCAAATTATAAATGATGGCTCCATAAAGTATTTCGAGGATACATTCAGTACACTGGCATAGATACTGTTGTTAAGGATAAAAATGTTTAAAACTCACGAATGACTTTCTATCTCTTTATATGTATGTTTCTTTTTTAAAAAAGATTTTATTTATTTATTTGTCAAAGGGAGGGAGAGCTGAGCACAAGCTGGATGGGGGGGGGGCACCGGGCAGAGGGAGAAGCAGGCTCCCCACTGAGCAGGGTCCTGGGATTGAGATCTGAGCCCAAGGCAATGCTTAACCCACTGAGCAGCCCAGGCTTCCCTATATTTATGTTTCAATGGGAAAAAAAAAAATAGGAGCCCTCAGTAGATAGGTTTTTTCCTGGGCATACTACACTCATGAGTGGGTTCAAATTCATGTAGGCTGTCCTTATGCTCAACAATACTGGAGAAATTAGAGTGCAAAGGGTGAAATAGAATGGTCAAAAGATACATCAGGTCATGGTAGAGAGAATATTGAAGACAAACTGGTTTTAGCAATTGCTTTACTTTGTTTGGCTTTGGTATGTCTGTTTGTGTCAATTTTGAGGATGGTGATGTTTGCGTGAGTGTTTTTCAGCATGCATGCTTGGAAGAGTTTGTCCTTGAAGAGATAAACATGTCCATAGGTTGGAAATGAAAGATTTTAAGAATTAAGAAAAATCCTATGTGTCTGCTTTGCTCGGACTGTCTTCTTATAATAGCTACAGTGCAGGGGAAAGGTCAAGAAATTTCATAGGCATTGGCTGATTTGCTCAGTTTTATCATTTCAGAAAAGATTTTTCAAGTAAGTAATATGAAAGGACATTTTTCTTAATGCTAAATAGAAATAAAAGGTATAGTTAAAATATCAATTATGTTTAGGTGTAACTCTAAATGTCATTTGCTTACTGAAAAGTATGAAAAACTATCATCTGGCTAAAAATTCCATAGCCAAAGTGTTTACCACAGTTCAACTGAAAGTAAATATATAATATATCCCAATTATTTCTTACTTTGCCAGGAGACAAATAATCTTTCTTGATTTGAATTTTTGATATCTTTCATATAGTTTCAGTTATTATAGGCCTTATGGAGAACTAACATTTCTCTGTTATTAAAATACAAAGAAAAAAAAAACTAGGGCCATCAAATCTTTGTCTCTTTCCAATTAAAAGTACCAAATTACTTGAGGAACCTCGGTAGCTCAGTCTGTTGAGCATCTGCCTTCAGCTCCCGTCATGATCCCAGGGTCCTAGGATCCAGTCCTACATTGGGCTCGATGCTCAGCGGGGAGTCTGCTTCTCCCTCTGCCTGCCGCTCTCCCTGCTTGTACTCACTCTCTCTCTCTCTCCCTCTCTGTCAAATAAATAAATAAAATCTTTTTTTTTAATAAATAAAATCTTTAAAAAAAAGAAGTACCAAGTTACTACTTTAAACTAATTAATCAACTAGAATATTATATATTCAAATATGTATGTTATAAAAATAAATAATAAAGATAGTAATAAAATGATATTTCTTTAGTTTCAGAACATTCTCTGGGCAAGGTCATGTTACTTCATAGTCTCTTTGAAATTTACCTTAGATTGGAACGTTAATAAAATACATCTTGAAGGGTTGTCCATATAATTTGTGATAATATCAAAACAACTTATCTCAATATAAGCTTGTTTTTTTAGTAAAAAATGGAGGTTTGGGAATAAGCATTCAGCTCTATGGGTATATGTTAGAGGCAGTAGTTTTCTTACTAATTCTTATTTGTCATATTATAGCATGTTTCTAAAACAGTTTAAATAACTGGTATAATACACATACAACTCTTCTGAAATATTTGTGCTTACACATATAGTCCTTTGACAACTGAAAAAACAATGTGGTTAGCAATTTTGAGGTGGAGTCTTTTGGGTTTTCCACATAAAGTATCATGTCATCTGCAAAGAGTGAGAGTTTGACTTTTAAATGCCTTTTATTTCCTTTTGTTGTCTGATGGCTGAGGCTAGGACTTCTAGTACTGTGTTGAACAACAGTGGTGAGAGTAGGCATCCCTGTCATATTCCTGACCTTAGGAGAAAAGTTCTCAGGTTACCCCCCCATGGGGAACGATATTCACTGTGGGCTTTTAGTAGATGGCTTTTATGATACTGAGGTATGTTCCCTCCATCCCTACACTGTGGAGAGCTTTAATCAAGGAAGGATGCTGTATTTTGTCAAGTGCTTTTTCTGCATCAATTGAGAGGATCATATGATTCTTGTCCTTTCTTTTATTAATATGGTGTGTCATGTTGATTGATTTGCCGATGTTGAACCACCCTTGCAGCCCAGGAATAAATCCCACTTGGTCATGGTGAATAATCCTTTTAATGTACCATTGGACCCTTGGTGAGAATTTTGGCATCCATGTTCGTCAGGGATATTGGTCTATAATTCTCCTTTTTTGGTGGGGTCTTTATCTCATTTGGGGATCAAGGTAATGCTGGCCTCATAGAAAGAGTCTGGAAGTTTTCCTTCCATTTCTGTTTTTTGAAAGAGGTTCAGAAGAATTGGTATTGTAGAAAAGCAATGTAAATATATTAGTTAATACTATTGAACTATACAGTTAAAATGGTGAAGATGATAAGTTTTATGTTATGTGTTTTTTACTATATTTTTTAAAAAGTAAAAAAAAAATATCTTATATAGACATTTTTAGAAATCAAAATTTGAAGAGCATTCTTTTTTTTTTTTTTAAGATTTTATTTATTTATTTGTCAGAGAGAAAGCACAAGCAGGTAGAGAGGTAGGCAGAGGCAGAGGGAGAAGCAGGCTCCCCGCTGAGCAAGGAGCCCGATGTGGGACTCGATCCCAGGACCCCGGGACCATGACCTGAGCCGAAGGCAGCTGCCTAACCAACTGAGCCACCCAGGCGTCCCAAAGAGCATTCTTAAGTGTAGCTGAGATTAAGGTTAATGGGACCATCTGTGCTACCACCTGTGCTTGTCTAATTTCAAGCACAGTGATCTCTTCATCAGGGTGTTGACTGAGAGAATAATCTGACCATGAAGCAGTTTTGAGGAAGGAGATGATCAAGTATTACTCTGCAGTTTGGTTTGATTTTTCATGTTTCGAATAAAAGGATCCAATTTTTTGTTTATCTTCTGTCATCTTAAGAAAAATCTGATTTCCATATTGGTGCATTGTGCAGTAACTTTTCATTGAGTTGGATAAGTTGAGCTGAGAGTAATATAAACAAAGAAAGAAATTTTAAAAAAGATTTTCCTTTTACATAATTCAAACTCCATCTTCCTATGCCATTTAGAAACACTCTCTAGAGTAACAGTAGTCTCACTTGGTTTGAGTTTTTGATGACATGTATTTTGAAGAACATCTTTTAAAACGTGATAATTTATAATATATAACGTTAGAGGCAAAAAAAAAAAAGCCCCAAAAATGTGGTGATTTATTAAGTTAATCTTGGTAGAACAGTTTATAATGGTTTTGTAGTTTTCATACAGGTACTAATGCCAAATGACATGGCAAGATCTACTGTCTTCCCAGAGACTAGAGTAAATAATCATGTTACTTATTCAGTTGTAGAAATAGTCACATGCGTATATTGGGAAAAGAGAGTAGGAAAACAGAATAGTAAGTTATGGAGATATCATAGGTCATTACTGAGTATTCTCCATATCAAGCATTGTGCAACTTAAGCACTTAATAGAAGCTTTTCTAATAGCGGCATGACAATTATACCCTCACATTAATTTTCAAATATTTTTGACACATGAAAAATGAATATATGATTTGGATTCTGTTCAAGGTATAAAATATGTCTTGATTAAAAGCAACTTTAAGAGATACAATGTAAGTATTTACATCTAAGGCTAGCAAGTAAAACTTGGTGGAGATAATTTTATTCCCGATAACAGGAAATGGAAAGAGTAACAGAGGACTCTGCTAAATCCATTAAATCATTTTCTGGCAAAGACTAGAAAGCCCACCTGGGTAGAAATTTGAATAACATTTAATGAAGGGTCTGTTCACAGAGGTCTGGGCAACATCAACGTGACCAGTGAGAATATTGAAATTTCCAGGACCTACCAAGAATGAAAAGCATTTTATACCACCCATCAGGCTGTCGGAGCCAGAGAGAAATGAGTGGAAGGTATTCTGGTGATTCCCACCTACAGTCTCTGATTTGTCACTCCCCTTGACTGAACCTTAAGAGTAAGCTAATAGTCAAAGGTATGTGGGCTGATGCTTTTTGAAGAAGTCAAAATGCCCTTCCCCACAGAGCAGGGCAGAGAAATGTGCGTGTATCTAAGAAAAAGCAAATAATGATTAATAAAGAATATAATACTATTATTACAGCATTCTAGATTATAAAGGCATAATGTTACAACATGTTAAACAAACAAATCATATATTTGTCTAAACAAAGAATTGTGTCTCCTATCAGCTTCTTTCAGAATCTTTTCCATACGCTTTGAGAAGATGAGAATTATTGAAATAATTCCACCCCTTACAGACCCATTGCTACGGTGCACTGTTATTTTCTCATTTCATGATAATAGGAAAACTAAGAAATAAGGGTTGGTGTTGCAAAATTAATATTAGGAAAAATATAAGCTAGGGTCTTAAAAACTTAGATAAAAAATGTTTACAGTTTACAGGGGTGCCTGGGTGGCTCAGTCGGTTAAGCATCAGCCTTGGTCTCAGATCATGATCCCAGGGTCCTGGGGTGGGGCCCAGCAACTGGCTCTCTGCTCAGCTGAGAGTCTGCTTCTCTCTCTTCCTCTGCCGTCCCCCTTCCCCCCACCCCCGCCGCTGCCCATGCCTGCCCATGCCATCTTTCTCTCTAATAAATAAATAATATCTTAGAAAACTATATTTACAGTTTACAACTTACAGTTGACTTTTGTTACTCATGGAAGTTATGTTATATAAAGTTTTTATGAACCCTGAATTAAGGAGTAATAAACTATTTGTCCTAGAAAAAAATATGTGCATGTATATTAAAAAACCATATAGATATCTGTGCACATATCTTATTTGGTTTGTGATCTTACATCCTAAAAATGACTCAGCCTGGTAGATGCTATTTTCCTTGTTTTGCCAAAGAGAAAATGAAGTTCGGAAGTGACTTCCCACTAAAACGTGCCAGAATAGGGATTTAAATCCTTTCCAACAGGCCTCAAAGTAAGAGGTTCTTGCACTCCACTGCTTGTTTCCTACCATTTCCATCCTCTGGTTCTCTCCGTCTGGAGCTTCAACAAGAGGCAGAGAATCACCTTTTTCATCCTCCACTGGGAATGTGCAAGTTGGACAAATCCCTGAATGGGAGGCAAGCTGAGAATATGAGGGGCTCTCACTCCCGTGATTATATTATCTTATTTGGCAAAGGGATTTTGCAGATGGAGTTAAAGTCCCTAATCAGTTCAGTATAAACTAATCAAAAAGGTTTTCAGCCCTAGTAGCTGTGACCTAATCAGTCAAGCCATTCAACAAGGATAGACCCGAGGCAAAGGAGATGATTTCCAATTGTCTTCGAAAGAACAAGTCACCAGGAGTTCTGCATACAAGGAACTGAATTCTGCCAACCAAGAGGATCCTTAGCCTAGGATGAGATCCAAACTCAGCTAACATCTTGAATACATACAGTCCTGTGAGATCATGAGCTGAGGATCATGGAAATTGAGAGATAATAAATATATATTGCTCTAAGACGTTAAGTTTGTGGCAATTTGTTATGTGGCAAGACAAAAGAAATGCACCCACTTTTTAAAACAGAAATAGTCATGTTATTCAGTGGACAAATCTTCCCGGAGTGTGATAATTTGCTTTTTACTGGTTATGTGGCCTTAGGCAAGCAATTTAATTTCTCCAGGCATAAGAAGTGTTTTTTTTACAATAGAAGTTTCCAAATCCCTTAAAGATTTAAAGATTCTCTGAGATGCAAAGAAAAAAAAAAGAAAAAGAAAAAAGAGAGATCATTGTTTCATTTAAAGAAGGCAGACAGGTACTTTCCAAGTATTGTAGATTTCCCAGTATTAGTAGATTAATTAGTTAATGTATTGGAACATTAACCATGAGATTAATTAAAATGGCAGTACATTAATTTGATTATTCTGTGCTTTAGCAAATATTTCTGAAATATTTACCGCACAAGCTGGATGATAAACAGATAAATAGTCACTTCCATCTTTGCTGTGATTTTTTACAGTGGGTAAGATGTTGGATGATCACTAAACAGAGATGCAGAGAACCAGAGAAGCTCTCTTGATGAAATGAGAGATAAGTGGAAGCTGATTAATGAAAATGTACAAAATCAAAATCAAAACGTGGCACTAGGGAAAATGAGGGGTGTTTCAGGCCAAAGCAAGTTGATAGGCAAAGGTCTGAAGTTGTGAATGAACTTTGTAAAATTAAGAAATCAGGAGCATCTGGGTGGCTCAGTTGGCTAAACAGCTGCCTTCAGCTCCGGTCATGATCCCGGGTCCTGGGATCAAGCCCCATGCTAGGCTCCATGCTCAGCTGGGAGTCTGCTTCTCCCTCTCCCTCTGCCTGCCATGCCCCCTGCTTGAACTCTCTCTCTCTCTCTCTCTGTGTCAAAGAAATAAATAAAATCTTTAAAAAAAAAATCACTTCTCTCTTTGATTTGAGTAAACAACTAGATTAGAAAAATGTTTAGGAGGAAAGAAAAGGAAAAAAAAAAAAAAACAAACAAAAACCAAACACACCAGGACAAGATTATAAAGGGCCTGGTAAATAATTTTAAGGAATGTAGGTCCTACTATAAACAATAGTAATATTTCTAGATGTTATTTTGGCATGTGTTGTTTGTTTTAAGGAACTCTCCGTGTCAAGAATTATTAGTGGATTGTAAATCTATATACAACATAATAAATTGTCTTATTAATGTAGCTGTAAATATCTGTGAAATGATAGACTATTGAAGATCAGATAGGAATCTACTTAATAATTTGTATATAAAGAGATGCATCCTAGAATGAAGTCAGTGATAGTGGGAATGGAGAAAAAAAGTGCATTGAGGAAATAATGAGGAAAAAATTGATGACAAATTTGATAGTTATTTAACTGTCAAGACAAGGCAATAGAAGAGAAGGAAGTCGGTCCTAGTTTACTTAACGTGTAGATAAGACAAAAGATTGAGCCACTCAAGACCTCTAGCAATGCCAGGGTTCCCAGAGCAGCCAAAGTTGGGTCCAGGGAGAGGGAAGAATCTATGGGTTTCTGGCCACCATGCCCATATAGATTGGCCTCTAATTTAAATGCTTGTAGGTTAAACACTTAATTCAATCCCCAGTATGTGTGTTAAGTAAGACCAAAATATGTCTGTTTGTTTTTTATTTTTTTGTACAGGCTCAAGAGTTATCAGGATGTTTGTAAAGACCTAGGACTTAGGTTTTGATGAGGCACTGGGAAGGAAAGTGGTTTCAGTCCCTTGGGTAAAACAGAAAGTGAACACAGTGAAATTTATGACAGAATTCACTGTATGCTCATTATATCAGACATGGTATGTTTCATTTATATGTTGCTGCTTAATAAACCATCCCCAAACAGTGATTAAAACAACCATTTAATTTTGTTCACTGTATATCAGAATTTAGGAAGGGATTGTTTGGTCATTAATCTCTGATTGACCTGCCATCACCAGGGGTGCTTAGTGTTGGTGTTTTCACGCCCAAAACAGCTTCTTTACTCTCTTGGTAGAACCTTGGTGTCCCCTGATCTCTCTATCCACATGGTGTCTGATACTCCATGTCTTCTTCAGTGGCTTGGGCTTCTCACTGCCTGGTATTCTCAGGTTAGTCACACTTTTTCTATGGAGGCTGCTTTCTCAAAAGCTGGTGTTGAGAGAGTGAAAGGAGAAAAACTTAACTCAAGGATATTTAATACATAGATATGTAATATAAAATATATAATGTGTATATGTCCTTTATTATATATTGTATGAAAAGTAAATGTATCTAATTTCAGAAAGTTTGGTAGTCTAATCACTTTGAATAATAAACCAAAGAAAATGAAAGGTGGAGACCCTCTTAAAAACAAAAGCATAATTTGCTATGAAAAGATCATCATTCAAAACTAATATCAGCATCCAAAATGGTGTTCAAATTTAACCACAGAGGATAATGTGTAAATGTTTTAGAGATGCAATATGGTTCTGTAAGATAAAGCCAGATAAGTGAACTTTGAGGAAGATCCACAAGAATTATTTTTTTTACTGATTTTAGTAATTTTTAGTTCTATTCATTCTCTGCATGTCCTAATATGCATATTTTTCCACAGGAATTGGCTAACCATAGTTTAACCTACTTCCATTAGCCAGAAAAATAAATGACACTGTTTTCAAATAATGGGCTGAAGCCACTGTGTATGCTGGTATGTGTATGATTTATCTTCTTAGATTGCCATTCTACATCTATTATTTGGCTTTAATGTTATTTCTGAGCTTTGCTTTTATTGTTGTGTGTTTTTTTTTTTTAATTTGACTCTGACACAGATGGCAAAACTGAAATTTCTCTTCTTTATCAGCCACTAAATGTAAATTATTATTTGTTTCAGGTGAGAGATTTCCCTTATAAAATTGATAACAGAAAGTCCTTTATTTCTTTAAAAAGTGACAATCTCTTAGCTCTGTGAAAACAGTTCATCCACATGAGGGAGATTTACATATGCAATGGAAACCATTATTTCCCCAAGGTTATCTAGATAGTAACTGCTTCATGGTTCCCTGGCCACAGTATCCTCCCAAAATGCTACTGAAAACTCTTTAGGTATTAAATAAACTGTTACCCATTGTTCTATAGGTGGTTTCTAGATGTTTTCTTCTGTAGTGACAGGATGTATGATATCATCTATATGAAACTCAGCTAAGAAATCAGTAATAATAATTCATTGCATTGTTTTCTTTCTCGCATTGCTTTGTTTTCTTTCTCGTTATTGTATCTTGTTATCTGTGGCCATAACACATGCACACATTCTTACAGTCTCTCTCAGACTATAAAGCAAAACATTTTGAAAATATGCAGGTGCTTTGTAATACTAAATGTTTCATCAGTGATGCAAGTGTGTAACCAAGAGTAAGCTGAGCTCTTTCAATTCTCAAAGGCTTCTCTGCTTTATGATGAAATGAAAGTGGAGTCCTAAGAAGAGATTGAGTACTAATATATGCAATCAACCTAATTCTGTTTACATATTTTTTCAGCTATGCTAACATACAAGCAAGTGAAAATATCATAGTGCATTTTCTGCTTTTTTTTCTTAGCAAAAACTATAAACTTAAATTCTAAGTTAAAAATGAAATGTCACTTTCCATTTGTAGAAGATAATTACACCTTCAAAATGTACTGCCTGGGTTTCATTATATCCAGCCTCTTTATGCAATACACAATTACTGAGTTTTCTGTTTATAGTTGTTCTAGACCTAGGGATTGAGAGACTAGTAAATCAAAACTTTAGCATTAAATAAACCAGTCTATTTAGAGAGCTAGATTAACAAAACTTCACCACCATCCATGCCAATACCGCCATTATTTTCTATCCCTGTATTTGCTGTATATTCATCAGAATGTTTATTCTCAACTACCACCAGAATGACATATTGCATATAGTATACATATTTGGTTATTACTCACCTATACCCATCTAATTTTCATGACAACAGACACTTTGTTCTGATAACCTTCTTTTATGAAGTTATATTTAGATTCCAGCTAACCACTTTCTTGGAGACCTAGTGACAAAGTGAATTTAAATTTGAAGTAAATTTAGTGCAAGAGTAGACTATAGCTTTTTCTTCTGGTCACCATAATCACATCCATTTGGCTTCACTGATTCTGGCTGTGGCTACAGTGGTCAGTTCTGTGCAAGTTCAGCCTCACACTGACAATGTCACTTTAATCATACACCATGTGTCTTTTCATGTTTTGCCACAGAGCTTTCTTTGAAGCTATGGAAAACTACTCATCTCACAGGAAAACACAACTTGGAACCTGGGACTTAATATCCTCAGGAAAAAACTTCATTATAGTTAGAATATTTAGTTTTATCAAAAATAGTATTGGGGAATATATTTATGTAGGAATAAAGCACATTTATGTTTTGAGAGGGAAAACTTATTGCAGATAAGAAAATCAAATATGAACTTGAAAATCAGAGCTGATATTCAGTCTTCCCTAAATTAAGTTTTCAAATATATCCAAACAAAAAAACTTCCTCTGGGGAAAACAAAAAAAACCAAAAACTTCCTCTGATGTGAATGTGCTCTTAGACTTTCCAATAGCTGTTGAAAGATGGTAGCAAAACTTGTATTCCTTAATGGATGTAGTCTGCAATATTTTTAACTTGGGGATTATTAGAAGGAAGCATATTACTTTATTATGCTTTTATTTTTCGGATAACTTAAAGAAATGGCTATTCATCCACATGGAATTTCATGATCTAATTTGTTATTTATATGATACAAGTGAAACATGAAACATTTATGTAACATTAACGGAATACTCTGTATGGAAACTATATACAAATAAAGAAGATGGAGTGTTTTTATAGCACGCTATGGGAACATTTTACTTAAAATTGGGTCTCAAAATTAAGATTTGAAATGCCCTAGCAAATCACTTCTCTATAGCTGTAGTGCCATAGGCACATCTATACACAGAATTACTGGTAAGTTTTGAAACTTTTGCAACTTTTGTTGTAACTTGCATAGGTAGTTTGGGTAGCATGTAACATAACCTTTCCTAATTGTATAAGTTTGTAATTCAAGTCTCATGTCAAACTCTGAAAGTTATACATTAAAGATGTAAATACACATTTTGTTTAAATATTCCAAGTTAAATGTGGATACGAATGCTCTTCAATTTGTTGGTAAACTATTCTCTGTGGTCTCTTGTTCTCCATGGTCTTCACGGCCTCTGTGCCTTGTGGGAGAGGCAGTGCCTACCTTTGGTCTGGACTGTCATCCCAAGGATGTGTTCAAAGTGAACAGTCTTGGAAGATATATTTAGTGTCTCCTAATAGAGCAAATAACAGCTTAAAATGAAATAAAAATAAAGTCTCCTTAGGAGCAAAATTTATGCGGCTAATAGCTTATAATGGTAAATTTTTTGTGTCAACTTGACCAGGCCACGAATGCCCAAATATGGTCAAACATTATTCTGGGTATATCTGTGAGAGTGCTTATGGGTGAGATAAACATTTTATTTTATTTTATTTTATTTTATTTTATTTTATTTTATTATTTATTTATTTTATTTCTTTATTATGTTCAGTTAGTCCACATACAGTACATCGTTAGTTTTTGATGTAGTGTTTAACGATTCATTAGTTGTGTATAACACCCAGTGCTCATCACAAACACATGCCCTCCTTAATACTCATCACCCCTTTACTCCATCCCCCATCCCCTTCCCTTCTGTAACCCTCAGTTCGTTTCCTGGAGTCCAGAGTCTCTCATGGTTTGTATCCCTCTCTGATTTCTTCTCATTCAGTTTTCCCTCCCTTCCCCTATGGTCATCCATACTATTCTTTGTATTCCACATATGAGTAAACATTTGAATCAGTAGACTGAACAAAAGAGATTGCTCTCACGAATGTGGGTGGGCCCCATCTGATTAGTGGAAAACCTGAATGGAATAAAAGACTGATACTTCAGAAAGTAAGAGAGGGTTTCTGCTGCTTAAAAACCTTCAAATTGTGACATTGTTTTTTTCCTGCCCTTAGACTTGAACTGAAACACTAGCTAGTCTTGACTCTTGAGCTTGACACCTTTCAGAATGGAACTTCATCATTGACTTTCTTGGTTCCCCAGCTTGCAGACTCACCCCGTAAATTTTGGGATTCATCTGACTCCATAATCACGTGAGCCAATATTTATAATAAATCATAAGTCAATCTGTCTATATCTATATCTAATCTATTGGCTCTGTTTCTCTAGAGAACTCTGATGAATATACAGCTTATTATAAAAGATTCATGTTCCTGGGTGGCTCAGTGGTTAAGCATTTGCCTTTGGCTCAGGTCATGATCCCAGTGCCCTGGGATGGAGCTCCGCATCAGGCTCCCTGCTCGGCGGGAAACCTGCTTTCTCTCTCTCCCATTCCCCTGCTTGTGTTCCCTTTCTTGCTGTGTCTCTGTCAAAAGATTCATGTTCCCTAAATGTGGGATTTCTTTCCTTAAATTCTCTTTATTTTGTGTATACAGGTATCATTTGCTCCTCTTCAAGTCTCCCTGAGGGAATTAGGACTTGAGGAAATGGTGCAAATACTGATACTGTGTTTACTGTTAATGCAGGAATAATAAAGTCATTTGTCTCTGACCTAGTAGTTCGGTGTCTTCTGTCAGCATTCATGATATTATAGAAAACTAGTTTGTTAGTTTGCAGGTATGGGGAAAAAATCTCAATTCCTGCATAAATCTTTTTTTTTAATAAAAATATTTATTTATTTATTTATTTATTTTCTAAAATTTTGTTAACACATAATGTATTATTTGCCCCAGGGTACATGTCTGTGAATCATCAGGCTTACACATTTCACAGCTCTTACCATAGCACATACCCTCCCCAATGTCCATAACCCTGCATAAATCTTGACAAAATTTTAGTTAGAATTTCTACTTCAGTAACATTGAAAAAAATAAATAAATCCAGTACTCATTCTTAGCTCATGCACATATGTGCAATACATCATGACTATTTTGCAACCAAGAGTTTTACATTTAAATTTGATGATTTTATTCTATGTAGTATATTTATAATACCTATATTAAAATAATCACACAATCTATATTGATGGCAAAAAAAAGAAAAAAACGCCAACACTTATCTCTGCATGTTTCATCAGCAAGCAATTCAATTTGACATTTATTTTCTTAGTTCTTTTCTCTTTTTCTCCATATCATTATTCATTATCTTTCACCTCTGTGCATGAGCTTATATGAGGAGAGTAAGATGAAAATAGCCACAGCTCCTACTGTCACACCTGAGGGCCAGTGCAGTGGTCAGAAGGCAAGATGGAAGCAAGGCATCTAAAACATGTTAGAGTTCTACAATGTATAGAATAGAAGCCCTATAAGAATTGGTCAAGATAGTTATTAATGATGGTTCCTTTTTTAAGTTTTATTTTAATACAATTTTTAGAACAGTTTTAGATTACAGAATTATTACTAAGATAGGACAAATAGTTCTCATATAACCAATACTCAGTTTCCCCTATTAAAATCTTTTAACTAATTATGGTAAATTTGCCATAACTAAAGAGCCAGTATTACTAGATTATTATTAACTGAACTCCATACTTCATTCATATTTCCTTAGTTATTCCTTAATTTCTTTTCTTTCCCCCTTGGATCTCATTCAAGATACTATATTACATTTAGTAGTCATGTGTCCTTGATTCTCTTGGTTGTGACAATTTCTCAGACTCGTCTTGTTACTTAAGACCTTGATATTTAGTAGATTACTGGCAAAACATTCCTGAATTGGGGGTTGTCTATGTTTTACTCATGATTAAACTTTATGTTGTAAGTTGAATAATGGCTGTGCAAACATATTAGGTCTTAACCACTGGAACCTGTAAATGACATCTTATAAAGAGAAAGATCTTTGCAAGTATGACTAAGTTAAGGATCTTGACATGGGGAAATTATCCTGGATCTCTTTTACTGATAAGAAGAACTCACCAAAACACATTCATAAGCAGAGTGATGAGGTTCTAAATATTATAAATAGGGTATTACTCTATTTTAAAAAGGTAGATGGATAAAAAGCATGCTCTCATTCACTTGTAATATTTAAGGAAAATGAAGGAAATGATAAATATTCTGCACATGGAAGTGAGTGAGCAGAAAAGGAGAGGAAGAGGTGAGCATAGGCACATGACTTCTCTGTTTATTCTCCTTTGTATATTGTGACATAAATTATGCTTGCATTCAGGAAAGAATATTTTATATTTCAGAAAAACACCCAGAATAAACTAGTGAAACAATGATAAACATTTACTGGAATCTACCATCCGTCAGCTACTGTCGTAGATACTTGGAACACAATGAGGAAAAAATGGGGAGAAAGGAGATCAAGTCTTTTGGACCCAGGGTCTTACTATTATTTATTTTATTATTATTTATTATTTTATTAATTCATGGGTTATTTATGCTCACTGACAACTTTTCTATTAACATTTTAAAACCATGGGTGCCTAGGTGGCGCAGTGGTTAAAGCCTCTGCCTTCGGCTCAGGTCATGGTCCCAGGGTCCTGGGATCTAGCCCCGCATTGGGCTCTCTGCTCAGCATGGAGCCTGCTTCCCCCCTCTCTCTGCCTGCCTCTCTGCCTACTTGTGATCTCTCTGTCAAATAAATAAATAAAATCTTAAAAAAAAATGTTTAAAACCTTATTTTTATTATACAATTTTTTAAAAGCCACCTTGGAGCTATTCAATATGATGAAATATTTTGGAAGGCTGGATATAGTGATTATTTCTATGTGTTATTATTGTCATTCTTCATTAATCTAAATAAGACAAAAATTTTACATTTGATTTTTATCCAAGAGGTGGTCTCTCTTTTCCCCCCTTTATTGCTCAGCTTTCCAAATATGCATTGACAAGAATCAGGAATCTGTCTCACACATTACGCACCTGAAAAAAATCAATGCGGAGAGATGATACTTAATTTTAATGAGTGGCTTTCTACATTCCAAGGATGACCCACAAATCATGAATTAAAAGCTGAGTGCTGACACAAG
>CM052895.1:117788625-117888196 GCA_028534135.1 Potos flavus | reverse complement strand
TTGGAGCATTTTTTATATATACATTTGTCAATTAACCAAAATTATCTACATTTCTTCAGGTGATTAAGTGCTGTAAGAAATAATGTAATTCTCTTTGTGGCTTTTCGGGATGGACATTAGTAATATTTGATTTTTTTTTTTTTTAGTAATATTTGATTCTTTAAAACATTACCACTGAAGCTTTTTCAAATCTCTACTTCTTCATTCACTCTGTTATTATGAATTCAGTTAAATCTATTTCATCATGTTTTACTTTATTTTTTATGCAAATCTGAAGGATTTTAAATTGGAAGATTAATATAGCTTACTTAGAATATTATTAATATACAATTGATCCTTGAATTACATGGGTTTGAACCACTCTGATCTACTTATATGTGGATTTTTTCCAATACATACAGCATGGTATGGCAAGCATATCTTTTCTTCCTTATGATTTTCTTTATAACACTTACTTTATTCTAGCCTACTTTATTATAAGAATATAGTATACAGTACGTATAACATAAAATAAGCTATGAATAAAGCTTCTAGTCAACAATAGGCTATTAATAGTTAAGATTTGGGGATTCAATATATTTTGGGGGTAAATACTGAGCAGGCCATTACTGGATTGTAGGGTAATTCTTTTTTTAACTTTTTGAGGAACTCCCATACTGTTTTACCAAAGTGGCTACACCAGTTGGCAATGCCATCAACAGTGCAAAAGGATTCCTTTTTCTCCACATCCTCTCTCATACTTGTTTCTTGTGCTTTTGATTTTAGCCATTCTGATAGGTGTGAGGTGATATCTCATTGTAGCTTTGATTTGCATTTCCCTGATGATGAGTGATGTTGAACATCTTTCCACGTGCTTCTTGGGCATTTGTTTATCTTCTTTGCAGAAAAATCTGTTTATATCTTCTGCCCATTTTTTTTAATTGGGTTATTTGGTATTTGTGTGTTGAATTGTGTAAGTTCTTTTTCAAGGTGATACACACACCCCTATGTTTATGGCAGCATTATTTACAATAGCCAAATTATGGAAGCAGCCCAAGTGTCTATCGATAGATGAATGGATAAAGAAGATGTGGTACATACACACAATACACACACACACATATACACACACACAGGAATATTATTCAGCCATAAAAAAAGAATGAACTCTTGCCATTTGCCATTTGCAATGACATGGATGGAACTAGAGAGTATTATGCTAAGCAAAATAAGTCAGTCAGAAAAAGACAAATACCATATGATTTCATTCATATATGGAATTTAAGAAACAAAACAAGCAAAGAGGAAAGAGAGAGAGATAAAAAGAAACTGAGAAATTGACTCTTAACTGTTTAAAACAAACTGATAGTTACCAGAGAAATGGGTGGGGGTGATGGGTAAAATAGATGATGAGCACTGAGTGATGTATGGAATTCGTGAATCACTATATTGTATACCTGAAACTAATATAACACTTTAGGTTAGGTATACTAGATTTAAAACAAATAAAATAAAATAAAATAAAATTAAATTAAATTAAATTAAATTAAAAGTAGAGTTTTAGGGGAGTCAAAAGGTATATGCAGATTTTCAAGGGTGTGAGGGGTAATGTCCCTAACCCTTGCATTATTCAATGGCTGACTGTAATTACTATTTGTAATGTAAAATTAACAAAACTAACCTACAAACTGATTTTATTCATCCTGAGTTTTTGTCTGTTGATGTCAAATGCACTGTAAACTTTCAAATGTCATTTTAAAAATAAAATTAACAATATCAGAGATAGGATGTAGCATGTTATTAATTTTGTCTGCATAACAGTTTGATTCAGAGTAAGTTTAGACCAAATGTAAAAACTACAGAATACAAGATTATATATACATATATGTCATGCTACCGAATTTTTGATATGACATGAAATTTTACATCTAGTATTGCCCCATTAATGTATTTAAAAAAGTTATTGAATTTGCACCATGTGGGAAGTGCTGTTTTAGATTTTGAAAATGTTATAATTAACTGTTTTCAATGATCCTTAGATTTATATTATTTCTGATCAAAATATTATTAAAGTGTATTTGTAATTAGCATTGACTAAAACATTATCAAAATAAATTTGGAAACCATCAAAGTATTCTCTAATATTTTTAACATAAATTAAGGTTATTGGATAAAGTTACTAGTATTAGATATATCTCATTATTTCTTAAAAAATTAATTTTAGATTCACACAAAACTAGACTACTTGTAATTAAAAAAAAAAAAAATAGGGGCGCCTGAATGGCTCTGTCAGTTTAGAATCTGACTTCAGCTCAGCTTGTGATCTCAGGGTCCTAGGATCGAGCTCCACATGGGGGTCCCCTCTCAGCAGAGATTCTGCTTTTCCCTCTCCCTCTGCCCCTCCCCAGCTTGTTCTCTCTCTCTCAAATAAGTAAATAAAATCTTTAAAAAAATTTTTAGTTCTAAATGGAAGTATAAAATGTTCATTTCCAATCCCCTCTCTGAACTCTTTGAAATATTTCCCACCTCTTTAACTCATGCATCACTGACATTGTATGGTGTAATTTGGCTTGTAGTTGGAGAGAGAGCACTAGCTGTTGCAATATATAGAGATAAAATTCTACTTCCAATTGAAGTAAAGTTATTAATTTAAGAATATCATTGAATAATATTTCTTTCTGTGCTAAAATGCAAGACTACTCTGGGGATTATTATTCAGTAAAATTTTTCCATCTTTTTAAATCTCAGTACATTTCTCATATATTTTATTGTATCCATGGGAGTTTTGTGACATTAGTACCTTTTTGAATTTTTGTTTCTTCATCTATAAATGACTAATCACCACCCTAATCGTTAATTTATTTGATCAAATTATAAATAAAACCAGGACTGTAGTGAAGTCATTATGGGCAAATTTTGAAGTCAGACAACTGGATGCAAACTCGGGTTTTGGAAATAAGTAGCTATTCTATCTTGGATAAATTATTTAATTGTTTTATAACTCGATTTACTCAACCATTCAGATGAATCATAATAAAAGTACGTAATGAAAGATTTACCTTAAAATATTATTCTGAGAGTTTAAAAAATTAAAAGATTATTCTAAGAGTTTAAAAAGTTAACAGATGAGCACTTAGAAGAGTACTTAGGGTGTATAAATTGATACAAAAATTACTAAATATTAAGGTAATTGAGTAAATCAGTAATGGATAGTGAAATAGTTGTCAAGACAAACAAAAATACCAGCAGAACCATATCGAGAAATCATTAGCTTTGTAAAAGTGATGGTTAATAGGGTAAATTGTATTAGCCCAAATGTCCAGGAAATACACTGGAATGAATTACACCTTACCATATGTTTTACAATTAGATTCAGTGATTTTTCTTTACTTAAAATGAACAATACGTCTCCTTCTTACTTTAATGGGCAATTATGTCAAATATATAAATCTTAACTTTATAGTGTTCATAGTTCTCATGCAATAAAAGTGTCTAAATTAAATTTTACTCTGTATTAGAGAAAGGATTTCTTGCTTGACATATTTAATTTCAAGATAATATAGCTGTTAAGGTAACAAGAGAATTTTCAATATACAAAGCTCTGTAAATTCACAATGACAAACTAATTATGATGGCGAATGCAGTTCCCTGACAAAGGTTATTCTGACACTCCGTAAATTGCAGTTCATAAATCCCTGTAGTTTAGATTACAACTCAATAATGGAGGGAGGACTAATCAAACAATACTTATGACAACCAATATTTGCTCACTTCCTTTTTCATCTATGTGCCAGAAGTCAATAACTAGTCTTTGCTATAATTATTCTATGAACCAAAATTATTATTGCAGCTAAGATTACATCTTTGGAGAAGTATTTCATAAATAAATATTCCCAGATACTATCCTATATTATATTTTAAGTGTCTGCTGAAAAAGAAATGTATATTGTATGAAGAAATTTAAGAATTATGGAGTAGAGTTACCTTAAATGAATTTGTCTGATAATTTCTTAGTGTTTCCACTATAGGGGGTATCATATGCTTCACTTTCCAAACTTGTATGAATACAGAAAACAGTATTCAGAATGTTATGAACATTCACTAGTTTTTAAAAGAGTTATACAACAAATACTATCATACACCAAAAAAATAGTGAATTAGTCTATCACCAAAGTGACTTAACAGTATATATGTAAGATAATTTCTGTTTTAGCTGAAAATCTGTTTCTTTCTGGTTTTAACAAATGTGTACATAAGAATACAATGCTAAAATAGTAGTAATTTTTTTCATAAGCAGTTTTTCAGTCCACATCAAAGGTGTTTGGATTACTCACTCTCTAACACTACTTTAATTCTTGGTGATTTTATTATCCATAGAATAATATTATCTTTTGGCTTTAGTCATAGTTGAACTCCCTGTTTCTAAAGCCTATTCTATACTCTTCCCTCATTGTGCTTAAGATATTTGAACATTTGGTTGCTTCATGCTCTTCTTCTATGTCCACATTGAGTTCCTGAATTCCATGTTTTAAAATAATATCGGTATGAGTTGAACTTCCAAATATGTATGTGTATATATATATATATATATATATATATATATATATATATATATATTTATATCTGCAGCCAATCTATCCCTCCCCTCTAAATAACAGAATCATATACAGAGCTCCCAACTTCAATTTCATAGAATGAAATCATAGAATCATAGATCATAGATCATAGAATGATCTTTAACTTACTACGTTCAAATTTAACTTTTTAATCCTATCTAACTCTGTGCCTCTCACCACTCTCTATATTTCACTAAATGACAGTTTTCTTCTGATTGATCAGTACTAGACTTCAGAGTTGTTCTGGACTCCTCTCTTTCCCTGGATCTAGAAACAAATTTTGAGAACTCTTCTTCAAAATAAATCAAGAGTCTGACCATTTGTTACTTTGTCCACCATTAGCATCTTCATCAATTATCCTACCATGTATGGCAGGATAATTAACTCTTCTGTCTGGTATCTGAGGGAAAGCTCAATCAGTTAAGCATCTCCCTTCGGCTTAGGTCATGGTCCCAGGTCCTAGGATTGAGTCTTGCATCAGGTTCTCTGCTCAGTGGGGAGTCTGCTTCTCCTTCTCCCTCTCCATCTGCCCGTCCCCTTGCCTGTGCTCTCTCTCTTTCACTCTCTCTCTCTCTCAAATAAATAAATAAAATCTTAAAAAAAAAAATTGCCACTCGGTATTATCAAAAGCAAGTCACTAGGCCCAAATCTCGCCCAACTGGAGGGAATAGGATTATGAATACTGAGAGTCTGGGGATCTTTGGAAGTCCTTTTACAAGGATGCCTACCACACAACTTGGCTCCACTAAAAACTTGTCAGTACTTCAAACATATCAAGGATGCTCCCTCTTGACTGCTTTACAATTGCTAATTCTGTCAGAATTCTCTTTCCCCAGATTATGAATATTTTGCTCCTTTACACAAATTACATGCATGGTCAACTACAACGATATTAGTGAGACCTTTGTAGAAGGTAATAATTTAATATCTAAAGTGATTTCTATAAGCCCCAGCCATTGCTTCACTCTCTTTCCCATACCCTGCCATGGTTTTATAGTACTTATTACCACCTGATATAGTTTACATTTACCATACATGGATACTCCAAGAGCACAGAAACAACTGTTTCATCCACTGCTGGATCCTCAACAATAAAATTACTGAAAACAAATGAAAAACAAACAAACAAACGAAAACCTTAAACATTTACAGTCCTTATTCAGCAATTATTATTCTGGAATGTTACACAAAGGAAGTGATTCGAAGTTTCTTAGACATATAAACTCATAATTTTGTCTTTTTATGATATCAAACTTCAGAAGGGTTTAAAATATGTATATTAACTGTGATGCACACAACCATTCAAAAACATACATAAATTCTGTTACTAGAAAATTTTCATGATATTGTAAATGCAAATATTTAAGAAGTTTTTTGTATAAATATTATTTATTTATACAGATAAAGAGATATAAATATTTCCTTACATGGATTTATTTGGGAGATAGATCATGGATTTAAAAAAACAATTGTCTATGCTTTTTATTCTATCTAGGTGTATGATGTTGCAGTGGAAATTGAAATGAGTAACATTTACCTTTAAAAGGTCATGGCAAAATATTTTTAATTTTTTACATGTTGATGAAATTTTATGTATGATATAAAAAATGAAGGAAGGGGAAAAAAGGAAACTAAATACAAGGCTAATATTTATCAAATTTTTGAGTATTTTTTGAGCACTGTGTTATATACTTTATTACCGTTATCTCCTTTAAATCAAACAACACCCCTTGAAGCTAATATTATCTCCTTACGTTGATGAAGAAATTAAGAGTTTGAGCAAATTGAGTTTTTTTTCCAAACCGGTAAAACAACATAATGTATTTTTATAAAATAATTTATTGTTTATACATAATATATCTAATGTTTTCATATCTTTATCATCTATTATCTTTATATGTTTCTATAACCTTTTATCAAATATTCAGAAATTGATGTTAAACCAAAATACATCATTCATTGAATAAAACACAATAAAATTAGCTATAAATTGATGAATATCCGAATAAAAAATGATTTTCAAACCAAATAAATGGTTAAAAACCAAACTCTAAGTTTTCGGCAGACTACTTATTTTCTGTAATATCCAAAATAACTACATTTTTTCCTTTTCTTTTTTTTTAAAGATTTTTTATTTATTTATTTGACAGAGAGGAGAGAGATCACAAGTAGACAGAGAGGAGGCAGAGAGAGAGGGGGAAGCAGGCTCCCTGCTGAGCAGAGAGCCTGATGTGGGGCTTGATCCCAGGACCCTGAGATCATGACCTGAGCTGAAGGCAGAGGCTTTAACCCACTGAGCCACCCAGGTGCCCCCATTTTTTACTTTTCATAGAATATTTTTTTCATTTTATATCAAAGAAAAAATTTCCTCAGATTGAAATAAGTTATCCTCAATCTTAACTTCTATCTCCCTATTTTTATATCTTGGAATAAATAAATAAATTCATTGAAAAAAATTTCAGTTATTTCTTGTTTTCCATGTATCAGGTTATTAAAGAAGTTAGTTCCTTGTTTTTGTCTATATGACAACTTCAGAGAATATAATTAAGATAATTTTCCCAGCTTTAATGCCAATAACCAATTCCTCTGCCTTCTAGTTTTATATTCCCTATTTTTTGGAATTTGAGCATAAACAACATAAGAAAAAATATCTATATAAAATATTTCCCAAAGACTTGAAATACAGCATATTTGGGGCAACCATTATGCATTTCAAGTGGATAGCTTGATGATTTTATTTTAGTCATCGCAACCTTACAGCCATTCTCCAGATCAGGAAAGAGAACATTACAAGCACAGCGGAAGTTCATGTTGAAAGCAATGACCTCCTTCCTGGCAACAGATACCTACCTACTACTCCAACTTCTATAGCTATGGATTGTTTTGATGTTAATGTAAATAGAATCAAGGTGTAAGCATTCTTTCGTGTCTCAGTGGTCACACTCAGTGGTGTGTTTGTGAGATTCTTCCATGGCATTATGTGTGGCAGGGTTCATTAATTTACATTAGTACATAGTATTGCATTTTATAAAACTACCACACTTTGATTATTCATTCTATCATTGCCTGATATTTGGATTATTGCCATTTTTGGCTGCTACTAATATTTCTTGCATATATATTCTTGCTTTTTTAGTGCACAAAAGTATTCTCTTGAGTGTATATATATATATATATATATATATATATTCATTGCTATACATGTATATAGTGACTATATATATATAGTGAGAAAATGATGAGATCAGAAAAGCTGCTTATCACTAATTGACTAAAGATTTCAAAGACTAATTTATACTCCAACCAGCAATGATAAAAGTCCTAGTTGTTTCACATTCCAGCAAAAATACTTCTAAAAATTTTCAGTTGTTTTCATTTTATCATTCTAATTACTGTGTAGTGGCAACCTATTTTGTAGGCAATTCTGATATTATTTTTTTGGTGTGAAATGCTTGTTCAAAAACCATACCCTGGCCTTGCCCTCGGGACACAGAGTGCAACGCAATGTTTCCAGTAGGACCAAGACTCCCCACCTCATGGCTGGTGTGCCCTTGTCTACCAGGGTAGACCTAAGGGAAAGCAGTTGGGTGCAGATTTGGTGTACTCTCCTGTCTGGTCAGAATGAAAGAGAACAACGCTGAAGGTCTCTGGCCTGGTAGTGCCTTTACATTGCCTGGGTTTGGCTGTGTAGCACTGACTGCTTCTCGGGGATCATTGGCTATGCAAAAGCAAGTAGTGTCCCATCCCTGGCTGCTGGGCTTCTTTTGGGGGGTTTAGCAGGCCTGGGTGCTTATCAGCTATCTCAGGATCCGAGGAACATTTGGTTTTCCTAGCTACATCTGGAACTTTAGCTGGCATTATGGGAATGAGATTCTATCACTCTGGAAAATGTATGCCTACAGGCTTAATTGGGGCTGCCAGTTTTCTGATGGTTGCCAAACTTGGAATTAGTGTGTTGAATGGATCTCATCAGTAGTAGTCATTTCCCAGTTTGGACTCATGAAGAATTTAAAAACTTCCACTATTTTTAGTGTATTAAGAGAAATAAGTGTAGCATTTTCATATATTCTGACATTTTACTTAAAACAAAGCAAAATAAAACAACATTCAACATCCCAGGAGAAAAAAAAGTCATTACCATTACAAACTTAAAGAGGTGGGTGGTACATAACCCAAGAGCATAGTATTATAATCTCATAGTTTGACCTTTCTTGTTGATGTTATCTCATTTAGGTATCAACATTGGGTCCTGAAACCCCATGCCCTACTCAAAAAAGTATGAAAAAAAATATTCTATGAGATTTAGGATTTCTGTTGTTTGACTTATCCTAAGGCACAGACCTACTTTGAAATTATGTCAAATGAAGTATCAATGAAAATGAAGTTTATTATAAATTACAAGACCAGTGCTCTAACCCCCGAGCTATAGGGCCGAAGTTTATTATAAATTAAAAAAATGCCCTTTTCTCATAGGATTGATAGATAGCATTTTCTTACACTTTGTAATTCTTTATAATCACTAGAAATAAGTCATTTTTTCCATGGATAGATGATAGTTGATAGGTAGAGAGACAGTTAAGATAAATCCTGTTATACACACACACACACACACACACACACACACACCCATTCTTGTTTATATATATATGTAAACATCAGGAATATTCTAAGAGGTTTGCTATTTTACTTTTCTAATGATAAATCTTAATGAGCAAAGTCCTTAATTGAAATAGTTCCAATTAGTAGTCTCTCTGCTGTGAAGATATTTTGAGATTTGTGTCCTGTTTAAGAATTCTACTCCAACTCCAAGTAATCAAGAAAGTCTCCTATGACTTCTTCAAATGCTTTATCATTTCACTATTTATATTTTCAACCACACTCCATGTAAAATTTTGTTTCTGTGGTAGATTTTGGGGGTTGGGATTATTTTTTCTTGCAGATAACCAATTGTTCCAAAATCATTAATTGAAAAGATATTTGTTATGTATGATACCTTTAATTATTAATCAAATTTCTTTAAATGTATGGGATTGTTTTCACTCTTTCTGTTCTGCTCCACTATCATATCACTAGTTTGATTGCTAACATTCTCTTATAATTATATTCCTAATGTTCTTGATTAGGAATAGCATAATTTTCTTTGAAAATCCTACTCAGGCTTTGGTGTTGGCCTCATAAAATGAGTTAGAGTATTTTCTTTTATACTTTTTTTCTTAATAATTTGTTTGTGATTGTGATGTGGGAAACAAAGACAGAAGAAAAGTTATTAAATTTCCTTACTACCTAGAGCCCACTGACAAGTCCTTGAAACAGGCAGAGTGACATTCCTCTAGGGACTCAACTGCCTCCACCTTAATACTTTGCTAAGGGCAAAAGGCAATCCTAGCCTGACCATCCCCCCACCCCCCAACCAGGATCCTGTAAGTCTACTTTAACATATAAAAATTCCTTTGGAAACTTCCTTTATCTCTAAACCCTCCAAGATACGTTCTGTCAATTATCCCCAAGCATATGGCCCATCGATATACATCTAAAGAGTCTATGATTAAGGAGATCTAACAAATGACTTTTTCCCAAAACCTTGGGAAACCTTGCTTCCAAAATTCATTAGAGGCTTATGCTATCCCTGACACCCTCCCAACTTACATGTATATAATGGGCCACTCCTCATGACCCCATGGCAACTCTTTCTGCCCATGGGTCCTATCCCCATGCTTTAATAAAATCACCTTTTTGCACCAGAGACGTCTTAAGAATTCTTTCTTGGTCATTGTCTCTGGAACTCACTTACAGTCTAAAACTTCATCAATTGTTTTGTCTTTCTTTGATGTTTGGTAGAATTTGAAAAACCATAAGATTCTTGAAAGCTGTATAAATATAGATTCAAATTATTTAATAAATATAAAAATTTCAAGATTTTCCACTATTTTTGTACAATCTTTGATTAGTTATTTTTGTCTAGCAGTTCTGTCACTCCATCTAAATTTCCAAATATATAGATACTGATATTTCATAATGAACTTTAAATGTATATTTATATCTTTAGGGTCAACCCAATTTTTCTCTTTCTTCTTTCATTTATTTGTAAGTTGTGATTTTACTCTTAATAATAAATCTTGCCGGGCATTTATCAATTTTATTAGCTTTTTCAGAGATTCAAATTTTTTTATTGATTTTTTTCTGAAATATATCTATTTTCTGATATATTATCTAATATGTATCTTATTGCTAATGTATAGCTATTATATTAACTTCTGCTTTTTGTTGCTATTATATTGATTCTCTTTCCATTTAATTTAATTCACACCTTTTCAGATAGATGCTTCAATCATTGATTTTAAGCCCTTTTCCTTATTTTGAATATGGATTTACAACTATACCTTTTAATTAAAACTTAGAACCATATATTGAAAATTATCATTGTGTTTATTATCAAGTTTTCCATATGATTCCTTATTTTATTTGTACTACTTAAAAATGATTGTTAGCTCTCTGAACATTTTATTTTTATTCATCATTTATTTATTGATCTCTCCTCAGGAGGTTGTATGATTTTTTCTTCATTCTTTTACAATAGGAAGTACAAAATCTTCTTACTATTTATATTTATCATGACATATGTGAAAACAGAAAGAAAAAACACTTGAAAACAATTATTTATATTTAAATTATATTTTATATATTAAATTTTTATTTTAAATTAACCTCGACTTGCAATTATTGACTATATAATATATTATATATATATATATATATATATATACTGATATAATTTTATCTCAGAGGGCTTTCAAATTATCAGAGGATTTCATTTACTTATACAAATTTTAGATGAAATTATATATTAGTGGGCTCTCTGCTCAGCAGGGAGCCTGCTTCCCCCTCTCTCTCTGCCTGCCTCTCTGCCTGCTTGTGATCTCTCCCTCTGTCAAATAAATAAATAAAATCTTTAAAAAAAAAAGAAATTATATATTAGTGACTTTATATTAATTACCATAAAATCAAAGGATCTTGAAGACATTTCAGTTTTTTTTTTCTTTTCATAGTGGATAGTCTTCATTTATCATCTAGGGTATTCATTCAGTAGACCCAAGAATGGCCATGCATTAGGAGCAATATTAAATTAGTTCTAGAATAAAGGCCACTTAAAAAACTTTCTAATATTTTTTTGCAACAGGCACAAATTGATCAGACTGCCAGATATGATGTAACTACCATTAAGCATTATATATAATACTCAGTAAGGAGGGAAAAAAATAAAAAATCCAGACTCAATAAGGTAAAGGTCATAATATCTTGGATCCAGACATGCAACAAAGCAATAATATCTGATGCAGTTAAGAGAAAACAGTCAATGGCAGAAATGACAGAATTAGTAGAAAAAGTTCATAAAATGCTATTATAAGTATGGTTATTAAGCTAAATTCACAAAATAAAGCATGGATATACGTAGGAAATTAATGGAAAATGTTAAAAAAACAAAAAATGGGATTTTGGGAGCGGAAATATATGCTGTATGAAATTTTAAAATATGCTAGTTGGAATTAAGAGCAACTTAAACATTACAAAAACAATAATCAGTGAACTTGTAGCAATTAGAATTATGTAAATGAAGAACAGAGAGAGAGAGGAAAAACAAGGCTGAATAAAGAACAGAACCCCAATAACTTGTAAGCTAATATCAAGAGTTCTAACATATTTTTCATTAGAAAGAGAGGAGAAATTCTATCACTTTAAATTTTTATTGAAAGCCAATTCAAATTTTCAAGCAGGAATAACAAAGGTGTATTTGGGATTACTAACCTATGTAGAAGGACACACAATAATAAGAATACAAATGATTGGAGGAGAAAAATAAAAAGATATATTAAAGATATGTTAAAAATAGTTTCATATATAAAAAAGTTTCATACATTAAACTGAATTAGTATGATATTATTTGAAGGTATAAAATGGTAAGTTAAAGATACATATTTTAAATTGTAGGGTAACAAAAGAAAAAGTAAATATCTCGTAGTGATATAACAAGAGTGAAAAAAAATGGAATCCTAAAATATTGTACATCTAATGGGCTGGATTCTACAACCTTCGAAACTCATATGTTGAAGTTCTAACCCCTAGTACCTCAGAACACAGCATATTTGGAGATGGGGTCTTTCAAGATGTGCTTAAGTTAAATGGCATTGTCAGGGTGTGCCCTAACCCAACATGGCTAGTGGTCTTTTTTTGTTTGTTTGTTTTGTTTTGTTTTGTTTTTGTTTTGTTTTTGTTTTTGTTTTTTATGGCTAGTGGTCTTAGAAGAAGAAACGAAGACAAATTCTTATAAGGAAAAAAGAAAATCAAGAGAACGCATTAAAAACAGAACTTTAAAAAAATCAATGAAATGCAAAGCTCTTTTTTTTTTTTAAATTAGAAGGTACTTGTATTTTTTCTGGTTATTTCTTTTTTTATTATGTTCAATTATTTATTTAAGAGAGAGACAGAGAGAGAGAGAGAGTGCACATGTGCATGTGCTAAGTTGGGGTAGGGGCAGAGGGAGAGAATCTTCATGAAGACTTCCATCACAGGGCTCAGTCTCCCAACCCATGAGATCATGACCTGAGCTGAAATCATGAGTCAGATGCTTAACCAACTGAGCCACCCAGATGCCCCACAAAGTTCATTTAAAAAAAAAAAGTTAAATGAAATTGATCTTCTAGCTTGATTAATCAAGCGAAAACAGAAGGAAAAAAGTGTTCTATATTTTATTGAAGATCTTGACTAGTATTAAGACAAATAAAATAAATACGTGATGCACATATTAGAAAGAAAGATGACATGATGATGCATAGAAAATCCTAAAGAATGAGGAAGAAGGGGGCAGGATTAATAATTGTACTAAAGTTTTGGGTTACCATGTTATTATACAAAATTAACTGCATTTCTCTGTAAGAAAAGTAAAAATTAGAAAATGTAATTAAAACAATGTCATTTAGAGAAACATCTGAAAAATGAAATGCTTAAGGGTATAGGTGCAAAATAAGTACAAGATTTGCACATTTTACTATATAGTATAAATATAGTGTGTGTGTATGTGTGTGTGTATCTGTATCTATCTCTATATATCATGGTCATGAAATAAAGGCATTAACATAAATAAGATATGAGTACTCTAATTCTGTAAATTTAATGCAATGCCAATCAAAATCCTAGCAAGCTTATTTGGAATTCTTTGTTGTGAGCAAATGAAGTAGAGGCTGAATTATCCGTTTTAGTGTTGCCAATTTTGGCCTCTTTAAAACAAATAACACAGTGAAACCTTAATAATCAGGACCCATTTCCAATTAATTTATCTGAGGCCTGCATATATAATTAGCTATGTTCCACCGCTTGTGTTAAAGAAAATTTGGGATGGTTCGTATAAGCAGCTGTGAAAAGACTATTAAAATCCCCAACCTTGCTTCTAGGCTGGGGTTGCATAGCGTGCTCTAAGGCGTCTTATGTTTACTAAATGATGCTTTGACTTCATTAGTAAAAACAAAAACTGTCTAGCAATGATTACAATATGTTCCAAGGGTGTTCCCTCACAGCATCATTGCTGTCAACCAAGATAAAGCAGAGTGCCACCACTCTGTTTTAGGAAGAGAGGGGGCAGAAACGGTGCTGGGATTTTTTGCCTGCTTGGAGAATGTTGTGCCTGCCAGATGTTGTGGGTTTCTTATTTATAGAATCCACAGAGGTGGGCTAGGGCGGTTCAGAACTGCTGAAACAACTGCATTTCTACCTCCACAGTCTGCGTGGATGAAAGCCCTTGAGCCTCTGTCGGTCCCTTAGTAGTTCTCCTGCTGGGCCCTGGTCCTTTGTGGACCCTTGAGCACATGGTAAGCATCCTGCATGCCTGGAGATCTTTCTCAGCTTCCCTGCCCTGTCCTATCCTTTGATAATCTAGGCTCTTGAATATGGAGGTGAAGGCCTGGGTGAGGTTTCTCTAAGCCCTCCTACCCTGCCTTTGGGCTTCAATGCACTAAGCCACACACCTGCTGAAAACCCTGGGAAAGAACTGGCACAGAGATGTGGATGCACTTTGTAACTGAAGGCTTTGTAACTGGATGCACTTTGTAACTGAAGGGATTCTGAAAGCTCTCAGAATCCCACTCCTCACAGTAGACTATGAGTGGCTATTAAAAGGACATTAAAGTTTGGCTGTTACTCCTTACCCCTCTCTATGGCGTGTTTGCCCTTCAATGCATCCCGTAGCCTCAGGAATGGAAACTCCCGCAGATCCCCTCTAAGAATTTGCACATCTCATTTTAGAATTTATGTATGTGAGGTTTTCTGAGTCCTCAGCATTCCCATGGTAAAAACAACAACAACAACAACAACAGATAAACAAACAATACGTATATACACATACATATATAAAAAGTAAGATTTTGTCATTTGTATTGCTCTTATTCTTTGTTAGAATGAAAATATTGATCCTTGCAACTTTCTACTTTCTAACCCAAATTGAAAGACCCTTAGTGATGTGTCCATTTCTATTTATTGGAATTTAAATAATTAAATATATGTAATTGCCTTTTTCCATGTCCTTCTTTCAGAGTTTAAATTGAGTGCCTCTTATTTACTATATGTATTTATAAAGAATATTTTATGTATGTGTGCATGTTAAGCTACCCTAGAATTGTTTAAGGCATATTTTAAATTGTGTTGTTTATCCCTGCCTGTTTCATAATACTGTGATTCTGAAACAATATTACCTATTTTAGAAAACTGAATCTCATTATTTAGGTTTAAAAGGTTGAATCAAACCATAATAGAGTTAAATTACAATAAACCCAGGATTAAATTGTTAAGATAATTGAAATAAACAAAATCTCTTCTCTTGGGCAAATCTGATTCTGAAACTTCTCTGGGCAAGAAATAGATTTGATTGTTCTTTGTTATACACTTAAATATCCATGATAGAAACAGTTATTTTGGTGAGATAAATACAATCAATTTCATGTTAGTCATCTTCTGTCATTTTTAGTGGTCACTTTTGAAGCTGATTTAGAGGATTTTGGAAAGAAATAATAAACCATAGGCTGGAAAAAGTCTTCATCTATTATGTTGCTAATATTAAGATGGAGTTTTTATTAGTAGACTCACACAGATAATGCATACTGTGGTAGAAGTGTCCAGAATACACTGCAGAGGACGGTCTTGGTATCCTTGATCGTACAACCAGTCAGATATTCCTTTATCTACAGATTCCTAACATGTTTTATTTCTTGAAACATGATTCTAAGCATTTGATAGATTTTATATTGAAAAAAACCCAAGGACATGATGTAGAACTAATACTACTTATTTTATTGATCTAAAATAATTTTATAAATTGTCAACCTTTTTACTTTTTACTACTATTCAGCAGTAGAATTCTGACATTAACGTTCTTATCAAATTTCTTCATAACTGAAGACAATGATAAGTTTTACATCGTTAAAAACACAAAATCATTTTTGTGTTCCTGTGGAGGAAATCACCAAAGGGATGTGACTTCCACTTGACCCACAAGCTAGACCCAGCAATTGGAGGCTCCTCACCACCTCTCCTGTTCTTGGAATGTATATTCCACTCACCGTTCCCAGATGTGGAGCCATTCCAAAGATGTAGCCTTGAGAGAGTGAGGTGTTGTTGAGACCATCTAGATGGTATAGATAACTGAACCCCATTAAGGCTTTTATATAAATTTTTAAGATTCTGGCGGGCAAGTGCGGACATCTACTTGCAGAGGCCCAGTGCAAACCTCCTCTGTCTTTCCTTTTCTTTATTAAACCTACCAACTACCTGTCTAGATTGGCTTGCCTCTTTCTTGGTTTCTACTTTCCCTCTGCATACATGGGCCAGTTGGTATTTTACCAGGGGGAGACCCAATGTTACAAACCAAGAGTTCCATTTTATAATTTTCTTCTTTCATGAAAGACTTTCTCTTAGCATAGGAATCCCACTTTGTGCTTGAACCATATTGATCAACAGCAGACACTATTTTCTTATCAGATATCTCAATACTATTTCCATGATATCACTCTTCTCTCATTTTTAGTTGCTGATAATTCACTTGACGTACAGAATCATTACTAACTGCATTGTAAAGAAACTGTTTCCTTCCATCATACTCTTAAAAATGTTCACTGCAATACAGATGTCAAAGTTTTGTTTTTCTTTGCCTTTTGCCTGTGTGTTCTGTGATCTCTCTTCACCCCTCTTATATGAAATATATGTTGGTTTTATTTTATACACCACTCAATTTTATGTGAAGTGTATCCCTTGTTGGGTAGAAACAAAATCTATGACAGTTTCTGTGTAATATAAATGCATACCATCTCTAACTGTAGCTACTCGAGGGTGTTTCTAATGTTTAAATATGGTGCATTCACTGAATTTTGGATTATGGTAAATCTGTTTAACTACTAGTTCACAGGTACACTAATATACCTGGCACATAAAAAGATATGAAAAGTATATCAATTATAATATGTACATGCTGTGCCAGAAATATTGTTTCTCTCTTTTTAAAATAATTTTTATTAAGACTTTTTGTTTTTATAGCAGTTTTAGGTTCACAATTGTTTCTCTTTCATTTTCAATAATATATAATGAATAAAAAATTTAATGAAAACTGATATATGGTATGAGACATGATTAATTATTAAGTTTAATTTGATTAAAATATATTTCCATATTTACTGGATACTTAGTATATGCCAATGTTTTCCTCAGTCCTGGATATGAAGAAAACAAGCAAACAAAAAATGAAGTCACTGTTAAACTGGTGCTTACATTCTGGAAAAGGAAGACAGGTAGGTTAAAAAAAAAAAGGTGATTTTGCTAGACAATGTGTGGTTCCAGATGATGCTGAAGAAATTAATCTGAATGCTGGATAAAATAATTTCCCTAGACAAGTTAAAGTGCTAACATGACATAATAAAAAAATAAAGTGCTATTATCATAATTCCAACATACTTATTACAAAGAATATTTTCATGCTAGGTGTCTTGTAGTTCTAAAATCTGTTTCATTGATGAAGTCTTCAGTTTAGAATATTTAGTCAATATCAGTTGGAAAGACCCATGCTTTAGTCTGGTCTAGACGACAGGTTCAGAAAGTCCATTCAATAGATCATTCTTATTTATGAAAAATAATGTTCACCACTAATATGAAGTGAGAAAAGTTAAAACATTTTTAGATGTTTCATAAATACGAAGTTATTTGACTTAAAGGGTTATTCTTTATAATAACTTTTCCTATATTTTTGTTAATAAAACTTTGCTTAATGAAACCATAGTGTTGATTAGTAGTTATTCTTTCAATACTGATAATTGAGAGAATTAAAATAGAAAACGCTTTGTTACTTTTGTAATTCAGTAGTCTAGGAAACAACTAGAAATATTCTAGAACACACCTAACATGCTTCAACTGCTATTTGAGAACTTGGTAAACTTGTTTTTTTTTTTTTTTAATATTTTTTTAAAGATTTTATTTATTTATTTGACAGAGAGAGAGAGATCACAAGTAGGCAGAGAGGCAGGCAGAGAGAGAGGAGGAAGCAGGCTCCCCGCTGAGCAGAGAGCCCGATGCGGGGCTTGATCCCAGGACCTTGAGATCATGACCTGAGCCAAAGGCAGAGGCTTAACCCACTGAGCCACCCAGGCACCCCGGTAAACTTGTTAAACAACTTGTTAGTCTAGTTGATTTAGCAGTGACCAATAATTTCTCTGAAGTAACAAAACACTGTGTGACTACTTAGTGAAATCCACATAATTATTCATGTTGTGCATTGAAGTCTAATAGTATGAACTTTTTCATGCCCTCAGACTATGCTTTCAAGCCAGTGAAAAAATAAGTAGCAAGAGATTGTACATCTCTTACATGGCAAAAAAAATTCATGTGTATTCTATAATCTAAATTCTATAATTAGAGCTTAACACAATGGTGCAAAATGTCCAATACTAAATAACACCAATGCTGACAGAAAGTTGTTCACTAAGCTGCATGAGCCCATGTCTGAGGCATAAGCTTTGTATGTTCTAACTCTTTAGAGTTAATGATTTTTAAAAGATGGAGATAGGTGAACTAGAAGCTTTGTGTGTCTTATCCTAAAGTAAGTTTTGTTCACTTTGTTGTTTAAATTTGTAATTTTGCTACAGTTAAATTGAGCTATACTCTTGTTTCCTGAAAGTAAGTCTGTTACATCAAAGGTAAATATTATTTTATTGTAAATATTATTTTATTGTAAATATCTAAAGGGCATATAGTATGTAAAATGTTTGGGTGATCTCCGTTCAGCTACAGAATTATAAACATATGCCTTAGTTTTCTTATTCTGGTGATTCCAGTGTAAATTACAATAGGGCCTTTTGCACACTGGTTGCAACCAAAGAAAGACATCTGTCATGAAGAAGTTGAACACAGTACACTGAGATTGTCTGTAGTAAAGCTGGGGGAGAGAACAAATCACTAATACTGAAGTACATCCTTTCTCATCATAATTCCTATATAAGAATGGTTGAATTTGGTTTTAGATTTATTTCTCTTCCATTTACAAGAATATATTGCTTTGAGGTGAATGCAATCCTGTATTCACAGGTTTCCATTAAGGGTGAGATTGTGTGTCTGCTGTTCCTAAATAAACCTAAAGTAATATTTCCCTCACATGTTTATGCAAGCTTTGTTTATAGAATTATTAAATCATGAAATATTTTCATTTTGGGTATTCCATACTTGGCATTGATTGTTACAGTATAAAAGAAAAGCTCTAATAGTTATTTAATATTCAAAAAATAGCTTCTTTGGTCAATTTGATATTGATTCTTCAGTAACTTGCATTTTTTTTATTTCACATTCTACTCTTTGGTTATTTCAGTTATGATATATAATTTGTTAAGCACTATTTCTGAATAAATTAGCAAGAGGATAGGATTTATTTTATTTTACAGATTTTATTTATTTATTTGTCAGAGAGAGAAAGCGTGCACAAGCAGGGGGAGCAGCAGGCAGATGGAGAAGCAGTCTCCATGCTGAGCAAGGAGCCTCATGTGAGACTCAATCCCGGGACTCTGGGATCATGACTTGAGCCAAAGGCAGATGCTTAACTGACTGACCCACTCAGGCATCCCAAGAGGGTGGGATTTAAATCAAGCACTTGATATGGTTTCCTTTAGCCTAATTATCTATGTAGTAATACAAATTGTAAAGTGGTATAAGAAGAACTAAATTTCTATATGATATATTCATATATTAGTAGTGGATTAATATTGAATTTCTCATTTGGATATTATGAATAAAATCCTATTGTTAAAGAGTAATAAAAAACACTCATTTTAATATTGTTCTGTAAAGATACAGTAGTTACCAATTATGTTTTGGGAAATGAAGATCATGTGCTGTTTGCTTATGCAGTTATCCAAATGTTAACCACACATACTAGCTATTTTCAATTCTTCTCATCTGCGTTCATTTGCATGAAGCATGCTACATGGAGAAGAGCCAATTTTAGAAATTCAGCTGCTAGGGTTGGCTGAAAAACTGTAACATTAGAAGATGATCATAAAATGTTTAGTTTCAAAACTGGAAAATTTTAGGTGATTCTGTTGGTTATGAACTTATTTAAGAATACAATGAAAAGTGTGCTTTATATATTTTCTTTAATATCAAACATTGAGTTTATATGAGCATAATTTATCACTAGATAAGAGGAAAAAACTGTCCACATACACAAATAATTACTATAAAATATTTTTGTCGTTATTGAAAATATAGCTATGGATTAATATTTAGGCTCCAAGTTTATGCATAGCTCTAGAGCACTAATGATGATAAATTTCAGCTAAATTATCTCTATTGCATTTATTCGTATTTTCCTCTGTATTTGTGACCAATCTTTAATTAATTTTCCTGATTAAGTTAAAAAACACCAAAATGTTTGTAGACTTTGAAATATACATTTATTAGTATTTGTATATATTCCCCAAATTTCAAATAAAATAATGACAATTTATAAGCATGACATTTATAGCTTTTTCTTCTTTTTCTCACTCCACTTAACCTGAATCCCATTATATGGTAAAATTAACATCCTTCCATATGATGATAAACATGGAGAAGATCTTTACAATCAAAACACGTTCATTGGTTCATAGAATGATTGTTCTAATATTTTTATGAAGCTATTTTCCTATTTTTAATTTCTTACTTTGAAATAATTGTAGGAACAAAAAAGTTACAAAATCAAACATTAGATTCCTAAAAATGTCCTCATGCCAGCAGAATTCCCTATATTTTTGTGTATAGAAAATGATTTTTCTTAAAGCCTTGATCCTTGAAGGAGAGGTGGACTGGTTATAATTTATTTGGTATACACTTTGTTTCATTGTATTTCAAAAAAATGCCACTATATTTGCATGTCCTTTTTTATTTCTTTTTTTTTTTAAAGATTTTATTTATTTATTTGACAGAGAGATCACAAGTGGGCAGAGAGGCAGGCAGAGAGAGAGGGGGAAGCAGGCTCCCTGTTGAGCAGAGAGCCCAATGTGGGGCTCGATCCCAGGACCCTGGGATCATGACCTGAGCCAAAGGCAGAGGCTTTAACCCACTGAGCCACCCAGGCGCCCCGCATGTCCTTTTTTCATAGTGGCTTTTGAAAAGTCTGATCACAGAGCAATTATTTTGTCTTTATAAGTTGGTTCATCACTTTGCCTAGGCCGTTAGGATTTTTTTATCTTTAAAATGTAATAGCTCTATTAATATATACCTTGAAGTGATTGTCCTGGTTAATTTTCCCAAGAATCCAGTGGAACATTTTAATATATAAATGTAGGCTCCTCTCTTTCTAGAAAGTCTTTTTGGATAATAATTTTAAATATTAATTCTGTTCTATTATTTTATTTTTGTTCTTCAGAAGATCCAATAACATAAATGTTACTGCTTCTTGCCTATCTTCCACTTTCCCTACTTTCTCTAGAACCATTTTCTTTTTCTATATCATTGTGACTCCTTTTGTTGTTTTCCTGTCTTCCTTCAATGTTCTGTATTTTTTTGAGTCTATCCTCTTTTAGTCACCTGCATTATATTCTTCACTTTTAAGAAAATGGTGCCTTCCCTTCCACTTCCTACTTGAGTTTCATCAATTCTCTTTTTCTTTATTTTTTTGTCTTTTTATATTCTCAGTTTTCAAATTTCTTATTTACGGTGACTTTTTCATGTTTGATTTTTTGCTTGAGCATATTTAAGTCCATCTGGAGTAGTGTCTTCAGGTTTTCTTCTGCTTTATGCTTGTATTTCTAGGAACTCAATTGGGTACTCAATTGACAAGTGATACAATTTGTTTTCTGACTTTTGCAAAAGATATGTTAATTTTTTGTTATTAATTATGTTTGTGTTATTGGGCTGTTTATATTCTTAATTTGGGAATCCTTATGTCTGAGTATAAAAAAGTCAGTTTTTTAGTGTTTCTTTTGCTTTTGTTTCTTTTGTTTGCTTTGGTGATGGCGGGGTTAGGTCTCTTATTATGCGCAGGACCTAAAATTTTCACTTGTACTTTTTTCCCACTACAACATCTAATGGCCAAAGAGCACTTTCCCTTCCTTTTTGACTTTTTTATCCCCCATGAGTTTCAGTAGGTGTCATTTCAAATCACATCGTTGTTTTAGACCCTTCCTTAGGGAAGTATTTTGTCCATGCACTGAGTCACCAAATGCAGTTAGCATTTCAGACTGAAATACCTGTAAGCATAGTCTTTCCGGTGATAATTTGAGATCATTCTTAGGATCCCCTGTTCACTCTCTCCATTCATTGTTTCTAAGCCTGTCTTTGTTTGCCACTTGCCCTGCCATGGGGTGAAATTGGTGTAGATTTGTGAGAAATTGAATGCTGTGACTTATTCTTTCTGTTTTTACATATATTTTTTAAAGATTGATTGATTGATTGATTTAAGAGAGAGAACAAACAGGAGGGGCAAGGGAGAGGGAGAGAGAATCCCAAGCAGGCTCCATGCTCAGCACTGGACCCTGACATGGGGCTCGATCTCAGGACCCCGAGATCATTACCTGAGCCAAAGCCAAGAGTCTGATGCTCAACCAACTATGCCACCCAGGTGTCCCTACTTATATTATTTTAAAGTTCAGACATTCTCTTCCATCAGGTTATGCTAAGGTGTGGTTGTATGTGCTTTTCTTTTTCCTTCAGCATTACTTTTAAAGATAATATGGAAGATTGAGTCCTGGGTGCTACCACTGTCTTCAGCCCCTAGAAATCCTTTATTCTTTTTATTTTAATATTTTGAAATCAAGACATATTACAATGTTATTCCTATTTTTGGGTAACTTATACATATATCTGCATTTGATTTATATACATTTTATAAATTTTAGTGCATAACTGTTATTATATTTTTAAAATGTCTCTCAAATATTCTTGCTTTCAGATAAAAGGAAACATATATTTTCAAGTCCTGTCATATCCTAAGACCTCTGTATAAGTTATTACTTAACTTCACAGAACAGCCTGACATAGTACATACTACTGTTCTAGACTCAGCTGTAAAGAGACTATAATTCAATAGTATGACTAACTGATTGAATACAATTTTATATAACTCAAATTGTAATTGTTTTCATTTCATCAATATTTTCTCCAAATTTCAAATTGCAGTTAACATTATACCAGATATGAAATCTCTATTCAAATAACAGAAGCATACAACTTTAGATCATCAAAAATATGAGTACAAACTCATAGAAGGGGAAAATTAGTCCCTGTTTTTGAAAATTGACTTTATTAATCTTCAAAGAAAAAACAAATGAAAAAAACTGAAGACAATTATTTGTGGGATTATATTAACCTAAAATGAAATTTTATTTTCAATTTCCATCAAGAGGTATGATTACTCATCACGAGCACGTATCTTACTCTGCTATGGTTATGTAGAAGATATTTTGTTTTGGACGTGGTCGAATTATTATTCACTTGGCTGTGATCAAAGCAATACCACAATGATATAAAAATTTTGTAAGATCCAAAAGCACTTTTTTAGAGCAATAATTTATTTCAACACCCTATATTACAATGCACTATACATACATGGATATCTGTTAGTATCAGAAGCTAGTCTGTCTTATAAGTGCCATCCACATTTCACAGTATATTTTTAAATGGGCTTTTGTATCTTTTTTCGTGATCATTATTTGTGTACTTGATGATAATTTATAGCTTCTATCATATCAAAAAGAATAATTAATAGTACTATTAGGGAAAACATGTTAGGTTTAATTTTCTAAATGTAATGCATTTTAATAAATAAAATATATTGATAAGTAAATTAATAAAATTAAATAAAATGAATTTAAAATTGATTTTGACAAATGAAATTTAAATATATTATCTGGAATATAAATATAATCAATAGTTAGAAATAAAAATAAATATGTCTATCTCATTTATGATGATTATATGTTAATAGATAAGAATCCTTATTCTCCTACTGATTGGGTAATTAAACTAGTTAAAACTTGAAAGTAGAACAGAAAAGAGTGCTGTATGACGATCATACACTAAAACTGGTTCTATGAAATTGATTAGATTTATGTTTGCAGGCTGACCCTTCTCCTATGTAAATCCATGGACCATCACAAAGGCAAAATAAATTGAACAGATCAGCAAAGTGTTGAACTGGTAGCAACTGAAGTTTAGGCATTGGTTTTTTGGTACAATGCGGGGGGGAGAGAGTCAAGTATATTAATATCCACTTTGCTTTTATAGTTTTCTTTGAGACCTTGGTCTACATAAAAGGAAGTAGATCTGTCCTGGTGAGAGTATATATTCATCAAAGTAGTTATTTAAATCTCATGTTTAAAGTACTATCTAAATTTTAGTTTGGGCAACTTAAATATCATTTAGTAAAGGAACACACAGAAAAAGTGAACAGTAGTCTATTACTTAATCTACATGAACAATTTGTTTAGGGGAATCTCTGTTCAGCAGTCACACATCTAAATTAAAAACAAAAGATTATGTGAAATAATTTGAAATGTTAATATTTAAGCTTCAATCTACATTCTTATAAAATATCTTTACAAAAATTAACAGACAAATTTATATAATTTAGTAGCATATGGTTGCAGACACCCATGGCAGCTATGTCAAAATGTAAGACAAAAGTTAATACTGAGCCCAGTACATTGGGTACTGCTTTGTGGTACTTCTGGGGAAGTCACAAAGCCCACCTAAATATAGATTGTGCTATATTATGTTTCGTTATGTTATATTCCATTATATTATAATGGTTTGAGTATACTGATATTCATTTTATTATTTTTTAAACTACCTTCTATATTTTCTTTATTCTTCTTCTATTTCAAAATATAAAGAGAGGTCATTCTAAAGCATAGTACTTGCTTTTGAAATGTGGAAAAGCTCAGCAATCCATCTATGCACAAATCATCTTACTTGGCATTCACATTTCATCCCTTTTTGAAACCTCAACACCACTGGAGCATAGAAATTTCAATTGTGGAAAACTTGGAAAAGACACTGTAGCTTTTGCTAAAGTCTTTAACAGGATAAGTTAACTTTTTCTGTTAATAATCATGTAAGTACTTGCCTTTGAAAAATAACACTGACTAAATTAACATATTAAAATATGAAATGGTTTAATGAATGCTACCTTAAAATGATCTCACATAGTGAGATTTATGAGAAACCAAAAATAAGGTGGTGACATTTTGAGGGAAACATTTATGACTGTCCTAGTGACACATACCAATTTTCCTAGTATGACTGCAAGGCAGAGTGTCTAAATGACAATGCTCACTCCTCTTAGCATATAAAACTTAAAAGCATTGTCTTAAAAATACTAAAGCCACGTTACAGGTCTGTTTTGCGACATGAAGTAAACGAGGGACCCAGAAAATGACAGATTCTTCCTGATTAGTCTGACAGGGTGGCAGGCCTTACTTATGCTTGGCACAATGGTCCTGAAATACAGTTGTCAGAAAATAGAATTATCTGCCAAATTTTATTATGTTGGTAAGTTTTTCACACTTTTTCAACCCTCATTCCCTCTTAAAAGTTGGGTAAGGAAAAGTCTGACAAAATTTAATAGCTCTAACATTAAGATTTTCCCTCCTTCCTACTTGCTTGCTTGCTTTCTGGAACTTAGTGGTCTATCAGAATGACTATCAAACTGTTTCTCTTTTCACTTAAGCTTTTTTTTCAGTGCCAAGTTATTTTTAATATCATTCTTTCATAAGATTGATGAAATACAGAATTAGATACAGAATTAGTTTTTATTATAAAATTCAAAGATTAAATAAATTGTTAATAGGGTATTTGAGAATAAATTTTACTAAGAATCCAAAGATGACACAACTATGAATGTTGAGGATAGAACTTCATCTCATCCAAGCAAATCGGTTTAGTAAATTCATTATAAAGTACTAATTTTGGGATAAAATACAGTTTGAACATAAATTTACAGATATATTAATCAAATAATTATGCATTGATTAAATGCCTATTCTGTCTCAGAAATTTTAATGTAGTTATACTTTCTGCCTTTGAAAAATTTTAAATATTGTGGGAAAAATTGACTTGTAAACATATAAAATAAACAAAAACATAATGCCGTATGCAAAATTGGATCCCTGAGAATTATCAATAGTGGAGTTATAAATTTTAAAAATAGGTAGGGAGATATCAGGAGGTTTTAATGATGTGATGATATTACAATCTGAGGACCAGGAAAACAATTAACCATTAATGAAATTTGAAAACTTCTAGACAGTTCTCAGAAAAATACTAATGTGTAGTGTATATTCAGTTTTTTTTTTTTGTATATTCAGTTTTATGTAATTTATATAATTGTTCATACATCTAGGAAAGAGTTAGAAATATATATCTGTGAAGCTTCATATTGTCAAGACTTATGAAGAATAAGTTATGAGGCATAGACATTTAAGTGAGATTTGAATCCCATAGAAATGCTTTAAATTGCTACTGATGATAATTAGAATATTAGAAGTCTCCCTAACCAACGGAGTTGTTCCTAGATCTGTAAGTTGCTGGTAGACACAGTGATATCACTAAGAAACCTAATTTAAAAAGCATTTGGTAAATAACTGGACAAGTGAGCTGAAAAATAAGCCTAAGACCTTGGAAGCCATCAAGTTTTCCTTCAACAGGTGAATGAATAAATAAACTTGATATATCCACACAGTGGAATATTATGCAGCAATAAAATGAAATGTTATATCAAGCCATGAAAAAACATGGAGGAACCATGAATACATATTGCTAAATAAAAGAAGCCAATCTGAAGAGGTTGCATTATTATGATTCAATTTTATGACATTCTGGTAAAGTCAAAACTATGGAGACTGTTAAAAGATCACTTATTACTAGGAGTTGGGAAGAATGGAGCAAAGGATAGGTATGAATTATTAGGTGAACCACAAATCTTAGGATTTTTAGGGCAGTGAAACTATTCTGTGTAATTACTATAATGGTGGATACTGGTCATAATGTATTCATTAAACCCATAAAATGTACAGTGTGAAGAGGGACTTCTAATATAATCTACAGATTTTAGTTAATAATAATATGCCAATATTGGCTCATCAATTGTACACTAATGCAGAAAGTTAATAATAGGAAGAACAGGGAGTATATGAGAACTCTGCACTTTCCACTCCATATTTCAGTAAACATAAAGCTACTCTAAAAATAGAATTTATTAATTTTAAAAATAGGCCAAAGAATAAGGAAGTTTTGAGAAGAGAGTAGTCATATTTTTTACATTAAGTCAACACATATTCATGGAATGATGTCTATGTACCATGCACCACCCCAATTACTGAAGAAGAAATGAAAACAAGGTAAACACAATGCTTTCACAAAGCTTATAGTCACTTGTTGCCACTAAGACCACTGTGAAATTTTAAAAAAATGAGATATTGGAATTAGTACTATGTAGATTATTTCTTCTGGCTATATGCACTTAAAATACCATATAGTCCTCTTCTTCAACACTAATATTTGTGATTACTTATTTAATATCTACAGAAGAGAAGATTTTTTTTTTTTTTTTTTTACTCCATGTCATTGAATTTGATTGGAGATCTTTACATTTAGGACATCTCACTGGAGTTAGTTAGGTCATGTACCAGCAGAAAACCACAGGTATCTGTAAGCTTTTTGCTATCAACGTTCAATACCAAATAGCGATGGAGCAACACCTACAATTTTCCTAGAGAAAAAAATTGTAGCTTAAATATATGTGACCATAGCACATCTTCTTAAAATTAAATAAGTGAGAGCATTCTCAAATATGAAAGATTTCAAAAATAAAACACCTATGAATTTTTTACACCTAATGAATTTTTTAATTTTCTCCATAGAACCATGACCATGTTCATTTTTTCTGAGGTTTCTATTTGAAGACTAGGTCAGATTTATAAATTTTAATATCTTATGAAATGCTTAGTATTTTTGGTACTATTTTGCATTCTTTACAAATTTAACTGAATGATCTTAAAACATTATATGGCAGGTATAGTAATTTTCCATGTTTTATATCAGGGTCATATTTAAAGAAACCATGGTAAGGGACTTACCAAGATAACAAAGTTATTAAGCGGTAGAACCAAGAATTGAACCCTGCAAGTCTGGTTCTAAATTCTGTATTCTCTATTACTATGCTCTGTCTCTCTCATGAATTAAGATAAATAGGTTTACATAGTTGCAAAATCCAAAATCTTAAAGGAAAGCAATAGATTATCTGTTTCTTTTCAAAAATGAGTACATTAATTTTTTCAATTACCTGCCTAGGGACAAAATTCTCCATCTTTGTTCAATAACTTGTTACAATAGTTAATCAGATTTTCAATTATAAAAGCTATTCTTATTTTGACCCAATACAGCCTTTTTACAATTTATTTATTTATTTATTTATTTATTTATTTATTTTAGCCTTTTTACAATTTAATCTGTTAACTCAACTCCCTCTCTAGAGATGGAGATCAGGTAACTTATGGTATCCTTATAAAAATACACAAGTGAAAAATATAATCTATGATTTTATAAACTTTCAAGGGGAAATGAAGGAAACCATAGTGTAACTGGAAAGAATTAAGTTGATTCAAGCTCAACATAATAGCTTAGTGTCCTTTGACACTTTTTCTCTTGTGAATATAAGGATACTTTTAAGAGGCTATAACAATTCATTCCTAATAAACGTAACAATTTGTGTTTTTCGTTTTTCTTGCCTCATGATAAAAATATGCTATGGAGTTCCAGGGAATATATCTGAGTTACATTTGGAAGTTAATTATACCACCAAAGCATCATCTATGCAAAAAGTTATCTTCAGGAGTGGCAAAACTTTTGGAGACCATCTTGCTATGTTGATGAAGATTTCCAAATGCCCCTTTTGAATATAAGTCATGACTTTTGGAGATGGAGTTTTGAAAAAACAAAACAACGAAAAGTTCAAATTAGGAAATATGGAGCAATGGTTGCCAAAGTTTGTGGGAAAGAAGTAGCTGGGTTCTTTTGAGGTGGATTACTTCATAAAATACCTAATGTAAACAAAAACCATAGGAGACTATGTACAAGAAGAACATTGTATTGCATTAAGCATAGAGAAGATAATTACTAGAGAAATAAAATTACAAATTTACTGGGAATCTTGGATCCTTTTATAGCTCTAATAAGCATGTGTTGCATAAACACACAACAGAAAAGGTAGCTTTCTTTTATAGTATTGCACTTCTTTCCTTTTCCAAGGATGTGGTGGGAGGATCTTTTTACAAAGGTAAGGATCATGAATGCAAATAAATAGGAGATTAAAATTGTCCACAGTCAGGCATAGTGAAGTAAGTTATACAGAAAAGCAAAAACCAACACTTATTTGAATAGTTGACTTAAAATGGTTTGAAAAGTGCGAGGTCAACATTGTGGGTGATAATAAGGCTTAATGTGCTGTTCTACATGTGTAGCCTGTTCCTTTACTTTCATGCATTTGAATGAAAACAACCTTTTCCTTTTGCTTTCAGTGACCTCCCCTGACCCATCTTCTGTGAATCAAATTCTTACTTATACTTCACAATTTAGCTCAAGGCTCATTATCCTACTTATAACAATTTTCTTAGCAGTAACTGCACATTTATTTTTTATGTGAACTTTAGTTGCTCAAGAGCATACTGTATGTCTGTTAGTGTGATAGAAATGAACCTAAGGTACAGACTTAAAATTTCCATTAAATAAAGGAAAAAGCAAGAAGTCCAGAACATAACCTTTCATGGCTTGCCAGTACTTTTTCCAGTACTTTTTGCCAGTTCTTTTGCCAGTACTGTTTCCCATCCCTAAGAAGGTTGAGATACCAAATTGTTGTATTCTCCAGGCTACCCAGATGACAAGTGTGTCAGTGTGTGTATGGAGATGAGCTACTTATGCTAACCTAAGGAATTTATATTGAGGGGAATAAAGTAAATAAATATGATAACAAAAGTTCAAGCAATCACCAAAAAGTATTATTTACCTTTACCTTCAAAGAGAAGTTTAACCAGTTGGAGAGAATAAAATTTGCTCATCTAATTTGTATTATAACAAGACTTCAAAAATATAAGAAATTCTCAGCATATTATGTCTTTAAACATTATAGAAGAAAAACACAGCACGTCCTAGTATAGTGATGTGCATGAATGATCTTTAGAGTACAAATTTCTTTTTTTTGTGGTACAAAATTCTAATGGGAGTTCAACAGCAAGTAAAAAATCTTTCTAAGTGTATATATATTGAAAAGTTTTCAGGAAGTATGATTCTGCAATTTCAGATTAGTAGAATATGTGTGAATTATAGCTGGTGAAGGAAGATAAAAAGTATCTTTTCACGGAAAACTAACAGTTTCAAATCAGATTTATAGCATGAATGGTTAGGATCCTGAAAGAATTTTACAAAAAAGAATGAAAAGAATGATGTACATGATTTGCATGTAAGTACACTTTGATAATTAACACCAGGATTAATGATTAAGGAAACATAGTGACATCATGTGTGTCTATGTATGTTGGATGATTCTCTAATGTATTAGCATTCTCTAGAGGAATAGAACCAATTATATAAATATATATGTGTGTATACATATACATATGTATACACACATATATTTCAATGCATATGCCATATATATACACATACTCTATATAGTATGTTACTGTGTACATATGTATAATACATAATCGTATATATAATATGTAATGGTATATCTATAATAGCATATATACTAGTAAATTATATATGTTACTATATACAGTGTATCTATACACACTGTACATACTATATTTATTAGTATATATACATGCATAATAGTATATTTTATATCTAGATTTAGTATATATAATTTATTATTATATATGACCTTATATATGTGTGTGTATATATACATATATATGTATTTACATTATTACATGCAGTGGCTATATACAGATTGAGAGAGAAAGAACAAGAACAAATGATAAAACAAGTCAGGTAAAATGTCAACAATAAATAAACCTGAATAAAGAACATAGTATGTATGCTACTTCTCTGTAGGTGTAAAAAATAAATAATAATAACAATAATAAAATTAAAAAAGCACTAGGGGCACCTGGGTGGCTCAGTCGGTTGAGCGTCTGTCTGCCTTCGGCTCAGGTCATGATCCCAGAGTCCTGGGATCGAGTCCCACATCAGGGCTCCCTGCTCCGCGGAAAGCCTGCTTCTCCCTCTGCCTCTGCCTCTCTCTCTCTCTGTTTCTCATGAATACATTAAAAAAAAAAAGCATTAAAGTAGGAATAATGATAGAAGCAATTGGAGATCAGTCTGAGAGGAAGAAGGAGGCTTACCTAAGGAGTTGATATGTAAGCTCAGACTTAAATTAGAAAAAGGCTAGTAGTAAAGAAAATACTTTAAGTAGACAAATATATACAAAATCCTGTGAAAAAGATAACTTGAAACTAAAGTGGGTAAAAGAGCTGAAGTTGAGTAGAGGGGGACCAGGAAGGAAAGGTGGTCAGTAGCACAGTCATATAGATCCATTTAATCCAATTTGAGGAATCAGACTTTATTTGCTGGGATTAGCATATGATTTTTAACATAGGTTTTACTTGGAAACTATATTAGGTTAGTATCTTGAGATCATTGAAAGTAGACCGTTCTAGGTCAATAAGACCACTTAGATTCTTGCAGTATTTTGAGATAGAATATATCACTGGTTTGAACTAATTTACTGTCACACTGACACTTGGGATTCAGATAAGGAGATGGACTAAAAAAGAGATTCTGAAGTTGAGCCAACGACATCTGGCATAGGGTTCATGAGAAGGATGAGTCAAGGATGTGGCAGTTGTGTTAGGGCTCCATGCACTCTGTTAGGTGCAATGAGTTAGAAAGAAAGATTCACATTAAAAGTGATTTTTGGATGGTGCAAAGCAAAATTTATCACTCCACTCTAGACATCTTGGGTAATTCTAACCAAAACAGAAAATCAAGAAAATAACATTAATTTTTATTTAAATGACATCTCTTGGGGTACTTGGGTGGCTCAGTTGGTTGAGAGTTCAGTTCAATCAGCTCCCCAATTCTGTCTCCCCACCCCACTCAGGGGCACATATACTTGTGCTCTCTCTCTCCTAAAAAAAAAAAAAAAAAAGATACCTCTCCAATGACAAACTATCAGAGCCAGATATTGGACCACTGGATCCAATTCAGAAATCTACAGTTATTTGATCTGACCTCAACTTCCTCCTTTGCTAACTTTCTCACTCAATTAGTCCCATCAAATTTGTTACTAACTGAAACATTTTACTAAATATTTTCCTGACGATTCCAGACCAGGTTTCTTCTATGCTTTCCATGTTTATTGGTGTCTTGTCTTCCTGTTTTCACTTGATAGCATAGACTCCGGAGTCACACTGCTCTAGTTTAAATATTGATTTCCTACTTATCCTGTGGAATGAGTTCATTAACTTCTTTGCACATGGGTTCTCTCATTTGCAAATGGTGATCAGTATAGGATCTACTTAAGAGGGTTATTGTAAGGGAAATAAGCCGACCACATGAGCACTATGCACGTGAAAGTTCTTTTTACAAACCATCTGTGATTTATACCATTCTTGATTTAGTACTCTTGCATAATACGGATTTAACTGAATTAAAATTAGTCCATATCCTTCAATAGATATCAACTTCCTTGATGAAGTTGTATCAAATGCTTTATCTCTATATCCTCTGGGGCTTGTCTTTTCCTGGCCACATATGTAGTCAATAACCATGAATAGAAACATTATCAAAGCTAAGTCCATCTTCAGTGGGCTAATTTTTATCCAGATGACTTGTCCCAAGCCATTACTGCATATGTTATACTGGCTAAACCTTTTAAGAATGCCTGACATCCCAGTATGTCTCAGGATTAATTTAATGATGTCGAGAAAACTTCCACAGCAGCTTATGTGTATGTGTTGGTCTCCTTCATTAGATCGTAAATCCCTGTATTGAAGAAACTGTATTTTATTCACTTCTGTATGCTGCATGGCACCGTAGCATAGTAACTTGAATTTAATAAGTTTTCAATACATATTGAGTTGAACTGGCTATTTGCTCCTCCAAAATCCAGTTCAGATATCACTTCTTAGGCAAGACTTTCCAGAGTTTTCCATCCAGAACTGATTATTCCCCATGCTATAGTAAGGATTGACTTTTGACTGTGAGGTGGCCTTTTAAAGATGAAGATTTCCCACCTATACACAGAAGTATGCATATGATCAGATGGATCAAACCATAATTCCCTTCTCCTGAACATACTGATTCATCAGTCCAAAACAGGCATTTGACCCAAAAGCAGGCTTCTTGGAAAGCTTCACAAGAAAACAGAAAAACTCAGTAAAGTCAAGATCAGTCAAGAGAAACAGTATTCAATTCCTTGATTCTTCTGTTTCTTTCAATTCTGCATTTGTTTCTGTACATTATCCAGGAAAAAATAAATTTATTCAAATAAAGCTTTTGTAGCTTGCAACCAACAAATTGTACACCAGTGCACCTTATGTCATCAATAACCTAAACATGTTTTCTGCCTTTGTCATTCTTTCCCTCTTTCCTTTCCTTCTTCCTCCTCTGTCTCTTCCTCCCCTCCTTCTTCTCCCTCTTCTGCTCCTACTCTAGCTTTCACTCTTGCTCTCCTTCTTCCTAGTATGTTTCGTCTTTCTTAAAACTTTAACAAAATATGATGCATTCCTATTCATTCTACCTCAAAATAATTTTCCAGATTTACTTACTTATAGTTATCTTCATTTCTTCTATTCTAGACAAAGCTGAATTCTGAGTTAGAAAGTGGGTGGCTTGATATATAGATAGATAGATACTGTATTATGTGTTTTACAAAATCTTCATTAGGTATTTTTTTGTGGTTTTCAGAATGAAATCAAAGTCTTTTATATTGATTATTTAGCTCTATACAATACCAGATCAGATCCCTGCCTAACTTTACAACTCCATCCACTTTCCCTGATCCTTTGTTTAAAATTATTCAGCCACACTGGTCTTTCTTTGTCCCTTAAGCACACAGAACTCACCTCTGCATGGATCTTAGCACTATTTTTCCTGTCTGATGTGCTTCTCATGGGTGACTTATTCTCTCAATCTCAAGTCTCACCTTCTCAGAGATCCCTTCCTTGAATTCTTAATATCAAGGAGTTCCATCTCTTCCCAGTATCACATGTTTTTATTTTCATTACAGCCCTTATCATCACCTATTATTTATTTATTTGCTTATTACCTGTCTTCCTTATACTTCCTGAGGTAGGAACCCTGTATGTCTTCATCACTTTTGTAACTCTAAGATAAAGCATAATGATTGCTCATTTGTTTTCAACAAATGATTATTAAGTTTCCTAAGTGTAATAAAAACAAGGCCAAAAAAATACAAATGCGCAAGAATATACAACTTATGATTGCCATGCTGAAATTATAATAAGGGTTTTTTTTTTTTAATTTCAAAACATATATTGTTTCCTGTATAGCATGGTTCCTTTAGATTTACCTCTCTCTCTCGATTATTAAAGTTCTAATATATTCTTAGACTTACATCTTACTCTTCTCCTGTCTTCTGTACCCTTTGTATATATGCTGATATAGAGTGGAGAAAGCAGTCTATTACATAGTTTTAGGGTTCACTCTTCTTTCCTTCCTTCCTTTAAGGTAAAGTTATGAAAACTGGCGAACTTCGACAGAGAATTACATCACTGCTTCAGCCACACTGTCCCTCTGGCTCTTTTTAAAGCTCTCAACCTCACTCCTAACTTTTATGATGGAAATCCCTTTGTTCTGGACTCTACCCCAGATAGTGACTTGTTCTGCATCCTCACATAATTCCATGGCTTTGCTGCAAATCTACTTTGTCAGAAAAGTTTCCCATTTACACCAATAAGTACAGCAGAATTTTCTTTTTAAAAAAATGCCCATCTGTTTAGAATATTTTATTTTACTTCTTAGCACTTCTCATGCCTGAGCAAATATGATTCCATGAGTTTAGTTTATTAACTGTCTTGTATAGCTTGCCTTCACATATCTTTGAAAATTCATGAGTTTGCAAGTTCATGAACTTGCAATGCAATGAACTATCATGCAAGTTCATGAGTTAAACACTGCTTTGCTGCTTATTCTCTTTAAATTAGTGGATAAACAAATAAGATAAATATAGAATATATTGAAAAAATAATTCCTAACCATATAAAAATAAATCTATACAAACAATTACGACTATTCCACAGTTAAAATGTAATTGCATTTTCTGATACAACATTCTCTTGGCCCAAGGCAGCCATTGAATGGACTTCTGTTAGCGTTTTAAAGATATTTATTGAGTGCCCATACCATCTGCAAGATACTAGTAGTTCCAATGGGATAAGTATTGAACAAAATAGTCACACTTTATACAAATACTTATATAAATAATTATAATCAATTTTGAAAATTGCTAAGAAGGGAAATGTTTAAATTGCTATGAAGGAGAAATGTAGAAGATGTGATTTTAGTTATTACTCTAAGGGAAAAAAGAGTAAAAATTTTATGTTGTATTAGGAAAAAATGGAGTTAGTCAGAAAGAGGATAGATTAAAAGTATTGCAGTGAGGACCATGCATGAGGATCATTTAGTGAAATTGAATGGAGGTCAGTGGGTTGAAGTCTGTCAAGTGAAGGAACATACAGCATCATGAGAAGGTGGGAACTATAAGGCTTCATGTACCAAAGAGAAATATTCTCTCATCTCAAGAGCCACTTAGTTGATTAAATTGATTTGAACAAAGGATGCGTGTGTGGGGGTGTGGAAGCTGTACTTAGAAAAGCAGGGACTGTTAAATGTTGTACTTTGGTAGTAGTAGAGTTTGAAAGAAGTAATATTAGAAATATAGTTTGTGAAAAAAAATCTATCTTGGAGAAAACAAATTTTTAGTCCGATAAACCAAAGAGTAAAGAAAACATTACATAAAAATATTAAATGTCGGGGCGCCTGGGTGGCTCAGTGGATTAAAGCCTCTGCCTTTGGCTCAGGTCATGATCTCAGGGTCCTGGGATCGAGCCCCGCATTGGGCTCTCTGCTCAGTAGGGAGCCTGCTTCCCCCTCTATCTCTGCCTGCCTCTCCGCCTACTTGTGATCTCTCTCTCTCTGTCAAATAAATAAATAAAATCTTAAAAAAAAAAAATAAATGTCACTTAGATCTTTTCTAAGATTTTCAAAAAATGCAAAAGTGAAGGTTATGTAATATACTTTAAAAAAACACCATGTACTCACCACCTGGTTTCAACAATTTTTAGCTCATGGTCAATCTTGTTTCATTTATGCCTATTCTAACACCACCTATCCCACAGAGGGATTAATGTGAAACAAATCTCAGGAAAGATAATATTCATTCTGTGTAATCTATTAGTATACACATACAATTTTGTTTTAGAATTCTGATACCTTATGATTTGAAATAAGATATATATAAGGATATTGCTATTTCTGTAGATAAAAATTTATATAACTTGATCATTCTTCTATAAAAGAATTGCAGTCCCCAAATTGTAACTAAAAATTCCATTTAAGATCCCAAAATGGAGCATGGAACACTGTTTTTACTCTGCTCAATTTATCCTCATTTAAGACTGAAGGGAATATTTAAAATCCACTAATTTAGGGAATGAAACTTATTGAATATGGTATATATTGTCCACTTTTATAAAATGCATCCCTTTTAGAATATATGAAAAGCATTTTCCTTTCAGATAAAGTATATCCAGGTATACTCTTAAGAATTTTCCAAACTGATCTGATAATTATGGATTAGAATCAATTTTTCAATACAGAAAAATGCATTAATGAACTCATTCAAAAATTCAAATTGTAACAATATATTTTTTTTAGTTCTGTGGGGAGGAAATAGCATAATTAAAGGTACCTTAAAAATAGCTTATAAAACTATTGAGAATAAAAATTTTTAAATTTGAACAGGTGATAGAAAATCTAAAATAGTTTTACCTCTCAAATTTTAAATATTCATGCAAATTATTAATCCTGTTAAGATTTAAAGAGCACAGTTGCTTTCCAGTTGCCCCCCTCCCCCTTCTTTAATCACGTATTTACTGAGTAGAATGTGGTCAAATATTTCCTGTCACCTCCTTCCCTCCTCCGCCAATGAGCTCTGGTCACATCTACCCTGGTTCACACAGATCAGTTTCATTGATTTTAAATGCTAGCCAAATTTAATTGTCATTTTAATATTTTTACTCTCATCTGGACTGCTTTAGCCTTGTAAAAATGTGCCTAATACTTTTTCCAGAAACATTCAGCCTCCATGTTTGTAGTTTGCAGATTTTAACATCTGTAAAGAAAAAAAAATTGTTCTGACACCTGTGACAACTTGTTCGGAATACAACTCATGGTGATTGCAATGGGTGTCGAAACTGTTGCAAGATGGGAGAGAGATTGGGTTTGACTCCAGGTGGAAGAAGGACAAGAGGGGATTTATGTGCAAGAACCATCTTGAGAGGGTCAGGGGATGGAAAATTAGAATTCTTGCTAAAAAGGGTCTAACAAGATTCTTACTAAGGGCAGGTTAGGGAGATCACATTTGGGGATTCTTTCTAAACTGACTTAACAGAATTTTTGCTAAAACTGGGCTACGCAGGCCTGGCAAGGCATGGGGCCAAGGTCCAGTCCTTGTTGAGAAGAGGGCTTAGAGGAGCTTGACTAAAGTTTGGCCCAGAAGCACATCTGTCACACCATATATAATATCAATATGAATTATGTTTTTTGAGATCCAAAAAAAATGATTTTTTAACTAGGCTTCATACCCAACATGGGGCTTGAACTCATGACCTTGAGATCAAGAGTTGCATGTTGTTTGGGGTGCCTGGTTGGGTGTGGTTGATAAAGTGTCTGACTCTAAGTTTCAGCTGGGGTGGTGATCTCAGGGTCGTGGGTTCAAGCCCCTTGTCCAGCTCTGTGCTCGGTGCAGAGTACGCCTCAGACTCTCTCTGACTCCCCCTGTGCTCTCGATCCTTTTCTCTCTCTTCCTCAAATAAATCTTTAAAAAAAAAAAAAAAAGAGTTTCATACTCTATAGACTGAGCCAGCCAGATGCCCCCCCCACAAATGAATTTTAAAATTACTTGTAACATTAAAATAACATGTAAATGTGAATTACATTCATGTTTGGGTAATCTAATTTTGCTAATCAGCTTCTTCATGGAAATCTGGTTGAAGTAGATTTTCATGTCCATTTAGAGTCCTATCTGTAGGACTCCAATAGATTGTCTATTCGTTAAGTTTTCTGGAAAGGCTATTTCTTCCTGTGGTATAAAAATCAAAATCAGACAACAGTCATTTACTATGATACATGTCTTTTTCTTTGAACCACAGAGCTCTAAAGTATTGGATTTCATACAGGGGTCTTAATCAACAACCAGTATATACATAGAATAAATAAAGCTATAAGTCACATAATTATTTTTAGCGTTTTAAGATATTACTGTTCCTCTTGTTATTACTCAAGTGTTACTGAAAAATCTATGTATGAACAAAAACAACAAGGAAGTTTTTTATGCATTAAGAAAAACGAAAATCAAAACAAACAAATACTTATAAGCCTAGTAAGTGCTAAGGACGGTGCTAAGAAGTGGGGAGATATAAACGAGTCAGATAGACTGCTTCCTGCCCATTAGCACTTCACACTCTGCTGATGATCAAATAATAATCATTTTTCATATTCTTTTGATATTATTATTCACTTTCTTAATTTTAGTTTGCCTGACTCTACCGGAGGATCTAAAACTTCATGAGTTTTCCATGTAAAGGCCCGGTGTACCCTCTGTGTTAACAACCCTTGCAATTGTCTGTATCTGCTGAGGGGTTAATTGTTTACTTTCTTGCTTTAGCTAAGACAGGAAATCACCTGTTTAGAGAGAAAAACCTGCTGTTTTCTTTCTTACTTTGCTCTTGCTCTTAAACTCACTTTCTATCTCTATTTGATTAAGGAGTGTAAACGTAGTCAAATCTGACTGCAAATGAGGAAACATTTCATTTATAAATAATTTCTTTTGAAAAATGACAACTTTTAGCCTCAGTCTTCTCATCTGTGAAAGAAGAGGAAATAATGCCCATTTGACATAATTGTTTAAAAAATTAAGCGAGGTAATACCTATAAAGGGATATTGTTAGGTAATCCAGAAAAAAAAAAAATGTTCCCAAATGATAGTTAAAGTCCCTTTCTTTTTTATGGAATTGACTCGGTACTTCTTCATTACTAGTGTTTCATTTAAGAAGTTGTGTGATAGTAGAAAGGTACTACATTGAGGATCAGAAAAAATTTTAAATATAGAGATAAAAGCATTTATCCCAAATGCCTACTATGTTCTAAGCACTGTGCAATGCTTTCCTGGTTCTACCTTTCTCTATGACCTTGGACAAATACCCTAATACAGCCTAATTTAATTTTATTGTCTTCAAAATGTGTAAGTTAAGAGCAACTCTCATTTCTCAAGGACATTCCATGGACACCTCTATAGGTCATTAATAAGGATTATTAGGGTGAAAAAGTTTTCCGTAGTTAAGTAATTTAAGGAATGTTAGATTAAACCAAGTTAAGCATTGTTTTTCTTTCTCTTTCTTTTATTTTTCCCTTGGATTTGGATACAGATAGACCTAGATCTGATTATTGATTCTCCACTTACTAATGACATAAACTTGGATAACTTTCTTAGCACAAGTTTCACTTTGATTATCTTTAAAATAGGGAAGAAGGAATAACTAAAAAATGTACAGAAAGGAAAGTATTAGGTAAAATCTCTAAAGTGCATAGAATGGCTAGAAAATAATAAAAGGGTAGTAATTATTGTTATTACTATTTTAATTAGCCTCATCTCTTCAAAGATACATAATATTAAGATTTATTTTCCCTCTTCCTTTCTGGAATGAATTAGGAAGGCTTTTTTTTTTTTTTTTTCCTTTTTTTAGAGAGAGAGTGGGAGCACAAGAGAGGGAAGGGCAAAGTGTGAGGGGGAGAGAGAATCTCAAACAGACTCTCTGTTAAGCATGGAGCACCATGCAGGGCTTGATCTCATGACCCTGAGATCATGACCTGAGCTACAACAAAGAGTCAAATGCTCCACCTACTGTGCAACCTAGGCTCTCCTGAATTAGGCTTTTTAAAAAGTAGGAACAGAGGCACCTGGGTTGTTCAGTTGGTTGAGTGTCCAACTCTTGATTTCAGCTAAGGTCATGGCCTCAAGGTCATGAAGTTGAAGATTATGAGGTGGAGCCGCACATCAAGCCCTGCGTTGGGCTCTGAGCTAAGCATGGAGCCTGCTTGTCCCCCTCCCTCTGCTCCTCTCCTTGCTCTCATTCTGTCTAAAATAAATAAATAAATAAATAAATAAATAAATAAATAAATAAAATCTTAAAAAATAAAATAAAATAAAAATAAAAAGCAAGAATAGATTCCTGAGAACATGTGAGATATTCTTTCCTTCAAGCTCCAAGTCTATAGGTAGCATCTCAGCAGAAGTAGTACAATCACCAAATAAAGCCCATAACTATTCCTTCTAAAACATAAGCCAGGTAGGAACTCATTTACCTAACAGTACACAGGAGGATAGCTAGCTAGCACCTTACTGGCTCTAAATTAGTAATTAAAACCAATTAGTTTCTCATACCCAGTTGCTTTGTATTTTGTCTTGTACCATTTAGTGCATAAACAGGTAGATAAAAATGCATGACTAATTAGAGAAGTGCTTTTTTAAAATTTATAATATATAACTTTATATTCAAATATGAGAAGTGAATACAAATTTATGAATATTTTTATATGTAATAAGCTATCAGATTAGACAATTCTGAAAAATGATTAGCAGAGATTCTTAAGCAAAGTAGCATTATTGGAATACACACATATCTCTCACAATGACTACATTGAAAGAAAACATATTTGAATACAACATACATAAACACATACAAATATTTCAATGTTTGTATCTTTGATTTTTATTTTTGCATTTTTAATTAAAAACTCCATAATTATAATAGTTTTTAAATGCTTTAGATCTCTCTCATAGAAGAATAATTCTTAAAAAAAATACTCGTTAGAAAAAAAAATACTCGTTAGAATTTTGATCCTTTAAAAAAACAATGCAAAGCATACCCTTATGCAATGAGGAGCTTAAAATATTTTGAGCAATGGAATAATTGCTAGAATAAATGCCCAGAAACCCAGATGCCTCATTTGAAGGAAAAAATGAATTTGAAATCATGAATCATATTATGTTTCCTTTAAAATGTGTTAGACCAAAAATTTTATATAATTATCAGTGGAAAGTAGCATGGGAGGGGCTAAGTGTTTTGGTGTAAAATCTATGTGACCTTGGAAAGTTTTCTAAACCCTTCTGACCGACGAGCTCCTTGTTTTTAAAATGAGAATAATTATATCTAGCTCAAAAAGTTGTATGTTGTGAAGAATAGTCAAATACTCAAAACACCTGGCACACAGCTAGTAAGCAAAATATCTCTACTTGAACAACTGAGTGAACAACAATGACATTTGTTGAAAAGGGGAAAACAGGATAGGGACATGTTTAGTTGTTAAAAACAAAAAGCACAATTCTGGACATATTAAATTTGTGTGTTTATGGAACAACCAGTTAAGAAGTAAGCGATTTGATATAAAAAGAGCCAAAATTGGCTCAGCTGTTATAAAATCTATCATCTTCCCCAGACCTTGTAAGACTACAGTTTTCCATATGAGGGGAGCCTGGGGAAGATCTCACACAAAAACTTAAGTTTATATTTCTTATCTGATACACTAACAATATTTCCATTATACATTCTTTTAAAGTTTTGCCTTTCTTTGCTCATTTTTAGTCCCTTCAAATGTTATCAATTTCTTAATGAATTTTAATGGTCTTCTGAGAGTGTAAGCACTCATTCTCTCCATGCCCTATTACCAGATAATTTCTGCCAAATTTTATGAATACATTTGGTAGGATTGCTGAACTAATTTTAAAATGAAGTCAAGTCTTTTAAGATGAACAAGATTATCATTACATTGATATCAGAATGTTAAGAAATTAGTCATTTTACATATACAAAGATATTAACATATTTAACAATTAGTGCAAACTATCAGTATAAAATTTATAGATATGCTCTTTAATATTTTATAAAAAGTTATTTTAAATAAGTTTTAAACAAAAATATTAAGGAGAGGGGTGCCTGGGTGGCTCAGTCGGTTGAGTCTGACTCTTGATTTAGTCTCAGGTCATGATCTCAGGCTTGTCAGATTGAGCGCAAGGTTGGTCTCTGCACTGGGTGAGGAAACTCTTTTAGATTCTTTCTCTCCCTCGCCCTCTGCCCCTCCCCCATTCTCTATGCCATATATATATTCAGATAATAAAACTGAATTTTGACCAACAAAAACAGTATTAAAATTTTATTATTTTTAGAACATTATTAATTTTACACCATTATAGATTTTGCAACTAAGTTTTTTGAACATTTAGACTTTCTTTACAAAAAAAACAGTCACCAATGATAAGGTTACAAAGTTCACCCATTCCTAGGAATATAATCTATTTACATGTCCCCGGATCCACTCCTTCAGTCAATTATTCTCAGTCAAGAGTCAGAGTGGGATGACTTCCCACTAGCATCCAGATGCCATGATTATATTTATCTTCTTCACATCTAAACACATAGCATACTTCTTTACTTTCCTACTGTTAATTCAAAATTTTCATGCTGTGGCATCCTCAATGCCTTGGAGAATGAGGAGATGTTAATAGTCTTAAAGCTGTATTTCATGGACTTCCAATGTTTATCAAAATTAATGTGGTTTATATAAGTCACTTATTCTACTTAACAGCACAGGATATTACATATTTAAAAAATAAATATTTCCTATATTCAAGCAATTAAACATCATGTTCGAAAGAAAAATAAACATAAAACAAACCAGTGGCTTTATAGTCTAGAACACAGACATTCTAGATAAGTGATAAAATATTTTATGTAACTGACAATAAATAAATAATAATTTTAGTCAATTGTGATTGGAGTCATATAGGTGAATTAATGGCATTTTTATTATCTGTAGTCACACATCTTCAAGAGTAGAGGAAGTTCTATTTTAAAAATTGGGAAATAGGTATCTTTTTGTTACTTTCCCAAATAGACACAAACTTTTTCCAATTACTGTGTCTGAAACTCAAAAAGAAATGGAATAAGAGAATTGGCTGATGTCTTTAGGGCTCAAGGTTTTTATTTAAAATGAAAATCAATAAACTACTGCTCCTCTACTTTCAATTTTAAACCCTTTCACTTTGATTCCTTTAGGTTCTAAAACAGTATGGAGTGTCAAATCCACATTTTGGAAAATATAAAAAGGACATGTTCTTTAAAAAGTTGTTTGATCGCAACACTTTACACATTTTTCTCCTATTTTATATAAAATCCATTATCATGTTGTCTAAAATTGTAACGCCCTAATGATTTCTACTAAACTAATTACCTATAATTTTAACCAAATCGTATTATATTAGAAAGTAGTCACTTTATGGCTATATACATACTGTATTATATATATTACATATAACATCTCTATATTTAAAATATATTGAGAAATTTACCACTACGAGTAGCGTCTCAATGAGCTACTATCTACAAATTGAGTGCACAGTAATATGTATGCATTTAAGTAGGGCAAGGTTTGCTATTACAATTAGGTATACCCATTTCAACACTGCTCTCTTTCTTTTTTAATTTTTTTTAATCTAACCCTTAAGGTAAATAATCTAAAAATTCAAATACTTTTGAAAGTTTCAAATTAATCTCCCAATGTCCCTGTTATTTCACCTGCTTCCAGAATCAAATACTTTCGTTGGTACATACAGGTATTTCCAGTGGTATTTACCTCCATATTTCTAAATATTTTTGTTCTCTTGACTCAATTTTTTTAAAGGATTTTCTTTTTTTTTTTTTTAAGATTTTGTTTATTTATTTGACAGAGAGAGATCACAAGTAGGCAGAGAGGCAGGCAGAGAGAGGGGGAAGCAGGCTCCCTGCTGAGCGGAGAGCCTGATGCAGGGCTCCATCCCAGGACCCTGAGATCATGACCTGAGCAGAAGGCAGAGGCTTTAACCCACTGAGCCACCCAGGCGCCCCCTCTTGACTCAATTTTATATAGAACATTTTCTTACTATTATGACGGTGAGAATTTTAGCTCACATAGTATGAGTACCCCATTTTTTCATTCATATTAAATTGTGAAGCACAAAAGAACTGATTACAATCTCTGCTTATGTGTAGCAACTGTGTGTGTGTGTGTGTGTGTGTGTGTGTGTGTGTTTGGGAGAGCTAGGGGTGTACTGGGTATAATGATTCTATCAGTTGGGTTCAATGCAGGTTATATAAACCCTTTTATAAGTAGGAAGGGATATCAGAAGGGATTAGGTAGTTGAAATTTTGATTGAACGTCTGGAGGAGGAAAAGGCAGCCTAATTATTTTGGACTGTTTAGTTCAAGGACACAGGATGATATCTGTATCATTGGGCAGGATGTCACTGCTAGCTATTGCAATGAATTTGCACATATATGGTAATGATGGTGAGGAGACACTGTGCCCCTGGGTCAGGATGCCATGAGCCTTCTCAACAATCATACTTTACAACTAGAATTGCCTATATAGCATCAACCCTGCCAGAAAGATAATTTCTACCCCATTTCTACTTTTTCAAAATTTAGTGAATTGTGGGATTAAATTTTAATCCAGAAACTTATTTATAAGGGAATCTGAGGAATGTGGTCTAAAATTCTAGGAGAGCAGAGCCAGTATACTGCATTTTATACAGAAGAAAAGTAAAATCAAGTTATCATTACTTATTGTTTTTTCTCTTGAGCAATTTAGATCATCCATAAAAATATCCTCCAATATTCTACCTGTGAAGATTGGGCCTTGTGTGGATAAAAGAACTTGTTTCCTCACATATCAAGGGAACTTCATGCCTGTTTCCATCATGGTGCATTACCACCATCATCATCCTTGGAGCCTTTTCTCATGCTTAGTAGAGGAGCTTTTCCTCACCCAGTAATGAGAGGTTTAAGTGTGGATATGAAGTTCAGACTGCATGCTTTTTTTTTTAATTTAATTTTATTTTTTTCAGTGTTCCAAGATTCATTGTTTATGTACCACACTCAGTGCTCCATGCAATATGTGCCCTCCTAATAAGCACCACCAGACTCATCCATCCCTCCAACCCCCTCAGACTGCATGCTTTTACAAACTCTTCTTTTCCACTCCTACACTCTCCAGTATCCATTCTTTGTTGTGCATAATGCCTCAAATTCCTGAAATATTACTTAGTTCCATGGTATAAACCAGTTTATACACACACACACCCATTTCACCTTCATCATCTCAAGGTTATTTGTTCTTTCTCGCTCCGTCCATTTTTTATAATTTGGGGAAAGAGACATCACTAATTTTCATCAAATATAGAACAATGTTTCTTTTTTCATGCTTTGTTTTAGGATGATGAGGAAAAAGCTGTATACGATTTCTCTGTTGTCACCTTGAACTCCAAAATCTTCAAAATTTTTTCTTGATGAAACTGTCATTTTATGAAATTACTGAGTGAATTAGTAGTCCAGATGAAGAATATAAATTAGAAGTAATCCACATACACTTGTAAAACGAGGTGGGTTTTCTCTTTTACTCACAGTTAATTATCATATTTCTAATAAAGGAAAGGAACATTGTTTTGGACAACTTTAACAGTACAATTTTATATGCCTGAAATATCAGCCAGTGTCTCTATATTTGACATGCACATTTAAATACAAGTAATTATGAAAGCAAGTGAATAAATATGAGTAATTACACATATAATACACTGTGATTTTTAATTTCTAATGATAATCTCAAAAAAATTCAGTTTTCTCTTGATCTTCCTGAAATTTGATTAATTTTCAAGTTTTACTAAATTAGTACAATATAGTGATTCAACAGTTCCATACATCACCTGGTGTTCATCAGGACAAGTGCACTCCTTAATTTCCATCCCCTATTTCACCCATCCCCCCTCACCTCCCCTATGGTAACCATCAGTTTGTTCTCTATAATTAAGAATCTGTTTCTTGATATGTCTCTCTCTCTCTTTTTCCCCTTTGCTCATTTGTTTTGTTTCCTAATTTCCACATATGAGTGAAATCATATGGTATTTGTCTTTCTCTGACTTATTTTGCTTAGCATTATGTTCTCTAGCTTCATCCATGTCATTGCAAATGGCAAAATTTCATTGATTTTTATGACTGAATAATATTTCATTGTAAATATATACCACATCTTTATCCATTTATCAGTTGGTGGACATTTGGGCTGCTTCCATATCTTGGCTACTGTAAATAATGCTACTATAAACATAGGGATGCATGTATCCCTTTGAATTAGTGTTTTTGTATTCTTAGGGTAGATACACAGTAGTGAGATTGCTGGATCATAAGGTAGATCTATTTTTAACTTTATGAAGAACCTCCATACTGTGTTCCACAGGGCTGTACCACTTTGCATTGCTACCAACAGTGCAAGAGGGTTCCCGTTTCTCCACATCCTTACCAGCACCTGTTGCTTCTTGAGTTGTTGATTTTAGCCATTCTGACAGGTGTGAGGTGATATCTCATTGTAGTTTTGATTTGTATTTCCCTAAGTAAATAATAATCTGTCTGTTAGCCATCTGCATGTCTTCTTTGGAGAGATGTCTGGTTTATGTCTTCTACCCACTTTTAATTGGGTTATTTGGTTTTTGGGTGTTAAGTTTTATACATTCTTTATATATTTTATATACTAACCCTTTATTTACAAATATTTTCTCCCATTCAGTAGGTTGCCTTTCAGTTTTGCTGATTATTTCCTTTGCTGAGCAGAAGCTTTTTCTTTTGATGTAGTCCCAATAGTTCATTTTTGCTTTTGTTTCCCTTGCCTCAGGAGACTAATTTAGAAAGATATAGGCAGCATACAGATAGGTCTTGTTTCTTTATCCATATGTCACCTTATGTCTTTTGACTGGAGGATTTAGTCCACTTACATTCAAAGTAATTATTAATAGATATGTACTTATTCCCATTTTATTACTTTTGTGGTTATTTCTAAAAATTTTATCTGGTCCCTTCTTGTCTTTCTCTCTTTGATGGTTTGCTGATTTTCTTTAGTGATATATTCGAATTTCTTTTTTCTTTAGCTTTGCATGTTTATTAGCGGTTTTTGATCTATGATTACCATTAGATTTGTATATATCCTCTTCTGCATATATAGCAGTCTATATTAAGTTGATGGTCATTTAAGTTTGAACCCATTCTTTACTCCTTCCCTTCCCATATTTTAAGTATATGTTGAATTCCTTAACTGATTTTTTACATACATATTTGTTTTTACTGTTTTTGTGTTTCCTACTTTTATATAGTGTCACTTTGGGTTTCTTTTTTCTACTCAAAGGGTCCCTTTTAATATTTCTTGCAGGGCTAGTTTGGTGGTCATGGACTTTTTCAGTTTTTATTTGTCCGAGGAACTCTTTTTCTCTCCTTCTATTCAGAATGATAGCCTTGACAGGTAGGATATTCTTGGTTGTAGATTTTTCTCACTCAGCACTTTGAATACATGATGCCTCTCTACTGGCTTGGAAAGTTTCTGCTGAAAAATCCCCTACTAGCCTTATGGGTTTTCCCTCATAAGCTACTGTCTTTTTTTGTCTTACTGCTATATATTTCTTTTTCACTATCTTTTACCAATTTAATTATAATGTGTCTTGGTGTGGATCTGCTTTTGTTAATTTTGATGGGAGTTCTCTGGTGCCTCCTAGATCTGGATATCTTTTTTTTTTAAGATTTTATTTATTTATTTGACATAGAGATCACAAGTAGGCAGAGAGGCAGGCAGAGAGAAAGGGGGAAACAGGCTCCCCGCTGAGCAGAGAGCCTGATGTGGGGCTCGATCCCAGGACCCTGAGATCATGACCTGAGCTGAAGGCAGAGGCTTTAACCCACTGAGCCACCCAGTTGCCCCTAGATCTGGATATCTGTTCCCTTTCCCAGACTGGGGAAGTTTTCAGCTATTATTTCAGCTATAAATTTTCTGTCCCCTTTACTCTCTTCTAGGATTCCTACAGTATGAACATTATTATATTTGATGGAGTCATTGAGTTCCCTAAGCCTATTCTCATTTTGTATTTTTGTTGTTGTTGTTGTTCAGCTTGGATACTTTAAATTACTCTTTTAGGTCATCCAGTTCTCTGCTTCTTCCTGCCTGCTGTTCATTCTGTCAAGCATGTTTCTTATTTCATTTATTGAGCCCTTTATCTCTGCCATGTTATTTCTTATCTTTGTGTTAAGGGTCTCGATCATGTCCACTTTTTTCTTAAGTCCAGTGAGTATCGTTATGATCATTACTTTATTTATTTATTTATTTATTTATTTATTTATTTTTTATTTTTATTTTTATTTTTTTTTTTATCATTACTTTAAATTCTCCATCAGGCATGTTACTTATATCTGTTTCATTTAGATCTCTGGCCGTACCATTGTCCTGTTCTTTCATTTGGGATAAATTTCTCTGTCTTCTCATTTTGTCTAAACCATTGTGCCTGTTTCTGTGTGTTAGTAAAGTCAGATATATCTCCGGTTCTTGAAGGTAATAACTTTACGAAGGAGAGTTTCTATAGTGCACTGCCATGTAGTGTTCCCTGTTTCCCAGGGTGTGGCACTTCCAGCAGTATTTCCATGTGTGCTGTATGCTCTTCTGCTTTGTCCTGGCTGTTTTATTCTTCAGGCCAGTAGTCTGCAGACTCTCTTTGCCTTTCGTGGGCAGTGTTTGGTCCCTGGTTTGAATGTGGAACATTTTAACTAGGTGTGGTCTGGTCTATTTTTGAAATGAGATCTGCCACCACTGCCACTAAAACTGAGGCTTTGCAAAACTCCCCTGTCAGGAGATGGGGTGTGAGCAGGGGTTTGGGCTAGTCTTGTGGCAAGGGGGCCCCACATCACCAGGACTGAGGCAAGCAGGACTGGGAGGGGTGGTTCCACAGGAGCATGGAGTGGAGCTTGGTATAAACAAGTTAGGTAGCAATTGTCCAAGTGTGAACTGGGTTCCGCAGATGGCCCTGTGCTTATGCTAGGGGAGGAGGGGTGGGGAGGAACAATGGTGCCTGTCAGTTCCTTTGTTCCCAGAGATGTCTCTTTGTGATTGCTCTCTCTCTGAGATGCATTCCAAGATGAGTGAATGACCTCCCCACTGTGTGCCCCAGGCACTCTTCGGATTGCTGTTTCCTTGCTGCATGTCCTCAGGTTGTTTGCCTGCCTTCTCTCCAAGAGGAGTGTAATGCTTTCTGGTTTCTATTCCAGCCAAGCTCATTGACCTTTAAAACTTCAGGTTTTAAGCCCTGCTGGTTGCAAGAACTCACTATAATGGCCCCTCTGACTTTCCAAGCCATTGCTATGTGAATTCATTTTCCCTGTGTGCTTCCCTGTGTGCTAGTTTGTCTCTCATCTTTCTCTGTGACCACTGCAGTGGCCATGATCCATTTCTCTCCTGAAATGAGTCTCTACACTTTCTACCTTCTTCGATGAGTCCTCTTCTCTACCTTTAGTTGTGGAGTTTGTTCTGCCTGGCTTCAGATCAGTTTCTGGATATTCAGGATGATTTGATAGTTATCTAATTGTATTTGTAGGATGAGGTGAGTCTAGGGTCCTCCTACTTCACTGCCATCTTTCCCATACCTCGTCTAATGTAAATAGTTCTAAATGTTATTATATATGCTCCAATGATATCGTTACGGATAAACTTGTTTGAATTTTTAAACTACTATATCAGAGCTCAAAAGTTTTTATAAAATATATATCTTAAACACTCATGTAAGAAAAAGACAAATAATCTAAGTATCCTTGAATGAGTGAAACCAAACACAGTGTTTAAATCAGTATTCTTTTTCAAAGTTGTGTTTAATGATTTCATCTAGTAGTTGAATTTACAATTCAATTTGAAATTCAGAGTTTGTCATTTTACAAGTAGTCCATTTACCTCTTCCTAAAACTTTAATCATAGGGTTTAACTCTTAAAGAATTTTGGATTACAAGTATCAAACTTATCCTCAAATCATTTTATTGCTTTCTTGTTTCCCCTTCATTTAATTGGATTCTCTTGAGTTTAATTAGGTTTAAAGCATAGTGATTATAGAAAGACTATGCTTGTTTAATGCACAGATTCTCCCAAGTGGTCTTTACAAATTCTCCCACTTTATTTAGTGGATATTCAATCACCTTACTAATTACTGGAAGAAAACAGCTCAAAGCACATTCCCTACTGATGGTTGTTTAGTACTATCATCCTATTATAGAAAATACAGCATAATTGAACTAAGAAGTTAGTAAAGCTTACAACATAATTATTATTCAATGTTTTTAAAGAAATGCAGCGATATTCTACTTATCTTGTACTTATGTTTTTGTCCAAGTGTAAAATCAGTTTAAATGCTAATATACTTTCAGAAAATCAAAACCAAATTGAAATAATCTAAATGGCCGACAAAATTATAATTATTTTATAAAGACTCTGTATTCAGTGAGATTCATATTTTCTTATTTCAAATATATATGAAAAACCTTACTATCACATTTCAATTTTTTTTCAAATGAAAATACATTGGAGAAGAGCAATTGATATGATGAATAGGCTCATTAAGTAAGACCTGAAAATTTAAATAAATTTCTATTTTACTCAGGCCACTTTAACTATGTTCTTGTATCTGGGTACTTGCTTTCCTGTTTTGGATTTTTTTAAAAATTATGCAATATTATGCCAGAAGTAGTAATACAAATTATCATTGAAATGGTTCTGTGATAGTTAGATAATTATATTTTTAAAAATAAAGAAATGTTATATTCTGACAATAAATACAATTTTAAAGTCAACTCATTGATTAAAGAACAAAATAGCAAATAAAATTTGACATCTAAAAAGAAACAGGAAAAAATAGTACATGCTTTAGTTTTTAGAACTTTTTGTCATTCTATTCCAACAAAATTTCCTCCCTCCAAATCTTTCTTTTTTTTTTCTTTTTCTCTGTCCATGATTGGTAATGTAATATGGTATATTTTCCTGAAATTGCATCTAGTTTTTTTTTAAAGATTTATTTATTTATTTTAGAGAGAGAGAGAGGAAGGGCAGAGGGAGAGAGATTCATGAAGCAAACTCCCTGCAGAGAATGGAGCCCCATGAAGGGCTGGATCCCAGGATCTCCAAGATCATGACCTGAGCCAAAATCAAGACTTGACCACTTAACCAATTGAGCACTCATTGTCCCTAAAATTGTGCCTGTTATTCACTTATTTTTGTTATAGTTTTGTAGATGTGTAGGCTATAGGAAAAAAAAAAAGATAGATAGATAGATAGATAGATATAGATATATATTACATGTAATATATATCTATATATATCTATATCTATATCTATATATATATGTAATTTCTTGAGGTTTCCTTTGAGGCTTACTAATTTAATTGGATTTAATTGGCAAATATTATTTAAAAGCTAGAAAATGTCTATTCCCAAACTGCTGACTGCAAAATTATGTGATACCTAATAGATTATACTTATTTATATTTGCTCAAAGCTTACATAACTAGTATTATATTTTGTGAACTAAATATATTGATTTCTGAGATTTTAAAATTCTCTCTATTTTTCTTTCTCTCTCTATGTATGTATGTGTGTGTGTCATATATTTTAAGAGTACATATGTATGAGGTCAATGTTAAGATATTAATATTTTATTTGTGAAATTTTCCCTTTTATTATTAAATCATTTTCTCCTATGTAATTATAATTTTTTTTTCTTCTCCAACTTTTCCAATTCCGTACAAGATAGAGTAATAGGTAATGGATCTACTCTGAAATAAAGAAATAAAGAAATTGAAATAAAGAAATTGAATGACACATGAAATAACAGTCATCGGACATTGCATACTTGGCAATGCAGAACAGTGATCCCTGAGATAGTGGAAAGAAAACAGGTGAGGTCTGTAATTGCTCAAGGCTGTTTATCAAAAAGAGGTTTCAGGCTAAGTCAATAGAAGGATTTTTGAAGCTAACCCTAATTATCTCATTGTATTAAGAAGATGGAATTGTGAATCAAGGTGGAAAGGGAGGAGTGGTATCTCAAAATTAGACTTAGATAAAAAGTTTACTTTGCTCTTGCCTAACAAAGTTTAAAGCTAGTCTTGGAAAGATCAAAGTGTTTCTGTGTGATTTGTTGCATCTCAGAAAAAAACATAGGATGTATAGGAATACAAAAATATTCTGCATCCAAAAGTTGAAATGTACAATGTACAATGTACAATGTACAATCCAATCAAAATTGCCAGGCAAGAAAATTTTGAAAATATAACACATATTGATGGGAAAAATCAATCCATAAAAGCAGACCTAGAAATGACAGGTAGAATTATTAGACAAGATTATTCAACACATTTCATATGTAAGAAACTAAAGAAAGAAAATCAGTGAGAAGAGCTAGAGAAGATAGAAAAGAGACCCAAATTGAACACCTAAAAATAAATAGTACAATATGTGAGCTGAAAAATACACTGGATGGGATTAACACCAGATACTGAACTGAAAGACCTTGCAGTAGAAGCTTTTGGAAATCAACCACAGAGAAAAACACTGAAAAGTAAATTGATGAATGATCAATTAACATGTGACAAATTTAAGTGGCCAAATATTTGTGTAATGGAAAGTCTGAAAGAAATGGGTGGGGAAAAAATATTTGAAACTTAATAGGCAGAATTTTAAAATTTAATGAAACTATATGCTCACCTACTTAAAAAGTTCAACCAACCCCAAGCACAAGAAACGTGAAGAAAATTTCAACAAAGAATGTCATCATCAAATTGTTAAAAACCAGTGCTAGTAAGAAAATCTTACAAGCAGGGAGAGGAAAAAAGAAATTCAGATTGAGGGGAAGACATAGGGATGAAAGATTACAATTTGGAAATTATATAAGACAAAAGAGAGTAGAAGTGCTTCTTAAAATACTGATAGACAAAAAGTTCCCAGCCTAGAATGCTTATGAAATATCATTAAAAAAAGATAAAATAGGTAATTATCAGCAGACCTACACTAAAAGAAATATCAAAGGAATTCCTTAAGGCTAGAGGGAAATGATAGATGAAAAAATCTACACACAAGATTAGGAATGCTGGAAATGGTAACTACTAGGTAAATATAAAAGATATTTTATCTTAAACAAAGATATTTTATCATATTGTTTACATCTTTTTAAAGGATAAATAGTCAAGGAAGGAAAGACAACTGTTACCTTAGAATTCTACTAGCTATATCATTATTTTAGTGCTAATATAAAATAAAGAAACCTTTAGAAAAACAAAAAGAAGACAATTTATCAACATTGTGTCTCATTTATAGAAGTACTGAAAAATATGCTATAATAAAAATAAAATTCATCTCAGAAGGTAAAAGTTATATTTAAGATGTATGAAAAAACAAAAAGATATGATTTTGGTATACAGAAATATTTTCTTATTATAATATTAGGACAAATAATACTATTTAGAAAACAAGTTAAGCATTGATTCTAATATACTATTCAATTCAATAGATAATGGAAATTTCATTCACTCATTTATTCTTTCAGTAAATATTAATAATGTTTATATAATGGGAAAACAAATCAAATATTTCTCCTCCATGTATCTTCTAGCCAGAGAAGATCGAATGAATTCTAACAATCTAGTATACAGATAAATAATTCATTGGTAAATGCTACAGAGAAGAATAGAAAAGAGTAATGACTATGAAAAATACAAACATATAATGTTCAGGGGAAGCCTCTCTGGAGAGATTGCTTGGTGGGGGGACACCTGAGAGAAGAGTAGGGTTAAGCTTTGGAGAAATAAGACGAGCTTATCAAGAAAAGGGAATATTAAATGGGAAGATCCTAAAGCAGGAACTGTGTAGCAAATGGAAAATTGGAACGACTGGAGGCAGAAGGGGAGAAGTGAACAGGGTATAGTTGGGGATGCAGTGGTATGTGCTCTGGGCGCTGGGAGAGGGGAAGGAGGGATACGGCAGGGCCTATCGTTCATGGTAAAGATTTTGAGCTTACTCCGGATGAAATGGGTAGTGTTTGAACACTTTGATCAGAATTACTCTGATATGATTTGTGTGAAAAGATTCACTTTGTGTCTGCCAGCAGAGGTATCTGAATGCCTACAAATTCTGGGGTCTGTTCCTAGCTCTAGGAATGCAATCCAGGCGAAGTTGTGATGGGAGCTATGGTTGCCATGGAGGCCACTTGAGCCATATAATCTCTGACAACAATTCCACCTGGTACAGAAGGATCAGGGATTGGGATGTGGGCCATCAATGCCTTGATCTTCCTTTTAATCCACATTCCAATCTCTTCCCAGGGCTTCCCTGTGACCAAACATAATTTCAAGCCAGAGGGCAGGGGTGCCAGAATGATGAAACCCACAGAAATAAGCTTTGCAGGCCACAGAATGGAGCAGAAAAGATGGATGGTGGATCTGGCAGAATGGAGATTATCTGGCGCAATTACTATCGATGATACACTTAACAACAGAACTATGAATCCGTTATGATTCAGTATATTCCCAGCTCCAAAGACAATGTATCATAATAGGTCATGTCAGATACTGCTGGTTTCTACACTTGATATCAAACTCTTCCTATCCATCTGTGCAAACCCCTGCTTTCTTCCTCGAAGGCTCCTTGACTTCTCCCTTCTCCTTCTTTCCTTCTCCACATCACCCAAGACCTCTCTAGGTGGAAATAGGACAGATTTTTGTTGTGTTCTTACATACAGTCTCACACTTACCTCCATTTTTTATATACCCCTTGACATGCTATAGAATAGTTTTGTAGAGCAAATTTATTTTGTAGCCTATTTCTGAAATCTTGAAGAAGTGAAAAAAAATTTAATCTTTGAATATTCAGGACCTACTACAGTTAATTGAGTAGAGAGCAGCTCAATAAATATTTAGTGAATTATATGTGTGTTAAAGAATGAATGAACAAATGGCTGAGTGAATCCAGAAAAAGTATTTTAAAATCGAAGGGCCTCTTACCTCCTACTTCTATTTCTACTTATGACATTCTTGCTATTTTCTTTTAGAGAGTTTAGCAATCTAGCATATTCTCAAAAGAATTCAATTCGATTCTTCACCTGCAGAACAATTTTAAATTAAAGTTTGCATCCTTATTTGATGTTCTTGTCTCTTTGCCCTGGTCCCTCCCATGTGATCATGAGACTGCTTTTAGGGAATGTGGTGTGATTGATTGTATTCATTTTACATAGCAAGTATCCTCCCACATACATATGCCACTATCTGAGGAAAAGCCAAGTGACTAAAATTGGTACAAAGATTTTTACTCTAAAAAGTCACCATATATAATGGATAAAAGTGGAACTGAAATTATATATGAAAACAGGACAATGCAAAACATTCTGACAAGCACTAACTACTAACAAATTCTGTAAATAAAACATTTACATTACAGAACCATTTGGTCATATTCTAGAATAATGCTATTGAGGGTATTTCATGTCACAAAGGCCATTTGCAGTATCTACTTTCAGGTACCAAACTGATCTACTTAGAGAAAACAACCTTATAATCAATAAAACCCCAAATTTTTTTGGGGGGTTTTCATTATATAAATGTGTGGATATGTCAATATTTCCACTTCTTTAGAGTTAAGGTTGTTTAAAATTGAAATAAAATGAGGTGCCATCACTGACAGTCGCTTTAAAAAATATACAAAGGATTACACATAAGAGGCCTGATAAAAGAAATAGTTTTTTTAAACTTTACTTATTTATTTACTTATTTGTTTGTTTATTTATTTATTTTGGAGAGAGATAGCACATTCATGGGGTGGAGGGGGGACAGGCGGACAGAATCCCAAGCAGACTCCATGCTGAGTGTGGAGCCCCACCTGGGGCTCCAACCCACGACCCTGAGACCATGACCTAAGCCGAATTCAAGAGTCAGATGTTTAATCAACTGAACCACCCAGGAGCCCCCAGTATTTTTTACATTCTGTTGAAATTCTTATTTCTAATTTTTCTTATTTTACTATGTACTATTACAATGTAATATAAGAATAAAAGTCTATAAAAATTAGGAATAATGATTCTATTGAAAATTTTAATGTAATGCCTATACTAAAAATTAATTATTCATATTATGTTATAGAAGCTCAAGACAGATTTGGTTCTGACCCGATATAGTCACACACCAACCCTGAATCTTGAATGTAAATCTCTTCTTTCCTAAAAGAAGGGAGGGAGAAAACTAATAGTTCCTGCTTCACAGAGTTAGTATTTAGATTAAATGTAATAATGTTTGTTTCTGACTAATATAATTTCTGACCAATATTAGGCACATAATAAATGTATATTTCATTTTGAGATAGCTAACCTCTCCAAATGGGACTTGAATTATATTTTCTTAGATTAGCATTTTCTTTTACTATTTTTTAGAAATCTTTTTTTTAAAGATTTTATTTGTTTATTTGACAGAGAGAGAGAAATATCACAAGTAGGCACAGAGGCAGGCAGAGAGAGAGGGGGAAGCAGGCTCCCTGCTGAGCAGAAAGCCTGATGCGGGGCTCGATCCCAGGACCCTGAGATCATGACCCGAGCCAAAGGCAGAGGCTTAACCCAATGAGCCACCCAGGGGCCCCAGAAATCTTTTTAAGTCTAATATTAGTCTTATTATAAATCTATTATGACACATATTATAATATTATTATAAGACTTATAATATACATTATGTTTAGATATTATATTTTATATATTATATAATATATTATATATAATATATATTATATATTATAATATTGTATTATGTATTATAATATGTAGTATATTATATCATTATAATAATAAGTCTTATTTTATTGTTTCTCTTTTTGTCATTTTCAGATGTAGGTCAAACAGATCAAATATAGGTCATACATCTGTTCATGTGACGGAATAATCAAGGTTTATATTTAGATAAATAGCTTCTGAAACGATTACTCTATAAAAAAATGATTGGTTATAGCATATTTTAGGGATACCATCATTAATATCAATTAGCAATTTTCCTGTGATTAACAAAATTACCTATGTGTAGTAATTACTTTAATACTATGTAAGTAGAACATCTACATTTTGAATATGCTATCATTGTATAAATCACGTATTCATGCAGTTGTTATAAGCTCCTGAGTCATGACAATGTTATCTGCAAGACCTCAGGACATTATTCTCTTTCCCATATTCATAGCACTTTGATGTTGCACCACCCCAACCCTAGGAGTCATGCAAATTGGAGGTTATTGTTCCTATTTTAAACTTAGGAAAGAATTAAAAGTCAGAGACAGCAAATGGAAATAGTAGTAGACCCTCATGAACCAAGCACAATCCCCTGTGTTTCCATCTTACAACAGCCCTCTAAGGTGGTTACTATTATTAGTCTCCCTTTACAGATGAAGAAACTGACCAAGGACAAATAGAAGCTACATTCTTTTTTTAAGGTCACACAACTTTTGCATGCTACTGTAAGGCTTCGAACTCAGTCTCTCAACTGCGTTATTTTACCTTTCATCTTTTAACACATCTGCCTCCCCCTATATGTATACTGTTTTCTTTATTTTTACCACGATTTTTTACTTAGTAATGAGGACTCCTAATATATTTGACTCAAGCACTTATGAATTTAATACATGTAATGTAGTTGCATAGGTAATTTGGAAACAATTACTTTCTTGGTGACTGTGATAGAATAGCCGAATGTCCAGTGAGTGGAAGGGGTGGATGGTGAGTTTGAGGACAATTGATGTTTATTGTCTAGAACATTTACTAGACGACAGCAGAGAGGATGTCTACATAAGTACAGATGTTGGAGACATTGATGCAAAAAGCACTAGCTAGATTATATTTAGATTCCAGGACTGTACTTCCGAGCTGCTTATACAAAAAATGTGCCCACAGTCTAAAAATAGTCTCTTCCGAACTAAACCAGGAATAATTGGAATACCTTCAACCACTTTCTCTAATAGGACAGCAAGGAATGGATGCCTGGCATAGGGGAAAGGTGGGGGACAGGTGACAGAATTGCAACTATGTGTATACAGGCGGTCAGAGGACTGAGTGAGGTTAATCTCCATGCCATGTCTACCCTCAAAAACAAAGTGCATAGCTGAGGTTTTGCTTCACCAAACAAGCACCAGTTGGATATACTATACTTTCTCAAGCTTCAAGTTGCTTGGAGAAGAGAGTTATTGTCTTGGTAATTAAGTCAGCTAAAAATGAAAGACTCTGGGACACAAGACTTTCTGGCCCCACCCAGGAAACTTCATGTCAGACTGCGGAATCTGTATCTTCCCATATAGACAATACTTCATTCCAGTGTTTCTCACTCCATGGCAGTTTCTGGAGACTCAGACCATTTTCCTGGGCAGTTCAATCATAAAACAAAACACCAAACATCCTCCTTAAAGAAGATTCTAGGGGGAAGGGAGCTTTGACAAGCAAAGACTTTGAGTTGTGCTGGAATCCAGGAGGTTATTACAGTGTTGGGGGGGAGGGGGACTTCTCCATTCTACCAGCTCTGAGTTGCAGAACTCCTGAGATTCCCTGGCCCACCCTGTGTCACAGGAAGAAGGAAGTAGAGAGTTAGGGTAGTGGGACCTCTACTGGGTTTATTTAAAAAAAAAAAAGGGATCCTAGAATGCTGTTTTATGCCAAGTGTCTGAACCACCTCCCATTGTAAAGATTAGCTATGCCGAAATAATGTTTAGTCTTTACATTTGGGGACATATCTTTATCTTTCTGATGTAATTGTTTGCCTGGCAATTGAAGTGGGCTGATTCTACTACTTTCTTATCACTCAGAGATGATGATTAGAGCATATTTCATTCAGCTATCCCTTTACTCTTTGCTTCTGGTAAATATTGGATACGTAGAAGGCCTTTTTATTTACATTCTATATGCCTCTGCCTGACAAAAGTTAACTTCTGAACAAAGGCACAAGCCTTCAGCTTTTATTTTCTTGCCTGGGGTAGAACACATGGGACAATCTTTTGGAAGTTTATAATAACCATGAAATGAAATAAGAAATTATAGAAAATAATCCAAGCCATTTGTTAGATTGTGAGGTATGAATCTGAAAGAACAATTTAGATAGAATTAAATGATATTCTACTTTTCCATGACAGAGTTATAAAGAGCACATCGAACAAAAACAAGTAATTCATGGTACACTAAGGACTTATATTTTTATATCATATTTAACCCCCAAAGTATTAACCAAAGCCAAAAGAGAAGTAGTGGCTTCTTCAATATTCCTTTTTTTTTTTTTCCCCTCACGAATCAAAGGGTTTGCTACATCAGTACAGACAGGGGCAGGGAACGGAGTCCTTGACTGAGTTTTGGGCTGAGTTTTGTCTGAGATGACAGGGGTTAACTGTCACATATCTCTCATTATTTTTCAGGCTACATCATGACTCTTCACAGGATGATCACGACAGGACTTCCTAATCATAGCAAGAGGTGTTGTCCCAATGGACAAGTAAGTACTTTTTGAGCTTTTGCTCAGATCATGTTTGGTCATTTACCAAAACTCTTTGTGTCGCAATTCAATGTAAGAGGTGGAGAAAAAAAAAATAATACCTTTTGATAGGAGAGGAAAAACTGAAGGCATTTTTTGTTTCATCTACCAAAAAGATAAAGAGGCCACTTACAGAAGATCAGAAATAAAATTATTTGGCCAGGATAAGAGGGACGATAAAGAAATTAATAAGCACCCTTGATTGTCACCAGCAGAGAAGAGAGTTTATATAAAATCAATACATAATGACTTATCACTCCAAGTGAGCATAATTTTATTTATGCAGAAGGAAAAAAAAATCAGCAATTCTCTTCACTGTCAGGTAAGAGCCTTCTCTCGGTAATTGCCTATGTATACCTTGAGTTCATGAAGCAAAAGGAAATAGATTAAGTCCCAAGACTTTGCTAGGTTCTCTGATTTTAAAGTTCAAGAACCTAATAGGATTCTGTACTGTTTTTAAAAAACCCAGGGCAAATACAAACCACCAAAAGCTTAGGTATTTATTATTAATCCCTAGAGACAGTGGAGGTAAAAATGTGAAAGCTCTAACAGTTCTGGGTTTGGTTGAATGTGGGAGAAATACACTTTTATATATTTTTTTTGTAGAGTCATTAGAAAAACTAAAGAATTAGGAAGATTATACACTATGACTAGCAATCGTTCTAGTTTCTCATCCTTTGAAGATTTGAGTAGTAAAAACTGAGCACTTGGAGTACTATTGTTTTAGATACAGCATCTTGCCATTTAACTGTGCCTTTCATAACCATCAAGTACCAGTACATTGCAGCATATATGATAACGGAGTTTCTCTTTCATCTTTAGAAATGAGTTCAGCATTTTCTTATAAATACAGTCATTTCTATTCATAAAATTTGCATATTCTATTCACAAAATTACTAGATTTAAATTAGATGGCACAAAGTACGAGAGCTTGAAGGCATGAATATTGTACCCCAAGTATGCTCTGTGCTTTTGCTTTCTTCCATATGATATTTCTCCACCACTTTGCACTTCATAATTGCCATTTGAATGGCTCTGCCAAGTGAAATATGAGCAGAAATTTTATGTGTCCCTTCTTGGCTAAAAGTGGAATAGGTGGTACATGGGCTGCCATGTTTTTTTCCCATCATGTGGAAGCACTGCAAAGACGAAACATCTTTTATTCTGGTTACTTGATTGACTTTGGTGATCGGATACTGTTCTCCTCACTCACACCTGCACTCCCATACCAACCTTAGAGACATTAACATGATAGAAAATTAAATTTTTTGGATTAACTCCCTGGGTTTTGGGAGGGGTTTGTTACCACTGTATATCATACCCCATCTTGACTAAAACAGACTTTGGCATCTAGAAGTCAGGTGTTGTCATAACAACAACAACAACAACAACAACATAACAACAGTTGGGTAAGAAATTCTTTTGGAGTCTTGAAGAATGGTGACCTATATAATCCAGTGGCTTTTTTATTCCATAAAATTGTCACTATTGATAACTAGGAAAGTGGATAAAATACTTAATAAACTTGGTAAACTCACAGAGTTGTGACTGGAAAATAGGAAATTATTTGTATATGTTTCTGTGCTTGGCAAAGTAATACAAGAAAGAGATAAGTGTTCAAAATAATTGGGTGATTTGTAACAGAGTTGAACAGGACTAGAAAGTATACACACATTTCAGGGATTATAGAGCAAGAAGCAGCAAGTACCACTCTACAAAAATCAGTAAAATATAAAATGAGTATTTTTTGGAGCAACTGATTCATAAGGCAAGAATTAAATGAATAATTTGACCTTTACACCCATTGTTAAGATGCCTGTATTGATTATGGTGGCATACATTCAATCTTTTCATGTGAAAAATATGGCTCAGAAGAAAGTTATTAAAAGTGTGGCTCTCCCATGGAAGTCCATAGGCCCAAATCGTCCAAAATTAAATCGAGATATATAAGGACATGATACTTGGTGCCTGGGTCACTCAGTCAGTTAAATGTCCAACTCTTGACTTCAGCTCAGGTCATGATCTCAGGGTTAGGGGATCTAGCTCCATGTGGGGCTCTGTGCTCAGTGGCGAGTCTGTTTCTCTCTCTCTCTCCCTCTCCTTCTGCCCTTCCTCCTGCTTGCTTTCATTCTCTCTCAAATCAATCAATCTTTTTTTTTTAAGATATGATGCAATAAGATATACAATTCCAAAGAAGTAGTTCTAGTAATACCCAGGAGTGTGGTTATTGACTCTGGGAACAGATTGGAATCAAAGTGGGGGGCAGATACTTGTCTTTTTTGTTTATGAGTACCCAAGTCAAGAAAAGCTACATCAAGGCATAATATAGAGGCCACTCTTTGCTTCATCAGATGTAGAGACTATGTACGTAATCCAGATTATAAATTCTAAGCTTATTGATCTGAATGGATGGGAAAAAAAAAAACACACTTTTGGGGAAAGGGTGAGTTAAATTTTTGTATGGTCAATTTAAAAACGACCATGTGACTTGACTGATAACTTAATTTTGAGTCAAAATGATGTATTACTTCTATCCTGAGTCTATGAGCCACTGACCGACTCGCCAGCTCCTATACCCACTCTCAGTGACAATGGGAGTAACCAAGGATGTCTTTGGGTTTTTGTTTTTATTTTTACTTTTTCATTACTACAAAATAAATTTATTTGAAGATAAACTGTTTTATACAAGGTTAAGAGGCAATTTGAAATCCCAGAATGAGTTTGGCTCTTAAAAAGACCCAACTTCATGTAGCACGATTTTGTGTCTGCTTTTAATCCTGAACATTCCCGAATCACGAAACAGGTGACTGTTTACACAACAAACTCAACATCTGTGTCCCGCACAGGGGACCCACGCTTCAGGTTCCAGGGGCCTTGGCGCTGCAGACCTCAGGCTCAGGAAGGCCTGACTGGCCGCTGTGGCCATAGGATCGGACAAGTCCTGGCACCCCATCTGTTCCCTTCCCTGGAACCTCCCAAAAGCATGACGATACAAACCAAGACTGGCCGCTTGAGGCAGGGGTCTCTGCCCAGTTTCCAGGAGGAAACCGGATGGACTCCTGCATGACTCACTGCTAACAGAACAGGGTGGGTCCTCCTGACTCCGCCAGCGGCCCAGCTTGTGAGTGCACAAACGGGGCGGCCTCACCAGGGCCTTACGCAGCTGCCTTAGCAGTCCAGGAGGAGGAAGAAGGAAAAGCAAGTCTCCTGCATGCGGCAGCGCCTCTCCATGCCCCAGCAGCTTCCTGAGGATCGTGAATGCAAAGCGTGCCGGGCTTGGTGGCTGCTGACGTCACCACGCACAAGCCCGTGCCGGCGGGTGGGGCGCACTCAGCCATCCAGGCCCACCCCGCCTGACGCTGGCCTGCCGGGAGTGCTTCTTCTTGGCCTGAGTGCCTGGAGGCGTTTTGTGGCCACAAAAGCCGGTGCGTGGATCACAACCCCTGCTGCTTGGCTATGTCTGGCAGAAGCACCAAACTGGCCACTCGTTGAACATCTTCTGGAGGAGATCATGAGCAGGTCCTGGCAGCCACGGCGTCTGAACTCCCCAGGGTGTCTCCTGAGCAGACAGAAGCTGACCTTGTCGCCGTGCTCTTGATGGACCGAATGAGCTATAGGTGCTGCTCGCTGAAGTTCTCGGGGACCAGGTAGGCCTGTGGGATAGGGGTCAGCCTGGGTGCTTTCGTGGTGTATGTACATGCATACATATTTTACAAATATAGTAACTGCCATAGGATGTAGTATAAATCATGTCTCTACTAATGTAGTATATACATGTACATATTACGTACTATATATACGGGTAAGTTCATATACATATATGCATATATTTATATTATATACATATTTTAGGTATGTTATACATATTTTAACATATAATGTACATGTTATATAATATATAATGCATATATAATTTTGTATATATGCATTATGCCTATATAAAATCTTTATATATGTATGCATATATAAATATATATATAAATATATAATCTCTAAATATATGTATACATATGATTATGTATATATGTATACATATTATGTATAACCCAGAACACTGATTTCTTCCTTAAGCAAAATAGAAATTTTTACTGTGCTGTACCATGAGATTTGGGGCTGATTGTGACCACAAGTTATTATTTGGTGATACATTATATATCAATTATTATTTTTACTCTGTGCATCAGATTTAAGCAAATCTCAAATTCTTCATTCTCCTTGTGCACGTTCTAATTGAAGAAAATAATGCCTATCCTTCCTGTGTGTATGAGATGATGCATGTGAAATTTCCTTTTATGTTCAATGCTTTGAAAATTATATTGTTGTTTTAGAATAATTCATTGAGAAGAGTAAGAATGTGGAAAAGTGAAATTTTAGAAATAATCAAAATTTCAAAAATTCAAAATTCCGGTTGCAGTTCTTATAAGAACATTTCCCTAAACTTCATTATCTGAGTTTATAAGGTTTCTGTTATAAATTCCCTATAGCTGAGCAATTAAAAACCAGTACTTCATCTTTTTATTGATTTCCTACTAAAAAGGAAAAAAAAAGACAATGTTGCAAAATGATTATATATACAAATATTCAGCTAGCCATATTTTTACTTTTATTTTTAAAATTTTTAAAAAGATTTATTCATTTATTTTTAGAAGGGGGGAGGAGCAAAGGGAGAGGGAGAAAGAGGATCTCAAGCAGACTCCCTGACATAGGGCTCAACCTCAGGACCCTGAGATATAACCTGAGCCAAAGTCAGGAGTCGGACACTTAAATAATGGAACACCCAGGTGCCCCTAAAGTCATATTTTAAAATAAGAGATAAGACATACATCTTTTTTTCCAGATATGAAAAGCACTACTTAAATCTGGGTACATAAATTGGAGTGCAGTATCATTGTATAAATATCTTCTAAAGATCACAGTTTAGTTTTTAACTAAATTTACTATATAAAAACTATTTAGGTAAAAAAAAATTTAAAAAAAATATTTAGGTAAAAATATAATATTCAAAATTGTTCCCAGTACTAATCCCATAATCCTGGCTATTGTGTATAATAATATTTTCTATACATCTGACACACTCTCCACCCAGGAGAAATTATTTTGAATCTGCAGAGAGATGTTTTCCTAGCTTATTATTTATTCAAATATATTCCTTAGGCATTCTTTGTTCCATGTTGAAAACAAACAACTAAAAGTGTCTTTTTTTTTTTTTACTCTAACCTACAATTCTAATGGACAGATCTCAATTTCTCAATAACTTTCAGAATTAATCTTACATATTATACATATTTATTTCTAATATATCTGACATTTTACATTGTCAAAAGTTCAGAAATTGAAGTAAAACCACTGAGTCACTGAAATAGTAATTAGTAAAAATTTATTATGCATGCAACACAAAGACATTTTGCAAATCAAGAGCGCTCAAACCAAAACATTGAATGAGGCTCTGGGGTATATTGTTATAAAGCAAGTTATATAGTGAGAAGGCAGTGACCATTTATTCTTCATAGAGATTGGCTACTATCAGAATTTTCTTAAATGATAAGGAATTGGTCAATGGTTACCTCAGATCAACCTTGGGGAACAGTTTGTTTTGTTTATGATTTCTAGAGGCATAAGAGGCATAAACGAGAAATGACCTGGATCAAGTTAGTCTTGCAAAATAAGCTAAACTAAGCTTTGTTTGTATCTTATCTGCTCAGGGAATTTTCAAGGCTGATCTCATTCTTTTTTTTTATGGCTGATCTCTTTTTTATGTTAGCTATGTAGGTGTATATATATTAGCATATGGTGAAGAATCAAAGAAGCAGGTTTAAGTGAAGTTCTTCCAACTACTAGTGGTAGTTTTAAATAGTTTTACCTTATCTGGAACATAATCAGTAGACAAAGAACAATGTAACAATCTTGGACATTCCACTGTTTAATGGTCAGCTTTTGATTCTTTACATAGGAGCACTCAGGGTTCTACTGCATAATTTCCCCACAGCCCTATACTTGAGGCAGGATTCTTCAATTCTAGGTCTGAAATTTGAGTGACTAAGAAGAAAAAAAAAATTCTAAGAGGAAACACTCTATTTGAAAGAATATTAAAAAAAAAAGAAAGAATATCAGTTATATTTTTCAAGGTTATATATATCAAGACCCATGCAATGAGTCTTTAATAAATTACTTAAAATTTAAATTCTACGGAAAGCTTCTGGAGGAAACTTTGGATTTCCCTCTATTCCTTCTAGACACACATAAGATTTCTTTATGCTTTAATCTTGATAAAATTAAGTGGAAAACTTAATGCTCAGGAAAAACAGGTCATAACTCCCCCTCCCAATTTATGAAGTCCAGATTGTGTTAAAATTGAAAAGGAAAATATTTGCTTAAATGTCACAGTGGGCCTTTAGTACTCAGGATATTTGGTTCCTAAAGGTGACAATTTTAGACCCATTTCAATCTCCTTTCAACAATTTCTTTCCTTAGAAAATTGAATCATTGACAGCTCCTTTTCAGAAGCTGGCTTTAATGAACACTCACTGAATCAACTGTTTTTTTGGACTCCCAATTGAAGTACAGTGTGATCAAACTATTTTGTGTCTGTGAATATATTCTGGCATTTTTCGCAGCTACAGTTCTTTGTCAAATAATCATTTCCTATAATAAGGGAGCAGGGTGTAAACATGTTTTTCAATAATTTATCTTTAGATATCTGATTTTTTGATAGAATGAACATGAAATCCTGATGAGTTTTGTAACTGCAGAGTGTGTTTTCAATTAGGTATTCGATGAAAAGAAAGTGAAGCTTAATGGTGATATATTGTAAAGTACTGATTTGATAATCTTTCTGGCACATTTTCTTATCTCCAACATTTCTCCAACATTTCCACTAAGGAGTATTTCACTCTAAAAATACACTACTTTTCCACCTTACCTATAAAAGTTATGGGTTATATTAAAATTTATGGGTACTGTTCATACATTTAACTTCTTTTGTTTAATTTTTAACTTCATGTCACAATTTTCAGAAGAATTTAAATCATGTTGTATAACTTCTGACATATAACTCTGGTCAACTTCTTATGAGAAATATGGTAAAAACTGAGATCTTATTTTGCATATGGTATAAAATAGTTCAGTTTCATTCTTTTGCATGTACCTGTTCATTTTCTCAACACCATCTACTGAAGAGACTGTCTTTTCCACATTTTATATTCTCTCCTCCTTTGTCATAGACTAATTGACCATACATGCATGGGTTTATTATGGAGCTCTTTATTCCGTTGATCTAGGTGTCTGTTTTTCTACCAGTACCATACTGTTTTGATTGTTATAGCTTTGTAATATAGTTTGAAATCAAGGATGTGTGAGACCTCCAGTTTTTGTTTTCGTTTTGTTTTGTTTTTAAGATTTTATTTATTTATTTATAGAGAGAATGAGCATGAGTGGGATGAAGGGCAGAGGGAGAGGGAGAGACAGAATCTCAAGCAGACTCCATGCTGAGTGTGGAGCTCAACACAGGGCTTGATTTCATGACCCCGAAATCATGACCTGAGCCAAAATCAAGAGTCGGATTCTCAACCAATTGAGCCACCAGGCACCCCTCCAGCTTTGTTCTTTCTTCTCAAGATGGCTTTGGTTATTCAGTGTTTTGTGCTTCATATACATTTTAGAATTCCTGTTTCTAGTTCTGTGAAAAATGCCATTGAAATCAAGCAATTCCTCTTCCGGGTATTTAGCCAAATAAAACGAAGCGCCAATTCACAGAGATAAATGCACCCCTATGTTTACTGCAGCATTATGTACAATAGCCAAGATCTGGAAGCAACCTAAGTGTCTATCAATAGATGAATACATAAAGAAGATGTGGGGTGTGTATAGAGAAAGATAGTACATGCTTAGATAAAATTATTAAACTCAAATGATAGTAGGTGTCATATGAACTTATACTGTGGACATGAAAACCATGTAGTATACAGCTTCATTAACTCTACAGCAATGATGAGGCAATACATTCTCTTCACCTTTTTCTGGTTGTTAAATGTTCAAATTTATGTCAGTTAACATATCATGTATTAGTCTTTAGGGAAATTTATCTGAAAACTTATTCTTAAAAGAAATCAAAATGTATGCTATCCAAGGAGAGAGATAACTGCTTTAAAAATACCAAGCTAAAATACGTAATTGTTATTAACTATTAAAAACTAGAGGTTATTCCTTTTAAATTCTGAATGGGTTACATTTAGTATGCATAATTGTATGCTATAGGACACAAAGCTATGATTAGATGGATTCTCCTGCAGTATGATATGTTGATATAATTTATTTTAACTGGCCCTATAACGTAATTTTCTAAAGGAAGACAACTCCCCTAAAAATAGTATTTGCACTGTATTTTTAGAGCCATTTAATGACAGAAACTCAAACACTGCTTGGTGCCTAAGATAATTTTCTGTAAAATTGCAAAATTTCATAAAGTAATATACTTGGAATCATGATGCTACATTTAAAAAAAATTGTATCTGAATGAACAGGTAATGTATAATAGAAAGAACAGGAGAATTCAGTACAATTCATTTCATCCAATATTGATTGAGCCATATTCTGAGCTTCATGACGAGATTAATATTAGAGAGTTAGCAGAGAATGAAGTAGATATACGGTCCTGGATTATAATACAATAGTCAAAAGACCTAACTCCTTCTATTTCACCTATTTAATACATGAATTTTATAATATTCTCCCTTATTTCAATTTCTTGATCCAATTTCATTACAGATAACTTCTGGGAAATAATATTGTTAACAGAATCTCTGTTGTGATTATTGTTTGGAGTAAAATTAAATGTTACCATGAATTTTAAGCTGCAAAAGCACTATGCAAATGTCAAGGATGCATAAATTGGCTACTTTTTAGAAGGTGTACCAATCTGGATTGTGGTTTAGAGGCTTAGTTTTTTTAAACTAAATTTTTAAAGTTTCCAAAATTTTGAATTCAATTTTAGTCACCTGTATAAAGTTATTCAGATATCTAAGTATTAATTCAACAGTTTACTTATGATTTGATAGCATAGGCACCGTAAATTACTTTTTTATTTTTTCCTACTATGGTTGGAAAGATAATGAGGGAATACAAAACTGACATAGAATTGTGCATCTCTTTTTAGAAATTTTGGAGGGAAAGGGGATTTGTATTAAAAAAACAGATATCAGTCTGATTCTTTATCTACTCTCCCACTTTTTTTCTCTATATAAAACGTGGACAAGAATTTATTTTGCTGGTAAACTCCTATAATTGACTATCTGAGCTGCAGTAGATCTCTAATCAAGGCAGATTACTGTTTTTGTGACCTTGAATAGTTTATTTGACTCTCTGTAGCTATTTCTCTTGAACTGGAAAATTAAATCTAAGTAGAATCTCAGTGCCAAACAGATGCTACCTTTGGCTTGAATTGTCTTGGGTAAATTATAAAATAATAATTAATAACTAAGAGCCAATGCCCAGAAATTATGCAGACATACCCATTACCTCTGTACATAAACAAATCAATTTTCATTAAATATGTTAATTCTGCCCAGCATCCCTATCAAAGCTTTGCCAATGCCTGAGTAGGCATTATGCCTTATTTTCCAAATCAAGCAAACCATTTTTCATTATTTGTTTTGATTATCTTCAATATGGCTTATCCTAATTGTGTTGAGAACAGGTGCATTTGTGTTGCTAAAGAACCCAAAATAACAGTCTGCATATAAAACTTTTATATGCCGTGTGGTGCAATTATTTCATAGGGATGCACAGTGGGAAGTATTCTGCTGATAGCAACCTTAATGTAATTACAGGCCAAATGAGGAATAAAAAGGAATCAAGAGAGATATAAATTACTATTTCCAACAGCATCTTTTAGTTGACTGAATAGATGGTGATTTGTAGATATTTGAGATTTTTAGAATAAAACCACTGATTATTTAGAATTTATTCCTGCTCCACATTTATTCTTTTTCAGTAAAATATATTTTGCAAGAAATTATTTAATGTTAGTCTTTAGTTAAATATATTTATGTTTTGCATAAATATATTTATGTTTTGCATATATTTAGTTAAATATATCTGCTTACTTTAAAATGTTGTGGCTATATAACCAAGCAGGTAAAACTGAAAGAAGATTCTGGCACTTACTAGTGGAATTCAAGAATTTTTTATTATTGATTTGAGTGATAGCAACGGATCTATCAAGTGTTCAGTTATTATTAGTGCGATAGTATATCTCATATAATCCTTATGCCAATTATATACGCTGACTCTATTATTATTTACATCTTAAAAATGAGGAAACCAGAGGTGCCTGGGTGGAACAGTCAGTTAAGCATCCAATGCTTGGTTTCAGCTCAGGTCATGATCTCAGGGTCATGAAATCGAGCCCTGTGTTGGGCTCTGCACTCAGCAAGGTGTCTGATTGAGACTCTCTCTCTCTCTCTCCCTCTGCCTCTCCTGCTCTTGCCCTCTCTCTCAAATAAATAAATCTTTACAAAAAAATGAGGAAACCAAAGTTGGCCCAAGCAAAGTAATTTGTCTAAGGCCAAACACTTAGTAAATTAGTGGAAGGAACTTCAAAAGTCTCTCTCAAAACAGCAAAGTTTGAGCACTGCATTCTGTGCCTAATTATTTTTCAGGGTTGAGTAATATTGTGTATCATTAAATATCGTATATCATTCAGCAAGTAAAGATTCCTGGAGCAAATGTTTATATTTTTGTAATCTCTTACTATCTTACCAGTTGCAATTTATTTTCCATCAGAAAGGTTCATGTGTTAAAATATATGTTTTAAACTGTGATAAATTATTAATTAGGATGATACTAGGAAAATATATCCACCTAATTATATATACTGTTATTATCAAATAATAGAAAAAGGGAACATTTGAATATCCATCTCAGTACCTGTTTCTGTTCCTTCTCTTCTGTAAAACAGTATGCCATGTCAGTAACCTAATTAGCTAATTTGAATTTTACATAGTTTCTTTAATTTTGTAATTCAAAGTTGCAATTAAGAGTAACAAATATTTGACACATGTTTATTTAATAATATTCTACATGCTACAGATGTAACCTACTCATCTCAGTAAAAGATTTAGACAACTCATTTTTAAAGAAAAATAAGATATAGGCTTTGTTTACTTTATCTTTGTTAAGTACTTATGTTGGCCAAGGGCAGTTAGAGTCTAAATTGCTTGGAATTCTGTATAAAATAACATCCAAAAGTTTTATATAGTACTACAAACACATCTTTTGAGTTTCTTTCATTTGAATTAGGTGCTTCTTGATTTTTTTTTTCCCCTTCTGATTCATCAAATATCAGTAGGTAATGAAACTATAATTGTGGCATTTTTGAAATAACTAAAGGTTATCATGGAAAGTGCAGAATTTCATTTTATTTCAGAGGTCATGTTTACTTTTACACTTGAATTCAAAATATATCCATACCTCAAATATAGAATAAATGTTATAACCTACATATCTAAATATTAATGATTCAGTACACGATGTAATATCCTCGTATCCACTAACATGGGTACAATCGTAGTAGGTACCATTTGTTACTTAATATATGTCAGGAAATATCTTAAGCCTTTCATATATATATGTATTTAAATCTTCAAAATCACCACAGATGAGAGAGAATTTATTATCCCTATTTTGTTGATGAGGTCACTGAAACTTCAAAGCATTACATTCATGGACTTTATGCACTCTGTCCTGACAAGCTCAACACTCTGTTCTTGGAACCATTAACTTTTGTTAATTTTTACAGTTGGCCTACACAGTGTAACAGATTTTGGTCATATCTATCATGGTATGCTTAAGAATTTATTTTACTGAGTTTATAATTTCCTAGACAGGCTTTTATCAGATAGAAGTAAAATGTATTTATCTGATTATAAATACCCTATTTGGGATGCCTGGGTGGCTCAGTTGGTTAAGTGGCTGCCTTCGGCTCAGGTCATGATCCCAGGGTCCTGGGATTGAGTCCCACGTCGGGCTCCTTGCTCGGCGGGGAGCCTGCTTCTCCCTCTGCCTCTGCCTGCCACTCTGCCTGCTTGTGCTCTCTCTCTCACTCTCTCTCTGACAAATAAATAAAATTTAAAAAAAAAAAAGAAAATTCTTAAAAAATAAATAAATAAATACCCTATCTATAACTCTGGGTAAGTAGTAGATCATAGAAAATCGTTTTTATCACTTAATCAGTAATTTGTTTGTTTTTTTTAAAGATTTTATTTATTTATTTGACAGACAGAGAGAGATCACAAGTAGGCAGAGAGAGAGGGGGAAGCAGGCTCCCCACTGAGCAGAGAGCCCGATGCGGGGCTCAATCCCAGGACCCTGAGATCATGACCTGAGCTGAAGGCAGAGGCTTTACCCCACTGAGCCACCCAGGCGCCCCTGGAGCTAGTTTTTTTTTTTAAAATAACTGAAACAGCGAAAACAATTGTTATTCCCATTCCTTTCTACTGTTATTTTTTTTTAACATTTTATTTATTTATTTGACCCAGAGAGAGAGAGCTAGAGAGCACAAGCAGGGGAAGCGGCAGGCAGAGAGAAGCAGGCTCCCCGCTGAGCAGGAAGCCTGATGACAGACTCCATCCCAGGACCTTAGGATCATGACCTGAGCCAAAGGCAGATTTAACTGACTGAGCCACCCAGACTCCCCTCTACTGTTATTTTTTTAAAGAATTTATTTATTTATTTATTTATTTATTTATTTATTTATTTATTTATTTATTTATTATAGAGAGAGAGTGAATGAGCATGAGCAGGGAGAGGGGCAGAGTAGAGAGGGAGAGAGAGAATCTCAAGCAGACTTCATGCTCAGCATAGAGCCTGATGCAGAGCTTGATTTTGTGACCCTGAGGTCATGACCTGAGCTGAAATCAAGACTTGGGTGCTTAACCTACTGAGCCACTCAGGCACCCCTCTACTGTTATTAAATGGATGTGTCTTCAAAAAATATATATTTTTTAAAATACATAATGGCGCAGGACATAGTCAATGAAACAATATTGTTTATTAATTTTTAGCATGTGCTAAACACTGATCTAGAAACTGCAGAATCAGTGGAAAATAAAGTAACAGAAGTTACTGCTCTCAAGGAGTTTCCTTTTTGGTCTAGGGAATACATAAATAATTTTAGGTAATAATAAATGCTAGATAACCATAAAAGGAAAAAATAATTAGAAGACTGAGACATGAAAACTCAAATACTCAAAAGGAGTATGAAGTATTTGGTAATGTAAGACTAGATGCTTTAGCAATGGAATCATTTGGCAAATATGAGTTGACTAGGTTTTATGAAAAACTCAAGCAAGAGACTGTGTCCAAGCTGATCTTAATAAGAATACATAGAGGAAGCTGAGAAAAAGTACAGAGAGAAGTTGAAATTTGATCCATACAATTTAAAGAAGGAGTAAGGCATAACCTGAGAATAAAATACTAGTAGATTCAAATACAGTATGAATAGGGAGTAAATGGGAATATATGGGTCATTAAAAAACACTCTCTTTTAAGCACTTGTTTCTATGTGTAAATAACGTTTTACTCCTGTATTAATTCAACACATACTGTATTCAAACCTTGTTGCTAAAGCAATGGAATAAGTAAGGCAGACCAGATTACATACTTTATGAAGCTTATTGTCTGAGTGGAAAATATAGTCAAAAAACAACTAATGATATATGCTTATGAAATTACTAGTGCTATGAAATGAAGTATGAAGTTGAGGAATCATATAACACTTGATCTTAGCCAAAAGGCCGAGAAGCGATGAGGAATCATATAATAATATCTACAATAATTTAGGAGTTAAAAAATTGATGATTAAGTAGAAACTTGAAATATGTTTGTGAATTGTCAATCGAGAACAAGTATCTCTGGGTTGGAAGCACATGTTCAAGATCCAGAGTATTAGGAGAGAAGATGCACATTTTTAAGTTCATGAGACTGGAGAAGATTGTGTTAATAAATGGGATAAGATTCGGGTGGAGAGCTGCAAGGGGCCAGGTCATAGAGGGCTAAACAGGCAACTGAGATACAAAATTTATTTTAGTTGAAGGATGCAAGTGAAATAATATTGAAATTTGACTTTTAAGACTCACTTTCTCTGGTGTGTGGATATTGGACTATGTTGTACATAAATGATGGTAGGAAGACACATAATAGAATGTATTACTCTACTCAATTGAGACAAGCTGCAGATTAAGCATCATAAGTGAAGTAAATATCATCATCAAATGCGACCTAAAGTGAATGATTTTGGTTTTGAGGTTTTCGTGTTGTTTTTTGGCTTTTGTTTTTTGGTTTCTTTTCATTTAATGTTGGCAGCAAGGAAATAATAATGTTAGAACTATTTGCTATGGTTGGCAAGCTGTAGCTCTTTTGAGATCAAGGAAAAGAAACTGAAAGTAACTGTCCAGTGAGGGAGGCAACTTAGACAAGTTGAAGGGGAGAAAAGTAGATATATTCAAGAGATATGGATTATGTAATGGGTAGAATTTCAAGATAAAAATGTTCACGATGATGCAAAATTTTGAGTTTTCTAACTTCAGAAATATGGTGAATGATTATAATTTTTTCCATTGTGTTCACTGTGTGTTCTCCAAGCAATTAAAAGAGTGTCTGACACAAATAAATAATTAATAAGTATTTTTGAGTAAATAAGTGAATGGATGAGTGGTATAATTTATTGAGATTGTGAACAGGAAATGCAAATACACAGACATATATACATTTTACATCAATGTGGTTAAATATTATGGTTATAAAGATGATATAAGGTTATTATAAATGAAATCTGATGAAGAAAGATGGCATGCTAACAAATTCAGTATAGAATAATAACTAATATTGTGGAGTTAATTACTATTTTTTTAAGTGTCAATTCTTCTGAGGTATCATCTTTCCAGTTTTACCTAATGTCTTCAGGCAGACTTTAAGCTGCTTTTCTACTTTTTTAAATTCCTTTTTTAAACAACCGTGATGATTAATTCTAATTGTCAACATTTCTGGACAAAATGATCAAATATTTGGCCAAATGTTCTACATGTTTCTGCAAGAGTGGTTTTGGTGGTTTTTGAGATACACATTTAAATCTGTAAACTTTGAGTAAAGTGGATTGTCCTCCATAATGTGAGTGGGCCTTGACCAATCAGTTGAAGGGCTGAATAGAACTAGAAGGCTGACCTCTCTAGCAAAAGGAATTCTCCAGCAGATTGTCTTGGACTTAAACAGACTTAATAGCCTATAGGCCTCCCCCATCAGATTCTGAACTCACCAAGCCTCTACAACTGAATGAGCTTATTTCTTGAAGTAAATTTCTTTCCATAAAATGTATATATATTTATATCTATCTACCTATCTACTACCTATGTATCTATCTACCTGTACTTCTTATTGGCGCTATTCCTCTGTGGAATCCTTACTAATACACTAATATAAACTCAGATTCCAGAAGACCTATCACTTCAAAATGAAGTCACATTCGTGGGTGTCTGTTACTAAGGATGGGAAGGTAGACAGTGTATGATATATGAATCATTCCATATAGCAGAGAGTGAAAGAATGTTGGAAAGGTAATACCAATCTCAGTCAGGATCAGGAAAGAAAAAAGAGAAAGAAAAGAAAAAAGTTACGTAAGAAACACATGGGGAGGATGACCCTGACATTGGTGTTACAAATTCCTTCCCAGCAAAACCACAGATGGTTTTTGCAGTCAGGCTGTACTGCAGTACCTAGGAATCTATCACACTGTCTCTGAATAGGCCATCATCATTGATCCCTCAATTGACTCCCTGTCATGGCACCCGATAGGTGACTTTGTAGGTAAATATATCTAAGGCATTTTATTCCATATACATCACAATCTAAATATCTTTCTGTAGAGTAAAAGTCATTGAACCATGGTTAACTTATGTTGTACTCTGATGCATTTTGTTCTAGGAAGTGCTGCAATAATTCATATTTTCTTGTTTTGCTTTCTTAAAGCCCCAAAGTGCTGGACAGTGCTTTGCAATAGCCTCTATAGTTCAACCATTACACAGAACATCAATCAAATTTTGTACACAGTCACTGTACTTTTCCTTTCATTTCTGATCAAACTGCAGGCTGTAAATACAAATCAAATGGCAAAGGAAAGACTATGCTTTTTTTGGCTGATAAATTCCAAGCAATTGATGAGCCTTTAAATGCAATTTGCTTATTTCTCCACCTCCTTCTTTACTTTTATATTTTATGTTTTAAATATTCATGTAGTCATCCACTTCATTTTGAATTGGATTTTAGAGTTATAATTGTACTTCAAAATTTTTATTAAATAATTAACATAAAATTTTATACCAGTTTCTGGTGGACAACATATTGATTCAACAATTCTATACATCACTCAGTGCTCACCATGATGATTGTAGTCACCATCTGTCAGCATACAATGTTATTGAGTATATTGCCCTTGCTGTACTTTTTATCAGCATTATTTATGGGTTTTATAAGTGGAGGTTTTACCTCTTAATCCCCTTTATCTATGCAATTGTACATTTTAATTGAGCTAAATAAAAAAACTTCATGTAGTAAAAGCCAATTAATTAATATGAGGTAGTAGTGAAATGATTTAGATATACTGAGATGCTATGATAAGGTAGTGGAGAGAATAATTGAAAGGAGCACCTGTATTTGTACTTCAAAAACTTTAATGTACAGAGGAATCACCTAATATTATTAAATATTATTACAATTCAAATCGTAAATCAGAAGGCTTGGGATTGTTCCCTAAGTTCTGAATTTCTAACAAGTTTCTGGTTGATGTTTCTGTTCACAGATCACATTGTTAATAGCAAAGAGCTATACTGCAGTCATGAGGGGGCTACCGTTGTAAGTTCCATTTCCAGATGAGGAAGCAAATGCATGGAGATGGTCTTCACCAAAGTCTTAGAGTCTTTGTCATTGCTAACAGTTATGTTCTCTCTTCTTATCAGTAAGATATTACTAATGAATTTTGTCATAGTTCCTCACAAACTTAAAACAAAACAAAAGGAACTATTACCGAATAATGACTTGACCTTGGTGAAAATATCAGTGTGCTGTAATACATACATGCAGCTGTAACATGCTTTTATAATAATATATGCTGCTTTTAATAATTTGAATCACATTAGCAGATTCTGAATACGTGTTTAAACGAAAGACCAAATGTGATACACACCAACATCTCTATCACTTATAAAAGTCATAAATGATTCGAAATTCCATAAGATAAAACCATAGAGTTTTAAGTTACAGATAAAAAGTCTTAATTTTTTTCATGCCATAAATATTACTTTTAGGTCAGATTTAGATCTAGTCTTACACTTGATTGAGTGACTTTTGAAAAAAATAATGTACCTATGGAACTGCTTGAGATAACAGAGCTCCAAGGATTTGGGTACACAAGCCTAAGCTCTAATGTATGAGATTATTCTTCCATCTCCCTGCAGAGATGATCATAATGAGAAGGTTACCTTCTAATGTGTCTTTAGATCATTCCATGTGATGGTCACAGTTTTGCAGTCAAAATAATTATGTTCATTTCAGTAGATACAGAAAAAGCATTTAACAAGGTACAACATCCATTCATGATAAAAACCCTCAACAAAGTAGGTTTAGAGGGAACATACCTCATAATATAATAAAGTCCATATATGGAAAACCCACAGCTAACGTCATATTCAATAGGAAAAAACTGAGAGCTTTTCTTCTGAGGTCAAGAATACTCTCAACACTTTTATTCAACGTAGTACTTGAAGTCCTAGCTGCATTAGGCAGACAATTAAAAAAATAAATATAAGATGTCCAAATTGATAAGGAAGAAGTAAAACTTTCACTATTTTCATGTGACATGATATTATATGTGGAAAACCCTAATGACTCCACCAAAAACCTACTAGAAATGATGAATGAAGTCAATAAGGTCACAGAATACAAAATCAATGTACAAAAATCTGTTGCATTTCTATATACTAATAATGAAGCAGCAGAAAGAGAAATTAAGAAAATAATCCTGTTTACATATATCCAAAATAATAAAATACCAGGAATAAACCTAACTTAGGAGGTGAAAGACCTGAACTCTAAAAACTATAAAACATTGATGAAAGAAATTGAAGACAACACAAACAAATGGAAAGATATTCCATACTCAAGGATTGGGAGAAAAATTATTGTTAAAATGCCCATACTACCCAAAGCAATCTAAAGATTTAGTACAATCCCTATCAAAATACAAACAGCATTTTTCACAGAACTAGAACAAACAATCCTAAAATTTATATGGAACCACAAAGGACCCCAAGTAGCCAAAACAATCTTGAAAAAGAAAAACAAAGCTAAAGGTATCACAATTTCAGATTTCAAGTTATACCACAAATATTTGTAGTAATCAAAACAGTATAGTACTGGCACAGAAATATACGCATAGATCGATAGAACAGAATAGAAAGCCTAGAAATAAACCCACAATTATATGGTCAATTAATCTTCAATAGGGGAGGCAAGAATATGCAATGGGAAAAAGGCCGTCTGTTCAACAAATGGCATTGGTAAAACTGGACAACGACCTGCAAAACCGTGAAACTGGATCACTTCCTTCGCCATACAAAAATAAACTCAAAATGGATTAAGGACATATATGTGAGACCTGAAGCCATAAAAATCTGAGAAGAGAACATAGGCAGTGATTTCTCTGATATTGGCCCCAACAACATTTTTCTAGATATGTTTCCTAAGGCAAGGGAAAGAAAAGCAAACGAACAAACAAACAAAAACAAAACTGGGACTACATCAAAATAAAAAAAACTTTTGCACAGCAAAGGAAACTATCAACAAAACTAAAAGACAACCTACTGAATGCGAGAAGATATTTACAAATGACATATCTGATAAAAGGTTATTATCCAAAATATATAAAGAATTTTGCAACTCAACACCCAAAAATCAAATAATCCAATTAAAAATGGGCAAAAGACATGAACCAGACATTTCTCCAAAGAAGACATGCAGGTGGCCAACAAACACATGAAAAGATCATTCAACATCAGGGATATATAAATCAAAACCACAATGAAATATTACTTCATACCTGTCAGAAATGGCTAAAATCAATTACACAAAAGAACCCAACAGGTATTGACAAAGATGTGGAGAAAAAGGAATACTTGTGCACTGTTGATGGGAATGAAAACTGGTGCAGCCACTCTAGAAAACAATATGGAGGTTCCCAAAAAAGTTATAAATAGAACTACCTACAATCCAGCAATTGCACTACTGGGTATTTACCCAAAGAATACAAAAACACTAATTCAAAGGGGTACATGCACCCCAATGTTTACAGAAGCATTATTTACAATAGCCAAATTATGGAAGCAGCCCGAGAGTCCATCAATTGATGAATGGATAAAGAAGATGTAGTCTATATCTGTCTATATCTATCTATATCTATATCTATATTTATATCATCTCTATCATCTCTATCTATCTATCTATCTATCTATCTATCTATCTATCTATCTATCTATCTATCAACAGTGGGATATTATTCAGCCATAAAAAAGAATGTAATCTGGCCATTTGCAGTGGCATGGATAGAGCTAGAGAGTATAACGCTAAGCAAAATAAGTCAGTCAGAGAAAAACAAATACCATATGATTTCACTCATATGTGGAATTTAAGAAACAAAATAAATGAACAAAGGGGAAAGAGGGAGAGAGATATTAAGAAACATACTCTTAATTATAGAGTACAAACTGATGGTTACCAGAGGGGAGGTAGGGTGGAGAATGGGTTGAATAGGTGATGGGGATTAAGGAGTGCACTTGTTGTTATGAGCACTGGGTGATGTATGGAATTGTTGAATCACTGTATTGTATACCTGAAACTAATAAAACACTGTATGTTAATTAACTGGAATTAAAATTAAAACTTAAGAAGCCAAAAATATAAAACTTCTGAAACTGATCTTTATGGTGAGGACTTCATAGATTTCTGCAGATAACTTATCTGCCTTTTAATCCTACTTATAACAATTATTAGTTGTGTGACTTTGGACAAGTTATGTAAAATATCTTTTCACCTTAATTTCTCTATCTGCAAAATGGCAATAAGAGTAGAACCTACTTGATAATGTTATTGTGAAACTTAAATGAATTAATGTATACAAAACACGGTGTCTGAAAAACTGGCAACATTGCCATCACTAGTTATAGTCATACTGAAATAATTTCATTTTATATAGGGTCCTTAAATTTCCTACCTCCTAGATTGAGTGGATGTTATTTCCCTTGGCTAGAATTTTCCTTTTTCATTTTATCGTCATGTGGTACAGGACAGAGAGAGAAAGCAAGCCCTCTCCTTATCACACTCATAAATGCCCCAGCCTCATAACCTTACCTAATCCCACTTATCTCCCAAATGTCCTACCTATTATACACATTGGGAATTAGGAAATTAGGATGTCCACATATGAATTTGGGAATAAACAAACATCTGATCTGTAGCAGAATGTATTCCAGGGAACAGGAATCTTGGGGCCATTTTACCATTCTGAATATTATAGTCCATCTTCTGGCCCTAATGTTTTACTTCCCTCCCACTTTCAGAACATATTAATCCTTAGTGAAATTTTCCAGGAGTCTTATCCCATCAGAAAATCAGCTCAAAGTCCAAAGTCTCATTTTCTAAATTACCTGAATATAGGTTGTGTGGCACAGTTAGTCTCCATCTGTGGACAACGCTCTCAACGTACAATAGTGGGACAGGCATAGAATAGCAGTTATAGACATTTGGTTCAAAAAAAAAAAAAATGAAGTAAAAATGAGTCACTGGACCCTAAGAATCCTGAAATCCAGCGGGGCAAATGTTGGATTTTCCTTGATGAGGTTTCAAGATCTGGTAATAATCCTCCATGATTCACTGCTCTACCTCTGGACCCTGTTCCACCCTCTGAGTCATTGTTCCTTTCTTCATGAAAGGTTTTATGTGTTTGCAGCTGAGTAGTTTTATCATGCTCTTTTCTGCCAACAAAATTTTGTGAGAATGACAGCCTTATTTCATTACATACTCTGTCTGTCCCTTCCAGTTCAAGCTGACAGTAGTCCTGTTGAAACAATTTTCTCAAGAACTCTGTGAGCCTTCATGGATTTCAAGGGGATTAAATTCATTAGACAAAAGCCACAGCTACAAATCTTTCTGAGATAATCTTTTCTCTATCTTTGGCTCCTACCGAGATGGCTGAGAGACAATGATCTTCCAAGGGACCCTCTAGTTTATTTGAGGCATTCTGAGAGATATACCCTTAATCTCTTCGATGGGCTCTGGTCACTGTGTCTTCTGACCTTTAGCCAAAAACTGTACAGTCACACACTTAGCCTGTTCTCTCTGGCATGCTTTTAGCAGCCATTTCCAAATTTTAGCATCTTTTGAATTTTGAAAGGCTAATGTTTAACAACTCTTCCCTTTATTGATCTCTTTCTTCTCACATTTTGCTGTAAGCACCAAGATGAAACCAGGCAGTATCTTTAATACTTTGCTTGCAAATCGCCTTAAGAATATCCAAGTTAATGCCTTACAAGGTTTTCTTTTCATGTAACCGCAGGGCACAATTTTGCTAAGTATTCTTACTTACTTACTCATTACTACATAACAGGTATCCTACCTCCTCTGATTGCTCAATAACACGTTCCTCACTTGGAGACTTCAAGTCATCAGCATCCTCAATAACCAGATTTCCACTAACATTTTGTCAAATTGATTTATACTTTCTCTCGGTCAGTGCTCTCTCAAATTCTATCAGAGCCCACTGTCCAGTCCCAGTCTCGCCCATATTTAAGGTATTTGTTGCAGCACCACACTATTTCTTATATCAAAGTCAATATTAGTTTTCTATTTCTGTGTAACAGATTGTGACAAACTTAGTTTCTTAATGCACCCATTTTTCATCTCACGGTTCCATGTGCTGGGAAGGAGTCAAAGCACATGTAGTGAATTATCTCTTCAGGTTCTCACAGGGTAGCAATAAGAAGTTGGCTAGGTTCCATGTTCATTTACATCTAAGGGTCTTCTTTCAACTTTATTCAAATTTTTGGCAGAAGTTAGTTTCTGGTGGTTATATATTTGAAGCTCTTGACCCCTAGAGCCCTAGAGGCTGCCTTTTTTTTTTTTTTTAATTTCTTTTTTAAGATCTTATTTATTTATTTGAGAGAAAGATAGCGAGAGAGAGCACAAGCTGGAGGGAGAGGGAGAAGTGGGATCCCGACATGGGGCTCAAACCCAATGTCCTGGTATCATGACCTGAGCTGAAGGCAGATGCTTTACCAACCTGAGCAACCCAGGCACTCTGAGGCTGACATTTTCCATAAGAAGTTTCCAATAGCGGAAGTATTTCTCTGACTTCAAGACCCTGTTTAATAGGGCTCAACTGATTCGATTAGTCCTGTTCAGGAGACTCTTACTTTTGGCTAATTCACTACCAAGTTATTTGGACTCTAACATTTCTAAAATATCCTATCTCCTTTGACATATAAAACAGCATAATCATGGGAATCTTACCCATTGTAGTCACAGGTCCTACTTTCACTCAAGAGAAGAGGATTATATAGGGGGTGGAAATCTTGAGGGCCATTTTAGAATTCTGCCCATCGCATCAGCTAAGTTATCACTTCCCATTTCTAATCCCTCTGTGTCCTCTCAGGGTCCCCAGAACCCTAATATCTGTAATCCCTGGGAACTTTATGAATTCACATAATAATTCTGCTCCTTTTTTGTGATACTTTCCATGTGTCCTTGTAACGTAGGTCAATATATGTGATTCTCAGATTCTTAATCTACCAGTTGAAGATAATACGAACCCTTATCTCTCACAAGGGAGGAATACTATAAGTTCTTTGTAATTATAGGATGCTTTAAAATTTACAGTGATGTCTCCAAAAAAAAATGCTCCCATATCTTCATTTAAAAAGTTTTGATAACATCATTGTTCATATTAGACCCTAAATGGAAATGGTGCATTTATCTGTAAACAGAATGGATAAATACATTTTTGTATATTCATGCAATGACACAATGTGCTGCAATAACAATAAACTACAACTAACCTAAAAAATACAGAGAAATTTCTTGCATACTAAATTTAAGGGAAAGTCAAACGTAAGTTTTGTGTAAACAGTAGGATTACATTGTGCACAGTCAAAAACAGCCTAAATTAATTTACAGTGTTCAAAATCAGTATAATCCTGAAGGGAGGCATGGTAGTGATTGGAAGAGAAATTCAGCGAGTGGTTAATTTTCCATATCTTGATCTCAGTAATTTTTGCATGGGTTAGTTCAATTTGTGAAAATTCATCAGCCTCAATATTTTTGAATTGTATTATTTTCTCCATCAGATAAAACAAAAAAAAATAAATATCGGGGCACCTGGGTGGCTCAGTGGGTTAAAGCCTCTGCCTTCGGCTCAGGTCATGATCTTAGAGTCCTGGGATCGAGCCCCGCATCGGGCTCTCTGCTCGGCAGGGAGCCTCCTTCCTCTACTCTCTCTGCCTGCCTCTCTGCCTACTTGTGATCTCTCTCTTCTCTGTCAAATAAATAAATAAAATCTTTAAAAAAATAAATAAATAAATAAATAAATAAATAAATATCACCCATATTAAGAATGTTTGTAATAACATGTTCCCTATACATACAATGCTATTGCCTTCTAAATTGTTTTACAAATTAAATCAGATTACAAAGAATTTAGAATTACCTATCACCTCCTACATATTGAAACATAAGCACATTTTCTGGAATAAAGCTGTCCCTTTTATTTCTCATAGATCAGGTAGATGAAGAAATTCTGCCCTGAGGCTTTTTGTGCTGTCACTTTCATTTTAACACAGAGTTTTGGGTTTATTATGGTAGAATTGTGATATGCCCTGTAGCATCTCAGCATATTTTAATGGGTTTGACATATTTGTGCATGTGTGTGTGTATACCATTATTAAGGTGCAAAAAGTAAATAACTATTTAAAATATATGACCATTGTAGTTTATTTCCAGTTACTTTGTTTACACAGAATAAAATAAATTGTGGCATATCATTTTCAACCCAAGGCTAATCTCAAAAGATGTTTGTAAATGCCATTAAAGGAACACAGATATATCAATTTGTTTGAATATTAATTGTAATGTGTCTTAGAATGAATGGCATCTATTTTGATAAGAAATCTACATTTCTTTTCACATTTAATTCTGGAAGATCCTAATTGGCATAATGCTTTTCTTATTTTGTGCATGTATCAACTACTGGTGATAGATTCATTATTTCTATGGTAGTTTTCTGTGTTGAGATTGATTACTTACAGAGTAGTTTAAACCAATGGTATCAGAAATCTTCAACAGTTAACATATTTGCATTTTGTTCCTCCTGGTTCTGTCTTGGACTTTCTATCTTCTCTTTTTATATATCCTCCCTACAAGATCCCAATCCAATCCATTGCTATGCTCTACAAAATCTTTATCTACACACCTGACTTTTTTTTTTAATTTTAGAACAATACATCTAACAACCTACAATAGACTACTTGGGTATCCACAGATATTTAGACATAGCATGTACAAATGGAGTTGCAGGAATGACTAGCTTTGCCACACTTCTTAGTTTTCTATTTCTGTACATAACAGTAACCTCTGCATAATTCTCAAAGATTTAATTACTGTATTGCCCATTTTAAAAATATTTCATAAACTAATGTGCCATATTGATTTTTCTCGTCATAGAAATTCTTGCATTCATCCATTTTCATCATTCTGGTGACACTTCTCTCTCCTAGGCCACTCCCTAATTCCTGGATTAAAGTCACACCCAACTTATTCTCCTGGATGTCAATTTTTATATTTGCTAATACTTTATCAAGATATTTTATGGTTGTTTTTTATTTCTTTTTTATTGAGTATAATTGACATAATATTATGTTAGTTTTAGGTGTACATCACAGATTTGAAATATATATTACAAAATGATTACAATAAGTTTCATAATATCCAAGGATGTTGCAAAGGATGCTCTTTAAAATGATATATTTTCCATTTTATTTTTTCCCCACTGCTTACAACTCATCAGTGTCTCTCCAGTTCACTTAAAATAAACACCCTAACAAGGCACATAAATACCTTTTTCCATCTGGTTCCTGGCTAGCAAAAACTTACATTTTAACCCTTTCTTTCACTCAAATGCCCCTTAAATTACAGCAAACTTCCATTTCCACAAGTATGCCATGCTCTTTCATATCTGGGTTTTTATAAACAGCATTTATTTTAGTCCATTAATACCTGCCTAATTCCTACTTATTCTTTAAATCCAAACTTAACCACCAGTGTATCATTAATCTCTGTGTCGTGTCAGATATCTCTGAAATTTCATCCAGAACACATTAGAGTTTTTCTATTGCACTATTCACCCTCTATCAATATGAAATATATGTTTTCATTATTTACAAGATTGAATAAATAAACATGTGAACACACTGATGGATTTACAGAATTATATTAGGCTATAATTCTGACTTTCTTCCTTAGATGATAATGAAAACAATTTTTAAATGTATTTTTAAATATGAATCCAAGATGCTGAGACAATAAATTTGTATTGGCATATTTTTCAAGATGTTAAATAATATTCAACCATAGTATTCTGAACATTGATAATATAATAACCAACCTTATACTTTAAGGTGAATACAATTCATAACATCTCCATACTAAAACTAATATTGAAAAGGATGCTCAATAGTTAATTTTACATGATAAGCAACATCAGCAGTATTGTCTACATTAAGTTATTTTTTGCAAGATTCTAGTAGATTTTCTATTATTTTTCCACAAAAGTTTTTCTTCATTTATTTAAAAACTCTGTGCCTAGATACATCTGGTATGGATCACATGTGATGATTTTCTTAATTGATCCATATAATTTAGAAAGCAAATAGGTAATATGTGTTTTCTATTGTATCTTGCCACTTTGGTGTTCTTGCTGCTCTTAGAAGGAAAACTACATTTTTCATAATCCTTTTGTGGCCAAGAAGGCAGGAAATTTTAAAGGCACTACTGAAGAGAGGCTTTCTTCCTGGAAGGTATAATAATTAGACAGACTGAGCCATAAATATAGAAAGGCCCAGTGACTTCAAGTTTGTCTTGGCATTCTTCCATACTATCCTCACATAACTCATTACCCTTAGTACCTTAGCTATGTTCAAGCTCATTTAGATAGAAATACATTTTAGAAAGAAAGGAGAGTTTTTGCCCTAAGTCACCTATGGGACATAACCTCAATGCCTTTTTGTTGTTCTTTACTTCTTCATATTTTGGAGAATTTATCTTGTTATGAAAGACTATATCTAAATTCAAATGATTATTTAAACAAAAGCCACAACAAACACAGCAAAATAATTTATTATTCATGAAAATGTACACTCTGTATAAGGTTATATACCTCATTATTTGTATTAACCACCAGAACATGAATTCCTAGAGATAATAATTTAGTCTTGTGCACTATTAAACACGCAAACTGGTTGACTAGCACAAATTGTCACTCAATAAATTGTATCAACTGATTTTTTAATATGTGTGATCAATCATTGTTCAAAATGTTCTAAACCTCACATTGAAAATAACTATGTTTTACTATATGTTGGCTAACTGAATTTAAATTTAAAAAATAACGACAACAAAAAAGAAAAGGACTATGTTGAAGAGGAGTTTATTGATACATGAAATAGTTTCCTTTTATCTCAGAAGTATGATAAAAATTTATGTGGTCTACAGCACTCAGTTTTTAAAAATTTTTATATGTACTGTGATATAATATGGTTTAACCATACAGACAAGTGCAGAGAATAACATAAGAAACCTTTATGCAGAAACAAATTAGGTTTAGCAATTTTTACCAATGTGTTATTTAATTTAGGATATTTTGAAGTAAAAATTATATATAGGATTGCAGCCCTATTTTTACAGCTCCACATTCCCACACTTCTATCTCCTTTTCTCCCTTCTCTCTGTGAACTCATGCCACTTGTATCCTTGACCAGACTTTTATAGTTTAATTATATAATTGAATACATAAGGAATTTATTGTGTATCTCTAAACTTTATTTAAATTTTTACACCTCATATGTTAAAATGACTTATGTTAAAATGTGCTTTCTTCACTCAACATGTGGTTCTAAAGATTTTGCTATGGTCATTCCTGTAACTATTTGTTATTTTAGTTATGATATAATATTCCATTGTATGAATATTCTTATAGTTTATATATTCTGTATTCTCTTCTTGATGGATGATTCATTTCTTATTTTCATGTCACCACAAATTAGGTTGAAATAAATTTCTTTGCACATATTCCTTGCACACATTTGAAAAAAAATTTTTCACCTGTGATACAGATTTGTAGAGTCTATAGATTGCAGTGTTATAGATAACACTTATCAAAAATTCAATATATGTTGGCAAATATATATGTATATATTGAATTAGTTCACTATTTCTAGTGTAAAATCATCTCTATTGCACTTCTATCAAAAGCAATGTCCAACTTCCTAACCTTCATTGTTTACAAAACTCATCCACAAGCATTTGTTCTTGAGTTTCTCTTCAGGTTATTTTCTGTATAAGCTATTATTTTCTTCCTATTACCATACTTAGCTTTTTCGAATGCTTAGGATTCATTTGGATAAATGTTATTTTACTAAAGCATAATTTAGTAAGAATAACAACTCAAGTAGTATTAAAATATTTGATGATTTCCAACATGTCATTTCATTTTAGAGAATGGCAAGATTTCTGAGGATCTGAAAAGATGGGTCTTCTTGAGTTTCATGGTTGAATTAGGTTCTGACGGGAATATTTTTCTCAATCCCTTTCAGTGTTTTCAGAACAAGTTTCATTTCAGTATTATTGTGTATATGTCTTTGAGGACAGAGAAGAGAGAAAACGGACTCATTTTCTCACCATGAATTGTCTGTTTGTTGCCATATGTACCGACACACAGTTTCATTGTCCTAAAGAACTAGGTAGAGCCTGGCTTGCTCTTTAAAACAAGTTGCTTTTCTGATATTAAGAATGTAGTTCAACAGAAACGCTTTAATGAAAGTGTTTAATGAAAGTGTTTAATGAATATGTGTTCTCTCACTTCAAGTAATTTGTTGTTCTGGCAAATTTCTTATAACTACTCTGTGCTATTGGGTGCCTGTATGGCTCAGTCGGTTAAGTGGTTGCCTTTAGCTCAGGTCATGATCTCAGGGTCCTGGAATCAAGCCTCATGGTAATAGTACTGAGCCTGCTTCTCCCTCTCCTCCCTGCCTGTGCTCTCTCTCTCTCACTCTCTCTCTCAAATAAATAAACAAAATCTCTCTCTCAAAAATAAACAAACAAACAAACAAAAAAAACAACACAAACTGATTCTGTGTATAGAATTCTGGAAATAAGAATCTCTAACAAGTACTGTATAAGGTTATTTTGATATTTAGTTGAAATAAATTATGCAAAAAAATCATTGAAAACCATTGAAAAATTATAGTAGTATAATTGTTAGATTTTTAAAATCTTTCCATGGCTGGAAATTGGGGCGGGGGCTGTTTCCTGTCCTGTTTTTTACACATTAGGGAATTTTATTAATAAAGTTAAATTCAATACAATCTCCGTAAAAGTAATTATTCACAGCTGAAAAAAAAAAATATTCGTGGCATACAGAATTATTTTTCCTTTTCATGTTGAAACCAGCCGTATTTTCTACATTGTATATGCTGTCCTGCATATTCAACATATCCTATAAGGATTAGTATAGATTAACGAGGAAAAATTTATAAAATATTTCATTATGAATGAATGTTTTTTCTACCATTCTAATTCCCAAATTAAAGTAATATTTTTAATTGTTGCTTTTGTTGTTATCATGGCTTTTTATTCTTTACAATTAAATTAATTTTTACATAGATTTATGGTTACAATTAAAAACAGATTTTATATGAGGTATTATGCACCTTATTTGTCTACCTTTGATTGAGTCATGTTTATTTATGACTGCCTTTGCCTTTGCAGAAATACTGCCAGTGAAATACTCATCATTTTCTAGAGACTTATTTAATTATCTAAATTGTTCAATATAGGCTTCTTTTAGATATATTAATTAAGTCTTTCATTAAAAACATAAAATCATTATTTGCCACATGCCAGGCCCTTTGCTAGGCCTGGAAATAAGAGGCAACATGACTCATTCTCAAGAAAGTTATAGCTTAATGGCCATGAGGTAGGTACAAAGGTGGCAATCTTGCAACAGAATATGCTACACAAACTATTAAAAATACAAAATAATACACAGGTATATGTGTATATATGTATGTATAGAATATTTACATATATACGTGCACATATATATTTTTATTGTATACGCACATAATATAGATTATATTTTGTATGTATTTATTATATATGTTAACGCTGTTGCGAAGTGGGTATCAAAATAGCCTTTATGGGGAGTTGAAACTGGACAGAATCCCAGAAAATGGTAAGATTATTACTCAGGTAGTCAAAAGGAGAAAGCTGATTATAAGTGGATAAAGGAAAGAGAACAAATATAGTATGGTTTGAAAAGGTCTTTCATATTTAATTACATGTGTAAAATGGTTAAATCACTTAGGGTAGATGATATACACAGAGAAGCTTGAGAGGAGCCGCATCTAAAGGACAGATCATGTGTGAATTATACAGGCTGTTGTGATTCTAATGCATCTTTTGATTTTGTCAGCTAGGCTAATGTGCCAGTTATTAAGCAATTGTTTCTCAGCTCCAAACTCTCCCTTCTAGACTCTCTTTTGGTTTGCTGGGATTCTGACAGCCACATTTCTTCTTTTCCAACTGGGTTTATGCAAGACAATGCCAACAGGAAGTACTAAACTGACTGTAAGGTTGTAAAAGGAAGATGAGAATTACTTCTCTTAAGTACTTCCCATGGGTTCCTTGTCGGCGTCCTCATTCAATGGGCAGCAGCCCAGCAGAACTTCTTTAACTCGGGAGCAGCAATTCATTTCTATAACAGTTTTTTTGTTTGTTTGTTTGTTTTGTTTTTAAGATTTTATTTATTTATTTGACAGAGAGAGAGGTCACAAGTAGGTAGACAGGCAGGCAGGGCAGAGAGAGAGGGGGAAGCAGGCTCCCCACTGAGCAGAGAGCCTGATGTGGGGCTTCATCCCAGGACTTTGAGATCATGACCTGAGCCGAAGGCAGAGGCTTAACCCACTGAGCCACTTAGGCACCCCATATTTCTATAACAGTTGCTCAATCAAGTCTTCTCGTTTTTCTAGTGTGCACAACCAGCGTCACTGTGTCCGGTCTCACAGATATGCACACCCGCTGGCTGGTGGCTTACTCAAAGGTGTGAGTGCCATCTCTGGGCTGGCGGAGGAGGCTTCTGAATTCAGAGATAGTAGCTCCAGCCAGGGTATCACCTCTGCTTCAGAGGTCTGAATTTTCAGCTTCAGGGGCCCCTTTTAGAAACTTTTAAATTTGAATTGTTACTGTTGCAGGAATTCTCTGCCTTAAGGGCCTGCGGTTCTTGGCCACTCTGCTTCCAAAGAATGAAGAGGTAGAGCAGAGGGAGAGTGGTGGGGAGCAAAGCAAAATTTTATTGAACAATAGTACAAAGCTCCTGGAGAGGGAGGGGGGCCCGGAGTTTTACCCTTGGAGTTTAGGGGGTTTTATGAGCTCTTTTGTGGAACTATCTTAAGTGATCAGGGTGTACTGAGTTGTGCCAATCAGGGTTTTGGTCAGGAATCTGTCTACCTATTAGGTTAATGTCTCTGAGCTGATGGTCTTTTCTCTGACATCTGGAGGCTTATGTCTTAACTGTCCCCTGCCCATGATAGGGACAAATACTTTGTGGTTAATTGTCTTATTTTAGGACATTTTGCAGAACCCATTTCTGCAAAGGCTGCAAAACAATGCTAGTGTGGTCCTGTCTAAGCTGCAAAACAGGATGTCAGTGCTGTTTTATCTTAGCTGTCCTGACTCTGTATTTCCTTGTTGGGGTCCTTGGCCCTGACTACCTAACTATCCAACTAACTCCTACTATTACAGCTGCTTCCTTTTATCTCCTTAGTACGTAAGTGGCTGCTGCTTGCCATCTATACTTCAATGATCTCTTAGTGTTCTCTTTTTATCTTTCAGTTATCTAGATTAAGACCCTTGTATTTAGTTAATAATTTCTTATATTAAATTTTCTTTCTTTCTATCTTTCTTTTCTTTTCTTATACAATACTGCTATGGTTTTTGACTGGGCACAAACTGAAATTAACCAATGCTTCTCAAAACTAGGAAATCATACTTCTCAAATATAGCACTTGTTTAATATAAAGATCCCAAGGATGCTTCCCTGAGATTTGAATTCTATTGTTCTGGGTCTGAAAATAGACTTATTTTTAAAAAGCTCACATGAAGTTGGTGACTACTCAAGTTTTAGCAATCATCTTGTAAACCTATAGGAATCCATTTAAGTGTTTTTTAAGTGAATCATTTTAGAAAGGTTTTATTTATTTGTTTGTTTGTTTGTTTGTTTGTTTTACAATCCATGACCATTTGAAATAACTTTGTTGGAGGGAAAGCTGGAAACTTGAGGTTCATTTGTAAGACGTCATGTGTGAGATCTAGGCAGAGTCACAGAATTTAGACTTGATAATTGCAGGAACCATTCTCAAGTATAAAGCTAAAGAATAAAGATAATTTTTAGTTAAAAATCGATTATGAGCAGTTTCATCAATGTTTCAGGGAAATTATCTTCATGCCTAGATTATAATGTCCGTTCCACAGTCTTTCTCCATAAATGACTATCTCCCCAGACTATATTCTAATCAATGACAAGAATCAGAGATTCTGCCTTTTATTTTCCTAGATTAGATACAGCTATATGGTAAACATCCAGTACACATTTGCTAAATTTAAAAAAAAAGGCTACAAGAAAACACACACATTTGTTTAATATATTGCCTTATATTTATAATTTGAGTCTATTAAACTACCTATAAAACATGTACAGCTTTTATTATGTATCTAATCTGGATTGTGTTATGCCACAAGAGAGATTGTATAATCAAAAATTACCAAGATTCTTCTTAAATAGAGCATGTGTTCATAATACTCTATTTGAGATCTAATTAGATTTTAAGTACAATTCTGGAATACACTCATTCTGAGGTTTTGTTGGACTCTACAAACTCTCCATCTGAGCCTAGCCATTAAAATTTCTTTTTAAGTTAACTCTGTTAACATCATTCCTAATTTATTCTCCTGAGCTGAAAGAGTCCCCTACTGCTTGTCTGTTTTAGTGTTTAATTGCTTCACAGACTCCCAGATTGAATTCTGTAGCAATTTACTTTGCTCTCCTGGTGAAACAGTGAGATTTTCAGCATGAATTAAACAAAAATGGAAATGCTAATAAGTAAAAAAAAAGTAAGGTTTCCTGAAACACTCTATCCTTTCATTTGATTGGAAGCTAGCAGTGAATTAATTAATATTATAGAATTTTGTCAGCAGATTCACCATTTCATTACAAGGAGGTAAAGACTGTTTAAGCTAGCCCCAGTTCAAAATTTCCAAGACTGCGCTCACCTACCTGAGAGAGGGATCACTGTCTCATATCAGTAATGAATCAGTCTGTCTTGTAAAGATCTTTTTAATAAATCAACTTTTTTCAGATTTTCCTTGAGAGATATTAAACTAACCAATATGCATGCTTAGCACTATGTTTAACTTCTTACATCTGTTGAATAGTGTAAGATCTGAAGTTTTGGGTATCTGTGTGTCACCAAATTAAAGAACTAATTAATAAATGAAATTTTAAAATAAAATGGTATAAAGTTTGTATAGGATGCCAAATTTCTGAATTTTAATTACAAGAGTAACAACTAATAAATTTTTTCATTGGGAAGATTCTCAAAACTTTAAACTCATATTTAATATTCTGTATTTTTGCATATGCTGAATCAGCCTCAAAAGTTCATAGAACAAACTGAAATCCAATAATCATAACTAATTAGAAGTAAATTTAATTTTACTAAACTAGAGCTCAGGTTGCCTATCAGGATTTTAAGAGTAACTGCTAATACTGAAGTGGGCTTTTACCCTTTGGAAGGCAAGGCCTGCCATCTACTGTGTGAAAGCCAACTAACCTGAAATTTGTTTAGAGTGAGGCGAGTCTAACTGAATGATCTTGTATAAAAAACTTTTACAAATAAATACATGAATGCAATTTTAAAAAGTAAAACTCTAAATGGAAAGAGAATGTTGACTAAATTTGTATATATTGCACAGACAATTTTTTAAATCAACATATAATCACTGAATCTTTGCCTGCATTCACCTAATTTTCATTCTGATTACAGATTTTTGTATTTCAGAAACTTTAGGAGCTATGATAATGGACACAATTTCAAACAATATCGTACTGATTTGCAATCCTATTAATGCTCTATTTCAGTAGAAAAACTGCCATGAGGAAATGTTCTATATCTGTACTGTCCTCTATCATAGTGGCTAGCCACGTGTGGCTAGCCAAATGCTGTGGAGCATTTGGAATGTGGCTAGTGTGACTATACAAGGTTTGTTTTGTTTTGTTTTGTTTTGTTTAATTTTAAGTGTAACTAGATTAAATGCAAATAGTCTCATGTGGCTCATAGCCACTGTATCTGTAAGACAGCACGGCTCTGTAGTATTGCAATTAACTCCATGGTTTTCTTATTCTTCTGAACTTCCAAAGCAAATAGATATGTGATTTTTGGGTTTTTTTGGTTTGTTTGTTTCAAGTTTTTTTTTTTTTTTAATTCCAGTTAGTTCACATATAGTATAATAATAGTTTCAGTAGTGGAATTCAGTGATTCATCATTTATGTATAACCAGTGCTCATCACAAGTGCCCTCCTTAATACTCCTCACCCATTTAACATATCCCCTGCACAACTCCCATTCTGGTAAATTACATAAAGTAACTTTTCTTGGGTTCTGTCACAGTGACTTCCAAAATTTAAAGTTATCTATAAGTCATAAAGGTGTTTGTTTCAGTTAAAAAAGAAAGAGAAAGAAAGAGCTGTGGTCCATGTTAAAATAACAAACCCATGATCCCTGGAAGTTGTTGTCTTAAGATATTAAAAAATCCTTTCCCCACATTGTTCAGTTTATGATATAATGTATAAGAAATTGAAACAATTTTGTATAAAATGAAGAAATGATCACACATGTATTAAAAGTGTCCATAAGGGAAAAAATAATGAGAGGATTTATGTCTTGCACATATAATTCTTAGATTTATATCCATATTAAAGATTTCCAAAGCAATTCACTCCTTTTATTTCTGCATTATAGGCAGTGAAAATGCCATTGCTAGGTTTCACATTTCATTAAATCATTTAATCAATTGATATGACTACTTAATTTCAAAGAGAGGAAGTGAATCAGGTTTCATAATTTATAATTGACTTCTCTTTACACAAGATCCTCTAGAGTACAGAGCATTTTTAGGTTTTTACAGTGAAGAGAATTTCTCTATATTCAACTCTATTCCTCTCCTCAACAGTTGGATTTAACATTTGAATCTCTATTTTGGGACAGAATTTTCAGAAATATTTCTCAAATTCTAATTCCCTGCGAAACTCATGTTCTATGCTCATATATATGAATTGCACTACAATTAAGTTGAACAAAGTTGGCCCTTTCTTCTAACTCATAAGGGAGAGAAAATACACACACACACACACACACACACACACACATATACACACACATACATATATACACACAGGTACATATGCACATGAGTAGAGGATATATCAAAAGTAATATTTTCACAGTGATTATCGTATGAAAATGGAACTATAAATCACTGCAGTACTATTCTCATAAACTCCACAGAATTTTAAAAAACATTAGCAATAGAGGATTTAAATTAACACTGACATGTGGGAGTCAGATTTTATGTTTCACACGAAATAATTTTCCTTAATGTGAATATTTTAAAAATATTTTTTAAATGTCAGTGCATATGCTTATAAGATTTATGAATACCTTTGAAGATATATGTAAAAAATGATTGAAATCGATAATTTATCATGCATACATTCTTTATCAAATCTTACATTAAAGAGCCCAGACACGGGAATATTTTTTAAATTGTATTATGTTAGTTTCCATATAGTACATCATTACTTTATTTTTAATATATGTTGTTGAAAAATTCATCAATTAGTTAAAAATTGAGGCACTGATTTTATATTTTAAAATTTTTCCAGTGTTGGGATGCCTGGGTGGCTCAGTTGGTTAAGCATCTGCATTGGCTCAGGTCATGATCGCAGGGTCCTGGGATTGAGTCCCACACGGGGCTCCTTGCTCAGCAGGGAGCCTTCTTCTCCCTCTGCCTGCCACTCCCCCTGTGCTCGCTCTCTCTCTCTCTCTGACAAATAAAATCTTTATAAAAAAATTTCCCAGTGTGATTTATATAAAAAATTACAGCTATTTGGTTTCTTCTTCAATGGATGCATTATTCAAATAAGAAACAGTTTTTATTATCTTTTATTGAGGTATAAGTGACATATAACATATTCATATCAGTGTACAACATACTTATTCAATATTTGTGTATACATTGTGAAATGATCGTCACAATAAGTCTAGGTAAACTTCACCACATGTAGTTACAATTTTCTTTCTTATGATGAAAATTTTTAATATCTACTTTTTTAGCAACTTTCAAACATACAATAAAGTATTATTAACTGTAGTCGTGCAGTCCATTATATCCTTAGGACTGACTTATTTTATAACTGGAAGTTTTGTACCTTTTGACCCCCTTCACTCATTTCACCCACTCCCACGCCTTGCCTCTGGCAACCACCCATCCGTTCTCTGTATCTAAGTTTGTTCTTGTTTCTTTTTAGATTCTGTGTGTAAGTAAGATCATATGTTATATGTCTCTCTCTGTCTGACTTACTTCACTTAGCTTAATGCCCTCAAGGTCCATCTGTGTTATCACAATTGGCAAGATTTCTTTTTTAGGGAAATTATCTTCTTAAATAGATGACATTAGGATGTTTTAGTTTTTTATTTTTAAAGATTTTTATTTATTTTGAGAGAGAGAGGAAGAGAAAGAACACAAATGGGAGAGGGGCAGATGGAGAGGGAGAAGCAGACTCCCTGCTGTGCAGGGAACCAGATGTGGGGCTAGATCCTAGAACCCTTGGATCATGAGCTGAGCCTAAGGCAGATGCTCAGCAGACTGAGCCACCCAGATGCCCCTGGAATGTTTTATTTTATGGCCTTAAAAAAGTATTTACCATATTAAAGTATTAATATCATAATGGAAAAAATTTTCTAGAGATATGGCAACTCCTTTAAACAGTTTCTCTTAATACCCCTAAATGCAATATGTAAAAAATTCAAAGTGAAATAATCATTGTACCTGCCCTAAATATTATAGATAATTGAATCATGGCATATCCTTAATGCAATGTTCTACTACTCGTACATTACCAGAACTCACACCCCACCATGCCCCATGTTTACCCTAGAACATGATTTGGCCTTTAACTTTACCAGAAATTAATGCTAGCCACTATGAGAAGGAAGTTATAGCCAGGAACAGGACACATTTCCAATTCTCTCCGTCCACCTTTCATGTAGTTAATGCAGCTCTTCTTTCCGGGGGTATGTTAGTGGCTCAGTTCTTGACTGAGCCACTAACATATGTTGGTGTGTCTTCTTACATATTCTCACTCGTCAGTTTTTTATTTTCATGACAATCTTAGGAAGCCACATGTTTAAAGTAAGAAAGGCAAGTGAGTGTTTGGAGAAATTAGTATTATCTTGACTGCCATAATACACATTTTATTTTGTTTTTTCTTCAAATATAGAGTTGATTAAACGTGCAAATATTTTCTTATTTTGGTATTCTTTGTTTCACAATAAACATTCTATAGTTACTAATTTATAGAAGTCCATTCTGTGATTGAGAATTTCCCCTAAAAAATGTGGAATAAAAAACCCAAAATGAATTATTTACCCAAATAGACTGTTTTTAAAAGGATATGTCAGCTCTTCCACTGAATTAAAGAACTGCAATATTGACTTCTGGTATTAGTGTAGGTTTGTTGGTTCAGTTTTCTTTCCTTATTCAAGGTGATTGAAAAATCTTTTATGAGGTCATGAAAATAATTTGTTGAAAAATCAGATCAAATGAATAAGCATATTTGCCTATGTTTTTTAATATGTTTTTGATATAATGTGTTGATATGATATAATATATTTTAATATGTTTGATATATTTTGTTTATTTTGATATAATATGTTTTTTTTTAAGGTGTGTGTGTGTTTGTGTTCTCATTTTACTTTTAGGATTTCTGTTATTGGGATTGTATAGAATTTATATAAGACACTTGTTCTTCCAAAACCCTCTATAGAAAATCTGATATTTTGTTGTGTTTGAAAAGAACTTATTTAACATGCTTACCAAAATATGTGATTAGTTATGCTAAATCTACAAAATGTGTAATGTTTATGACCTAATTTCCCTTTAATTTTACTAAGAAAATAAGGCTAGGCAATATAAGAAATAGAAAACTCTAGCCTCTTTATTTCAATATGTCATTAGAATATCATCTTCCTATTTTCTGTCAGTCATTTGTCCAAGTAAGAACTTCTGTCCCTTAAGAAAGAGCTACCTCAAGTCTTTAGTACTTCATATTTTAGATTAATCTTAAAAGATGATGCTAGGTTCATCCTTTGGTTGTTTCAGGTTAAAAAATATAAATTTGCAAAATGCAAATTGATATATCAGGGAAATACAACTTAATGTAACAATGAGATACCACTATTCAACTATCAGAATGACCAAAATCTGGAACACTTGACAAAGCCAAATCATGCCGAGGATTCGGAACAACAGGAACTCTCATTCCTTGCTGGTGGGAGTGCAAAACGACGCGGACACTCTGCAAGATAGTTTGCTGGTTTCTGACAAAGCTAAACATACTCTTACCATAATCCAGCAATTGTGTTCCTTGTTATGTATCCAAATGAGTTGAAAACTTATGTCCACACATAAAGCAGCATAGAGATCTTTATGGCAACTTTATTCATAATTGTGAAAACTTGAAAGCAAACAGGATGTCCTTCAGTAAAGAAAAAACTACTATACATTCAGACAATGGAATATTATTTGGTGCTTATAAGAAATGACTTATCAAGCCATGAAAAGACATGGAGGCAACTTAAATGCAAATTATTGAGTGACAGAAGCCAATCTGAAAAGACTACGTATTGTATAATGACAACCATATGGTATTCCAGAAAAGGCAAAACTATGGAAAAGTTCAGTAACTGCCCAGTACTCAGGGTGGGAAGATGAAAGGTGGAGCACATAAGATTTTTAGGGCATTGAAAGTACTTTGTATAATAGTATAATAATGGCAATATGTCATACATTTATCCAAACCCATAGAATATATAATTCCAAGAATGAACCCTAAAATAAACCATGGATTTGGGGTGATTATGTGTCAATGTGGTTTCATCTTTGGTTAAAAAAAAAGATAAAACATTCTGAGTAATGCTGATAATGGGGGAAGCAATACATGTGTGGAGGCAGGTGTATATGGCATGGGAAATCTCTGTACCTTCCTCTCAATTTTGTTGTAAACCCAAAACTGCTCTTAAAAAAAAGTCTTTAAAAAAAAAGAAAAGAAAAATGCACAGACCTTGTTTTTAGTTAAATTAAAAACTGACTTAATAATCCTTAAGACGCATAATGAGAAGCTTCGCACTTACCAACAGAAGGTAATCCCTTAATAAAAGCAATCCTTATATTCCAGAATCTCTCCTGCAATTAGATTTGCCCTAAATATAATGATAAAAATAGAATGTACACTACAGTGTTATCTATTGTGGACATATAAAATCATTTCCTGGCTTAAAAAAGAAAAATGAACAAATTTCATAGCACTACAAAGAAAAACTGCAGCATTCATTAAAATAAAATGAAATTGTAACAAATGTACTATACTAATGCAAGATGTTAGAAATAGAGGGAACTGAGGGTGTTGGTGCTGTAAAGGAAATTGGGGATTCTCTATACTATTAGCTCAGTTTCTCCTGTAAGCCTAAAACTGCTCCAATGTTAAATTTATTAATTAAAAAATCAAATCACTTGATCTTATAATTTAATATAAATAAAATTTTAATAGTTGGTTGAAAAAGTCAATGGTTGGAATTTTTTTTTTTTTTTTAGATTTTATTTATTTATTTGACAGAGAGAGAGATCACAAGTAGGCAGAGAGGCAGGCAGAGAGAGAGGGGGAAGCAGGCTCCCTGCTGAGCAGAGAGCCCGATGTGGGGTTCAATCCCAGGACCCTGAGATCATGACCTGGGCCGAAGGCAGAGGCTTTAACCCACTGAGCCAACCAGGCGCCCCAGTGGTTGGAATTTTCTACCAAGCCTATTTTATTCAGAGATGCAAAACCATCAGCTCCCACCTTCTGATGCTGTCTCCATTTCTGTCTCTGTGTTATTCCCAGTCTTTCCTATTGCCAATAATCTTTCATCCCATTATAAAAGGAAGCTCCCTCCCCTTATGAGTTCTGACATATAAAAA
>CM052895.1:117520251-117788125 GCA_028534135.1 Potos flavus | reverse complement strand
GATCCCAGGACCCCGAGATCATGACCTGAGCCGAAGGCAGAGGCTTAACCCATTGAGCCACCCAGGCGCCCCTAATTGGGCCATTTAAAGTGCAATAACTAGGAAAGAAGTAGAACATTCCCAAAGACACAGAGTAATTATGTTAAAAATATTAACAGAAAGAATTTTGGTAATGGCTATAACAGTGAGGGTTCTGAATTATACTAATTCACTCATTGAAAGCAGCTTTTGAAGATATTGGGTGGGCATGGGGTGCTGGGTAAAGACTTTAGAAGCTGATGAGACAAGGTACTCAGTCAGGAGAAGGGGAAGCCAGCACTCTGAGGACACCTGGACAAAAAGGCTCCTAGCAAGAAGCAACAGTGCCACTGGGGTATGAAACAGAAGTAAGATTTAGGTCTGTCCTAGTGGCTGTAACTCAAGAGAAAACACTAGAATGAAGGGAACTTCAGAGAAGTCAGCAAACGAATCTGCATGGTCTATTAACAGGAGTCATTTGCCAAATCCCAAACTGTGCCTACAGAGGATAAGCATGACGAAGTCCAGCAGAAAGCAACCTCTGGAAAGTTAAAGAGTTATGCAGTGGTCTCAGCAACTTCAAGATGCTGACAAGAATGAACATTTTAATCTGAATTTAGAAACACTGGCTCTGGTAAACCACTCAAAGTTTCAGTCATTAATCCCAAAGCATCACATCATGTGACTAAGGCAGAACTGAAAAAGGCCACCAACCTTACAGATCTCTAAAATGAACCCTGTGGGTGACTAAAGTAAATTGCTAGTAGTCACATTGCTAGCAAGGTGGAGGAGACCTTAACTTTCTCAAGATTTTATCCTCCAGAGTTTCTGTCAGTTTTAAAACATAAAGTTTGGCAAAAAAAAAAAAAAAAAAAACAAAAAAAAAACATGATAACAAACCAAAACCAAACCCAAGAGAAAAACAAAAACAAAAACAAATGGAAACAGGCTATCAGAAAATCCAAATAAAGGCATTATGAAACAGAACTTTAAAATACTTATCGTTTGTATAGAAGAAGTAGTGAACTTTGGAGAATCTACAAAAGTAATCAAATGGAAATTAAATTTATTTGTAGGTATTTTGTGGTTTTGATGTTATTTTATATGGAATTTTTTTCATTTTATATTATCTTAGATAGTTCATTGACTTCACGTAATCTTAGATTATTGCTTTTTTAAGGATATGCAGTTGACTTTTTTAAAAAAATTATTTGAGTAGGGAGAGGGAGAGAGAGAGAGGATCTTAAGCAGGCTCCACACTGGCCACGGAGCCCAAGGCAGGGCTGGATCCCATGACCCTGAGATCATCACCCTAGCCAAAACCAAGAGTCAGATGCTTAACCAACTGTGCCACTCAGGTGTCCTTGACTTTTATGTATTGATTTAGATCCTATGACCTTGCCATATTTACTTATTAATCCAAAATATTTGGCTTATGTATTTTTTTGGATTTTCAAACGTTAACTTCCAGGGCATCAGCGTTTTCTGTGTGTATAACAGTGTATGTATATGTGGTGGTTACTCAGGTATTCATTTTATGAAAAAACATACTTCCAAAAAAAAAAAGTAAAAACAAAATATATATGTTTAAAGCTCCCCAAATAAATTGCAGATATTCAAAGATATGGGAAAATAAAAGAAAAGTCTGTATCAGTTATTTAGGAAAGATGTTTCATCAGTAGAAGAATGGGGAAGTATGGAGACAATAAATATAAATCTACAACAGAAATATGATGTTGAAACTGCTGAACCTAGATGACAAAATTCAAATCTTAAAAGTTTCCAGACAGAAGGGAAAAATTTCCCATGAACAAACAGCATTAGAATAACATGTTTTCTTTAAGTAAAAATAAGGACCAAAGGACCTGGAATAGTTTATTTATAGTAGATGGATATCAACTTAGACTTCTTATTAAATTAAACTTTCAGTCAAAAGAGAGAATCAAATATAAATATTTTCAAGCACACAAATGATTACATTTTTCACAGTTGACATCTTGATTGAAATTTTTAAAAAGCTTTTGTAAGCAATAGAAGGAAAGAATGGGAAGCAAGAAATATTTTTTCTATGGGAGTTAAATAATACTATAATCTTTATATTGTTCAAAAGAAGGATAGAAAATGTAGAATACATTCAAACAACTCAATGATATGTATTAAATTTTTTCATAACCCCTACAAAATTATCTATTTTAAAGTATTTTGAATGGAAGGAGTGGAAACCTTGTAAACTTTATTGATCAAATAGAAATGAAGATGGGGTAAATATAAAACTTGAACACAAAAAATACCCTCAAAATAAATTTGTCAATTTTTTGTAATCAAAATAAATATAAAATAACTAAGTGTAATAAAGCATTTAAGGACTACTTATAGGAAAAAGTGTGCAGACGCTATTGAATGCAATACAATAAATAAGAAAACAAATAAGTATGTAAATATGAAATCGAAAGGAGATAAAATTCAAACATGGTAAAAAAAATGGCATGCTAATGAGAAAAGAGAAAAAAAATTAATTGTCCAGTATATAATTGAAAGAATAAATAAAAGGAACATAAACGTCCCTAAAATATTGAACTGTATTAATGAAAAATAAATTGCTATAGAAATGATGTGAATTATTTATATTGGCTCTAGATAAATTAGAAACCAGAGTTTAAAATAAATATCAGAAGTATTAAAATCATTATGTAGAAACAGACAGTACATATACACACAAATCACCTCAGAGAAGTTTCTACAAAGATTTGAACTAGGTGATTTCATTGTCATAAAGTTCTAAAGGGTATAAAAAATAATATTAGCATCTCTTTTAAAGTAGAGAAAGTGTCAGATCTCACTTATAGTTTTGCAGAACAATTACTAGAAAGAACTAGAAGTATGAATTTATCAAGTATAATTAAATCATCATCATAAAATAGATATATTCCAAGAGTGAAAAAATAGCCAATCATGACAGAATCTATTAATTCAAAATAATAAAGACTTTCAGACATGAAATATTTTCTAAACATGTTCCTGAATATGTTTGCTTGTATACTGGATTTGCATATGCAAAATTGTGGAACTAATTAGAGGCCAGTGATAATCGCCATCTTCCTCCAGAGAAGAAGGAAGGTCTAATGATAATTACAATGCTGGTGGATTGCTAAATAACTAGTTAGGTTTGGGCTTGGTAATTTTATTTTTTATCTTAATAACCTATGGATTGTTTAGTGAGGGCTGAATTAAATTTCTCTGTAACCTAATTAAAACTTACAAGGCAGAAGCATTTTCTTAGAAACTGTGTATCATGGAAGCAATTCAAGGTCCACACAGGACAAGAAAGAAGCTAAGTATCTGACTTTGGATATCTAAATTCTCATTTTGATCTGAACATTTTGATTTAAAATGCTGAGGGGATGCATGTCTGATTTATATACCTATTATATATGGTTATTTTTATATAACTTAAAGCTATGTAGCTCATAGAAGTCCTTATAAAAGTAAATAAATTTTTTAAATCTGTTTTAAAAAATATAAAAATGTAAGACCTATTAGCTCACATGCCATTTAAAATGTATTTAGGTTGGAAAGTCAAGTAACTTGATTCTATCTAATTCTCATATCTTATAAAGTGGAAAATATCCTCTCAAAATGTAATTTGTAGACCTCTTTCATCAATATGTCCAATGACACTGGGAAGCAGATTCCTTCATCCAAAATAAGACATACTAATTTGGAATCCCAGGGAGTTAGACCCTCAAATCTTCAATATTTTTAATCACACTTACTAATTGATTCTTAACTATTTTAAACATGTAAAATTAAAATTTGTGTAATTATTTTTAATCATTTTATTCCATAGTGTTAGGAAAATACCTAATTTGTGGTGAAATAATCATTTTCAGGAAATTAGAATGGAAGATGATATAGAGAAAATATCCCAAATGATTCAGTTAACATTTTTAAAAGGCAGAATAAAGTGTTTTAAAGTAATATATCCAGAGTGTTATAGTGCAAAATAATAAAATGAGATGTATCTGATATAACGTACAATTTTACTTAATTACATTTTACGAATCCTTTGAAATAAAAAAAAAAAAATATCTGGACAGTATTAAGCTACCTCACATTACATAATACAGATCATTTGAATAGATACTATCATCAATTTTATGGACTTCATGGAAGAACTGGATTACTTTTTTTACATTTATGGTACTAGTCATCCCAAGTTTTATACTTACTGTCCTGCTAAATGCCACTTGCTAAGGAAACAAAGCTCCCTTTTGCACCTTTATTTCACATAATCTGAAATCCCTGGAAGGAAAGTTATTTTTGAAATAATTTTTATTGTAGATAGGATAAGATTAAAGCTTATTAGTTTCACTTTTAAAAGCACACGTACGCACAAATCATGTTATACATAATCAAAGAAAATGAAGCATTGTCATGTGATTATAGCAAACATGATATGGAGGAAAATCAGATTGTGTATTGACCACAGGTATGGGTTTCTTCAACAGAATCACTATGAAGGAAATTAAATTTCACTGTACACTACGAATATGTCATTAAAGCTGTGTTATCTTGGTCTAAACACTTCACTTCTAAGGATTTGATTTTCCTCATTTGTGGAACCCCAGGATTATTTTAGAAACTCCTCTAATTCTTCTTCCAATACCACATACCTGTGCTACTGCTTAGACAATAGCAACAACAAATATATATATAATATGTGTATATAATATATATATTATATATAATATATATTAATAAACATTAAATTTTATGTCATAAAAATTAATGTTGCAGTAAAATACTTAGAATGAAAAAAACCAAAATTCTGGCTTTTATTAAAATTTTATGCTTTAGTTAAATAGAAAGGGTTACATTGGTAAACTGTATCCTCTGTATCAAAAAAGTTATGAGAGTAAAATACACTATTTAGGAATTTGTTTCACTGCCCCAGTCCCCTTCATGTTCATCATTTAAGTTCCGTGTAGAAGAGAATGCAAGGCAGTTGTAGCTAGGTTTGATCATCTCCACCAGGTAGGCAGTTGCCCCTCTCCCCATGTCAGGGAAACAGACTAGGGAACCTGGATTTACACCCCACCTGTGACAGTGAGGTACCCTTCCCCCTCCTCCCTGGGTGGTGTCAGGGGAGGCCAAATAGAGAGTCAGGACCTTTTCCATCACTCAACAGTAGCAGTGAACAGAACTCATTCCCTTTTGCATCCAATTTGGTATCAGTGGAGGTTTCCTGAAGAGCATGAATGCTAATATCTACCTAGAAACAAGGAAACCCTCCTTCCTCCATTTCATTGGAGGCTAAGGGGAGAACCTGGCCTTCCCGGGAAGTGATGCCATCACAGTGATGCCAGATTGTTGGGAGTCATTTATTTTGTAAGCTCAAATAAACAGAAAGCAATTTCATTAACAAATAGTGCTGCCTGATGAGTCTGTTCCAACTCAGGGCTTATTTCGGAAGTGTCCTTAAAAGCTGTGTGGAAATGCTGAAAAGCTGAATCTTATTTAATGGAAATTCCTTGATATGGATGTCTTATCTGGGAATATCAAGACTTAGAGGGCTTTCCCTTGAGATGTAAGGAGCCCTCCAAGCCATAGGGTTCTTCTCCAGTTTGAGGAGGAGACAGGGGTAGACAGAGGTGTGCATACCTGAAGCTAGGCTCTGGAGGCAGTGGGCCCAGTTAGAAAAGGGAACTCAACTCAGCAAATGCTTCTCCACCTGCAGAAGCTCTCAGCCTGGCCAGGACAAAGACACACAGAGAAAGAAGTCACAGACTTACCTAACCTGTGAGGGCTGGGGAAATGGGATGCACAATGGAGATAAGCAGAAAGTTGGTCCCCGAGAGAAGGGAAGTCCCACATATAGTTACCTCAAGTCAGAGCAAATTCATGTAGCCTAAATCACTCCAAGGGCCAGCATAAACTGGATGTACTATTCAAAGAGAAACATAGTATTCATCAGAAGTAGTTTCAAAGAAATTCTAAACTTGCCTTGACAACGCTTAAGGAACTCTTTGCATTTTCCTCTCTTTCTGCTCTCCACAATTGTACTGGACTCTCCCTTTTTACCTCCTACTCACAACCACCTTCATCTTTGGTTATTTATTATGTCAATCAACAGTCTCAAATATTTCCCCTTTTCCATTACCCAGATCTCTAATCTCAGAACAAAATCATCAGGATCACCTAGGAACTTGTTAGAAATGCAGATCCTTAGACTCCACTGCAGACCTCCTGAATCGAAAACTCTGAGAGTAGAGTCCAGCAGCCTGTGTTTTAACAAGCCCCCCAAGGGATTCAGAGGTACAGTTGAACTACTGCTTTACTTCAAAGAAGAGCCCAAGAGCTAATTTAAGAAAGCCCAACCAACAAACAACGAAACAACAAACCAAAGAAACAACAAAACAAAAAACAAACCCTGTCCATCAAGAATCAGCATGCCCCCTTGACCAAATAAGATTCAATTTTTTTTTTTTTTTAAGATTTTATTTATTTGTCAGAGAGAGAGAGCACAAGCAGGCAGAGCGGCAGGCAGAGGTAGAGGCAGAGGGAGAATCAGGCTCCCTGCCGAGCAAGGAACCCGATGTGGGACTCGATCCCAGGACCCTGAGATCATGACCTGAGCTGAAGGCAGCCGCTTAACCAACTGAGCCACCCAGACGTCCCTCAATTTCTTTTAATATAAAAAATGTCCAGGTTTTTTTTTTAAAGATTTTATTTATTTATTTGACGCAGAGAGAGAGATCACAAGTAGGCAGAGAGGCAGGCAGAGAGAGAGGGGGAAGCAGGCTTCCTGCTGAGCAGAGAGCCCAATGCAGGGCTGGATCCCAGGACCCTGAGATCATGACCTGAGCTGAAGGCAGAGGCTTTAACCCACTGAGCCACCCAGGCACCCCAAAAATGTCCAGGTTTTAATAAAAATCACTCGTCATACCTAGAAGCAGGAAAATCTAAAATTGAGAAAAGATAGTCAACAGAGACAATCCTGAGATGACACAGATGTTAGAATTTTCTGACAAGTATTTTAAAACAGCCGTCATAAAGATGCTTCATGAACAATTATGAACATGCTTGAGGCAAATGAATTGATGTAAAGACTTAGAAAAAGCAAAAGAGGAGGCTCCACAAAGAAAATGAAGGTATAAAGAAGAGACAAATGGAAATTTTAGAACTGAAAAATACAACAACTGGAATAAAAATCTCAATGTTTCAGGCACCAAGTAAAGAGATTTGCAAGCATTATCTTATTTTCTCTTCACAACACCATGAGGTGGAGAAGTGAAGTCTCTTTTTTAAGTTCACACAGCTGCTAAGAGGTGGAGTGAGGCCTCAGATTCAAGTGGATTTGTCTAAAAGCACTTGCTGTAGCCACTACATTGTACAACTTGCCTCCTGAAGAGACTATCTAAAATGCAAAGGATAAAAAATATGTACAAGGATATTCACTGGAACATTGTTCAGAGTGGAGAGAAAGAAAAAAATAAATGCCCACCATCAGGGTAATGGCTGGGTGAATTATAGTATATTCACAGCTTAAAATGTTTCGTAGCTGTCAAAAAACAATGAATTAAAGATTGTCACAGTGGAAAAAAAAACAAAACTCAATGGATGGGTACAACAGCAGAATTGAAAGGACTGGGTAAAGAATTAGTGAACTTGAGGACAGAAAATACCTGATCGTAACATAAGAGACTAATGTACTGAAAACAAAACAAAGCAAAACAAAAAACACAGAGCTTCTTGGATATGTGAGATTTTAACAAAAATATGTAACATTTGTAGCATCAAAATCTTTTGGGTTCTATCAATTAAAAGAAGAAAAACTCAAAGCATTTTAGGACCGCTTACCAAATTTCAGGAAAAAAAATACAAAATGTAATTAGTAATACGAATTTCTGGAAAATGGAATAATTTACAGAAAAATTGTTTTATGCAAAAGTGTAGAATTATATGAGCAATGGGCCTCAGTTTTCTAAAGACATGTGGATAGATATATTCATTGATGAAAAGAACCAATTCTGCTATATGTCCTTGAAATACAGGCATACAATATTCCAGAATTAAGTGTATGCTGGCTTTAAGAAATATCAACTACTATCATTTGGTCTCAGCCAAACAATTTCAGAACAATAGTAATAATCTTCTTGAATCCTTTCATTCTGTAAAAAGTGCACCAAAATTTATTCTGTGATATGAATTAGATGTCTTTCTTCATTGGCACATTCTTACATAATATGCAATGATTTTACTTGGCATATTCCATTGTTTTTCATAGACTTTTGAATGAACTTCCTAATTTATTATTTATATATTTATATATATAAATATATATAATTTATTTATATATTATTTATAATATATAATTTAAATTTATTCCTAATAATTTTGTTATTAAAACAATACAATCTTGAAATCGTTGTAATTGCATGAAGCATAAGTTAGTAATGAATGTGATATATAACAAAAGGCTATTGTTCAGGTGGGAATGCTGAAAACACACCAAAAGAGTCATACCTTAGTCTTGTCAAATTTAACACAAATTTATAAAAGAGATTACCTCTCAATGTTAACTATATAGTAAGTATTTATGTGACTTTTATATGTAATATGATATATAGTAAATATATATACTATATTATAGTATACACAGCGTATGTATATATGTATATATATATACTATATGGTATACTAATATGGCATGCAAGTACTATATAACAGAATATATAATTTATATTATATTACATAGCATAATGTATTCATTTCATATTTATTTTAATTATTCAAATTCAATATTAAGAAAATATGTTTGTTAATATATTGTCTATTCACTATAAAACTTGTGCTGAAAGTAAAGAGGCATTTTTATCACTTAATTTCTTCCTTCAAATGACGCTTTGAAAATATTTATGCTTTTCTGTTTCCCTTAAATATTTTGGGATCTTTTTAAACATTAGTATTCCGTGGGCGCCTGGGTGACTCAGTGGGTTAAAGCCTCTGCCTTCGGCTAAGGTCATGATCTCAGGGTCCTGGGATCTCAGGGTCCTGGGATCAAGCTTCCCGCCCCCACCATCCCCACCCCCCCATCTCAGCATCTGGCTCTCTGCCCAGCAGGGAGCCTGCTTCCCCCTCTCTCTCTCTGCCTGCCTCTCTGCCTACTTGTGATCTCTTTCTCTGTCAAATAAATAAATAAAATCTTTAAAAAAATAATAAACATTAGTATTCCAAATTATAGAGCATATGAAAATATAAGTGGTTGTGTGTGTGTGTGTGTGTGTGTGCGCTCGTGTGTTTGTGTATGTATGTTTAGGACAGTGTTAAAAAATTTTTAACTTCATGGGGCACCTGGGTGGCTCAGTGGGTTAAAGCCTCTGCCTTTGGCTCAGGTCATGATCTCAGGGTCCTGGGATCGACCCCCGCATCTGGCTCTCTGCTCAGCAGGGAGCCTGCTTCCCCCTCTCTCTCTGCCTGCCTCTCTGCCTACTTGTGATCTCTCTCTCTCTGTCAAATAAATAAATAAAATCTTAAAAAATAAAAAAATTTTAACTTCATGAATAAATTTATAGTTGAAATTTTATGTATAAGATTCCAAAGGACATTTAATAAATTATCTAATTTTACCTAGTTATCTAAAAATTTAATGAACTTTTCTAAGGTTAAAAATTTATTTCTTTCTTTAAAATATCATCTCCATATAATTAAATTAGTCTTAAAAATGATGTTAGCAATTTTCCATTTTAATTAAAATTATTGATCTAGTATCTTTATATTGCAATGATATTAACTGCATAGAGAAACTATTTTCTTTTCTTTGCATATAACAGTGATAATAAAAATTCAATATAATATTTCCAGTTTATGCTCTTCCTAAAATTCAGTTAATATGAACATTTATTTGAGGAAATTATTTAGTAGAAATGGCTATCCTTATGAAGCCATCATCTGTACTATTTAGCTTCAAAATATTCCTCATGTCTCAGTTCTTAAGAAACTGAAAAACCTATAAAACAAAATGTAATAAAGGCATAGTTTTTCAAGGCACACAGTTCTTAGAGAACTATCAAATGCTCTAGTTGGGTATAAATAGCATTATAGTAGCTCATGTTTTAATTTTTTTCACTTGATTCTATTCGTTTGGATTTGCATATAATATTATTTTCTGGTAAATTACATAATACAGAATGAACCGACATATAAAGGAAACTATTGTGGCTTGGGGAGGTTTCAAATAAGTTAAATTCTTCTTTTATTCGAGTTATGATTTTTTTCAGCAACTTAATCACTATTCTATTTTTTTAGATTCTGTCAATTTATTTATTTTTTAATTTTTTTAAGATTTTATTTATTTATTTGACAGAGAGAGACCACAAGTAGGCAGAGAGGCAGGCAGAGAGAGGGGGGAAGCAGGCTCCCCGCTGAGCAGAGAGCCTGATGCAGGGCTCCATCCCAGGACCCTGAGATCATGACCTGAGCCGAAGGCAGAGGCTTTAACCCACTGAGCCACCCAGGCACCTCTAGATTCTGTCAATTTATGAATTAAAAAGGATTTGTAAGAAATTTAATAGAGAATTTAAATTATGCCTTTTTAAAAAAGGAATCATTTTTCAATGGATTTATAAAGTTCCTGTAACTTGAAAGACCTTCATGTTTCTCCAACTTCATGAGTGATCTCAACACTGACTTTGGAAAGCACCTTCGTTAAGTTTTCATTGATCCATAAAGATTTAATTGCACCATATGCTGCAAATTCACTGCTAACTGAAGTGTAATCAGTAGTTTGCATTTTTCTGATTACCATATTTCTTTGGGAATATCTCATTAATGTTTTAAAATAATTGTAAACTATTTTTTAATTGATAACGATTCCCTTCATTCTTTACTTCATGGTCAGCACTCCCTAATGTGCCACTCCATATTATGATTACCAACCCCGGAGAGCACTTCACTTGAATAATTTTTGAAAAGCCATTTTATTTGCTCAAGTCAATGAATTCCACCTAATGGTTTTTATAACTAAACTAAAACAACAAAAAAAAGGATCTTTTAAGAGAATAGTATCTCACTTACATGCCTTTCACCCTTTTGAATGAGAAAATTAACATTATGCTACTTGTAAGGTAGATCTTACTGTCACTATATTTGCAATGCCCTATAGGGCTTAAATTCTAGGTTCACATAAGATGTAGAGGATCATATTGTAACAATGATTATGTTACCTCTATGTTAACTCTGAGGAGAGTTATCCCCAAGGGTTTCTGTGTATAATTAGAAGTCATAAAAATGTATTTAATTTTACACATCACCTTTTATTGTTTTTTGTAGCATTAGATATTTTTATTACAAAACATATACTTTAGAATATAACTTGAAAAACATAGGAAACTAATGGAAAATATTAAAATCTACCTGTAATGTTGCCTCTCAATAATGAATTCTGTTAAATATTTGGTTTATTTGTATCCAGACATAATTATGTCTCCCAGACTTCTACAACCCAGTGTGCAAATCTAAGAGGGTGTTCCTGATCTCTCTTCCAACTATCATCTACACCACTATTGGCAACATTGGAAAGGACACCCAGATAAGTAGTACATTGAAGATCTTACTTTAAAGAATACCAATAGTTGGAAAAAAAATGCAGCAATGACCGAGCGGCCCAACACATCAGTGAAATGATTAGTGGTCCAGAGGAATTGATTATGAAATAAAAAACCCTTTAAAGAAAAAAAGAAACACATACACACACACACACACATTATCGTTGCATTTCGCACCTACCACCACTAAGAACACACCTAATAACTCTTTTTAAATTATGGAAACATCGTATTCAATACTTTGAAATGCTATACTAACACATTTACAAAATGAGAAGTAAGTCTACCAGGTTTTAGCAGGGTCTAGTGTCTAGGGTCTAGAACAGGTTCTGAAGCAAGTACATACTGTGTATAAAGTCTTATCTAGGAGTGCCTGGATGGCTCAGTCAGTTGAGTGACCAACTGTTGGTTTCATGATCTCAGGGTAGTGAAATGGAGCCCTCCATTGGGCTGTCCGCTCAATGTGGAGTCTGCTTGAGATTCTTTCCCTCTCCCTACTTTTGCACACGTGCTCTCTCTCTCAAATCAATCAATTAAATATTTAAAAAAATAAAAAGTCCTGTCTATTCTTTAAGCTACATGAGTAAAAAGACTCTATAGACTTAGAAATCTCTCTAGTAGAAAGCAATTCCATGAATTTAAGAGAAATGTATGGCAAGCTTCATTAAAATGGAAAAAATGAAGTCTAGGTGGCTTCTGGAAAAGGCCAGGTTTCTGTCAAAAGAATTATAGACTATTTGAAAAGAGAGCTGCTAGCGTGCCCCTGGACCCAATTAGGAAGGAGGTTTAGATGAAATGACCATGTGTCCAGAACTGGCTGCTATTAGGCTTACAGAATCAGAAGATAGGGCTGAACCACTAGAAATCAATTCAAATATAGCATTAATATATCATACATTGTACATGAACCATATACCATAGATTGGTCAGATAATACAAGAGAGACACACAAGAAAGTGCCTCAGTCTATGAAACCCACCATTATTGGACCATATCTCTCTCTCTCAGCTCTCAACTATGACTGCAAAGAAGTTTCTTATAACAATCTGCCGAAGATTGAAAAAGGCCAAGCTTGGTTCATGGCCATGAATGGGTCAACATAGAATGTGAGTTCAAGATGGAAATGATGCATGACTGTAGTACAGCTCTATTTAGGGATTGTCCTGAAAGATAGAGCCAAGGAACTATCCTCCCAAATAAACAAGAGATTCAAGTACAACTGTGTCAAGAGATACGACTTGTGGTTAGAATATATATGTTAGATGGGCAGTTGCAAATGCCTTGGCCATTTGGTCAGGCCTGATAAAAGAAAGAATGAAAGATTATTGGGAAGTATGTTTAGGGAGAGCAACATATGGACAGACCTATAAAAGTGTTCATGAAATGAGATTATTTTCATCACGTGTTAACATTCTTTAGAGAATATTCACTATGGAAGAATAACTAAACAACTAATTGGACAAAATGACCCAGCCAGCTGGGCCAACTGATATCAGCTAGCAAGTATCATTTAGTCCCTTTTATCGACCACCTAAATATCTGCACAACAGGCTTGTGAATGTTGTACCTGTGGTGGCAAGAATCAGTTTATGGATGAACTCACCAGGATGATCTCTTAACTCACCAATGCTCTATTAGCTACAGAGAATGTCTAATATATAACATACTAGCAACTGAGACAAATACTAAGATGCCAAGATCTCTTGAGAAGTCCAACTGGCCACTTAGTAACAAGCAAAGTATATTAAATGTCTTCCAGTCAGGAAGGAGAATGACTCCTTTCACTGTAAGTGACATATATTCTATGTATGAGTTTGACTTTCTGACCAAAGAGGCTTAGCCGTCTCCATTATCTGAAGACTTCCATAATGTTTGATATATTGACATAGGATTTTGCATAACATCACATTCAATCAAATAACTTACCTTCCAGAAAGCAATTTTGGCAGGATGCATATAACCATGGTATCCACTGACCACATCATAGGTCATACCACTCAGAAACTACTCATCTCAGAATGATAGAGTGACTTTTGAAAGCATGGTTGACACAACAGCTTGGAGATGATGCTCTCTGAGAATGAGGCTCCATCCCCCAGGATACAGTGTAAATTATTTTATGAGACTTTGTCCAAAATAGGCAGAATGTGTGATATGGGAAACAAAGGATGGAAGTAAGAGTGGTTTCACTGAGTAACCCACTTAGAAATACAGACTTTCTTTCTCCACAAATCTAGACTTGGTGGATCTACTGGTGCTGGTTTCCAGAATGGAAATGCTTACCTCAGGAGCCATAAGGAGAGTTCCATTAAAGGTTATATTTGCCCCATCACTTTGGACCTCTTGTGCCAAGAGATTAGCTTTAAAGGAGTTATCTTTCTGTTTTGTTGTCGTTGTTGTTGTTGTTGTTGCTGCTGTGTGACTATTTACCCCACAACTTCAAAGCATGAAACAAGTATTTATTATGATCATGGATTCTGTAGGTCAGAAATTTAGACAGAGCATAATGGGAGTGGCTCTTCCCGGATACCAAAATTCTGAGCAGGAAGACAAGTTTTAGACTAGAAACGTTTGAAGGACTGTTTGCTTTCATGTCTGGCGATTGATACTGGCTAAAAGCTGGGGTTTCTCAGGTTTTCTCTATGTGGACTTTTCCACGTATGTACCAGGTTAGTTAGGATTTCATCAAAACATGGTGACTGTTTTCCCCAGAGGTTGAAGCATCCCCCAAAGAGGGAAACCTAACATCAGCAATCACACTTCATCTTTTCTACCCTATCCTCTTGGGTGAAGCTGTCATAAGCCTGCAAGTTCAACTAGAAGTACAGTAGAATCCACTTCATGATGGGAATTTGTTAGATTTCAGAAAGAGCATGTGGAACTAGATACTAGATGTCTTCTTAAAATAAGAGCTGTAATACTGTCCTAGGGGGTTGGGGACATGTAATTAAAATGGATCATCAGCAACAGATAGGGCTGATGTTACACAGTAGGGTCAGAGACAAATACTTTTTGTATCCAGGTGATTCACTGAAGTGTTTCTCCCGAATCCTCTACCTAGTCCTGATAGTGAGTAGACAAATGCAGAAGCAAGGCCTGACAAGTTCTGTGATCATGCCTTAGAGACCTCTTAGATGAGGGGGTATTGATCCTGTTAGATCAGCCACAGGGATGAGCAGAGGTGCTACATAAGGATGAGGGGAAAGAAAGGACTGATAGAAAAGGACTGTGATGGATATATGTGATGATTATTCTTATGTGTTAATTCGACGGGACACAGTGTACCCAGATTAAACATCACTTCTAAATGTGTCTATGAGAGCATTTCCAGATGAGATTAGCATTTGAATTGCTGGATTTAGTAAAATAAATTGCTTTCTCCAATGTGACGTGACTGGCCATCATCCAATTTAATGAGGGCTTGAATTGAACTGAAGGTACAGGAAGACTGACTTTATCCTCCTTTTCTGTCTCACCAATTGAGCTGGGACATCTAATCATCTTCTTCTGCCCTTGGACTGGGATTTATACCATCAGCTCCCCTGGTTCTCAAGCCTTTGGACTCAGACTGAATTATACCACGGGCTGTCCTGGGTCTCCAGCTTGCAGAAGGTAGACTTTGGAACTTCTCAGACTCCAAAAACACATGAGCTAATTCTTCATTACAAATAGTTTCATTCATATATATGTAATATATTATGAGGATAATATATAATATGGGGATATAACTTTTATATGATAGGTATGAATATGAGATAGATATAAATAGGATAGATATATAAATTCTACATATATATATATGTTTATATAAATATAAATATAAATAAAAATAAATATCTTTCTGGTTCTTTTTCTCTGGAAAACCCTAACTAATACAGCATCAGTTATAGATTGGAAATTGTTTGTTCCAGTATCTTATTCACATCAGTTTCTCCCAGAAAAGAGAACAAAATCTAAGGAGATTATCTACCTTAACTATGTATATCTTAGAAAATAGGTGGTTCTAAGCAGCACAAAGAATGGAATATAATGGATCTTAGTGGATTCTGTAGTGCGGTGTTGAGACCTCCCAGATGGCTGAAACTCTCATTCCTCCAGCTTCAAGGAATAAAAAGTCTCAGCTAAGTTGATCTCTGACAATTGCTTTTAGCTAAAGAGAGCCCCTTCACTCAAGAGCATAACTCATCTCCAGGAACAGCCTGGATGCAATGGCTGGGTAATGTTTGATGTGTAAGGTCATTCCCCTGTTTCATCAAACTGGAAAGACAGAGGCTGAGACCTCTGTGGTGATAGCATTAACATTCAACTTTTTTTCTACTCAGCCCTACTTTCCTAACATTTCCAAGATATTCCTGTCAAAGCACCAGAATATATATCCTGCAGGTAAACCTCATACTCTGTTTTCCACGGAAGTTTAACTTTGATTTATAGTACCATAGCAAGAAATAAGACATCTGATAAAATAAGACAGTTTTATAAGAATAATAGTAACAGGGGTGCCTGGGTGGCTCAGTCAGTTAAGTGTCTGCCTTCAGCTCAGGTCATGATCCCAGAGTCCTGGGATGGAGCCCCGCATCTGGTTCTCTGCTCAGCAAGGAGCCTGCTTCTCCCTCTTCTCTGCCCTTCCCACCCCCACTTGTGCTCTCTCTTGTGCTCTCTCTCTTTCTCTCAAATAAATAAATAAAATCTTTAAAAAAAAGAGTAATAGTAACAATATTTAATAAGGTTTAAGAAAGAGAGCTTTTCTCAAAATTGTATAAACAGGCTGATCCCAATTAAATAAAATGAAATGAATTATGAAGTCGTGTGTGTGTGTGTGTGTGTGTGTGTGTGTATGAGATACAAAGCCTTGGAAAATTATCACAATACATACAAACCCTTAATATATTACCCATCAGTCCTTTTGAAAGACAGAGTAGAAGATTGTTTTTAAAAAAATTTTCTACTATTATGAGTATTGAAAGTTTCTGATTTAATTTTTAAAACATGATAATATGGTTTTAATTTTTTAGGAAGAAGTAAGAACCAGTAATTCATACTTTTTGAAGTAGTAATCTGTCCTTCATCAGGAAAAGCTTTCCTTCTGCCTTAAAGTTCATGTGTAATATAAAATTGCCCTGAATAAGTAAGGTCTGCTGTAGCTACAAAGTAGAAAGCAAGATTATCCTTTTCCTCATAGAGAATAGACAATTAATTCTCCTCTAGAATTTCATTTAAAAATACTAATGTAAATATAGTGATTCAGATACAACCATGCATTGTTTTTTCAGCCATGCATTGTTATAAAGATCATTTATTATACCTAAGTCTTTAGATTTTAATAATTGCTGCATACTCTAGCGCAAACATTGCAATTTTCTTTCCCGAGAATATTATGATAGAGAAAAATTCAAATTGTTATAGGTCGATAGAAAAATATAAGTTTCAAACAAGAATTACTGCATCAAGTTATTAAGAAATAAAGGAAGCAATAACAAACCATTTTTCCAGATCCTCTTGTATCAGTGTTCTATTTAGAAGCTAAGTGCTTTCTCCTCACCCCCATCTCAAACACACACACACACAGACACACACACACACATACATATTTTCTATTTTTGGATTTTGAATGCTCTTCTAGAACTAACAGTAAGTGAGAGTTGATTATGCATAAGTTAATAGGATGCCATTCCCAGTGTAAAACGTTCAGTGTTAGTAATCACCACCTTCCCTGCGTTAAATGTGCAGTACACTAATTTTATAGTCTGTGTCACAGCTAGAGAAATGACAGGTGGTATCATGCTCTGTGCTACATTTGGATAACTAATCTGCATAAGCACAGTAAGAAAACTCATTACACAACAACATATGTGGACACATCATTTCAGGGTGCCATTTGTTTCTAAGACACATGTAAAATAATTATCACAGCTAGCCTCAGATCATGTCATGTGTGTTTCATTGAGCTTTAGCTAGGAGGCTTAATTATGCCATCATCTATGTTCCTTCCATCTCAAGTCACTTTAGTCTCATTATCACTGGTAGTTTTATTTTCTACCAATAATCTTTTTTCTTTGTCCCTGACCCTGGAGAAATGAAGTAAGGTTTTAATATTATCCTTAAACCATAATTTTAATTTATTGTTTTCTTCATTATTTTATCGAAAATCTTTATCTTATTGTAGATTTTTTGATAGACTTTCTTATTTCTTTTCCTGATTTTTTCCAAGTAACTTTGATTATTTCGCCACTGTCATTTGTTTAAAAATTAGTATTTATGAAGATATCTGAGGATGACTTTTTTCATTTTCAATTAGCCAACATATAGTTCATCATTCGTTTTTGATGTAGTATTCAACAATTCATTAGTTGTGCATAACACCCAGGGCTCATCACAGGATGATTTGAATTCTGGGTTTTAAAAATTCTAATAGGTACATCAACACAAACTGAAGAATCTTGTCTAAAATAAGGACAAAGGAGAACATATGAGTGCAACAACTTAGACTGTATTAAAATTTATTCCCAAATTCCATATATACCTCATTACTGGATTTGGATTCAGCTCAAGAGTTTTAGCATTACAGTTACTATCCAATTCTGGTCATCTAGGGCTGGGGATCTTCTTCATGTTATACGTAATTCTGTTATAGGTGCAAAGTTAGTTTCAAGGTAATTCTGTTATAGGTGCAAAGTTAGTTTCAAGCAAATTTATCTTCAGTTCACAACTTCCATTCATACATAGCCTGAAAACATGCCTGCTCCCAGAAAAACAGGCAGATTCTATATGCTTATCGTATGTTAATGACCTTTTTTCTGTCTTCACAAAGAAATTTCTAATTTGTCCCACACGTTGTCATGCTAAATCCCATACCTATCCCTGAATAAAAACTCTTGGTACCTGAATTGAAAAAGTAAGTGGCTGGATAAAAATATTCTTTTTTTAATGTCTATTGATTTCTAGTTCTTTTCTGTTAAAAAGTAAAAGGAATCTAAGTGTATTGTCAGTTTGGAATATATTTGGGAAATTTTTCAAATAATTGAATGTAGTTCTTTAACAGAAACCCCTTTTTATTTCCATTTACTTAGTTCAATCTCAGTGCCAAAATACCACCAAGAATGCTCAAACAAGCTTAGGTCTCTTGACTTGCTTCAGCAAGTGAGAAAACACCAAGGCACATATGGATTATCTCCAAAAGTAGGAATTAGAGAAGCTCCTTTAAGTTTTCAGAGATTGGAATTAGTCATATGATGGTTTTAGCAGAGATTGGTTAGAATTTGTAAACGGGAGTTACTAGAAATTTTAGTAGTCTTCTTTAAACATTTAAATCCATATGAAATTATTGTTTGGTTTGATCTTAGTTTAGAATATATGAATCTGAATGAGTGTTAAAACAGTTTAAGTGCATCATGGTTTAGTTGGGTACAGTGTATCATTTTTATGCATATTTGTAAAGGTCTGGTGTTAAATCTCAGTACCACTTCATAGGCTAAACTCTAGTATGGCCATTTTTTCTGTTTATTGGCACTTCCCTTCCAGTTAATTTTTACCTTAAAGCAGAGGAATATGCCTTTTTCTTTCGTGAACGCAGATAATCTTGACCTGTACCATCTCACTAATCAGAATGTTCAGAGAATATCGTCTGCAGCTAAATAAAAACAGCTCCCTTGGGTTTGTTTTGTTGCAAATGAATCTAAAAAAGGCTCTGCACTGGCACTTAATCACAGATTTGGCAAATTCAACAAAGACAACAAATTAACTTCAGTATTTTTGTTGAGTTTGAAACATGTTTCATGTATTGTATAATCTATTTGGATATTCTTATGTAACCAAGAATCCCAGCAGTCCCTTAGTTTTGGTATGACTGGTCCAATTTTTTTAATATCTGAAGAATTGATCCCATGTTCACTGATTGTCAAGAGTGAGAGAATGTCATGAGAGTACCTTGCTTAGAAACAGGTATTACTGAAAACAATATAGACCCGAACCAGCATTGAGGTAAGAAAATAACCAAGAAGATGAAGAATGAAACACATGGAAAGTGTGACAATCAATTGTAGCCAGTATCTAGTTGCTCTTACTTCTATGATTTTGGGCAGAAACAGTCATATCTCTGTGTGCATTAAAATATGCTATGTTATATTTTTTATTGAAAATTCACTGTAAAATAAATGACTTTCCAGACAAGTTTCAACCTTTATCAACATTAATAACATGTTTATATTTTTGTTTAATCCAATTAAACATGCCACTGTTGTAGGCTCATTGTCACTACTATAAGTCAGGCATTAGTAATATATTAATACATATTTGCCTCATTATTTGACATAAACCCCAAAAGTAGAATCTTAAAATTATAGGAACGTATTTTAAGGCTTTTAATAAGTAATCACAAAAGTGATATCAAGAGAGGTTATTCCAATTTACACTCACATCAGTGATATTTATACAAACTGTCACAAACTATAAGCATCGTTAATCTCTGCCTATAGTTTAGGTGAAATTATTTGTTTTTGTTTTAATTTCGTTGTTCGTAGCTAATTTTTGTGAGACTAAAGTTAGTTATATTTTTTCTTTTGAAAGTTATGCCAGTAGTATATGGAGTTTTATAATCTGGATTCTATACTATCTGATTTTGTTATAAGAATGTTAGCATTGTATTTATTTTCAAAAGCTGTACAATGTTAATATTCATTCTTTGAGAAGTTATTTTCTACGTGTTCCCAATTTGAATTTTGGTTTGTATTTGACAGCTGGTAATTTCTTTTTGTTTGTGAATGGAAGACTTTAATTTTTAAGTAGCAAAATTTAGTGATATTTTCTTTAAAGATTCCTGATTATGGGTTACTTTTAGAAAAAGGTGCCCTGTCTCTAAGATTCTATAAATCTTCACCTATTTTCATGATGTTGTAAAATAACATATAACCATGTTATAAAAAAATCAACTTTCTGCAGTGTAAAAGGAAGATTGCTAAACACTATAATAGATTTATATGATATATATATTTTTCATTCCCACCAGAAATATATGAGATTCTAATTTCTCTGCATCATTATACTTGTTACCTGTCTTTTTATTTTTTTTCCATCTTAGTGACATGGTTTCATGCATCCCTGTGGTTTTGAATTGTATCTCTCTAATGACTAATGATGTTGAACATCCTTTCATGTGTTTATTGGCCATTTGTGTATCTTTTTCGTAAAATGTCTATTCAAATAATTTGCCCATTTTTAATTGCATCATTTATCTTTATAGTGTTGAATTGATGTTGAATTATATTTGCTCATTATGTGTTTTTTTTCTTTGTGGTTTTTTGGCATAAAAAACATTTTTTATGTAGTCTAACATACTTTTATTAATTGTTTCCATATTTTGAATTATGTCTATGAAATAATTATCTTACATTGGTAAGCTATAGTGCAATTTGTTCGCATTTTTCCCAGTGCTTTTATAGTTTTATTTTTTTTACATTCAGATGTCTGATCCCTCTGGAATTTATTCTTATCCATTCTGTGTGACGTGGTTGTGATTTTTCATTTTCCAAATAATTTTCTGTTCTCAACTCTCTTTGATTCTCCCATATTTTGTTAATGAATCTCTCCATGATTTTTGTTTTCTTTTTTAAAAAACTTATTTTATCTGTGCATTCACCTACAACTGAGAGCCTGTGAGGATTTTTTCCAACATTAAATGTTCTTAATTCTTCTCTATGAGGTTTTTACTCAGAAAGTAAGAATAAGTATAGAGAAAGAGGAGGAATACTTTTTTTTTTTTTTTGTCTTTTGCTTTTTTGGTGATTTCTGTATTGCTGATTAGAGTGGAAGTTAATGGAGCTAATGGGAATGTCTGTTTTGAGGACTTCTGAGTTACGAACCTGCTAGATTTTTCTCACAGCTCCCTCTGCCTTCCTGTCGGTCCTGCAACACTGCTACTGAACCTACATCATTTTTGCTGTTCATAGAATGCGCAGCTGTGACTCCTCCCTGTCAGGAATTTTTTCACTGACAAAATTCATGGGTTTGTTCTGTTGCCTTCCTAGGTGTTTTGCCTAGTTTAATGAAATGACTGTAGGTGATTGAAGAAAACACACAGCAGTTCTTGACTGCTGCATACACACTACCACAAGCAGCCAATACAAAACCTAGTTATGATCTCACAGTTTTCTTAGGTCAGGAGTTCAGGCATAACTTCACTGGGTGTTCTGCTCAGTATCTCACCAACCTGTAATCAGGGTGTCAGCCAGGGTTTCATTTGAGGCCCAGGGTCCTCTTCCAAGTCCACTTGGTTGTTAATTAATCTCCTTGATGCTATACAAGCATTGCTGCATGCTTCTTCAGGGCCAGTAGAAGAGAGTCTCTGAACACTGATATCCCTCTTTTAAGAGTTTTCATTCGATTAAGTTAAACTCACCCTAGAAAATTTCTTCTCATATTAACCCTAAGTCAACCGTGTTGGCATTTAAATTACATCTGTAACATCCCTTTACCTTTTCCAGATTATATTTCCTAGAAGCAAGTCACAATGTCCATTCACACTCAAGGCAAGGGGATTATAAATTGGCATGACTTACTGGAGGTCCAAATGAAGTTAAGTCTAGACCCACTCTATCTCCATGATTTTCAAACTCGAGACAAAACTTGTATATGATGTAGCTTTCCTCCACTCTTCCTCCATCAAGATTATTCTACAATGTCCTATTCACCTCCCTTGTTGCTTCTGTATAGCAGATCTCCCAATGTCAAATCACTAAGTTTTCTGTAGACCCCATGGGACCTCCTCTCTTTATAGTTTTGTGGACCAAGCTTGACCTTTTTATCCCCCAATTTCTGTTAATTTTTGACACCATTAAGAATGGTATGTGTTTAAAAAAAAAAGAATGGTACGTGTTGCTCCACAAAACAATTTTTTTTAGCCCTTTTGAATATGGTTCTTATGGTTGGCTCCATTCTACCCTTCCACATTGTTCACTTGACCAACAGGAAATCCATGCCCTGTTGACCAATGGAGGCAAATACAGCCCCAGGCAGCTACAATTTTTTTAATCCTGTCTTGACTTTGGCAAATCTTTAGAGTCCTCTGCTTCTTTGCTTCATGAGGTATGGATTTATATCAACAAGTCTATTGCCCAATTTGATACCCAACTGGGAGATGGGATTTGAGTCCCACTGTAAGCAATCCAATTTCTGTGAGTGATCCTTTAAATCGTATCCCCAACAAGCAAAGAAAATACACATTTCTTGGCATTAACTTTGCCATTCCCTCTTCAAAAATTTTATATGGATAGCAGAAGGAATGTTGTAGAATGCCGGATGACTATGAGGTATTTTAATAAGCCCTGGGGAAAGCTGTTAGGATTCAATTGATAGTTGTTTTCATGGAGCATAGGGTTTTAAGTGTATCTTAATTTTAACTGCGGGTTCCAATGTTTTATACCAGGACCAGATAACATCCTACTCTACTTCCTCTTATAAGTATTTGTATGAAACCAATCTAAAAGGTTGATAAATTATAGTGGCACTATATATGCATATCATTTAAAAGGAAGATGTATTTCAAGATCCAAAGGGCCACCATAATCGGCTCATAAGAACCCTCCACAATTTGCAAGTTTCCACAACTTCCTAATTATGCTTAAACTTAACATTGTAGATACTCATGCTAATAAATTCAGTTTACAATGTATTCAGGCCACATTTTAATGTTTGGGTTTGGTTTTAGAAGTTTCAGTGATGTGGCTGTAAAAAAATGAAGGTCTTTCAAGGAGGTCATAGGCTTTCTGGCTTCTAATGTGGGCCTTGACTTGGGAATTTACTGGATCTGATAAATTTCTTTCTCCAAGTTTCTCAGTGTACTTAGAAGCACCCCTCTCCCAACTCCCTTATACTCCTTATTCTCAGTGAGATATTCAAATGTGTTAGAACCTACTTGATAAATTAAAACTATACTTTCAGTATGCACCCGATTACAGGTATCTACAGGTGATAGTTTAAGTAATTCCCCACTCACATGACCTTCTGATGTCTCTTGTAACAGAGTACGGCATTAGGACCATTAAATCGAATCAGGTAAGAGTACCACTGAGAGATTCTCATCTTTAATTCTTAGTTCTTCTGGAATTATTTCTGGCATCAATAACTTTCAGTCAGGGTTGAACAGGAAGGTATAATGACTTTGTTTCTGTGCTTGGTAATAGGCCTGAGGTAATTGATAATCCATCCAGTCAGCAGTTGGGAGAAAGAGCTGGATGCAGAGTAGGCGAGAACAGTGAATAGGAGCCCATTGGTCTTACTTGTTAGCGCTCACAAGAAACAGAGCAAAGACAAGTGGAAAACCATCAGTACCTCTGAATTTTTCTCTTGGCTCATCTAATCACAGTGACCTTCAGAAACTAGTGTATGCTGCTTTACTTCTGCCCTCCAAATTTCATTCGACTTTCTTTCATTTTTTTAAACTGTAAATGGGAACCAGGCAGAGATGGGAATTCCTAGAAAAGTAGTTCCAGAGTATCCAAATTGACATAGTATTAAAAGGTGAGTGCAAAACAGGAAATTTATAACAATATTTTTTGACATTTTAAAATAATTTCGTAATGTATCATAACATTAATCTCCCCACTAGACTGTAACTATGGCTGCATCCAGTGGTTCCTCTGTTGTCTGCACATTATTACTCCTGATACAACACAATGCATAGTTAAGTCTGGGTGATGTACGGGAAAATAGGACTTAAAACTTGAGATCAAATTTAACTGAAAAACTTCATAAGAAAATATGTATGAACAATCATCTTTTTAATACAGTGAGGTCAACTGCAGGCATAAGCAGAAATTGTAGTTTAGATTGTTCACCTAATAAAAGGAAGCAAAGAGCTGAATTGAAGTTTAGTTTAGAAATACCGATCTGCTTACTTTTTGCATTGTTGACATCTAATCAGAAACTTTGAATATTATGTTTTACAAAATATGCTTACATATCATCTTCTATCCTTTCTTATAAGATTTTCACATAAAACATATCTTTGTACCTTTATAACTAATCTTTTGATTGGATCATAAAATAACTTTCACAGGAAGGAATTATGACAAGTCACTTTTCATTTTGCATTGGTTGAGGTATAAAGATTTAAATGTTCTCAGAAAACCAAGTTTCTTATTTTAAGTTGATTTTTTTCAAGATTATTTGGTAGTTCATGCTATGACAGTGGAACTGTCTTAAATTCTTAAGCAAATATCAAAAAAAGAAATGTAGAATTAACTGCCTATTTGTGGAGTGGATGAGGGTTTGCCTTACCTTTCAATCTTTTAATAACTCTGTAGCCTAGAAAGAGTAAATCAAATTTTCAGTATAAGTGCCTTCTCATTATAAAATCTGTAAATGTACACGCTATTAGGAAAAAAAAACATTTTTAGTAAATTATTCCTACTTCATATTATTATTTTTTTTCATATTATTATTATTTTTTTTAATCTTAGAATGTTCCAAAAGATTTAGTGGCTGTTATCATAGTGATAACCTTTTTGTGACCAACTGAAATTGAACGGACATAGTTCTTCTAGATTATCTGGTGACTTTGCCAGGATTTAGTCAATCAAACAAAATTTAATGGACTTACATCTTCTTAGGTGAGGTCTATTCTAATGATCTCAGCACTGATGGCTTCTGCCTTCTCAAGAATTGGCTTTTATTTTTCCGTAGAACTCAAACACTAAGTTGACCCATTTTAGGTATTCAATTAATATTTGGCAGATCAATGAATTAATTGATTAATCAATGAGTGAATGAGTGGTATAGTCTATAGCACCCCATGAAGTTTTAAAATGCTGAAACCTACATAGCTGTTGCCAAAAAAAAAAGAGCCTTGTAAAATATTTAGTCTTAAAATAAAAGCCAGTTGATGGGTTTTTGTTTTGTTTTGTTTCATTCCTGAAAATCTCCTATTGCTAATAATTGCCTTCAGACTCTGGGAATTATTTTTTATATGGATTTGTAAGTTTTAATTTGAGTAACTTTTCTTATGAAACAGGTAATAATGCTGAAAATGCCACGTATGACAAATTAATTTTTTCTTGACCTTTTGTTACAGTAATGTCATGCTTGAAAAGGAATTTAGAAATTACCCAACCCAATCCTATTATATTTCTGTGAAATCTGTGATCTGAGCCACCTAATATTTCCGGTTCTGAGTTTCTGTCCTCTATTTACACATGCATCTCAGTATCCAATGCTCAGTTGAGACAGAGGTGCCGTTAATACATTAACATTAATATAGTAGATTTAAACCTTTGGGTATAACCAGTTATGAAATATCAATTAGCCTGTGATATGTGGACTTTTCAACCTACAATTCAGTAAGCTCTCTGCAAAGAACTCTGTAGCAAATTTAAGGTTTTAACACATAAGGACAAATACATAGTACAGCGAATACCCTCCCATATTTTAATAAGTAAACTAATAAAAAAAAACACTATTTTTCCTTATATCAAAAAAGCAGTACTTCATTTCAAAGTTTCAAGTTTCTCTATTGCCCCAAATCTTGTGTGCATACCTTTCTATTCCTAGAGTATGGGCCACACACTTAGATTTGTAGTACCTCTGCAGTTCTGGATTTTAAAATGAGATTAACTAATTTCATTACTTAGCTCTTTAAAGCAACTTGCAGGGGCGCCTGGGTGGCTCAGTCGGTTAAGTGTCTGCCTTCAGCTCAGGTCATGATCTCGTCCTGGGATCTAGCCCCTCATCAGGCTCTCTGCTCAGCAGAGAGTCTGCTTCTCCCTCTCCCACTCTCTCTCTATCTCTCTCTCTGCTCTCTCTCAAATAAATAAATAAAATCTTAAAAAAAAATAAAACAACTTGCAGTTTTGTGATATAAAATCATCCTCTATCCTTTATAAAGAACAGTTCAAATTTTTACATGCATCACAATGATTCACAGCTTTATTGATCATTAAAATGCTCATTCAATTTCTCAGTCAAGGGGATTTTATGAAAAGCAACATAATCTTAATGCTATTGGTTCATCATATTGTCCATTATACTATTTTATAATAATATCTTATTTTAATTTGGGTTATTCTCTGCTCTTTCCCAAATTAGATAGCAGTGAATGATATCTTCTTCAGGATAAGGATATGTAAAACTGATTCTGATTCAGGTTTGTTAAACATTGAAAGTGATCAGTAATATTTTAAAGAATCATTTGTGATTGCTATAGATTACATAAATCCTCATGTAGCCTACATGGCACATTTGTGTGGATATTCCTGATATGAAGTGGAAACAAGTGAGATTGAAAACTACTCTTTACTTAGGGTTCCTCCCAAGTCAAGAATTTGAGATTTAATTTAATTTGAATTTTATTCTGTATTAAACTGGACAATTCTGGAGCTCCTATGATCAAAATAAATATTTAAGTACATGGCGTTTTTTTCTATAATTAAAATATTTTGAACAAAAAAATTAAAGGTTAATACCAGAAATCCATATAACTATGATCCATTTTATGGGGAATATATATGTAAATACTATATATATAGAGGTCTGTGTATCTCCATGTTTAATATTTTCTGCTCCCATTCATTTGCTTAACAACAACAAATACTTGTTAGTTGGCTGATTTGAGCCAGAGACTATTCTACATGCTCAGTGCTTTGGTTATCTATTGCTGCGATAGCAAATTGTCAATAATGTAATGGTTTAAAACAAGACAAAGTTATCTTATAGTGCTGAATGTTAGAAGTCCAAAATGAGTTTCACTGGTCCAAAATCAAAGAGCTTTCTTGGGACCTGTAGTGGAGTCTCTATTCCTTTACCTTTTCCAGCTTCTAGAGGCCACCTACACACCTTGTCTTGACATCCCTTTCTCCATTTTCAAAGCCAGAAGTAGAATGTCTTCAAATCCTTTTCTGATGGTGACTTTTATTCTTTCATCTTTCAATTAGAAGGGCAGATGTGATTTCACTAGACTCACTTGGGTCATCCTGGATGGTCTCTATATCTCAAGATCCTTAATTACATTTGCAAAGTCCCTTTTGCAAATAAGGGACAATAGTTAGAGTGCCTCAGATTAGGATATGAACATTTTGGGGGAACCATTATTTTGCCCATGATAAACAGTAAATAAAACAGGAAATTCTTTACTTCTAAGAAAGTATGTTTTAATAAAAAAGGCAGACAAAAATTAGACACATAATTTGTCCCTTTATTACTCTTATTACTTATTTGTAACTTCAATCCTTTTCTTTATACTTTTACTAAGGAATTATCTATATTATTAGTTTCAAACACTTTATTTATTTGAGAGAGAGAGAGCATGAGTGGGGGAAAGGGCAGAGGGAGGGGAGAAGCAGACTCCCTGCTGAGCAGGGAGCCCAGTGTGGGGCTCTATTACAGCACCTTGAGATCATGACCTGAGCCGAAGGCAGACGCTCAACCAACTGAGCCACCCAGGTGCCCCAGGAATTATCTATGTTATTACACTTTCAACTGATCAATTTTTTGATCAATTGCCAGCACACTCTATTTCATATATTTATGTTCATGTATATTTCTTTTTCTTTCTACTTTATTTTATTAAATTTTGATATTTTCCCCCAAAACTATATAACTATATAACCTTATTAGCCTTGTTTTTTATTTATAAAACGGTTATGTGAAAATTCACCCATAAGTACAGACCGATGGCACGTAAACATTTTCAAATGCAGTCTTTTTACAGTTATTAGGGTCAAATGCTTGTTTAATTTCTCTTTGAACCATAAAATAATGAAAGTGTGTGTGTGTGTGTGTATGTGTGATTTCCAAGTGTTGGTGTAATTTTTAAAACATTTTTTATCATGGTAAAATGTGTATAACATAAAAGTTATCATTTTAACGATTTTTAAGTGAAAAATTCAGTGGCACTAAGTACATTAAATATGCTATCCAGCCATTACCACTATTTCCAGAACTTTTTCATCAACCTCACCAGATGTCTGTGCCTATTAAATAATAACTCTCCATTCCCCACCCCCACCCCCTGGCAATGTCTGTCCTACCTTCTCTTTCTACGAATTTGCCAGTCTAGGTACCTCATATAAGTGGAATCATGCAATATTTGTCTTACTGTGTTGGCCTATTTCACTTAGCATAGTGTTTTCAAGGTTTAATTAACAAATAATGGAGTTGTGTTAAAAATAAGCCTTATCTGCTACAAAAAGTGAAATATATGGAGATGTGCTTTTGTCTTGTACTTAAGTCATTTTCTGCATGTAATCCATTCTCTTTGTTCTCATGACAAATGTGTTTTCCCTAATAGTGGGGCTAGATCACAATTGTAATTATGTTTTTCATATATTCCATATCCTTACTATATTTTGGCCTTCAGGAAAAGATATATAGCATGTGCACTGTAGCAGAGCTATAAAAAACAAAGGCAACTACCTCGTGACTTACCAAAAGAGCAAGGAAGAGCAAGGAAGGGAGGACTTACCTTGCTAATCAGACAGCCTTTTATTTTTTGCAGAATCTATCTCTCAGTTTAACCTCCTCAAACCTTTCCTCTTTTCTCAGATATAATCCAATAAACACACATACACACACTCACTCTTTCACACACATATACACACTGTAGATGATACAAATCTTCACATCACTATCCACCTTTCTCCAAAATCCTGCTAATATATACAACTATATCTGTATATACACACACAGAGACATTCAAATATGTATTGATATTTGTTTCATTAACATAACTTTTGTAAATCTCTTCAAATATAAATTAGAATTCTAATTTTTCTATCACACTGGATCGTGTGGTTGAATGTCTTTGTGTCTACTTGAAATATGCAAGCTTTGTTGTACTACATGACAGCTGAGGAAAACGAGGCATTCAATCACTTAAATTCTGATTCTAGAACTTCTTACCTTTATGATATTGAAGTGGTTTGCTATTATGGTAAATAGAATAAAACCCCCCACCAAAGATGCAATTGCCCTAACTCCCAGAAAGTGTGAATATGTTATATTATGTGGCATAAATGAATTTTCACATGAAATTAAACCCATGGACCTTAAAATGGGGAGATTATCCTAGATCATCTGGGTGAGTATATACAATGACATGAACCCTTAAACCTACAGAATTTTCTCTGGCAAAAGAGATGTGGCAGAAGGTGAGTCAGAAACTGCAAGCATGAGCAGGATTCATTGCTGGCTTTGGGATATCGAGTCCCACTTGCAGGAACCAGAGAAAAACCTCCAGGAGCTAGGGGCATCTGCCAGCTGACAGGCAGCAGGAAATGCAATCTCAGTCTTAGGACTATAAGGACCTGAATTCTGCCAACAACCTGAATGAACTTGGAAGCAAATTTTTCCCAGAGTCTCCTGAGAAGAGTCCAGTTGGCTGACACCTTGACTTTGGCTTTGTGAAATGCAGAGCAGAGAAATCAGCAGAGCCAACTAGAACTTCTGACCTGCAAAACTATGAGATACTAAATTTGTGTTGTTTTAAGCCACTGAATTTGTGGGTTTTAGCTATGACAGCAGCAGAAAACAAATATAATTATCCTCTCCTGGTACTCAGGTACCAGACTCCAGAAAAAAAAAAAAAAAATAGTACTGTGCTACAAGTGTGGATATGTCCTGAATATTCAAAGTAATTGATAAGTAAGTTATTTTTGCCACACATTTTAAAATATACATGTAGGTTATACAAATGATTTTTTCTCTTTGTGTTTAAGACATTGATCACATTTAATTATCCTAGGGAAAAATATCTACTATGTGATTACTTAATACTTTCATTGATGTATCCAAATCCAATATGGTGATGTATCACAGTTGCAAGGTCCTGACATGAATAGCACCACTTGACAGGGTGAGTATCAGAGCCTACTTCCAGGGAATAGAGATATGCTACTCTGAAGGCAGACAAAACATGGTGTAAAATTTGATATAGTTCATTAAAATACTGTACACTCTTACTCAATCAGCCAATTTATTACCTTGCAAAATGCTTAAAAATATTCTTAATATTACATAAAATAATGAATGCTCTACTGTTGTTCATTAAAATAAAATTACTCTGGCAACACTTGTCCTCTGACACTTCAAATGTAGTTTTGTTAACGAAAATATAATTTGCACTTTACTTGATAACTTTCAAATAGATATAAATGTAAACTCAATACTTTAAAATTATGACTGGATGATTCCACGTTTCTATAGAAAACATGCAAGAAGAGAGATCACATGGCTTATAATAGATTTTCAGTGAAACTGATGGTTCAATTTTATTTTCACACTTGGATTTTTTTAAAGCAAGAATGAACATGGTTTTCATTTTTAATAGATAATTCTATTTTCTTTTTCAGAACTTAAATTGATTTGAGGATGTTATAGTGTAACCTATATCAGAGACAGTATTTATATGTGGTTATAATAGTAAAAGTGGTTTTATTTATTGATTTGCAATTAATTAGACAGTCAATTGGATATTATTTCATAGTATTATTTTCTCCCTTTTTGTTACTGAATAGAGTGGTGTTGAATGAAGAAGTATTTGCTTGAGACTTTCCCTCAGTCTCCCATTTCTCAGAAAACATGATAGTTCATTCTGAAATCATATGGATTTTATTTTGCTATTTCTAAAAAAATCATTGCAAGGTATTTTAATGAAAATATTTTGACATGAAGTTTTGAGAAATGTGATTTTTTTTAACAAAATAGCTTTGAATTAATCAAATAAAAGGATCCATTGAGTGAATAGTTTCACTTTCTTTGTCCTTTCTTTCACTTTTTAAAATCAGTAATTTGGCCTCGAACATGCTACTTAAGGAAGAAGCAGCAAAAGTTTTTGTAGGTCATTAATCTTACATCCCAGCTTGCTAGATCCATACAGGATTTTTTATAGACTTTCCATTGTTTTGTATCTCTTATGTGGATTGTTGAATTATTGAGGGTCTGGTGATACAAACATCTGCTTTAACCTTCTCTATATCTTTTTTTGAAATTATGCTAACAATTATATAGATAAATTGATGAGTGAAGGTAATCAATGAAATAAATTATACACACACATATATTTTACACAAAAATTTTTATTCAAGAAGAAAGTTAATGCATCCTTTTTTTATCTTTTGAGTACTCAATCAACAATGCATCTTTTGACTTGTCATAAAAAACAATCTTAGAGGTCTAATTGGCTACTGAATACAAAATACTGATGTTAAAATCCAAATTAAGGTGTTAAGATTCACATATGGTCATCAGTTCAAATAACACAAGTGAGATATAAAATGGTGGGTGAGACATTAGACTACAGAAAGAAAAAAATAGAAAAATGGAATATTATTTCTTCTACAAGAAGGTATTATATTTAGTAACATATTTTGAATGCAATGCTTAGAAAGAATTTCATGTTTTATTAATAGTAATGTGAAGAGATATTTATATATTCCTCCAGATAAAGAAAATGCTTAAAAAACCCAAAATACCATACAAATATTTGAAATACAAATAAATATTATTTATATCACCAAATATAATTTATATTTTTACTTGTGGATAACTTGCAAATATTTTATTGAGACATAATTTACATATAGTGAAAAGCACAAATCTTAATAGCACAGTACTATGACTTTTGACAATGTGTATGCTTGACACAAAACTATCAAACTGTAGAGTATTTCTCACTCCAGAAATATCCTTTGTGCCTTCCCAGTAAATCTTCCTAAGGGAACACCATATTCTGATATGTCTTTATAGGCTAGTTTTTCCTAATTTACAGATTTAGAAATTCATGTAGTCAGGTAGATACTGTATACTATTTAAAGCCTTGATTCTTTTGTAGAACAACATATTTTTGAGATGTCCATGATGTCACATATATCAGTTGTCTGTACCTTTTTTACAGTTGAGTGATACTCTATTGTAGGTGTGTATCACAATGTGTTTATTCATTTACTTTTTTTTAGAGATTCTTTTTTTCTAGCTTTTGTCTTTTGTGACTAAAAATACTACCAACATCTTTGAAAACCTACTTGTAGTCATGTATTTTCATTTCTCTTTGGCGTATATCTAGGAGTGACATTTCTAGATCATAGAATGTGTGTGGATTTGTGTATATATATATTTAACTTTATACATATTTTATCAGACCATCTAATAAATAAGTTCTACTTATGCTTTCACAGAATATATGTCTCTCCCTCACTGGCTTTGTTGAGGAATAACATTCATACATTAAATTCACTCACTTTAGATGTACTATTTAATAAGTCTTGTTCATTTTTACACAGTCATATTATCTTTACCATAAACAAGATATGAAAAAGTTCCTTATGTTAAAATGTTTCCTCATGCCCATCTGTAGTCTTACCCTCTACCCCTGGACCCTGACAAGCCTTCTTCTGCTTTCTGTCACTGTAATTTTTTTCTTTTCTAGAATTTCATATGCATTGAATCATATAGTATGTATGACTTTTATCTCTTAGCTTTTGCTGTCTTCTCTATGAAAAACATACCAACTCCAAAGCCACTAATATTTTCATATAGGAATTTTACAGTTTAATTTTTGTTTTTAAAATCTATGGTCCAAATTCAAATAAAGTTTAGTATATGTTATGAGAAAATGATTGATGTTCTTTTTATTTTTAATATAAATATTCAGTTGCCCTATTACTATTTATTTGAAAGAATATCCCTTCCCTATAAACTTGCTGCATTGTTATTGCAAAACAAAAACAAAACAACAAAAAAAACCTACTGAGTATGTAAGTGATGATCTATTTCTGTATTTTATTTATTATTATTTTAAACTTTTTTATTTAAATTCTATTGAGTTAACATACAGTGCAATATTAGTTTCAGGAGTAGAATTCAATGATTCATCATTTATATACAGCACCCAGTGCTCATCGAACAAGTGCCCTTCCTTTTTTTTTAAGATTTTATTTATTTGAGAGAGAGAGAGTGAGGGAGAGCACGAGAGGGGAGAAGGTCAGAGGGAGAGGCAGACTCCCCATGGAGCTGGGAGCCCAATGCGGGACTCCATCCTGGGATGACTCTGGGATCATGACCTGAGTCGAAGGCAGTCACTTAACCAACTGAGCCACCCAGGCGCCCGTACAAGTGCCCTCCTTAATGCCCATCACCCATCTAGCCCATCCCCCACTCACCTCCCTCCCTCAACCCTCAGTTTGTTCTCTATTGTTAAGACTCTTTTATTGTTCATTTCTCTCTCTCCTTTTACCCCCTTCCCGTATGTTCATCTGTTTTGTTTCTTAAATTCCATATATGAGTTAAATCATATGGCATTTGTCTTTCTCTGATTGACTTATTATGCTTAAGCATAATACATTCTACCTCTGTCCATGTCATTGCAAATGGCAAGATTTCATTCTTTTTGGTGGCTGAGTAATATTCCATGATATATCTATATCTATATCTACATAGATATATCTATATGTCTATATAGATAGACATATAGATATATCTATGTAGATATAGATATAGATATACATCTCTCATCTTCTTTATCCATTCATCATTTGATGTGTATTTGGGTATTACAGCTTTATAATATAGCTTGAAATCTGGAACTGTGATGCCTCCAGTTTTTTTCTTTTTCAGAATGTTTTGGATATTCAGGATCTTTTGTGGTTCCATACAAATTTTAAGTTTGTTCTAGCTCTGTGAAAAATGCTGGTACTATTTTGATAAGATTTGCATTAAATGTGTAGATTACTTTGGGTAGTGTAGACATTTTAACAATATTTGTTCTTCCAGTCCATGCACATGGAATGCTCTTCCATTTCTTTGTGTCTTTTTCAGTTTCTTTCATAAGTGTCCTACAGTTTTCAGAGTACAGATCTTTTACGTCTTTATTTACATTTATTCCTAGGTATCTTATTGTTTTGGTGCAATTGCAAATGGGTTCAATTCCTTAATTTCATTTCTGCTGCTTCAGTATTGGTGTATAAAAATGCAACAGATTTCTTTCTTTTTTTTTAACCTGAAGACATTTTATTTATTTATTTAAATTCAATTAACCAAGTTATAGTACATCATTGGTTTTTGATATAATATTCAGTAATTCATCAGTTCAGTATAGCACCCAGTGCTCATCACATCATGTGCCCTCCCTCCTTAATACCCATCACCCAGTATCTGCATCTCCTCACCCGCCTCCCTTTTCGCAACCCTCGGTTTGTTTCTCAGAGTCAAGAGTCTCATGTGGTTTGTCTCCCTCTCTGATTTCTTCCCATTCAGTTCCCTCCACCCATATTGTCCTCTGCACTATTCCTTATGTTCCACATGAGTGAAACCATATAATAATTGTGTTTCTCTGACTGACTTATTTTAATTAGCATAGTACCAACCATGTCGATGCAAATGGTAGATATTTTATTTTGTATTCAGTACTTTCACAATATTCATTTGACAGTACCATACTCTTGATTACCATAGCCTTAGAGTAATATTTTTTCCCCATTAAAGCCTTTCTTACTAAAGTATATCCACTTTTATATAGATATTAGAATTAGCCTGTTAATTTCCACAAATTACACAAATTATCTTGTTGGATTTTGATTGGTTTTCTTGGAATCTACAGATAGGTTTGAAGGGATTTGTATCCTAAATGTTTAACTCTGATGTATATTCTGGAAAATTTATTAGATTTTATGGAAAAAAATTCTGAACATCCAGGTCCAAATATCAAGTTACTTATTAAAGATAGAAAATCAGTTCCAACAAAATAATGTAAAATAACACTAATGGTATTGAGACCAGAAAAGGCAGTCTCAGTCAAATAATTTTATCTGAAATTATTTTCTTCAAATATTTAAGTAGTAGAAAAATAACTTATACATTCAAGATCTCAGGGAAAATTTCTTTCTGAAATTCTGAGGTATCTTCTAGAGCAAATGTTTTGGAGTTTTCTGGTTTTTGTTTGGTGGAGGGCAGATTGTACATATTTTAGGCTTTGCAGATCATATGACCTTTGTCTCCACTACTCAGTTTCTCTGTTAAAACATGAAAGCAGCCAAAGAAAATTGGTCAGTGCATAATCATGGCTCTGTTCCAATAAACCTTTATTTCCTAAAACAGGAGGCCTATGGGATTTAGGTATATAGTTTGCTATATATATAAGCTATAAACTGATTTATCAAAAGTAAATCAGTTTGCTGATTTTGATCTAGAACAGTGATTTCAGTGTGTGATCCCCAGATCAGAAACCATCCATAAGATGTAGAAACTTAACAGTAATACAAGTTTTCACATTCTCTCTCAAACCTACTGAATCCAAAACTTTAGAGGAAGTATTTAGCAATATGTGTCACAAAACCTCCAGGTTATTCTAATGCATGCGAAACTTTGAAAACCACTAACATCGAAGATCAGCTTTGTTCAAGCGAAGATTGATCGAAGGAACATTGGCAAAGTGACAATTGATGGTTATTGGATACATTTAATGTAGATTCATACTAAAACAAGGGAAAATGAACTCTGCATGATACTAAACATAGGTTGGACTGCACTGGAGGGGGGCAGAGAAAAAACTACCCTGCATCCTCCACTAACAGAAGGCAGAGGCCATCAGCCACTATACCACAAGCTTCTAATACAAAATGGAGAACTTCAGTTACTGGGGGTAGGGCTGGAACATGCCTGTGCTCTGAACGTTGCACTGAATAAGAGGAAGAAAGTATCACTTATTTGAAAAGGCAAGATGCTAAGAATGTCCCAACTTGAGACTTAGACAGTCAACTGTCGTGGAAGGAACAGTGTAGAATGAAACAATTTATGCCAGACTAGTATGCAACACCTGTTGTGTAAAATCTGAAGGTAGGGAGAAATCCTCTAGTACTCCACACCTCAAATTCAAAAAATGACAGTGAAATCAACTAACAGAAATATGAAGTCTTCAGTATATGATGGGGGATGAAAAATCAAAGCCCAGATCCAGCACAACTACAGACCAGATTAACTCAATCCCATCATGAACAGAATGATAGGAGAAGGGACATGCCTACTTCTGGGAGCAAACATTGTTTACCTTAGCTTTTACTGTTCTTTTATACATAATGTCTGACATGAAATCATATCACACACACACACACACACACACACACACACACACACGCAATTAGGAAACAATGTTAATAGATAGTGGAAAAGTAAACATGTTTGTATAGAAAAATTTAGTAGGGGGCACTTGTATGTCTCAATTGGTTAAGCATCCCCCTCTTGATCTAGCTGAGGTTGTGAATTCAAGCCCTGCTTTGAGCACCATGCTGGGAGTGGAGTCTACTTATAGGATAGATAGATGATAGATGATAGATAGATAGATAGATAGATAGATAGATAGATAGATAGATGACATTATATAAAAGATTCAAATGAAAATGTACTCATGGGGCTTTTTATTTTGTATAGATCAAATCAATTCTTGTTAACACTTGGTATTGTCATAGAATGTACATATTGTTTCCATATGGAAAATAATTTCCTGTCATTCTTCTTCTGGGAAAAACATCCTTCATTTTTAAAATAAGATCCAGACTTGGGCAACAGAAATATTCTATCCCTTAAGCAGAAAAAAAAGTAGTCGAAGTATCCATCAAAACCTTTGTATAGGGGATGATTTTAAACTACTCAAGTAGATATTGTATTAGATAGGTATATGGAAATACTTCTTAGGAAAAGTTTGCATTGGTTATATGAACTTAGAAGCATCAAGACAAGTGACTGACACAAAGCCACTTTTAAAGATTATAGCTTGAGAGCCTAGAATTGAGGTATAACGACCTCCTGTCTTCAAATTTAGGATGAGGAAAATGAGACATTAAACTATTTGGATTAACTTTCTGAAGAAGTAGGAAGAAAACCAGGTGAACATAGTGTCATGGGAACCATACAAAGAGTTACTCAAGCAGGCTGTGGTCAAAATTGTGGCATAGTTTTGAGTAACTCCACATTCACCACTTTTTGTTTTTAAAGATACTGTTATTTTTTTTATTAGGATTTACATTTTTGTTTTTTTTTTTTACTTGTGAGATTTTATCGTCCTTTAAATTTCATAGCATAATGCAATGATTATAACTTTTGTTTGACAACTTTGTTTCCACCATCATTTTCTTTACCAATAAATTCAACCCTCCACACAATATAAGTGGGCATATGTTCCAAGACCCGCTATTTTTATCAGAATTTTTAACTTGAACAGAAACATCTATCAATAAATTTGTATTTTGCCTTAAATCCCATTAAGCTCCATTTGTTAGAATTGTTTTCTAGTGCTATGGAAAAATCCTAACTTGTCATATAACATTCACTGCTGCCTTCATTATTAGATAATTTAGTCATACCCTAACATATATAACTATAGTTCATTTATAGTAATTAATTATTTTTAACAGCTAAAATAGTGTTTATTCCATATGGAAGTGATCATGCATATTCAAACTAAAGTATACAAGGGAAAATTTGACAGTATAGTTAATGAGTGTACTAAAATCAACATCTAATTTTAGAATTCTATAAAAAAGGCAATTATATTGGTCTTTTATGATTTATTATTTTCTCTTGCTGTTTATTGCTCAGCTACTGATTGTCATCCAGATGTTTAAAACTCTCTCCTTCTTCTTCTTCTTCTTTTTTTTTTTTAATAGAGTGGGGGCAAAGGGAGAGGGAGAGAAAGAATCTTAAGCAATCTCCCACTCAGCATGGAGCCTGACACAGGGCTCGATCTCACAACCCCAGATCCTATCCTGAGCAGAAATCAACAGTCAGACCCTTAACCGACTGAGCCACCCAGGCACCCTAAACTCTCTCACTCTTTTTAATTTTCAATTTACTTGGAATTTTTGTCTTATGACCACTCTCAAGGAAGTGTGTAACTTCTTTTGAGAAGAATGTATATTGGGAAACTAAAGCTATTCTCTGAGATTTTCTTAATTTCATTATCATTATACCTGTAGAAGGTTTTATTAACAGTTGATGATACCCCTAGCAGCAATAACACACGACCACATCCCTATCATCTATGGTTAATGGCTCCTTCTTTTGAAACTACATGCCTATAATCATTGTAACACCTGTTATAGATGTTTAAACATTTTTATCTAGCCAGGAGGCAGGCAATTCAGCAATTGTGACTGAAATTTAAAGTATATTTTATTTGCACATATATTATTGAGTAAAACAACTTTAAGATAACAAAAAATCGATTCCCCCCCAGTCTCTAAAAAGTATATATCTCAGTCAGACTGATTTCTTGAATTTAATAATGCAAATCTGAGTATAGGCAGAAAAAAAATTGCTCTGACAAGATAAAAAAAGATAAGCAAATTTATCAAGAAAAGTTTTCATGTATTATATTAAGAGGTCAGAGAGGGAATAAAATATGTCCTTCTAACTAAAGAATAAAGATCATGTTTAGGGTTTAATTTTGGTATGTCTTCAGGTCACTATTGGTTTAGGAGGAGAAAATTAATGATGAAAGTAATGATACTTAGAAAAGAATAAGGAAGAAAAGTACAATAGAAATACAAAGAAAAAAAGGAATCCTAACTATAAAACTATAACAAAGAAATGCAGATTATTTTAAACACCCATTGATCTTTATAGGATACAACAGAAAGTGAGGATTTTGCAAGCTTTTGATCACAGGAACCAAATATTTTTGTACACTCAATATAGAAAAACAATGTAAACACACACAAAAAATTGTACAGGTCCAAAAGACTATCCACACTACCTGAATAAAGTTTCCAGTAGTGCTTTTACATGCTAAATATGAAGACATTAAAAACCCAAACCTGGTTCAGGCCTTCTTTCAGTAGATACTATTGGACAATACAAAGGAATATAAATATCCCAAGGAACTTTGCATCTGTGTTTGAGGGATACTGGATTATTGTGATTTGCTTCTGCAATATTTCTGTCTGCTTTTAGTATTCATGTTCTGGAAGAATAAAATTAATTTGAAGGTGTTCATGTTTCTGCTCTTTCCAGAAAGGGTTTGGGTAGAATCGTTTTTATATCCTCCTTAAATGTTTGAAACAAATAATAGGAAATAATAAACCCTGTGTGTTAGACACAACAGTAGCCCTGCAAAGTTACTCATGTCCCGATCCTCTGAATTTGTGGATATATATGTTGCATGGCAAAGGGACTTTGTAGATGTGATTAAGGATGGATCTTATGATGGAGAAATCGCCTCAGTTACCAGTTGAGCCTAATTTAATCTAGAATCCTTAAATGCAGAGGGTCTTTCCAGGCTGTGGCTAGAGAGAAATGTGAGGACAGAGGAAAGATCAGAGATATGAGAATTGCTGGCTTTGAAGATGGAGGAAGAGGTCCTGAGTTAGTTAAGATTCAGGGATCTTCTAGAATCTGTTAAAGGTGAGGGAACGGATTGTTCTCTAGAGATTCCAGAAAGCACCGTGACCTTGCCAACACAGTGATTTTAGCACCATGTGACTCATGGTGGACATCTGACCCTTATGTATAAGGTAATACTTCTGTGTTGTTTTAACCCAGGAACTTCAGGTAAATTTATCTGAAAGCAACAGAAAACCAGTATACCATGAAAAAACAACACATTTATAAGAATATTAGAATCTTGGCTGGTGAGCACATACTTATATACTAGAATAGTAATACATTTAGAAATTCAAGAAAAAAAAAAACTTTGAATCTGTAGATTGAAATTCCATATGACGTTGCAGGAAAATCTAATACAGAATAATTAACCCCTAAGCATAACTTTACAAATTTCTTGCACTTCAAAGTAAGGAAAGAATTTGTCATGTATGTAGTTGAAATAGTATGTCATGATTAAGCCAAGAAAATCATGTTAGAATTTTCCAAACTAACAGTCATTGGTAAAAAAAAAAAAAGGTACATATTTTTAAAAATCTAGGAATGAACCTGGTAGACATATGGACAGACCAGAGTGAATAGCTAGTTCTATTCCATGTGGTTGTCCTGGAATTCAGGTTTCTTTAATTGTGTTGTTCTGTCATGCCTTAAAGGTGTTTTATTCATTTACATGGTCAAAACTGAATCATTGATAATGTGTTACTGTTGCAGCTTGCAAGAGGAGGGAAAGAAAATAGAGGGCAAGCAGCTTTCTCTGATGGATATGACCCACAGATTTTGCATATCTCATTTCTGTATCCTAGTGATCAGAATATTGCTATACAGTTACTAGATACAAAGGAAAGCAAGATTGGACCAGTCCTGTGTGGCCGCGTGCTCATTTGTGATTGTGACTTAGGGATTCTATTATTTAAAAAACCGCTTCAGTATACTCAAGTTTCTATATATGTCAGTGTCAATGACTTTCCAAAGAACTTACAAGTTACTGAACGTAGCTCATCATCCAAGTTCTTGGCGAGGCACTGTACTTTGTAGCCAATCAAGATATGGCTCTTCATTTCCTGGTGATTAATACATTAAAAGACAAATTATCTACTCCATCGATATTAATTGACAAAGGAAGAGCAAGATACTGGAAAAAGAAATGTAGGGAAGGGGAGCAGAGTGGAAAGCATATTCAGTCAGTAATTTATAGAAGTTTTCAACCTCTGTTGGCAGAAATTGTGAAAACTCCCTGTTCTGCATGGAGAGATTTTCATGATTACCTGTCTGGCAACTTTAGTTCTATCCTTTAGGAATCCTCTTTTTCATTATCCTGCATGGACCCTGGCTTTCCCCTGTAGAAGAATCTTTCTAGTTCATTATTCTCTTTGGCCCCATTTGAAGTGGGCATTGATGTCTACAGCATGAACAGCCTTTTTAAACCTAGTGATTGCAGGTTTATGTTATCTTCGGGGACATAGATCCCCTCAGAGGCTTTTGGTTTATTTGCTTCCCATGATTTCAACAGTCGCAGATCACATCTGGTCACAATTCTTGAGAGGCCAGCTGAAACAGCAGGCTTGGAGTGAGCTGGGAGAGCAGTGCCATTAATCTCTTCTTTGCAGCTGAGCTGGCTTCCACTGTCTGGCATTTAACTAGAGGCTCTTGAAAAAGCGACTGAATGACAACCCTCTCTCCTGCTGCTTGGCCTTCAGAAGCCTTTGGCTTTTCCAACTCTGAGGACCAACATTACCAAAATTTCAGTCAATTTAAATTGTAGGCCATATGCATAGAAATTTTCCTACGGCAGAACTGAATTCCCTTCCATTTCTACTTGAAAATTAACTGATTTTTGCCTGAATCAGTTCTTAGTATCTGCCGGGAGCATCAAGAAATACCAATAATTTTAGTGTTTCCAATCTCTTTTATAGATCTACAAGTTCTATAAGCACATGCTATGTCTTCTAAACAATCATTGGTGATCATATTACCACCTGTATTGCCAAGACAAAGATAAACTTTTTTTTTTTAGTTTTTATTTATTTATTTACTTGAGAAAGGGCAAGAGTGAGAGAGCACAAGCAGGGGAGCAGTAGGCAGAGGGAGAGGGAGAAGCAGGGCTCTCTGCTGAGCAGGGAGCCCAATGTGGGGCTCAATCCCAGGACCCTGGAATTATGACCTGAGCTGAAGGCAAACACTTAACTGACTGAGCCACCCTGGCACCTCTAAAGATAAACTTTCTCTCCTGTATTATATATTCTTTTTATTTTTAAGATTTTATTTATTTATTTGACAGAGAGAGAGATCACAAGTAGGCAGAGAGGCAGGCAGAGAGAGGGGGAAGCAGACTCCCCACTGAGCAGAGAGCCCGATGCGGGGCTCGATCCAAGGACCCTGAGATCATGACCTGAGCCGAAGGCAGAGGCTTTAACCCACTGAGCCACCCAGGCGCCCCTGTATTATATATTCTGTCTGCATGCCAGCTACTAAGCCAATGCCATGTATTTTAGATTTTTTTAATGACAGCATTATAGTTCCAAGTATCAATTTTCCATATTCATGGAGTGTAAGTTAAGCCTCTCTAACAGAATCCAACACAAGATAGATATTCCATCCTTCTTATGTAATAGTGTAGAGGATATTTAATGGCTCAGAGTTGGTAGGAAGCTCTGCTCCATCTAAGTTCTTGGGATATCCTATTTGTAAGACACTCCCTAAAGTGTTACCCTAGTTTGCATTGCCAGTGGGCTCCTTATTTCTACCTTCTAGCCTGTAGGATAGAATGTAAAAGGCAATCTTCTTTCTAAGGAGGTGACCTATGATCTGTGAGTATCATTTCTCTACACTGCCCATTGGCCGTAATTAGTAATAAAACCATGCCTGCTTACAAATGAAGCTAAGAAATGTGCTTGCTAGAACTCAGCAGTGATAATAAAGAACTTTCATGGAAAAATTAGCATATACCAAAATATAATAGCATATATAAAAAATATCACTAACTTTTTTTTTTAAGATGTTGTTTATTTATTTGTCAGAAAGATGGAGAGCACAAGCAGAGGGAGTGGCAGGCAGAAGGACAAGCAGAATCCCCACTGAGCAGGGAGCCCAGTGCGGGACAATCCCAGGACTTCGGGATCATGACCTGAGGCAAAGGCAGACACTTAACCAACTGAGCCACCCAGACTCCCCAAAATCACTTTTTTTTTTTTTTACCAAAATCACTTTTTACTATGTCCCAGGAACTATGTTAGATTAATATCTACTATCTATGAGAAACTTATTATTTTCTCTGTTTATGAAATGAGTAATCAGCCAATGTTACGGGTACAATGTCCAGATCATTATACCCATTTTTGGATTCCAGAACTATAAACTTTTTTATTATTGCATAAATATTCACTGATCTATCATATAATTATAGGTTTTTAAGAGATATTGCCTTAGTGAATAGTTTCTATAGATAATAAAACTGACTTTGACGACTAGTATGTATCTGAATTAATTCAGGAAACATGATGATGAAACAAGACTTTTAGAATCTAACTTATTGCTATTTAAAAACAATTGTTGCCTGTTATTTGTTATGTTTTTTGTGAAAATCATACATGGGACATTTACATATGATTTTCCTGAAGACCAGTGTCTGGACTAGTACTGCACTAAACAGTAGCCATTACCCAGATGTAATTATTATAAATCTAAATTTAAGTGAATTAAAGTGAAAGAAAAGTAACAATATAGTTCCTCAGTCATTGCAGCCACATTTCAAGTGCTCAGAAGCTGCAATGGTCTGGTGGTTCCTATATTGGGCCGTACAGATATAGGCCTTTTCCGTCACTGTAGAAAGTTTTACTGCATAGCACTTGTCCAGGCATTTGATACAGTTTGGTTAATACAAACCTAAATAATACTTAGAAGAACCTGATCTGACTAATAATCTGAATAATAAACATAAAATGTTCTTATGAAAAATGTCTAAGTGGTAAAAATAAATAACCCAAATCACTGTTTTGTGAAACACTGTTTTGTGTTTTGTGAAAGCAGTGATTTGGGTTATTATATTAATTACTTCTTTCTAAAATGTCAATTTCCTTTTTTGTTGATATGACCTCTAATTTTTTTTATGTTTTAAGTTTTATATCATATGTTTTATGATACTCATCCCTAAGTAAAAATATATGAAGAATGTCCCAAGATTGATCTGGATTTATTTTCTTATAAAATAATAATATCAAATTTTGTGATGTAAATACCTACCTCTATTATTTAATCTTATACCTTTATAAACTTTTTTATTAATTTAATACTTTTCCTAATTATTTTTCTTTTTTTTTTTAAGATTTTAACTATTAATTTGAGAGAGAGAGAGAGCACAAGCAGGGGGAGTGGCAGAGGGAGAGAAGGATGCAGGCTCTCTGCTGAGCAGGGAGCCCAATGTGGGGCTTGAGCCTAACGTAGATGCTTAACCAACTGAGCCACGCAGGCGCCCAGTGTTTTTCTGATTAAAACAAACATACAAGGTCAGAGTAGAAAGTTTGAAGATTTAGGACACCTAAAAGTAATAAAAGTCTAATTCTACTATTCAAAAGTAACATATGATAACACTTCTGTTCGTTTTTCCTATATTGACACAAGATAATTTTACCTTGAGTTTTATTCTAAGTTTTTAAGTTTTTTTTTTTAATATATTTAAATGTTTCATTTATTGTCTGGGTAGGCAATGAGATTTATAATAAAGATTAAGGTGAAACTACTTTTTTTCCCTTGACAAAAACCATTTTCCCTATTTTATATTTGATATTTTTTTCAAATAAAATGATTATCTTTAAGTATAACTGAGTCAAGTCTTTGGACAATTGACAAATTATTCCACCATTTTTTTAATTATTGCTTCTTTTGCTCTTTTTAAAATTTCAACTTCCAAAATCTTCCGTATCTAATTTGGATTTAACCCTCTGAATCTATCTTTGCATATCTATATCACTTTTTAACATACCCTCTTTCCCTTCTATGTTCTTAAAAAACAAATGAACAAACAAACAAACATTACTCAGGATAACCCCTGAATAGTATCAGATTTTTTGTAACACTAATTACATTTACATACTGAAGAAAACATTTCTTCATTTCTATCTCTACATTCAAATGTTCATATTCCCTCCAGTTTACTATTCTTGCATGAAGACACAGAACTCTTGTGTATTTCCTAGTATATTTCATTTCTATTTTGTATGTATTTGTCAAACTTTCTGGCATATATTATATATTCAGAAAATATTTTTGTTAATAAAAGAAGCAGTCAAGGAAAATCTGTGAGAATGGAATGTTCACCAAAAAATAAAATGCAAAATTACTTTAAAAATCAGTTATTTTCCACAGTAAAGTTTTTATTGAAAATAACAATAGACACAGAAAACAGCTAGATTTTGCTAAAAAAATTAAATTAAATTACTGTCCCCTAAGATAATCTCTCTTACGTTTTTACTAAAGAAATGGTTTAACTTTTCTTTAGCCAATTTGTCTTCTTTCAGGTGATAAGAACTATCTTACTTCCTATGCCTCCTATGAACAGTGTTTCTCCATCTATCCAAAATGAAAATGAAAATGAAAATTACAATTACTTTCTTTTTACCTAAATTTACTTAAGTTCACAAGTTCCTGTTCTTTTTTGGGAGGGGGTGAAGTTTTTCCTCATAGTCCACTGGAAATGGTGGACATTGAAAGACATGAATGACTGACTGACTTCCATAGATCCATGTTAATCATCTTCATCTACTTCTTGAGCTATCCATTCATGAATAATCCCTCAGACAGGGAGTCCTTCTTTCCTACATAGGGATTTCTTTTTAAAATACTTCTCTATCATGACTACAGAGTATCTATATCTTCACCATTAAGTGTGTTTAATGTGCACATTTTTAGCAAGCAGACATGTATCAAAGTAAAACCACCAAAAACATCTACTAAAAAACTCATAAGTAGTCGCCAAATTCCTAGAAAACAGTATTGAGACTCCTGGGATGAAGAAGGAAAAGGAGACAGACAGACTTAATTGTCTCCAGACAGAAGCAGAAAGAGAGCTACAAGTTTGGAAAGTATTGTGATTTGAAAATAATTGCACGGAAACACAGAGGATTGGTATTAAATACCTTACTAACACTGTTCAGCAATAAAACAAAGGCAAGCAAATATAAATTATAGACATATGTACAAGCCAGAGAGCTTTGGCATCAATTTAAATTTTTATATAAAAAGAAAATGTTTTAATTTTGGGATTAATTATACAAAAACAAATATGATTTTGATTATTTCTAATGCTAGAAGATGATTATATAACAATAGTATTTAAATGTAGTAAATATATTTTAGGTGACTGTGGCAGTAATCCAAATAGAAAATGGAGTCAATCATATTAGATATCAGATATAATATATAATTATAGTCCATCATCATAGTTAAAATTTCCCTGAAATTGCCAAAGAAATCCTTAGTATAATATCCACTGTGTGAGTTCACAGATGACCTGAGTTTTTCCAGCATTTCTCCAGTGCACTTAATATCATAATTAAAATGATATGCTCTGGCACTCTTATGGACTGAATGTTTATGTGTACTTAATATCATAATTAAAATGATATGCTCTGGCACTCTTATGGACTGAATGTTTATGTCCCTTTACTCCCCACAAATGTGTATGTTGAAGCCCTAATCATCAGTGTGGCTGTATTTGTGGTGGGATTTCTATGGAAGTAATAAAGATTTAATTAGGCCTTAAGAAGGGGCCTGATCTGATAGGATTAGTGTCCTTATAAGAAGACATACCAGAGAGCTTAGTCTCTCCAAGGAAAGGCCATGTAAGGACATAGCAAGAAGGTGGCCATCTGCCCACCAGGAAGAGAGCCCTCAACAGAAATGGACCATCCTGGCACCCTGATCTCAGATTTTCACCTTCAAGAATTGTGAGAAAATACATTTATGTTGTTTAAGCCACCCATACTGTGATATTTTGTTATGACAACCCAAGATGACTAAGGCAGGCATTTATGTTTTTCTCTGTCTTAAGTATATCATCTTGGCTAGTTGGTGATAACAGCATGGGCCTCTTTAACAATCAGATACGTGAAGAAACAATACAAAATTATGCAAACATTATTGAAATTCTTAAATTGAAATGTGGTGGAAAAAAACACAACATCTTTCATATGCTGTCTGCAAGCTTCCACTGTAAATCACAATAAATCCATAGGAACTGCTAATATATACTCTTTAAATACCCAAACGATTGCTATTCTAGTAAATAATTCACATATTAAAATAGTTTTCTACAATATTTGCATATGTACATAAAACACTTATGAGAAAGGTTTGAAGATACATTTGCTTATGCTTAAGATAATTTGAGCGTGGCTATACATATTTCATTAAATTCCTTTGCCAGTACATCTACAATATGATACAAAAATTCTAGCAACTTAATGGTTACATATCTACATTGTTGAATATATAGTCATTTTGAAATTCCAGAAATGTGAAATAATACTTCAGGAAACTTCATGTGTGTCATGAATTTAATGAATTTTAGTCCAGATTTGCTTTGAAATAATCACGTAATAGCCAGATGTCTGTGACTCAGTTTCTAATGCCTACCAATAAGGAAGTGCAAGAAAAATTTAGGTTTGTGACTAATGATATTCACTGTCTTAGCTTTAAGGTAATGGAAACCTGAATGCCAAGAGATTCCTATAACTCTTTTGATAGTGTAATGTGAATCTGGTTATTGAATTATATTTGCACCCTTTTGAACATCCAGAACTAATCATAGCAATCCAAGTTTGAGCTGTTTATTTTCCCATTAAAATATAATGAAGTGAAGGTGATGTGAAAGAGTTGTCTGTATTACTTAGCATTTGTTCTTCTACTCCATCCCTCAGTTTAAAAATATGTGTTCCTGACTTTACAGACTGAAATTCAGAGTCTGATAACATAGACTATGTCTGCAAACTATAAAATAGGAGCAGTAATCGTATCATTGTCCTGTTTTATGAGGTAATAATTTGATTCCAACTAAATGAAAATAAAGGCAAGATAATAAAGCTAAGAATAAACGCTCAGGAAAATAATTATATCTATTATTTTGCTGTTCTTACTCAGGGATTTTTCTCCTCTGGAAGGAGCTTCGAAAGAAACACGAGAACAAAGAATGTACATACATTATTTGTAAATATAATTAGGAAATACCTCCAGTGACAAAAATGTTCATTTCCCGATTTCCAAAGGAATTTCACCACCTCCCAGGTCTTTACAGCCAGTCTCAATTGCCCCTTTTGTGCTTTTAGCTTCATCCTTCGCCATAACTCTAAAGAAATGCTTGCCTTTCAGGGGTTAGAGAGGAGAAGGAATTCACATTCTATTCTCAGTTTAATTCACTAAACAATTTGGATCATAGCTTCTCCTCTTGTTGCTTATCCTTAGGTTTTAGAACACAATGTAACCCTTGCGTCTATGGGCTAATATTATGACAGGTACAGTGATTATAGTACAGTAGTATATTCTTGGAACTCATGGATAAAACTTTCTGGGGGATGCAAATCTCACTTCTATTTCTTGAGAATGAGGGGATGGGTATAGAGTTTATGACAAATAGGTATTATTTACTATATTAAACTGGTAAATGCTGTAGAGAAAAATCAGTGGGTAGAATAAAGATTTCTGGGAATGAATTTCAATTTCCTATTGGTTGCCCAGGGAAGGCTTCACATTTGATTTGTGAGCAGATTGCAATCTTTCTCCTCTCTGGCTTTCAACTCCTTTTTATAATCTTTACCTTATATATTGACTTCTATTCTTTTGAAATCAAATATCATGGAAATTATAGGATCTCTCCCTTTAATATTCTGTCAACTCTTGTGCCCATTACTTGTTTTTTTATTATTTCTCAGAAAAGTCTTAATGTTGATTAAATGAAACTCTTTTGCTAGCACCCATTCAGCTGAAAGTGGCTGGAGAAAACACACAAGACACACCTGCACGCACATGTGCACACACACACACACACACACACACACACACACACACACACAGAAGTGCTGACTGATCTAATGTGAATACATGACCGTGGCCACAGGAGGGCTCTTAATTCTGCTTACTGAGGACACCAGATTTCTAATCCATTTATTTGAAGATACGTCATATGTATCCAACTGCATGCAAAACAAAATACTAATGATAAAAACAAAATAGGAAATATTTCTATATCAGTACTTTTACATTCCATTATATCTCAATTTTGTAAGCCTCCTTTAAAATACAGTATGGGGAGATGCCCAGGTGGCTTAGTTGGTTAAACGTCTGCCTTCGGTTCAGGTCATGATCCCAGAGTCCTGGGGATCCAGTCCTGCATCAGGCTCCTTGCTCACCAGGGAGCCTGCTTCTCCTTCTGCCTGCTGTTCCCCCTGCTGGTGCTAGTTCTCTCTCTCTCTCTGACAAATAAATAAATAAAATCTTAAAAATATATATACAGTGGAATATTATTCAAACTAAAAAAAAATCCTCTTATATGTGTGACAACCTGGATGAATCTGGAGGGCATTAGACTAAGTAAAAAAAAAAAAAAAGTCGCAGGACAAATAATAGTAGATTATTCCACTTTTTCGAGGCATTTAAGAGAGTCAGACTCATAGAAGCAAAGACAAGAATGGTGGTTGCCAGGGGCCAATGTGAGGGGAAAATGGGGAATTGCCCTTCAGAGTGTATAATGTTTCAGTTGTGCAAGATGAATAAGTTCTAGGGATCTGCTGTATGACCTTATGCCTATACTTAACAATACTATATTGTGCCCTGAAAAATTATTAGAAAGCAGATCTCATGTTATGTGTTCTTACCACAATTAATAAAAAAAAGTACTTGACTCTCACATAATGTATCTGCTCACTCTATATTTTCTAGATTTTTTTAAAGATTTTATTTTTATTTATTTGACATAGAGAGAGAGATCACGAGTAGGCAGAGGGGCAGGCAGAGAGAGAGGGGGAAGCAGGCTCCCCGCTGAGCAGAGAACCCCATCCAGGGCTCTATCCCAGGACCCTGAGATCATGACCCGAGCTGAAGGCAGAGGCTTTAACCCACTGAGCCACCCAGGCACCCCATATATTTTCTAGATTGTTGGCTTCTCATTAGAATGATAAATTTGATTTCCATTCATAGTGATTGCTATTTCACGTTAATGAAGATGAGCGTAACCATTTTTTCATCAATAGTGTGATTTTTTAACTGTTTTCTGTAATATATTCAAGAAACTGATATTTAAGCAACATGTATGTATTAGGTAATTGGATATTTGGTAATATCTCATAATTTCGTTACCTTTACACTGTATCTCTGAAATTTAAATTTAAATTTCGTTTCATCCCTGACATTGTTACATATACATCTCATTAAGTGAGGAGTCTTTTTTTTTAATTTTGAGATTTAAAATTAAGGGATAATTACATCCACTCATGTAATCTGCTTACATTTTCGAGGGAAGTTTCTTAGATATTCAATATATTTTTATCTTTCTGATGTTATCTTGCAAGTGAAATAAGAATCCAGAAGGCAGGGATGTTCTTCCCATTTATAACTATGACATTATTCAATAGACAGCATAAGAAGAATCTTTAATCTCCTTGTTAGAAAAGAGACAGTAAATCAGAACAGAATGCTAAACATGTAATTTTGATAGATTAAGTAGGATTAATACCTAGTGTAGGAAACACTATGTGTTTGCACATTTAGCAGATCATTTGAGCTATAAGAAAGTTTCATTTAATATATCATTTACTTAACTTGTCAACTTTAAAACTTTTTGAACTAAATCACTAAACTCTCAGTAATAATGAAGAATGAAGAAGAAACTACAGATGGATCATGGAGTAAGTTATTAACATATGGCTACGGATAATCAGCTGTCGACCTGCACCTCTTTGTTATGTAGTACGTGAGAGGTAAAGAACTCCTTGCTAATGATTCATTCAGTCTCTGTTCGATATAACTCTTTGTGGGTGATGCATAGTGTAAGTACTCAAAGAGGTTGATCAAAGCTTACAGACATAATTAGATTAAAAGTGCCATAATTGGACTGGTGGCTGACATTGGGAAAGGAGCAACCTGGTTTGTTACTAAGATGACAAAGATTTGGGCAAGGCAAGATGAGAGAATGATGGTAAGTATTTTTAAGAAAATAAGGCAAATTGTGAATATTTCCTACTATGTATACTGCTTATGAAACTCAGGGTGGGATTGGGCTGTGATTAGAGCCAGAAATGTGTGTTATATATTTCCCCTCCTGTCATTGTGGAGTATCTGCATTCCTTCAGCTTTCTTTAAACAGATTTTCTCCCTTTGCTTTTTGGTTAAAATAAAGAGGAAATAAGATACCACGAGCCTGAGATAGTTCCTAACTCTGTTGTTCTGGGCAAGTCCCTTAAGTTTTCTGTGCCTCAATTTCACACTTTTTAAAACAGAGCTAATAAAAATACCCAATTTATAGTAACTTGTGAGGATGTTAAATAAACTTCTTTTGAAATATAACATAATCATTCCAAGCAAGAGGTATACTTGTAAAAATGCTATTTTGTCTCTTCAAGATAACAACAATTATTCAATAAAAACTACCCATCATTTTTACCGATATGACAATATGTTACATAGACGACAAATCCAAGCTATCTCATAAAGCCTGGCAGGCTCTGGGGTAACAGGTATTTTCTAGGTATGTTGCTTTCAGGTACAAGCAACCTTGTGGAGAATCCTTGATCTTTGCACCATCAGAATATGGTCTGACACTGTGTCTCATTAGCCCAGAAATTAGAAAGTATGTGAGCTAGATTTGGCACTCAGGACTTTGTCAATATATACTGACTATAGCCAAAGACACTTACACCCCCAGAACATTTATTTCAAGAATATTATAGACAAATGACCCCTGGAGTTAACAGATGTATTTATGTTCCAAGAGCCAGGGAGAATGACACATTGTCCAAGAAATGTGATCACTGGTAGGGTCTCCTCTCTGGTTCAATTTCAGGCAGCACTCCTGTCTTTTTGTAGCTGATGTAACTTTTAATTTTATTCAAACTTCTAGTATTACTACTCTGTCAAGACAGGTATATTGAAAATTGGGGCTTCTAATTATTTTGAATTTTTTATATTAATACATTGAAATGAATTTAATGAATGCATTGAATGGATTCAAATTCATTTAGAAGTTCAAGTAAGTTAAAATACTATGGTTGTTCATAGAAAGAAAGTGAAGGTATTAAATCTTTTAATTTCATCTGTTGTAAATTTTGAAAAGATGGTTAAAGAACAGACTCAACATTTTTAATTTACTTGTGTAAAATGATAGAGTTGTCTATTTAAAATTTGAAGAAACTGTTATTCATGGTCAATAATTACATCTAGCCATCTTTGGCATAAAAGCTGATATTAAAAATGTGTGTCAGTGGAAGCAAGCTGTTTTAAAACTATTAGTAATTCAAATCCTATTCACAATCAATATTTAGTATATCTGTTAATACTGTATTTTATCTTTGTTTCCATAATAAGTAATGCAAAAAGGTAAATTTTACCAGACTCCTATGGATGCTCCCATGTCCCCCAAATTATTTCCAAAATACGCTGTAATGTATTATAATTTTCTATACATTCTAGAGCCAAAAAAAAAAAAAAGTAGAAAAGTAGTCTCCCAGAACTTAGACACCAATTTCTGACCAAAAAAATTGGATATGTAAAATTAGTTTCCTTAGCCAATGCTGAGATACAGAAAAGAAACTCAAACTTTCTCTTATCCAAAGATGAAATTATTCTCAGGAGGAACTTAGGTTCACCAACAGAAAATTTTGCTTCAAACTGGAACTTCTCTTGAATCTAATTAAAAATTGAATCTTTCCTGTGTTTCATTTGGGGTGACATAGGCCTTAGTTTTTGAACATCAATCCAATCACGTTGATGACTTTGCATATACTTATAACATTAGATAGAACCTATTTAAGTTTTCTTTATCCTTAGAGACAGGTAGAAGGAGGTGAGGAATTATTACATACATTTGGATTACTGTAAGCCTCTGTTTAAGATGTTTTAATGTTACATCAAATACATGCACTTATTCATAGAAATTGGGTGGAGTAGGAAGACTTGCATAGGATTAAAATAAAAGTTCAAATAACTTAGAAGAAAATAAAAATAGTCTGAAGAAATAAATAGAAGTTGGAATAACTTGAAATAAAACAAAATCAGATTGCAGAGATAAATTTTCCTTAATGAGAGAAATAATATATTTATTGATATATATATTATTGATAATATTTCCAAGAGGTAAATATTTATGTATATAAATTCAGCAATAGGTATAAAGTTAAAATATATACTCTTCATTCCTTCTTTTCTGGGCTCATGTTTCCCAGTACCTGCATTTCTACCACCAAATGCTATGGTTCCTACAATGCTATATACACACACATACACACACACACACACACACACACACACACACACACACACACACACACAGATATATAAACATACATAGATAGATATCTACCTATATATATATATATATATATAGAGAGAGAGAGAGAGAGAGAGAGATGTAGATATCTAGACATCTATACATATATCCCAGATTGTTTTACTTTTTACTTGTAAGAATTTGTTCTAGTGAATTAAACATAAACATTTATAATGTACATTTTTTAATCTATGAGGTATTTTTAGAATTAAAAAGATCAGATGTCAAAAATAGATTGTTACTAAAATAAATTAATTATGAAATATTCATGCAAGATAATAGTGATAATAGTATTAGTGGCAAATACCATGCCCAGCTATATATTATACAGTGAGTTAATCAATTTTATATTTAAATATACACTCCAGTTTTGCTCACCCGACTTCCATTTGTGACTTTGTACTACCTTCTCTGTCCCTTCTATAGAGCCCAGAGCAGCTGGAATACTGCTTTATCCGAGAACTCCTAGATAGCAGAATAGTCCTTATGATGCAGTTCCAGACAGTGAGATAAAGGCAGAATCTGCTGAAGTCACCCCTTTTCCACTTCATTCTTTTCCTGACTTGAGTGTAGCTATGACAGCTAGAATTGTGTCAGCCACCTTGAGACCATGAGGGAAAGGCCAAGGGAATCACAGAGATGTTAAATAGGCCTTATGATCAAGTTGCAAAACCCATTATCAGCAAATGAGCAAATTGTACCTCTTAGCTTCTTATATTATGTGAAGATATGTGTAGGTATATGCATATAGGTATATGTGTATATATACACACACATAGAGTTATTTAAAAAAAAGTTTTATTTATTTATTTGACAGAGAGAGAGAGCACAAGCAGGGGGAGCAGCAGGCAGAAGGAGAGAGAGAAGCAGGTTCCCTCCCAGAGCCCAATGCAGGGCTTAATCCCAGGACTCCAGGACCATGACCCGAACCGAAGGCAGACGCTTAACAACTGGTCACCCAGGCACCCCTAGAGAGTCATTTTTATAATCATCTAGATGTTTCTTGCAACTTACATATTCAAGACTAATATTTGAGCTTCATCTTAGATTTTCACTAAAACAGCCATAAATTAGATACATCTTATTTTCATTAGAGAATGTCAAATATTACAGAGTTTAATGACCTGCCCCAAATCACAGTTTATAAGTGGGAGAGCTGAGATTTGAATGAAGTTTTTTCTGTCTCCAAAACTTATCATCTCTGCCAGTCTATAGCTACTGAAATTCATGCTATGAAAGGCTAGCCAATGATACAATCTTACAAGTTTGTTTTCAGAAGAACAGATTCTAGTTTGGTCTTTTCTCCTTTAGCTTCTCTCTGTGTTTGTCTCATTGGAAGTACATGAAGACTATTGGGCAGTGGGAGGAAAGATAAGTAGAGAAATATACTATCCTGAAATCCTTTCTTCTGGGCCCATATTTCCCAGTGCCTGAGTTCCTACCAAACACTAGGGCTCCTACACTTGGATTCTAGAAACTGCTTTCTCCTCTTAGTCTCTGAGACTGAATAGTGCTAACAACTTGCCAGTATTTCTTGTTTTAGGTATTTTTCCTTCCCTGTGGTTCCCCTTAACCCTGTCAATACCTGTGTGATGGTTAATTTTATGTCAGTCTGACCGGGATAATGGATGCCCAGAGAGCTGGTGAGGTATTATTTCTGGTTATGCCTGTGAAGGTGTTTTGGAAAGAAATAGCATTTGAAACAGTGTGTCGAATGAAGATCTACCCTCATTAATACAGAAAAGCTTCATCTAATCCATAAAGGGCCAAAATAGAACAAAAAGGCAGGGGGAGGGCAAATTCTCTTTCTTTCGCTCTCTCTCCCCCGCCCGTCCCCCACTTGAACTGAGACATCCCTCTTATCCTGCCCTCAGATATTGGTACTCCTGGTTCTTGAACTAAGATCAAGGCTAACACCACTGACACCCCCATACCCCCTCTTAGGCCTTCCAAATCGGACTGAATTACACAACGTGGTTTCCTGGTTTGGTTCTCCTGCTTGCAGGCCATGGATCATGGGACTCCTTGGCCTCCATAACCATGTAAGTTAATTCCTACAATAAATCTTCTCTTACATACAATCTCTATATAGCTAACGGTTCTGTTTCTCTGGAGAACCCAATTAACCCTCCTCTAAAACACTCCCTCCATTAAACTCTGTCAATCACATGGTGGCATCATGCTCTCTAGGGAATACCAACCAAGACATCATATACTCTGTTAATGTCATATACTCTGTTATGTTTTTATTACCTTTTATAATTAAAATGTAGAAAATTATATATATAAATAATTTTATGTACATATGCTTGATTATATCTAAAATTAAAAAAATAACTTTAAATAAAGGCAGTGGTTGTCTGTAAAAGCACCATTAGACAATGGAGTGGGTGGAAACAGAAGTAAATGAACAACTTTCAATGTATACATTGTAATTGTTTAGATGTTTAAAATGTATAAAGGGGTTACTTATTCAGAGCAAACCAAATAAAATTAAACATACTCAATAATGACATTAGGATGTTTAAATTCTAAAGGTGAACTTTTTGTCATTGTTGTTTTGTCCCAAAGAATGAAACTAAAATTAGTGTGCTGAGTTTATCTGTAATTATTGTAGGTTATGTTTCCTTCTTTTCTTTCTTTCTTTCTTTTTTTTTTTTTTTTGTTTCCTTCTTTTCATGCTCTAATATTTTGGGAGATTGAGACCTCTCTCCTCACTTGATCACCAGAGATTTTAATATGATTCCAGGACAAAAAGGAGGCCAAAGATGAGAGAATTTCAGTGCAACAGTATATGAAAAGAGAAAAGGTTTTGATATTTTCCTATTTTTGACTTCCTCTCAGTTCTGTCAGAATGGATGCATAATTTATCAGGGCTCAGGGAAACCTCTGGAAAAACATACATAGAAAACTAAACTGATTCTCTAGACTTTGTGGGAGGCAGTGATCTCTATGGTCCTGTTCCAGACAGGAGCCCTGGGAGGAGCCTAAGCCTCCTCCAGGGACATATGTGCTGAGAGCAAAGCAGGTGGTGGTCACTGGCGACTATTCTGGGACCTGCTGATCCCACCATCTATGCTTATGAGACCCAACCCCCATGTATGTGATAGATCTAGGAAACGGATCCCGTTTTAATCATCTTGACGTCCTATGGTCCATATTTGATTTAGAAAAGTAAGTTTCTGGGTGTTGTTTATTTTGTAACAGATAAAGAAAAGTGTTAATATGTAACAATTCTGTTTACCTCTATTCATTAGTAATCTTTGAAAACTTCTGTATGAGGAATAACTTCTTTTTTTCATTTTATTTAGAACTCTTAACAGTCCAAACACAAGATGTTTTGTTATTTCTTCTTAATCATCACTGAATTTTATAAAAACAAATTTGTAGTCTTCCATAATTTTTAAAAATTTTTTGAATCCAAGAAAGGTATATACTTTCTATAAGCATGCATTAACTTTTAAGAATCTGCTTCCTTTTCTTAATAACTTTCTAATTTTATTGCTATCATGTAAATCTGTTCTACTGTTTATGTCTCCTGATTCCAAGAGTCCCAGTAAGAATATGTATTTCCCCCTGGAGTAGCATCTTCAGGAGAGTGTGCAGAGCATAGTGGGGATCTACATAGCCCACAGCTAGGGCCATCAGTCAGTTATGTGAAGATGTGAGTGGCAAATTTTCATGGCCACTACAAATTGATCTTACTGTATTTCATCAGTCAGTATCACCTTCTCTAATGATAGAACCTTATTATAGGTTTTAATGCACTGCATAAGACAGTGCCTTGCAATGTTTTACTTTACCCAAGGTTATAAAACCCTGTCACTGAGAAAGCTTATTAAAGTAGCAGTCATGCCAACTACAAAATCTATGCTTATTCATCTGTCATAAAGTATATTCACAGACCACAAATCCTTGCACAGTTGTTTCTAAATCATTTTAAAAGTGGAACAAAGAAATAAGCATGGAAAATTCCAAGGCTAACTGTTTATCTCCCTTTCTTTTCTCTGCATATCTTAAATATTTCAGATTGAGAAATATAATTCAATCAAACTATTAAAACGTTAGTGTGTTTACCACTATGACTCTAATCTTGAAACTTAAGCAGTCATCAGGAAAAGTTCACATTTAGTACATCAAATCTCAGGTTAGATGCGGTTTGGGTTATTCTTGTCATATTATTTTTCTTCAGAAGGTGGTATCAAAAATCCTATGTTGTTAACCAGTACGTTACGCTGTAATTATTTTCCTTGTCAATAGCACAGTTATGAGGTATAAATAATAATTTAGAGAATATTAATCAAAATATTTGTATTAAAAAAAACATTGTAGGTGATATGAGAAGGATGAAAATGGGAGCATTGGCAAAATATCCCACCCATGACTGAAACTGCTGCTTGCTTGTTCTACGTTAGTAAAACTAAAATGACATACTATACAATTCCAACAGGTAATCGAGCTAGGCTGCCTACATTTAGATGTCAACTCTACAAATTTCCAATTTAGTGACCATGAGTGAGATGCTTCTCTCATTTTCAAAATGTTGTCTCATTTTCAAAATGGGTGGAGTAATATGAGCTAGCTCAGAGGTGACTCTGAAGACATGTAAAACATGCTATCAGAAGCCTTATCACTGATTTGTTATTAGGTTAAACAAATGTTAGTTTAAAAGTTGATATAAAATAATATACTTAGATCACACAGCTATGAATGATTAACCTCATGGAATAACAACTCATAATATTATCATTTTTCCCATTGTGGATCACTAGAAAGGTAGTCCATCTATTATTCCAGGAAAGCTTATTGCAGTGAATGATATTTTAAAATAAGTAAAGTATAACTAAACTTGTTGTGGTGATCATTTCACAATATACACAAATACTAAATCATTATGCTGTACACCTAAAACTAATATTATGCTATTTGCCAATCATATCTCAGTAAAACATAAAAAAATAAATTAGTTGGGTATGATCAATATATCTAGTATTTTTATTAAACTTATAAGATTTCAATAGTACTGTGAATTTGAAAAGAGCTCACCAGTAGAATATAGTTGAAAAGGAGTTCTAGGGGAATACCCAGAGGTATGCTGAAATTAATGATTATTCTATTCTAGGCTTTGCTTATCCTATAGTTCTAGGGGAGTATCAAAAGTTCTAGGGCAGTACCCATGAGTATGTTGGAATTAACAATTATCTATTCTAGGCTTTGCTTATCCTATAGGAGAACAAACTGACAACACAGAGAATAATCTATCAGTTTGGCCCACTTGGATGTATTTCTTCCTCTCAGGCTACAAATGTAACTACCACCAACATACAGAAATAGACTAAGAAACAAACTACATGGACATAGTATTCCTTATCACCCTCAATGCAGTGGTCTCATGAAGTTTTAGCAAGCAATTAAAACATAGATTGTTTGATTCAGAAGGGCAGAACGTCTTGAAAGTGACAATGCAAATGTGTTCTCCCAATGAATATGGAAAGACAGAGAGGGAGAGAATATTGAAAAGATTTCAAGGATTGGAGTGTAGAAATAATTAGGGAATTATGTAATTAGGCAATTTTGTTGTTTTTAAATTTTCTCAAGAAAATGTTATTTTGTTGACTGACTTGATTGTCTACGAGTAGCAGTTATAGTGGGCCAGCTGGAGAAGATGTCACTGCAAAAGACATGAATCTGTACCATTAAATTTGGCTTATACATCCTGACTGAAAGCTTAGGGTGGATCATAATGTCCTCCCTTGTAGTTAAAATGGAGTTATTTGTGACTACATTAGCAAGCGGAAGGACAGTTGTGCAATCCTTTACTTGTCAAATCCCGTGACATCTTCCAGGGGTGGAGGTGAAAGAGAAACCATGTCAGTGTGTTATTCCCCATTGTTCTGTGGGTAAGCAGTACTGCCAAACGAGGTGGTTCTCCCAGGATAGGTTAAATAAAGTAATAAATCGAACGTGATAGAGATGTGGCAAATGGGAAGAACACTCACAAGACTTTCACGGAGGAAAGGAATAATTCTCTGAATGACATTTTTCAAGTCTGGTGCTGACAAATGGCTGATGATTTAAAAAACAAACAAACAAACAAAAAAACTGCCTAAACTCCTTTTTCCAGAAAAGGAAAATTGGACCACTGCTTACTCACCTTGTCTGCCAAAAGACACCACCTGGATAGTGTGGATTTAAGATGTTAAGCATCACTCCATCACTTGCCATTGCCTTGTTGGAGCTACCATTTAGTTCATGGTATTATAATTATATTTTCGTTTTTAGGTAAAGAGAAATATTACCTTTCAATCATGCAGGGCAAAGGCTGTTGGATAGCTGAGCATCTGCCCATGCTGTCACTCTGAATTAAATGACACACTGCCAAGATAACTTTATATAATGAGAAGCAGATTTAGCCACCTGCCCAAGTTTGTGACAGCTTCATTCTTCACCTCTACTAAATCTGAATGTGGACATAAAGCCTTTAAGAAAAGAGGTAACGGGACCTCTATCGCTTTGAAGAGACTGAGCATATCTACGATAAAGTGGCCAAATGTCATGGGCGATTATCCTCTGCTATCTCATAGAGGCCACTAATGGGGAGTCCTGTAGAATGTCCAGACTGAGCTGCCTTTATCAGAGAATGTGCCCTATTAAAAGTTTCATGGAGCACCTAACATTGGTGTTCATGGAGAACACTAAAACTTGTGTTCTTATTGTGTAAATACACTGTACTTAATAATGGGGGACACACTGAGGTTTAATCAACACTGGCCCCAAAATTTGTTTCCAAATTTAGGAGCTATTTTTGGCTTAATTTAGTCAACCCAAAGCGCTGTTCCTGGGTAAAAAAGGCCAAATAGGGTCACTATAGGGAGCTCCTTTCTAAGAGTTTGGAGGAGATTATGCCAAGATTCTTGAGGGGATGGGACTTGCTTGAGAACTTAAAAGGACACCCCAGTCATTAACGTCAGCTCTGGAGGAGACTTTTATTATCGCTCAAGAAGAAGTATTAAAGATTTAAATCACTTTGGAGTCTTAGACACTGGGCAGAAGTCCTAGAGACCCAGTTTGGGGTAGGATCAGCAGTTCATTTATAAGAACCCTACAGTAGCCCTAAGCTACAAAACAAATAAAAAAACACATCTTGTTGGGAAGTGTGGCTTTAATGAAAATATATAAGATATTCCGTCCCATGGGTATTTGGGAACACTAATTTGAAAAACCTATCTCAAGTTGGGGTGCCTGGGTGGCTCAGTGCATTAAAGCCTTTGCCTTCAGCTCAGGTCATGATCTTAGGGTCCTGGGATCAAGCCCCGCATCCGGCTCTCTGCTCAGCAGGGAGCCTGCTTCCCCCTCTCTCTCTGCCTGCCTCTCTGCCTACTTGTGATCTCTCTCTCTGTCAAATAAATAAAATCTTTAAAAAAAAAAAAAGAAAAACCTATCTCAAGTGATAGATAATGAACTTGATTGGCTGAAACCACAGTTAAATTAAGTTTTTGTTGTTTTTTGTTTTCTTTGTTTTTCTGTTTTTATAGTGCAATTAATTTTATAAAATATATGTGTAATCATAATAAATTTGAATAGACTAAAGATTCAATGGAATTTTCTTCTCAAAACTTAGCCAGTACTATGTATAGAAGGCTATTTGTTTTGCTTATCTACCAGAAATCCATCATGTGTTTTAGGGAAAAACATAATAGAAACTTCTTGAATGTATGTGAGGTTTATTATATAAAACTATGATGCTGTAGCAAAGCAAAAATATTTTAAAAATCGTCAACTTTTATAAAATCTAATAGAAATAATTTCTGTTTATTCCAGCGGAGATTCTTACACATATAATGCTATCAATATTTATTGAACTTAATTAGATCATGTGGTTATTTGAATCTATGAATCCACCTGAAGACTTTAACATAGTTGGCTTGTATACAATTTTGAGACTTCTTCTGGTTTTAGGAGGGGCCACAGTGAAGGGGCCTTTGTGAACCCTCCTCTTCTGTCAAACTGAGCATCTGTAACTCAGATATTCTCCCTGTTTGCCCTAATGCTGTGCCTGGTAGAGCTTTATGTTCTGCCTACAAAACTCGTTGTCCTCATTGTCCCCAGTCATCCACCTACTAAACAATTTACATGACTCTTTTCATTTGAACTGTGTCAGCACCTTGTTTGCTTTACCTTTTTCGTGATACTTGCTCTATCCTGTCTTACGTAATTATTTATTTTATATTATTTATGCTCAATGAGAGAAGACACTGTGTTTTAGTCACAATTGTCTCACTTCAGTGGTTAGCCCAGTGCCTTATACATATCAATTTTTCAATAATTGTGTTTTATTTATGAACTATAATCCCATCTGCTTTAAAAGCAAGATTGTTTATTATTTTTATGATAATAATGATGCTGTAATGGTCTTATTGCTAAAATGATTTATGAAGGAAGCAGTAGCCTTTCTCATTGTTACTTTGACGATCTATATAATGTTCATATAATAATACTGGCAAAGAAGCAAATCTGAGCACGTTTAATGCGATTCTTAAAAAACAACAACAACAACAAAAAATGCTGAACTGCAATTGAACAAACTCAGCAATTCAAATGATAACTACCATTGTCTTTTTTCATTTTATTTTGATTTTCCAATATTGTGTTTAATAAATGTCTGTTTCTGTATTCTGTTCACGTTACTAACACAGCGTTCAATTCTATGACCAATACTACTAGAGCCCCCTGCTGTGTGCTAGAAATATAACAGTGGAAGATGATTGCTTCAAATGCATTGGAAAGAGTGCAGTGAGTAATGTGCTTCTAGCAACTACCTTCATGCTTCAAAACTACATCACTGAGGCTACCTGGACCATATTACTGTAGTTTTAATGATAGTTTTGAAAATTAATAAGCTGTAGTAACTAACTCGATTTTTCTCTGGGACCACTAGTTGTGAAACAAGGCTTTGTATTTACAGAAGGAGAAAGAAAATTAAGATCCCAAACCCCTTCTCAGATTCCTTGCTAGTTTATTCCTATATTCAATATTATCTTTCTAGACAACTCAGGTCTTTATTTATTTGCTATATGTAACTACTGGATTAGTTACTTTATTTTGAGTATATTGCTCAGCCATTAAGTAATGGGTCTCTTCTTCCTTCCCTCCTTTACTGCCTTGTTTCTTTCTTTCTTTTTTTTTTTTTTACCCTTCCATTCTTTCTTCCTCTCTCTCACAAAACAAAAATTAAATACAGAAAGTATATGAATACAAATTCAATACCTTCTTCAAGTCCTGTAAAGAGGGGTCAGAGATGCAAACTTGTAAAATTTCAATTTTCTTTGCATTTCAGGAGTGACACATTATTTCAGATAGCACTCTTATTGCTTCAGACAGATGAAATTTAGCTACCTTGAGCACAGTTTCTCAGTGACTTGTAGATCAGAACTTTAGGCAGAATACATTCCTTCTGTAGGGGTTACATATTTGAAGAATAGTAGTCTTCTCACCTTGACTTTGGGGAAATGATATTCATGCTACATTAAAAGCAAAAACAAAAACCTAAAATTAAAATGTTTTATGAATTCAAGGGCTGGCTTTGGGATTCTCATATCTGTATCTTCAGTGTAATACAGGGTTCCTGAAACACAGTAATTTTTCAATGTATCAGTTCTATGAAAGTTATTAGAATTTAGACTGAACTCACAACCACTCATAATGTTTGTTAATTCTCTAGCATGCTCACACAGTGCGGTAATGCACCCAGAAATCATTATAACCTGGAGTTGATTCAAGAAACTTTGTCCATAAAACAAAATAAAAAAGCATTTTGAAAAAGTTATTACTGTGGGGGCGCCTGGGTGGCTCAGTGGGTTAAAGCCTCTGCCTCCAACTCAGGTTATGATCTCAGGGTCCTGGGATAAAGCCCCACATCAGGCTCTCTGCTCAGTGGGAGCCCGCTTCCCCCTCTCTCTCTGCCTGCCTCTCTGCCTACTTGTGATCTCTCTCTCTGTGTGTCAAATAAATAAAATCTTAAAAAAGAAAGAAAGAAGGAAGGAAGGAAGGAAGAAAAGAAAAAGAAAGAAAGAAAGAAAGAAAGAAAGAAAGAAAGAAAGAAAGAAAAAGTTATTACTGTAAGCTCAATGAGGATACAGTTCTACAAAGTGTAAATGGTCAGTAAATTCCTATAATAAAAAATAGACAATAGCTTAATCTCTCAAATAACAAGAAAACTTTTTAAAATTATACTGATTAATTTTATAATATTTTCAATTTTCAAAAGAAAAGACTTTATTTCAAGGTATAGTCTTATAGGGGTATTAATGTATGCAGGGTAAGATAAAGTTCTAATAATCTTTTATTAACTTTATCTAAGGGTATATTAATATTGATTTAGCAATAATTATATGCAAAATCAATCAGGTTAATCTTTAAATATTCCCTCTTGAGCTATACCTCCACTGACATGCTAAACTAAAAAAAACAGAAACAGAAACAAAATACTCTTTACAATCATAGGGATACAATAGGACAATCAGGGATGCCTGGGTGGCTCAGTCCATTGAGTGTCTGCCTTTGGCTGAGGTCATGATCCCAGGGTCCCGGGATTGAGTCCTGGATCGGGGTCCTTGCCCAGCGGAGAGCCTGCTTCTCCCTCTGCCTACTCTGCCTGCTGCCCTGCTTGTGCTCTCTCTCTCTCTCTCTCTCTGACAAATAAATAAGTAAATAAATAAAAGTATTTTAAAAATAAAAAAAATTTTAAAGTTCGTCTTCTCAAAAAAAAAAAAAAAGATAGGACAATCATCTAATCATCTATCATTTTTCTCCTCCTAGGCTCTGGGTCTCCAAATATTTTTTTTGGGGGGGTCTCCAAATAATTTAAAAACACTGGACCTCATGGTCCATCACAAGTGATGTTTATATGCCAAACTGCTGTGAAAGATACTGGAAAAGTATTTTGAAAGTGTCAGAAAAGGGAATATTTTAGCATGTATAGATCATGGTAACAGAAGGAGGTAAAGCTGTTTTTAACACAAAGAGGGCAAAATAAAGTATATTTGACACAAATTGGTCCATTAGGGGGTCTCTTGATACTCCTCTACCCTATTTTGTCAGTCACAGGCAAGAAAGGCATGTTGACCAGGAGAGCAGACCCTGCAGAATTAGGAGTCCAGGTCATTATGTGAATTCAGTCACCCAGCTCAGTAAAGGTGCTAACTGAAAATGAGGGGATCCAGAAGGGATAGAAGACGAGGGAGAGAGTGATACTCCAGACAAACCTCACTGTAGGGGCTGGAGATTTTTTTTGTTTTTTTTTTTAACCTTTAATTTTATAAGTGTCCCCAGAAAAATAGACCACCCAAATTCCTGAAGGAGTGATTCACAGATGGGATGAACTGATTCTATGAAGCTAGAGCATCAAAGAAGTGCTAAAAGTAGACTGTAGTGAAAACTTTGGTGGATTATTCAGACCCTCTTTCAAGACAAGGCACTCATTTCCCAGCTATGAATTACTGATGATTTCAGCTGAGTTCTCTCCAGCAATCGTCCTCAGCTAAAGGAAGCTGCCTCATGATTTGACTTAATACAAAATATACTATGATAGTTGTTGAGATTAAAGATTAAAGAATTTAATATTAAGTATATAAACATCATTATGGCATGAAATTAGCTTGGTGTGTAAATACACACATACATATTATGTATTTTAAATGTTAATACATAGATGAGTCATATATATATATATATGTGTATATATATATTTTTTAAGATTTTATTTATTTATTTGACAGGGACACAGCGAGAGAGGCAACACAAACAGGGGGAGTGAGAGAGGGAGAAACAGGCTTCCCGCTGAGCAGAGAGCCCGATGTGGAGCTCGATCCCAGGACCCTGGGATCATGACCTGAGCCAAAGGCAGACACTTAACGACTGAGCCACCCAGGTGCCCCCCCTCAATATATTTTTGATGTGATGGTAATATAATCTGAAATATTTTACTCTTGATGAGAAAGCGAACCTGTCACTTTTGCTAAATTTTCCTGTAATTAAAAATGATAAAAAAGGGATGCCTGGGTAGTTCAGTCAGTTAAGCATCTGCCTTTGGCTCAGGTCACATCCCAGGGTCCTGGGATTCAGTCCTACATCAGGCTCCTTGCTCAATGGGGAGCCTGGTTCTCTCTCTGCCTGCCACTTCCCCTGGTGCTCTCTCCCTCTCTCTCTCTCTCTAATAAAAACATAAAATTTTAAAAAAATGATAATATATATTAAAGCAGTCAAAAATGTATCAGTGGGCAAATAGGATTTGGTGATAGGAAGAAATAATTAAAATTAAAGGAATTATTCTTACAGATGTTGGATAAACCTGTGAATTAGAGAAAATAAATATTTGAAGACACCCTATATATAAGAAAAGTAATATTAAAAATAGCTTATGAGAATTTTTCATGACAGATGTGTCAATAAGATCTATTTTCTGCTCTCCTGCACTGTTGGTCTGCTGGTAGGGATGCAAAATGCTGTAGTCACTATGGATGACAATATGGAGGTATCTCAGAAAAATTAAAAATAGAGCTACCATACAATCGAGGGCACCTGGTGGCTAAGTCAGTTAAGCATCTGACTTTTGATTTTGGCTCAGGTCATGATCTCAGGGTTGTGGGATGGAGTGTCCCATTGGGCTCCGTGCTGAGTGTGGAGCCTGCTTAAGATTTCTTTCTCCCTCTCCTTGTGCTCTTCTCCCTCTCCCCCAGACCTATTTTCATGTGCTCTCTCTCTAAAAAAAAGAACTACCATACAATCCAGCAATTCTTCCCTTCTAGGTATTTATCCAAAACAAAACAAACAAAAACAAAAACACTAATTTGAAAAGATATATGTACCTCTATGTTCATCATAGCACCATTCACAGTAGTCAAGATATGGAAGCAACCAACGTGTCAGTCAATAAATGAATGGATAAAGAAAATGGATCCATGGAATATTACTCAGCCATAAAAAAGAAAGGAATCTTGCTATTTGTGACAAGATAGGCCACGAGAATATTATGTTAAGTGAAATAAGCCAGACAGAAAAAGACAAATATTGTGCAATTTCACATATGAGTGAAAAATTAAACAAAAACTAAAAAAAAAAAACCTATACAAATGAACAAATAATACAAAGCAGAAACAGAATCATAGATACAGAGAATATTCCTAGATACAGAGAATGATCCTAGATCGTTCAGATCACAAGCAGATACAGAGAACAATCTGGTGCTTGCCAGAGGGGAGGGGTTTGAGGAGTGGAATGAAACAGGAAAAAAGGTACAAACTTCCAGTCATAAATAGGACACAAGGATACAATGTACAACATAGGGAATATAGTTAATAATAAATATGTAACAACTTTGTATGGCACCAGATGGTATCTAGATTTAACCTGGTGATAGCTGCCTAATGTATATAAACATTGACTCACTATGTTGTACACCTGAAACTAATATAACATTGTATGTCAACTGCACTTCAATAAAAAAGTACATCTTTTTATTTTCTAGCTAATTATTTGAATTGCACTAGTCAATGTTTAATCATAATAGCTTTTTAGAAAAAAAAAAAAATTTCAAATGAAGCTGTTATATGTCCCAACTCCAGAGAAACATAAACAAATATTGCTATGTTGTTTAATGTGAATCATAGTAAACAGGTATTAACTCACTATCTAAATAACAATTTTTATATTTTATAATTCAGATATTTTCTTGAACCAAAACAATGTAAAAAGTATGCTATTACTGATTTTAAGATGAAACAAAATAGATGTTGATTATGAAAACAGGAAGACACTAAAAATGAACTCTAGGCTTCCGATATTTAATCTTCAAGTTTTATCCCCTCTAATATTTGATGAACCCCATTGACCATATTGATGAAAGATTTTGTTCTTCCCCCCACCTGGTTTCTTTTTTTTGTTTTGATTCTCAATTCTCTTCCCCCACCCCTTCCTCACTACAAGTGTGATCACTTCCTTATATCAGGAAAATGTATGCACCGTCTAAAAATCCCTTATTACTTAATTTCAAGCAATGTCTATTTGTGATGTGTTACTTTATAGATCCACAAAATGCTAGGAGCACAAATTTTATCATGGCATCTGCAGACAGTACACTGTATTTATCAGTACATTTTTGAGAAAAGTCTTTGGTTTCTTGTCTTTGAGTCTAGCTGGAGGTGTTTTGTTTGTTGTTGTTACTGTTGTTTTGGCTAAAGGGAAGCTATTTCTCTAACAAACAGCCTTCTTTGCCAAAAAGACATTAATGCATTGCTACATACCAACCAAAACTATCCAATATTGATCACTCCTTTTATTTATCCAAAGGTGTGAAATGTACTTACACTATTTCTCTACCAGCTGACTCACCTGAAGGGATAGCTACTTAGTAAAGATTTTAAAATATAAATTCCATATTCTGAAAAATGATTATGGAGAATCTGTAGATTACAAAACATGTGGAGCATAAGAAAAAACATGGAGGACATTGTGAGAGGGAAGGGAGGGATGAACTGGAGGAAATCGGAGGGGCGAAGAAGCATGAGAGACTGTGAACCCAGAGCAATGGACTGAGGGTTTGGGGAGGGAGGGGAGTGGGGGGATGGGCGAGCCTGGTGGTCGGTGTTGAGGAGGGCACGTATTGCATGGAGCACTGGGTGTGGTACCTAAACAATGAATCTTGTAACACTGAAAAAATAAAATAAAAATATTTGGGAAAAAAAAAAGTTAGTACCTTGAAGAGAGTGGAGATGACAGAGTCAAGATTTACATATTTTATTCTTCTATATTCTTCAAAATATCCTTTTTTGTTTTATTTTTAAAATATAATCCTTATGGGGCACCTGGGTGGCTCAGTCATTAAGTGTCTCCCTTCGGCTCAGGACATGATCCCAGGGTCCTGGAATTGAGCCCCTCATTGGGCTCCCTGCTCAGCGGGAAGCCTGCTTCTCCCTCTCCCACCCTCCTGCTTGTGTTCCCTCTCTCACTGTGTCTCTCTCTGTCAAATAAATAAATAAAATCTTTTAAAAAATGTAATCCTGGGGCGCCTGGGTGGCTCAGTGGGTTAAATCCTCTGCCTTGGGCTCAGGTCATGATCCCAGAGTCCTGGAATCGAGCCCCACATCAGGCTCTTTGCTCAGCAGGGAGCCTGCTTCTCCCTCTCTCTCTCTGCCTGCCTCTCTGCCTACTTGTGATCTCTCTCTCTGTCAAATAAATAAATAAACTCTTTAAAAAAAAATGTAATCCTTACATTTCTTTGAAATGTTCTTTGGATGTATAGCTATAGGGGGGCACTTGTATTTTGAATACATTTGAATTTTCAAAATGTTTATACGTAAATAAAATTTATATTTATAAGTATATGTAATTAATTTATTAAATAAATGGGATTATAATAAACATTCTTACTTTATTTTAGTACGACTTGAATATTTCCTACTTCTTTTTATTCTCATTTCTCCCACTCTTACCCTTATTCTCTTCCCCATCCTCTCTCTGTACCCATGTTAAATAACTGATTTAAATACTTCTTCGTAATCATATAATTATCTAATAGTTCAACTTTGTCCTGTTTGTTTTACAAAATAGGTCATATTGCTTTCAAAACATTGGAACGTAATAATGGGAATATATAACTAGGAGAAATAATTCGTAGTGACACTACAAACCTTGGAAATAAAACACGTAAGAAGAAAATGCAGTGCACTTTAATAACGAAAAATATTTGAATTGAAAATGAATTTTTACCTCTGAAACTTTATATATCTACTCCTTTTGACTTTCTTATAAGTTAAAAAGAAAACCAGTGCAAAGCTATATTATCAAACATTCAGCAAACATAATTCATGGTAAATTGGCTCCTCTCCTAGGAACTAAGTATAATGGCATCTTGATTATCACCATATGATGATGTTATCACTCCCTGCTTGCCCACTGAAGCACAGTGTTGGTCAGATAGAGTAAGCATTTGGTGCATATTTGGTAAATTGAGTAAATCATTGTCTAGCAATGTAAAACTACTTTTCTGACATTTCTATTAACCATCCTTAAAAGTTTCAATAATAGTTCTTCATGACTCTTTGTCATGTGATTTTTAAAAACATCTTATCAATAGCACTGATAAATAAAACAGTAGTTTTTGCATTAATTGAATTGGAAACACAAAAAGTATTTATTTAGCATGCTTTTAATATTTTATATAATTGAATGTAGCATGTGTATGTGGCAGGATCCTGAACTGATTAAAGAGCTTGGTGACCTCCAGTTGAAAAATTTGCTAAGATGAAATTAGCTTGATAAATTGGAAAAATATCATAAATATATCTCAATTATTTGGTAAAAACTCAAAAACATAAAAAGGATATAGAATACATGAATTAAAACTGAGTAGTCACCCAATTTAAAGTGACAAAGAGGAGACATGGGCCCACAGTCCGAAAAGTGTAATTTTCTTAAGATCTTGAAGTAATTGATGCCAAAAATATTTTCGTTTAAATATAGGAAAAGGCACCATTACATATTATTTATGATGGTAAAATCTATTTTAAATTCTGGTTCCACTGACTATTAACCTCATTACATTTAGCAAGTGATTTAACTTTATATGCCTCAGGTACTTCTATAAAATTGGGGAAAAGACAGTGCCAAATATATAGAGCTATTGTGTGAATTTAATTATATAGTTCACGTAAAATAATAAGAATGGTGCCTGGAAAACAGAAAGCTCTCACTAAATATTACTTATTATTAGGAAATTCAGGTAATGCTTGAAATCTGCAGCTGACCGGATAATATTTCTTTCTATTAGTTCTGTGAATAAGAAGCAAGATACAGCTTCCTCCCTTGGGACGATGGTTGGAAGGAGCTTTGAAAAAATTCCTCTAATACCCAATTGATGCATCAGGCATACTAGTTAAGAAAGGGAAAATTTATATGATATGAAATGAAAAAGTAAAAGCTCAGCCACGTAGGTAGAAAAAACATGGCAAGGAAAAATGAAGTTGACTTGACAATAAGACTCCAGTAGACAGGATGCCCTGTGGCAGTAAAGGAAAGAGAAACCAGGTACAGCCGTAAGCAATCAAAATCAGTTAGGAAACTCATTAGATTTGATCATAAAGAAAATTCACATTATTTGAAAGAAATATTGTTACTATCTTTTTACAAAACCAAAGCCAACTTATTGCTAAGTGGTTAAACTGGTCTTGGACATATTTTAGCTAGTTAGTTCCCCTATAATGAAGGATTGGTCAATAGATATAGTTCTGCCCTCAGTATTTGGGTTTGGCATATAGCTGGTTGGACTCTTGGATGTAATGATATCTCTACAGGATATGTTCAGAATGAGGTGAATGTGAATCCCCCAAACAAACCCCATTTTTTACCAAAGTGAAATATGAAATTTAGCTAGAATCAGTAGAGCACACCCTAAAAATAACTAGATAGCTAATAGAAATACAAGCAGGAAGAATTTAGAGATGAATGACTTCTATAGTAATTTTTTTTTTTTATTTTCTAGTCTCCCAAACTTTCTGTGACAATCCACTGTGTTTCAAAGCTTAGAATTTACCCTGAGCATTGCAATATATTTTGAAATCAGAAATACTTTCAGCTTTGTTCTTTCTCAAGATTGCCTTGGCTATTCAGGGTCTTTTGTGTACAAATTTGGTTGCAAAATATAGGATTTTTTTCTATTTCTGTGAAAAATTCTATTGCATTTCTGACAGGTATTGCATGGAATCTGTAAATCCCTTTGGGTTTTATGAACATTTTAATAATATTAATTCTTCCAACCCAAAAATAGAATAGAAAATCCAGAAATAAGTTCACACAAATACAGTCAACTAATCTTTGACAAGAATGCCACAAACAATAGAGAAAGGACAGTTGTTTTTTTTTTTTTTAACAAATAGCATTGGGAAAACTGGAAATCCATATGCAATATATATATATATATTTGGGCCTCTATCTATACCACTCACAAAAATTAACTCAAAATGAATTGAAGACTTAAGCATGTAAGACCTGAAGCCCTAAAATTCTTGAAGAAAACACATGGAAAAGCTCCTTGACATTGGCCCTTCAATGATTATTTTGAATATGGCAACAAAAGTATAGGCAACAAAAGAAAAACTAAACAAGTAGGCTACATTAAACAATCAACAGAGTGAACGGTAACTTATGGAAAGAGAGTAAGTATTTGCAAACCATATATCTGATGAGAAGTTAGTATCCAAAATATGTAAGAAATTCATATAATCCAATAGTAAAAGAAATAAAGAACCCAATTAAACAGTGGGCAAAGGACTTGAATAGATATTTCTTGAAAGAGGACATATAAATGGCCAACAGGCACATGAAAAGGTGCTCAACATCACTAATCCTTGGAGAAATACAAATCAAAACCACAAAATATCACCTCAAACCTATTAAGGGGGCTATTAACAAAAACACAAGAAAAAAACAAGTGCTGGCAAGCGTGTAAACAAAAGGAAATTCTTGTAAGTTATTTCTGGGAATTATGGTATATTCCAATCACTGGAAAATAGTATGGAAGTTCCTAAAAATATTAAGAATAGAATTACCATATGATCTAGCAATCACACTTCTGGAAATAATTTGAAGAAAATGAAATCAGAACCTTGAAGAGATATCTGCACTCAATGTGTATTGCAGCATTATTCATGATAGCTAAGATATGGCAACAACCTAAGTATCTGCCACTAGTTGAATGTATAAAAAAGTGATATGGGGGACAGAGGATAAAAAAATTGTATATACATTGAGTGTATGTGTATATATAATATATATATATTATATATATATACACACACACACATATATATCATATATATATATATATACACACATATATATCATAGCAGAGACCATACTTGATTTTTATTCCTCCCCTCTTCCTTTTTTCCTAATCAGTTACAAACTGATATTGTTTTTGCCTCTTATGTGATCTTCAAACTGTACATTTCTCTCTTCTTCCAATATTACTGCTGTAAAACACACCATTATCAACTCTCACTTTGCTTATTTGTAGGCACCTGTATTGTCTATCTTCTTTTAAACTTACATTAAAATATTAGAAATACTGAAATATTCTATTTATTAAGCCAGGATATGATAAATATCTGACGTATCTTTTCTACTTCATGCTTACAGTACGACATAGTTGTCCTTACTCTTCGTATTTGCACTCCCATATCTCTTATGCCATATGAACTTCCCTAGACTCTCTTATATGTGGCAGCCAGAATATCTACTCTGTAAATCCTTGCATTCCTCTGTTCTAGTAAATGCTTGTATAAGAGATTCCAATAATCTTTATTGAGATAATAATGAACTCTAGTACGTTTTTATACAAGAAAATATTGGCAGTCTCTCCTTTGGCCATCAGAAATAAGATAAATGTCTATTATCTAGTTTTCAAGTGTCTCACATACTTAGGGAAAAGAAGGGACAAGTTCATTAATAAATTCACATTCCTAAGATTATAAAATTCATAACTAACACCTAGTCTAGTAAAAACCCTCTCCATTCTTCATAGCATTAAAAAAAACAAGCAAACGAAAACCATAATAGTGGGATAAGGACAGTTTGTTTGTTGGTGGTGGTGTGTATGTGTGGTGGGTTGAATATGTGACTCTGATTCTTTACCCATCCCTACATCTCTATAGCCTTGTCTTGCTTCGTTGTGGGCAGAGTCTCTTGACATTGGGCTTGGCCATGACTTGCTAAAGACAAGGGATATGAAAGCAATTGGATTCCTACTGCACTAAATCCAAGCTGAGATCTGAAATATTATCATGTGCTTTTAGTGGTTTGCTTGCACTTTTGACATCGCCATGAGAGAATCCATGGACCCAGACAGAGAAGAGTCTGGGCAACAGAACTATCACAACTGAGCTGCCCAGCCAATATTCTCCTAGAATAACAAGCCCCAGTAACAAGCAGATGCATAAGTAATAATAAATATTGTTACAAGCCACAGGGTGTTTGGTGGTTTTATGTAACAATAGTTAACTGATGCAGTTTTATTATGGTTCATTTAATATACAGGCAAATCTGAAGCATTACTGAAACATTCATTGTTAATTAACCCCTGAGGCTGATCACTTACCTCATTAATAAACATAGTTTATATTTAATTTCATATTAATTCCCCAAAAGCTCATAGGTAAACTGGTATTGGGGAAATCAGGGAAATAAAACTATTAAATACTGTTAAATACATGAGCTATATAGGGAACAAAACAAACAGTGGTTTCATGCTATAAAGAATATAAGGTAAATAGGTTAAAATTATTTAAAGTGATGTGGAACACTGTGTTCCCATGTATAAAATTAAAGATATTTCAATTTAATCTTTGAAATGTACATGTACTTCGCAATCCTCCCTCAGAAATAATGCTAATGACAAATAATTATTAAAGTGAGGAAGTAAATGATGTGATTTATGTTACTAAAATTTCTTTATATTATCGTTATAAACACATAAGCTTTAGTAAGTATGATAACTTTATATTTAATTGTTTGTTACCTCCGACTTTGAATAGAAATGTCTTATAATTAAGTTTTAAAAATTCTCATTGTTAAAAAAAAAAAATTCTCATTGTTCTTTGATATGGGGGGCGAAAGTACTGAATAGCTCTGTCAATAGATTCTAGAATTGAGTTATTTGTAATCCATTAGAGCAGACAGCATGTAACATTCAGATTCTAAGGTTAAAAGACAATAAACGTGTCTATATTTATTTTTATTCAAGTGCTATGGCATATTTTGTCTTTTTTTTAATGCAGTAGCAGCTAGCACTTTTGTGTACTATAAACATGAAATCTGTTTGATAACTATTACCAAAACATCTGTTCTTCTATATATGCCATTTCTAAAATGGGTATTTTTATGTCTCCCCAGTGGTATAATTGAATTCAAGTTTGGCTTCTGTATCTTATATGGATTTCTGGCTCTACTGTTTCTAGAGTTATTTTGTTTTTGGCTATTATCAGTTTTAAAATTCATCCAATGTAGATGGGAGAAGATAAATTATGCTTTATATTTTGTGATAAAACAAACATTATGCTCCAGCAGGTTTATGGGCTGCAGGATGCCCTGATGAGGGGTCTGAGGACAGTTCCTGAAGAAGGATTTAGAACAAAATTATCTTCCATCAACATTCCTAGAAGCTGGAAGAATGGAGCCCTCAGTCTTGTTGAGGGATCTGGGAAGCACACCATAACATCTATTGCAATATTATTAGTATTAGTATTAGTATCTTTGAGAAGAGATAAAGAGAAGAAACTCATATCATGGTTTTTGAAATTACCCTTGTTTACAATTTGAAAGAAGTCTGCTTAAAAATGATATAAGATACCAAATGGATCCAGTGAGAATGTAGGCTAACATGCACAAAAAACATTAACCTTATGTGTACAACTGGTGTGGATAGAGGTTGATCATTTACTGATGTGCTTCATATTCTATATTTTATCAGTTTTAAATCATTTATTTTTTTTCTCATTGTAACAGTTCTTAAACCAATCCAAGTTTAGTGATCACTGATGACCAAGTTGAGACATTTTTGTTGAGATAATCTAAATATCTATGAAATAGCTTATAGCTATTCCCCTTTCTTCACCTCAGTTGAAATATGTGCATCAATAATTCCATTTACATTTAAGAAAATTCTTGTTTAATTTTTGTTTCATATTATTGTCATCAGCCTAAATAGTTGGGCAAGGGTTGTCAAGATATGAAGGAAATATATGGAACAATACTGGAGTACTCTTTTAAGAAATGATGAATCACATATACCACATTAACAGAATGAAAGTAAAGAAAAAAACACATGTTCATCTGAAAAGATGCAGAAAAATGCACTCACGAAATTCAACATCCATTCATGAATTTAAAGAAAAAAAGTTCTCAACAAATTAGATATAGAAGGAAGGTACCTTAGAACAATAAGTCTATCTATGAAAACTGCACGGTTAACATCATAATCAGTGAGGAAAAACTGAAAGCTTTTTTTCCTAAGAGCCAGTATAAGGTAAGCATGCCAACTCTTGCCACTTATATTTAACCTACTACTAAACATTATAGCCAAAGTAATTGGACAAGAAAAAGAAATAAAAGGCATCCAGATTGGAAAGGAAGAAGCAACATTACCTCTGTTTGAAGGTTACATGATTATATATGGAGAAAACTCTAAATACTAAGAAAAATAACTGCTAGAACTGATCAGCATAGTAAAATTGTATGATACAAAATCAATGTACTAAAGCAGTCATTTGTCTGTGCAAACAACAAACTCTGAAAAGGAAAATAGAAAGCAGTCCCATTCAAAACAGCAACAACAAAAAATAAAATATTTAGGAAGAAAAATAACAATAGAGGTGGAAGTCTTCTTCACTGAAATGTAAAAACAGTGATGAAAGAACAAAAGGAAGACAAAGATAAATGAAAAGATATCCTGTGTTCTTGAAGGATTAATAATGTCAAAATATTCATACTACCCAAAATCATCTATAGAGTCAACAATTTCCTTTCAAAATCCCAATGGATTTTTTTTTCAAAAATAGAAAAGACAATCTTATAATGCACTTGGAACTACTAAAGACCTCAAATAGTCAAACCAATTTTAAGTAAGAAGTGCAAAGCCAGAGGCATCATACTTTCTGATTTCAACATACATTGCAAAGTTATAGCAATCAAAACAGTATGGTACTGACATAAAAACAGACCTATAGACCAATGTAACAGAATAGAGATGCCAGAAATAATGCATTTATGATTAACCAGCAAGAGCATATAATAGGGAAAGAATAGCCTCTTTAAATGGTCTTGAGAAAATTGGATATCCAAATGCAGAAAAATAAAACTGGACCCTTATATTGTAAAGAAAAATCAACTCAAATGGATTAAAGACTTAAACATAAAACCTGAAATCATAAAATTACTAGAAAACATGGGAAAAGGAATCCTGACATTAGTCTCTAGTCGTTAATCTTTTTGGATATGACACCGAAAGCAGAGGCACCAAAAGCAAGAATAGACAACTGGTATTGCATTAAACCAAAGAGTTTCTTCAGAACAAAAGAAACAATCAACAAGTGAAAAGGCAGCCTATGAAGTGGGAGAAAATATTTTTAAACCATATATCTGGTAAGGAATTAATATCCAAGATAAATAAAGAACTCATACAACTCCAAAGCAAAATCTAAGTAACCCAATTAAAAAATGAGCAAAGGATCTGAATAGGCATTTATCAAAAGAAAACATGCAAATGGCCAGCAGGCACCTGAAGAAGAGCTAACATCACCAGAGGACTGCAAATCAAAAACCACAGTGAGATTTCATCTTATACCTGTTAAGATGGCTTTTATCAAAAAACAAAAACAAGCAGGAGATAACAGCGCTGGCAAGGATATGGAGAAAATGTAACCTTTCATACTGTTGGTGGGAATATAAATTGGTCTAGACATTGTGGAAAATGGTATGGAGGGTCCTCAAAAATTTAATACATAAAACTATTCATATGATTCAGCAATTATACTTCTGGGTATATATCTGAAGGAAACAAAATCAATATCTCAAAAAGGTATCTTCACTTCATGTTTATTACAGCATTATTCACAATACTCATGCTATGGAAGCAACCTACATGTCTATCAGTGAAAAAACGTATTAAAAATGTGGCATATACATAAAATGGAATATTTTTTAGGCTTAAAAATGAATGCAGCCCTGCTATTTGCAGCAGCATAGATGACATTATGGTCTTTTGGAGGACGGTCAAGTGGAGGACATTGTGCTAAGTGAAATAAGCTAGACAAAGAAAGAGAAATACTAGAAGATCTCACTTATATGTGGAGTCTAAAATTGTCAAACTCCTGGAAACAGAGATTAGAATGTTGGTTGCCAGGAGCTGAGGAGTAGGGAAACAGGAGTGTAATGTCAGTTATGCAAAAATGAATATGTTCAAAGGGGTTCCAAGCTTCAGTTAAGCAAGATGAATAAGGTCTAGAGGTGTAATATACAGTAATGTCACTACAGTTAAAAATACTGCATTGAAATTAGCACCATATTTTACTTGAAATTTGCTAAGTGGGTAGATCTTAAGTATTCTCCCAGAAATAAGAAAAAAAAAGAAAGAGAGAGAGAAAGAAAGAAAGAAAGAAAGAAAGAAAGAAAGAAAGAAAGAAAGAAAGAAAAAGAAAGAAAAGAAAATGTATTTGTCAAATTGTACCTCAATAAAGCTGAAGGAAAAAAATGATGTATTACAGATATTTGTGATAGTCTAGAACAATGTTGTTTGAGAAAACTACTGTAATGAGAAATTCTCTTCTTAGAGTTATACTGGCAGTGTTTTTGTCCTCTTGGGGTAGATGAAATAAGAGCCCATCTTTGCATAGTAAGGGGTTATATATGGATAAAATATAGTTTTAAGAAATTTTATTCATAATTTCTTTAATAAATATCAAAGTTGTGCTGCAAGACTTTGAATCTTAAAGTGTATCATAAGGAAAGGGAAGCAAGAATGAATGAGAAAATCATGAAGTAAAATAAAGACCTCAATAAATATGAATATTATATCAAATAAAATCATGGGACACTACATCGAAAACTAATGATGTACTGTATGGTGACTAACATAACATAATTTAAGAAATAAATAAAAATATTATATCAAATAAAATTTAGAAACATATAAATTAAATATTACATGAGGCATTTTATGTAAAGTATAGAATAAAGTTACAGAAATATACAAGTCAAGATTATGTGTGCATCAGATACACAAACACCAAAATACAGAACTATATATAATTACAAAAATAAAAGAGAGAGAAATACAGTTACATAAAAAAAACTTAAACATTATTTGTCTATGATGAGTAAATGAGACAAATGCAATAAAAATCTTACTAAATATCAAAAAGGTTAAATAAATTATATTTACACATATTGTTTATTACTTAGTTTTCTACAAATCTTGTTTGTACATTTTTGAGACTATGGAATACATGCGTAATGCAAGATAACTCAAAGAAAACAATATCCAATTAAAGAGTAATCAACAAAATCATGGCAAATAGTTTTTAATGCAACATGACAAAATAGATACAAAGAAAATAAACCAAATGACAATCTGTTCCCATTCTAATCTAAAACCTTTAATGTAGCCGATATTAACTTTATCTTTCCACATCTTTCCTACTGCTTAAAATATATCTGATTAATTCATGTAACATCCTCTTCTTATTCCTTTTTCACACTCTTTATTTCTTTCTCTCTTCCCTGCTCCAGTTCCTTCCCTCTCTCTTGTCTTTCTCCCTTTGTCCCTTCTCTTTTATCCTTCCCTCCCTCCCTCCCTCTTTTCCTTCCTTCTGTCCTTTTTTCCTTTTTTAAAAAATCTTCTCTAATATGTAGAGAGAAATCTATTCATGTTATAACCCTCATTAATCTTATCTGAAATATTAGGATTGTATATAATTGAACATTTAAATACATATTATAGAAATCAAATCTAATGTTCTGCAAAGACAAGTAATGACTGCTTCTGAAAGTTAATAATAATTTTACTATTTACATATGATTTTTAGTTTTTAAAATTTGTTTTGCTCCTTGCCTAGTTAATTTATTGAGATTTTTAGTTTTCTTTTATTTAGTTTGTTTTGTTTGTTTGTTTGCTGTTCCTAACAATAAGATAATATAATGATAATTCTAGACATACATGTAATAAGTAATCGAAATTCATGGGAAACAAAAAAGAATGGATGAGGCAAAATAAACTTGTCTGTAAATGATAAATTGTAAAAAAGAAATGAATGTAATTTATGCATGAGTAAGCTTTACTAAAATTATTACATTAATGGAATCATGATCACTGATAATATTATTTAATTGTTTTCCATATCTGGTTGTTTTTTTGTTTGTTTGTTGTTTGCTTTTTTCAGTTTTGCACAGCATGTTGATATATACACACCAAAGTTAAACAAACAAAAAAACAGTTTCCTCTGCTATCTGAAAGTAGAGCTTTCCTGAGAAATCTTTAGTAAGCTGAAATGGCCTAAGGCAAAGAATATCTCTGCTTTCTGAAAGTTTGCTTTTAGGAAGATCTACATTAGCATGGCAACGACTTTTTTTATTTTTTGGTAAAAGCGGAGACTCCTATTCATATTTATTTCCTTTAGTGAAACCAGGTACTACTGTACGTCTTTGATAAGAGAGAAGTGGCTTAAGGCAAAATTTGGAAAGTGAGGGATACCTGTACTGAAACTTTCTGTCCACAATGGAGGAGATTATCTGGGTTTATTAATTTTTTAATTACCATACTGATGAGATTAGTGAAATCTCTATCAGATAATGAGGGTGTTTCAGACAATGAAGTGGAGGAAGGCATGAAAAAATTTAATTTAAATCACTTTATAGGGGCGCCTGGGTGGCTCAGTGGGTTAAAGCTTCTGCCTTATGCTCAGATCATGATCCCAGGGTCCTGGGATCGAGCCCCGCATCGGGCTCTCTGCTCAGCGGGGAGCCTGCTTCCCCCTCTCTCTCTCTGCCTGCCTCTCTGCCTACTTGTGATCTTTCTCTGTCAAATAAATTTAAAAAAAAATCTTTAAATAAATAAATAAATAAATAAATCACTTTATAGTCCCAGGGCTATCTAAAAATTTTTATCTCTATTTTTTTTTATTTATGAAAAGAAGTCATGTAATAGGAAAGAGAAAGATGAATCCACTAAACAGAGAGTAGTCATTCTGCCCTTTATGAGTTGAGCTTTTTGAATCAAATTGCTTAACTGTCTATACTTCAAATTCCTTATCTCTAAAGTGGACATACTTACTTGGATATACTTCCTTACTTAAGACATTAGGTACTTCATGTTAAGTACTTAATTTATTGCCTGACATCTATCATATGGAAGTTTATTATTGTTGTTACGGTGCATATTACTAGTATTAAAATTTTTCTTCAATGGCAACCACTGTATCTTAGAATAAAACTTTTACTAATTAATGTTTAAAAATATTAGTCTTTCTGGGGCGCCTGGGTGGCTCAGTGGGTTAAAGCCTCTGCCTTCGGCTTAGGTCATGATCTCGGGGTCCTGGGATCGAGCCCCACATCGGGCTCTCTGCTCAGCAGGGAGCCTGCTTCCTCCTCTCTCTCTGCCTGCCTCTCTGCCTGCTTGTGATCTCTCTCTCTCAAATAAATAAATAAAATTAAAAAAAATATATTAGTCTTTCTAAATCATTAAAATGCTTTATTAAGGGATCTTATCAGGACAATAGTTTCTGTGGGGGTTTTCGTTTGTTTTTTTCTAGTTCTCAGTCTGATTTCTATGCTACTTGGAAAATGTTACTAATAATGACTAGATATATAAATATATTTGCATAACCCTTTTTATTTCCGTTTCAATAAACTTAATTATTAGGAAAAACTTTTTTGAGCCTTATGTGTTGATATTGCATGTTCTTCTATGTTATCATAAAAATATTCTAATTTTATACATATGCCTGTGGCTTTTTCTTTGTTTTTCAAACCAACATCCAGGTAATTTAAGGTTTTCGAAAGAAGTATGATGGTATAGTCACAGGAAAAATTAATAAGATAATTAAGGAGCAGAAGTGCAGCCTGCTAATGCTCTAAAGGCTGAAGTAACTAATATGAAATACCAAAGATACATGTTTGAAGGCTGTTGTCACAACTCAACACTGCTTATGGTTTGGACAATTATTTTTTTCTTCAACAATTATTTTTCTATACTATTTTTGAAATCCCAATTTATAAAGAAACTTGGAAGTTTTGCATAGATGTCACAAGATGCAGAGTTGAGTAAGAGGAGAACTGTATTGTATATAACAAGATACGTCATGCTTGTGTTCTAAATTGCTTTCATGGATCTGTAATTATTTATAACTTAGCTTATCCTGGTTTCTTTTAGTGAAAATTATAATTTGAATACCATATATGAATACTAGGGTAGCCCACTGACAGAAGGTTAGGCAACATTTTAAATCCTTCAGTGGATATATCTAGGAAATATTTTTAGTGAGAAAATGACATATTCATTCACTTTTTCATCAGATAACACATAAAATATAGAAGATGTGCACTATGGATCTCAAGGCCCAAAAATATGGAGTCTTTGTCAGTTGTAGGAAAACTATCAGGAAAACTACTCCTGCAATGAGGAAGATTCCAAAGAAATCCTGATCACACAAAACAAGTAAAATTAGGAATTCTGGTCTTATTCTGAGGGGAAATCCTTTCACCACAATGAAGGCAAGTGTGTTAAATATAAAATAATTTCTCCAGCAACATCTCCCAAAACTGTTCAGTAGAACACTACATCCACAGGATATCAATAACTATCACATGATGAAATGTTTCTAGAGCCAAAGAAAGTATGGGAAATGCTGATTTAAGCTGTTTTCTTGACTGCAGGACCTCTACCCTGTGACTTTGCAGTAAGAATATAAAAAATGCTGTGGGGTGAGACTGAGTAGGATACAGAGTACTCTCATAGCATCTAGAGCTGTGTTGTATGTGAAGTTCTGTCGGCATAGTTATAGGACCATATGAATTTAAGTATAAATTAATTAAAACTAAATAAACTTAAAATTCAGACACTTCCGTGCCAAGATCAAGTAACAATGACCAGATTTACACACCCACATGTAACAACCCACAAAACAAATGAAATAAATGAAACAACAATTTTTAGGATACAAAACACTATGTTAGGAGTGCCCTGGTGGCTCAGTGGGTTCAGTGGTTGAGCGTCTGACTTTGACTCAGGTCATGATCTCAGGGTCCTGGAATAAAGCTCTGTCAGGTCAGGCTCTGTGCTCAGCAGAGTCTGCTTGTCCCTCTCCCTCTGCTCCTTCCCTTACCCCTGCTCATGTTTGCTCTCTCTCTCTTTCTCTCAAATAAATAAAGTCTTTAAAACAAACAAACAAGAAATGGTACATTGGGCATCCTGAGAGACTAGAAACAGACAACAAACATTAGCCTTCCAGTTGCCCCAAACTACTGCCTGGACAGAGTTTCTGATCCTGGCTCAGGGAGGGTGAAACCAGGTAGAACCTATGCACTCCCTAACTTGAAACAAAGCTGGGAGTGGAAGGCGATGAAGGCAGTGAGATTTGTGCAGGATGGAGTACTGAGAGGAAAGGCTTACACTTAAAGGGAATGAGGGAGATCTACAAAGGGTCACGTGAGTGTTGAGGTGAGTATTGAGCTACACATGGGTGTGAGGTAAAGACCTGAGACCAAGGAATGAAACACACAAAAGAACATCCCTGGATCAAGTGTCAACAATAGTGCCTCTTGCTTCCAGCTGTACACACACACACACACACACACACACACACACACACACACACAGAGCCAATGGCCGACAAATCTTTGAAAATATGTTCAAAATCAGTAGGGAAATACAATTAAAACCAGAACTCGATACAAATTTACCCACTTGAGTGGATAAAATTGAAAAGACTGAGGATAAAAAATATTCTGAGGATGTGGACTAACTAGAATTCTGCTATTTATAAATTAAACATTCAGTTAACATATGTCCCAGCAAGTACACATTTAGGTATTTACCCAAGAGAAATAAAAACATAGTCCTACAAATAGATTTGTAAATGAATGCTTATAGCAGATTTAATCAGAGTGGTCCTCATACAATTGAATGATATGCAGAATAAGAATTGAATAGACCATAGTAACATAGAGGAATCTCAAAACATTAAGTTGGGGAGAAGAAGGTAGATAGAAAAAATACATAGCGTACATTTTTAATTTCTTACCCTTAAGAAGCTCTATAAAGGAAAAATATGTGCATTTCACTGTAAAGTATATAGGGAGGGAGGACATTTTTTCAAATATGTGTGTGTGTGTTTCTTTTTAGGTTGCGAACTCTTTTTTGACACAGCTGAACTATTTGTATTCAATATTTTAAATCTCTTTGTTGAAATGTATTATGAGATAGCAACGACTCTCAGATTTTATGACTTTTTATGTAAACATTCTCCTTTTCCCTTTTGTAACCAGAGCTGTAAAAAAAAAAATATGATTTTTAAATAGATGGATAATAGTAATATTAACAAATCTCTAGCTGGAAGTAATGATTTCTATTTTTTTTAATATAGAATGAGAGTGTCGGCTCTATTACTAATTACTTAGAAAATCTAAAATGCACACATACAAATGAGTTATATACATGGAAAAAAATAAATCAAACCTGTATTCAAAGCCCTCTCTCTCTCTCTCTCTCTAATATATGTGTATAGCAGAATCTTGGTATTTAAGGATTTTTTCAAAGTGTGGTAAACATTAAAAACAAACCAAAATGAAATCCAGTTTTAATTATTTCAAGTCTCTCATTCTGAAAATAAATATCATTCTGAAAGAAGCAAAAATGTTCACTTTTACACAAAAATAGTAAAGCAAGCCAAAATGATTTTTGATGTCATTCTTACTCCAAGAGGAAACCATGTCTGCTACATGGGCACAGCCCTTATTCCAGATTGCAAAGGAATTCACATTGTTGAAGTCATTTGCAATTTGTGGCAAACAACTAAATCATAGTCATTTGGCTTATTGACAAATGGTTCATGAGTCTGAGCATTATGATACCATTTCTTCATCTAGGCTTGAGAAAAGGTAACAAATCTTTCCGTGCTTAAAAAGAAATATTCTCATTTTATTATTCAGAACAAATAAAGTATTTGAATGGGTAACATGAACTAGCTTCAAAAAGTAGAATAAGGACGATAAAGTAAACCCTACGGGAGACAGATTTCAGCTTGGTTCCAGAGGACTCTCTTACTGCCTTCAAATAGATCAGAGTATATGAGAGCTGCAATGATGAAATCTGTATTTTTGATAGAATCTAGTATCTTTCATTTTCCCCTCTTGGATATATCAAATATTTTAGGAAAAAATATCAAATTCCTTTATTTGTTTTAATATCTCAAAAATATTGTCCTTACTATATGCCGATGTCTCTATTTTCCTTAAAATATTTTATTATGTGAAACACTTGACCAATGAAAGGAGACCATAGTAGAGAAGAAAATAATATTTAAGAAGTGCTTTTGTAGCTTTACTTTTTACTTTTTTTAATTTTTTTGCTTAATTTCGCTAGTTCTGAAAAATTTTTCCAAAAAGAAAAATGCAATATTGTTGAGTAGGAGTGTTTAGGGCCTGGGCAAATTTTCATGCCAAAGAATTCTGTGTAACTCCAAACTGAGAGTGAACACGTAAAACACTGGATTTGCTGGAGTAAGAATTCTCCTCACTTCCAGTAAAATAAACGTGGCTCTCTTTTTTTTTTTTGTGGGAGATGAAAATCTACCTTTTAGGCCAAAAACATTAGTTCTACATTATACTGACTTGAAATACTTATTATGAAGAGACTGACAAGAGCTCTGGAGTTTCTTATAGTCTGCTAAGATCTGCTCTAAAACACTGACACCATGACTTGTCTCACACTGAATATATTCAAGGAACAGAAAAGTCAATTGTTACAAAACGGGGTGATTTTTTATGTTCTTAAGAATTACATTTACTCTGCAAGTCTTCTATATCAAGAGTTAAATGATTTCTTTTCTAATTTGAATATTTTCTTGGATCAAAAGTGCTTTTTTTTTTTTTTAACTAACCAAGATTCCAAATGTTTAGTAGCACCCAGGGCATTGTAGGAATGAGATATGTTTTAGTAAAAACTGCATTACCTAAGCTTACTTCTGGAAGAGTTGAACAAATGTGAATGTTTATAGAAAGCCAGATGTGGCCTTGTCCACTGGCTATCTCAGAAATACTGAAAATTTCCATGATTAAACATAAATACCATTATACATTGTATTGGCTGCCTTAAAAAAAAAATCTTAATGTGGAATCACAAAAATCTCCAACTTCCCTGTAGTTCCTCTGGATTAATTCTAATTGATTCGGAATTACAATTAAGCACTTTTAATATGTAAATAATCCTGTATTTCTTCAAAAGTGTTGAGCACGCTTCTCATCGTATATTTTTATCTTCTGTAGTTTTATCTTCTCTAATGATTTCAGCTACAGTTATGTGTTGGTAGTTCACAAATTCAAGAGCTAACCTATCTTTCTCTACAAGTTTTAGAGTTATCTCTCTGTTTTTCCATTAGAATCTTGTAAAGATACACTGATATATAATGATCAAATGTGAACTCATTTGCTTCTTTCAAATCCTACTGTCTCTCTCCATTCTTTAATTTGTATTACTACAATTGAACCAGTCATTAAAGCAAGAATTTGGGTAGTTGTGTGTGACTGCATCCCAGATCCTAATTGCTTTCTTTTACAAGAGAACATGTAATGCTGACCTCCCATCAAAAAAAAGTGTGAAAACATTTTTTTTTCACTTTACATTAAGCAGTACCAAAAATTTTAACCCTCATTATTTGGCCACCTGGAATACTAATAAAGTGCCCCAATCTCAATCATATTCAATATAAATTAACTACCTAAACTGCTGTTCCAGTGATTTATTTACAAAAAATTGCAATTTTTCTGAATTAATTTTTTAAATAATTCAAGTAAGATAATTTTTGTTTCTTAGTCTAGCAATTTGGCAATATTTCAAAGGCTTTTATCTACATTTATCAATTAATCTGAATTCATGGTATTATAATTTTAAAATAAAACTCTTAGAAAAGAAAATGTGCCTAAAGTTACACTGATAATTAAAAAGTAGAAAAATTTAAAAAAAAGTAGAAAAATGTTGAAACCAATTGATATGCTTTAAAAAGTATTTTAAAAAAAATTTAATGATGTTATTTATTTTTTTGACACACACACACGTAGAGAGAGAGAGAGAGAGAGCACAAGCAGGGGAAAGAGCAAGCAGAGGGAGAGGGAAAATCAGGCACCCTACTGAGTAAGTAGGGAGTAAGGAGCCCATGTGGGCCTTGATCCCAGGACCCTGGGATCATGACCTGTGCTGAAAGCAGATGCTTAACCAGCTGAGCCACCCAGGTGCCCCTAAAGAGTATTTACAAGTAATGTTTCCAAAAACTATTTTAAAATCATGGTTTTTTAATGATAGTATGTTACCATGCTAAAACTGATATTAACACCAAAAGCAAAATTTAACTCTCTAGTGTAGAGAGAGAATATGAAGAAAAGGATCTCTTTGTCTGTATGATGAGGTTATAGGCAACTCTTCTTTCTCTATTTCTCTGTTTATAAAGCTAGTAATGGACGTTACCTTCGAAACAGAAGAACAAAATTTAGAAATTATTAAACAACATTTTAAAGTTACTCAGGTATTTTTAACAACATATAGGCATACTAAAATTGGGTTAAATTAATGAAGTGTAAGTATTAAAGTTAAAAATATACTGTTTGTATGTAAAGCAAATAAAAGTAGCCAAGCAATATTCAATAAACTCAAAATTTTAAAAGAGATAAACCTTACTACCAATACATAAGTGGAGGGAACATGCAAAAAAATTTCACTGGTATAGTTTTGAGGCTCAGGATGCAGAAAGTAGAGTCTTAGAAGAAGAAGCCTGGATATAAAATGAGTGAGAGTGGTAAGATGCAGAAAAGTAGGGGCGCCTGGGTGGCTCAGTGGGTTAAAGCCTCTGCCTTTGGCTCAGGTCATGATCTCAGGGTCCTGGGATCGAGCCCCGCATTGGGCTCTCTGCTCAGTAGGGAGCCTGCTTCCCCCTCTATCTCTGCCTGCCTCTCTGCCTACTTGTGATCTCTCTCTCTGTGTCAAATAAATAAATAAAATCTTAAAAAAAAAAAAAGATGCAGAAAAGTATTGTGCCACTTTGGATTTTGTTTTTTCAGTTGATGCAATTTTTGCATCTCTATGACTTATCACGTAAAACATATACTTGAAAATGTCAAGAATGATGTCCTGATTCAGGGGCATCTTGAGAGAGAAAGTCACTTTTTTTTTAAGATTTTATTTATTTATTTGACACACAGAGAGAGAGATCACAAGTAGGCAGAGAGAGAGGGAGAAGCAGGCTCCCTGCTGAGCAGCGAGCCCAATGAGGGACTCCATCCCAGGACCCTGAGATCATGACCTGAGCCGAAGGTAGAGGCTTTAACCCACTGAGCCACCCAGGCGCCCCAGAAAGTCACTTTCTTACAAGTATATTTTGGACCAGATATCCAAGAAGAGAAGGGTGGTGTTAAGAAAAATTATTTCTCCTACATTTTTGTGTATTTTAATCATTAAATAGCTTTTAATTTTTTATAAGTAAATGATTTGTTTATGTCATATGGAAGTAGGAAGCTGAGCATTTAAAAATGATTTTACATTAATTTTTAAATTTAAGTTGGGGTGATACTTCTAAGGATGAGAACTAAAATCTGAAGAGATCAACTAAATAAGCTTTCTTATGGAAGATCACTGCAAATTTCATAAGCACCCACAAAGTGTTATGAAAATTCAAATGTCATCTAAGGGACAATTCTGCACCCTTTATTGACTCTATAGAATAAATGTTAAATGATGCTTATTCCTTGTAAGGCATAGAATTGCTTTATTATTTTAAACAACCAGTGAAATCCGGATGGTGGAGATGCCTAGAAATTCACATTGGCCAGTGTCTTCTAACAATCTGCTCTGGGACATTTGTGATATTCTGTACCATATTTCAGCCTTATTCCAAGCTTGAAATGTGGCACAATAGTCACTTCGAGCAACTGGCATATCATGGCCATCTGGCATTTTTTGGCAAAGTACGGTCCTAATTTCATAATGCTCTAGGAGATAGTAACATATGTTTGGTGTAGCATTCTATCCAAAATGGATAAACCAATTCATTTAATTCTGGAATTCTACTAATCCTGGTAATGCAAAAGTTGTGGAACACTGTTTCACTGTGTGTATGTGTGTATGCATTGGTAATCCTTTAAAAGTGAACACATTTCTATTTTTCTATAATAGTTAAAATGCTCTTTGAAACACACACACACACACACACATGCACACACACACTCAAAGTAAACCAAAATTACACAAAGGGAGTAAGGAGAAAAATAAAGATTCTTCAGCACTCCCAAGCAGTTTCCCAGTCCAACAGCTCAGAGGTATAAATGCAACATTTTACATGTATTTCCATATGCATGTACAAATTATATATAGATGCAGACCCATACATACAAAATTGCAAATGTATTTTAGATAAGCAAGATTTTACACTGAATATTTCTCTGCAACTGTGCCTAATTTATCTAATATACATTTCATTTTTAACATTAGTATATATAGATCTACCATAATCTTTTATATTGCTTTATAGTTCTCCATGTGTACAGCTATATTAAAACTATAGAATTCACTTACCTCAACCTATATTAGTAGTCATTTTGTTTCTAGGACTTTGGTTTTGGGGGCAATTATAAATACTATTTCAGTATATATGTAAGTGTTTATCTGTGTCTGTGGTGCAGTAGATTACTTTAGATTACTATTAACAGTAGAACTTTTTACTTTTTCAATTGAATAAAGAAAGTGAGCAGGCCCACAAAGCTAGACAATTTTTACTTTAGTTTCTGTACTCAGACATAGATACAACAAATATTGAACATCTTGCATATATTTGGCAACATTGTAGATACATTGTATTACAAAATTAAATATACACTCCAACTTCCTATAGCACTAGTATTTTTCCTAACTAAAGCCTACTTTGTCAAATAGTAGTACATATACGAAGATTTATTTTGGCTGTTATTTGCACGATATATATTTTATATCTTTCTATTCCCACATTTTCTGTCCTAACAAAAAACTAAGTGTTTCTTAGGCACGGTATTTTTTTCATTTCTTGGATTTCAGCAACTTTATTATGATGTGCTTGGGTATAATTTCCTTTTCTTTTCTTCTTTTTTTAAGATTTTATTTATTTATTTGACAGAGTGAGAGAGAGAGAGAGAGAACGAGAGAGGGGAAAGGGAGAGGGAGAAGCAGGCTTCCTGCTGGGCAGGGAGCCTGATGCAGGGCTAGATCCCAGGACCCTGGGATCATGACCCCAGCAGAAGGCAGACACTTAAGACTGAGCCACCCAGGCGCCCCTATAATTTTCTTTTTATCAATTCTTACAGGGGTTAATTGTGCTTCAGGAGGCTGAAGGTTAATGTCTATCATGAGTTTTAGAAAATGTTCAGCTAATGATTCTTCAAGTATTTTCACTTAAATTATATGCATTTTAGGCTGTTTTTTTCAGCTTCTCACATGTTCCTTACCACTGCCACACACACGCACACACACACACTTTTTTTCCCCTGCATTATCCATTCCCATTTTCCTTTGTTTCTGTGCATCCAATGCAATAATGTTGTCTTCAGCTGGGTCTAGCCTGCTCTTAAAGTGATAGGTTGAACTCTCACTTTCACTTAATAAATTCTAAAATTTCCATTTAAATCTCTTTTGGAGAATCAAACATTCTGGTACAAATCTCTATTATGTTCTTCAATACATAAGAAAACTAAATTATCCCTATAAGAAGGTAAATTACTGTAGGGGCCAAGGGCAGGCCACCCCAAGATGGACCACCTTGGCATAAAGATTATTTTGAGTTAAAAAGCAATCATCAAACCCCGACAGATCCAGGAAAACCTCTTTACCTTCCTTACAACTGCTTAAAAAAGAATTTAAATAGAGTACCTGCTATAGGAAGAGAGCTATCACCATAAATAACTATGTTATTTGACAAACTATGTGTGGCAGACAAGGAGGAACCCAGTGAGGCCTGTTTGACAAAGTCCTCTGTGCTCCATTGTTTCTGAGTGACCCAGCTTGTTTTTCATTTTTTCATCTTCCTGGGAATTGCTTTCATATTCCCTTTGAAGTCCCAGGCCTCTACCCCCCTTCTCCTTAGTTCAAAATGACATTTATGCATCATTTTGCCTGGACTGCCTTTGGAATTTCCATGTCTGTATGGATTCCCCGTATGTGTGAAATTAAATTTGGATTTTCTCCTATTAACCTGTCTCATGTCAATTTGATTCTTAGTCCAGCTGCTAGAAGGACCTTGAAGGGGACAAGATATTCTTACTCTCTAACATCACCCACATCTGAATATCTGAATAATGTTTCATGTGTAGCATTCAGTGCTGAATAAAAAGTGTGCCATATAGGCCCACAGGTACTTCTGACCCACTTGATGCTGGCAGTGACACCACTGAGCATTACAGTGACAGACAGCCCAGAACATGCTACAGAGACTTCACAAATGACAGCATCTACCTGAAGACTTGTTTCCCACTGCTTCAGTAATCACTGTTCTCTTAGGTTATATTTTACTACTAAATCCTACATATTTAAAAGAGTCTGTGGGATGCCCATAGGGGCCTATTTCTATGCTACCATTTTTGGCTGTGGTTGCTGTCCACATGATCATGGTGCTCTTTGTCTTGGAGGCATTTATGTTCATGTAAACCACTGGAAATATAGATATTAAAATAAGGAAACTTAAAATCCCCCATAATCACACCACAAAGAAGTAACGGCTCTTTTTGTTTATATTCCAAATCCTGTTTAGAAAGTCATTTCTCAGTGTTAGTTTAACATACCTTACAGTTTAAGTTAAAATTCTGCCAGTTTAACCTGTTAGCTTCTCACCCATATTCAAATATCTTATTATTGATCGTCCTAAAACAAGGACCTTTACTTAAGGGTTTGCCATTACCCATCGCCCATCCCATTTTTATATCATAGACTGGACTAAAGACATGGAAAGACTGTTAAGTATAAGCCAAATAAAAATATTTGTTTTTATTTGTTGAGAAAAATAAATTATAAGAGTGTGTGGTTATTTGGGGTATGTTTTTCGTTTTGCTAATGGTTGAGTATCCTCTACAGTTTAAACATTTCTTTAAGCAGTTATATCAAATGTAAAGTGTTAAAAATATTTGAGTTAGGAGCATTATGTAGATTTTTAGGCAGTCTCATCTTTGCATATCCTGACATACTTAGAAATGTTGTTAATCTAATTTCTTCTTATATAATGACAAAGTTTCAGTCATATTTTGGGGGCCTTATACTCTGTTTCTGAAATATTAACATCTATACTGTTAGATCATATTGTTGATTTTATATATTTGCTGAGTAGAAAGTGTTATGTGTATTTTTCTTCAGGTATTTAAATCACGGATACATGCAAAAGCAATTGAAATTGCCACTAGGTAAAAAGTATCCACCTTATTCAAATATATGCACCGCAAGTGTTTTAAAATTAGAATCAAATACTGACATCGATATTTAAAATGATTACAAAATAGGCTTGTTTTCAAACCACTTCCCTTCCCCCTAGGTTTTAACAGTTAACTCACCAGTGATTGCTATTTTTAACTATATTAAACAACATATGATATTTGAAAAATAGATTTATTTTTCAACATTTTTTCTAGTTTCTTCAAGTATAGGGTATGCACCTGATAATTCAAGGAAAGAAAAGCTACAATTCGAACCCTTATAAATGTCTTTACAAGGAATGTATTAAATATTGTTTAAAAATTGACCAAAGAGAATAATAGCCTTAATTAGGAATTGTAACTTGAAGTGTCAATACAAGCTGCTGATTTTGCACCATTTACTGTAAATAACATAAAATTTTTATTAGATAAGTATATTAGAAAGAAGAAAAATATAAATAATGATCTATGATCATTAAAATGTTTGAGAGATAGAGTCAATAAAATACATTAATATAATTATATAGCTAGATGATTTTTACATTAATATACACCTATTTTACCAACACTCATTTCAAGGTATTTCCAGCACCTTTTAAGTTTTTCTCAATCAGTTCCCAACAGAGTAGATTCTAACACCATAAATTAATTTTGACTATTCTTCAATTTCTTATGAATGATATCATAGAGTATATATTATTTTGTGTCTACTTCTTTTTTCAGTGTTGTTTATGTAAAATGGTTCTTTTTGTCTGTTTCTCCCTTTACTGTATTTGTTTGTAAGGTATTGCATTGTATGACTCTATCACAATTTAATGACTCATTCTAGCACCAGTGGACATTTGGGTTATCTTTACTTTTTGACTCTTATGAATAAGATGCTATGAAAATAATTTCACTTTTTTTATGCACTGGCACTCGTTTTTTGTGCACATGCCTATAGGCATAAATGCTATGTCATACAATAGGCATATATTTAGTTTTAAGAGATTGTGATAGAGTTTTCCAAAGCTATGGTATGAATTTTCACTTCTATCAAGAAAATTACAAGAGTTCTTGTGGCTTCATATTCTATCCAACACATGGTATAATCACTGTTTAATTACAATTCTAGTGTGTACATTTGTTCTTTTGGTTTTGATATGTATTTATTGAATAAGAACTGCTCTGGGATAACTTTTTCTTATTCTTGCTGGCCATTTGACATCCTAATTACTCATTTTATTTAGATTAGGTTATTTGGTCAGTATCTTATTAAGTTATGAGATAAAAAAATTTTAGAATATTTCACTCAGATATTTGTACTGCAAATACTTTCTATTTCTGCCTTGTTCCTTGTCTTCATGCAACTTTTGTTCAAGAAGCATTATCTATTTTAGTGATGTGCTAATCATCCATCTTTTATGATTACTACTTTCTATGATTTGTTTAATATTTGTCTACTCTGACTGTGTAGTATTCTCCATTTTTAAAAATCATCGTTTAAGCTTTAATAATTGTTTCTTGAATATCCATCACCTCTACTTGAAACCCTGTCATATTTTGAAATACAGAGTACTACTCTTCTTTTTTTTCTTCCCATCTATCTCAGTTCAATGGCTGTCTATTCTGCATCTCTCCGTTATTTCATTGATGAAGCTTGATTTTTCTTGTGTGTTCCTTTCTGTTTTTTATCTCAGGATTTTCCTCTCTTAATAGTGATTTTCACAGACACTTACATTCTGATGGCTCCTGATTATGTTTCTTGAACTCTTACCTTCCTTCCTAGATGCAAATATATATTTTGCACTGTTTCAAAGAAATATTTCCCCCATAGTTACCTCTTTTGATTTCACAGGACATAGAGTTAAAAAGAGAAGTTGACGAAGTAAGGTAGTGTTTGAGAATAGATATTCAGAGCCAGATAGCTTGCTTTGGATTCCAGTTAAACAATTTACCAGCTGGATGCCTTGGACAAGTCATTTAAGCTTTCTGCTCCTCTACTCTCTTATAAAAGGGAATTATAATAGGAAGAGGAATGAAGACACCTGGTGTTGTGCATAGACACCAGGGTATAATATCCGTTATGGGAACATGCAATATTAGCAGTATGAGAAGGTAATTAAATTTAGGTACACACTGCTAAAATAAGGAGAGTGGGAAAAATGGCACTGAATTCATATTTGGTTTTCTTTTCTTATAGAGCACAGTCATAAAAGTCTAGTGGAAATTCTCTGCTTCCATAAGTAACACTCATCTACTAGTTGCCTTTTATTGATTTCCACTGCAATGTTGCATTCCATTATTTTAGTTGATGTGGTGTGAATAAAAACTATTATATAGATATAGATAAATCCTATTATTTCATTAATTTACTCACTTATTCTATTGCCCACTCATTTTTACATTCACTCACATATTCAATAAAACTTCGTTCATTGTCTTCTATTTGGCAATCTCTAAATTTCTGAGTAGAGAATTTTTAAAAATAGATGAGCACGATTAAGATAAAGAAAAATAAGAAATTTCAAGATAAACTGTCCCCATATTCTGAATGAACAGACACAGTGAAGACATAGGCTAGGATCATTTGATATGGGAATGATAATAAGATTTATGTTTTACTGACTTAACATTCATGTGTTCCTGCTGTGCTCCATATACTACTAAAGGGCCAGTCCAATGTCCATTAGCACTAGTTGCCAATGCATTCATTTTCAACAACAGTCATTGAGTATTTTCCAGATAGTCATGTTTTAATATCTCATCTCATTCCTTGCAGCCACAGTGACTTTATGGTATAGTCCTTCGCAATAAAGCATAAGCCAAATGCTTCTAGAGATTTCTGAAAAATATGTTTGCTTCCTGATACAAATATGACTTTGTGCTTTAATCCTCCTCAATTCTTCTCCCCAATTCTCCCTGCCTCAAAAATGGATGCAGCGTGTAGAGCTGCAGTATCCAACTAAAATCAAGAGGAAAAATACCATGTAACGAAGGATGTTGGAGCAGAAAGTTCCCATCATTGAACTTTATATTTAAAAAAATAAACATTGTAATTTAAGCCACTCTTAATCAGGTTTATTGTTATATATCAAAAAGTGCATTACAATTAGTGGAGTAGATAAACCATTCAGGGATCCTGAGTCTGGCCTACCTCCACTATCAGAAGACTTTCACACTGAGGATTTAATTGCATATAAAAATTATATATAAATAAAATGTGAGTCACCCATGACACCTTCAGTGTTCTATGAAATAAAGTCTCTGTGGGATGGGAATGGAAAGAAGGGAAAGAGTTAAAAAGGCAGGAGGAGAAGGAGGATGGGGAATAAGGAATAATGAACAAGGGGGTAAGAAATAAAATATGGCCCATTAATAGTCAGGAAAACATTGTATAAAATCTTTAGACTAAGGAATTCAACAATTTAAAGCATATATGACAGTAATTTAGGAAAATAATGGTTTAAGTGAACCAGGAACACTGTAGGGCATATCTACATAGAATGACATTTCCTCCAGTAACTGGCTCCTTCAGAGAGAGCATGAAGAATGAAAGTGACCAGATTGATCTCAGGAGCAGAGACTGTGACTGACACTCTGGAGACCAAACTGAGAATCTGGGTTTCGTATTGTTTAATACAAACACCATGGACATTTCCTGCAGGCTCCCTTGAGCTCTTAAAGGAACTGTGATGTGAAAAACATACTTGAGTAAATTTTTCCAAGTGGTCATCTCAAGATGCAAATATTTTGTGAGTAACGGGGAAGGAATACATGGATTCCCTGTTATCCAGGTTAATTATTGTGCTGAAACAATAAGAAGACAGAGTCTAATGTCATCCCCAGGTCAATTCTCACATGAACATTTTTTATACTCTGGATAAAGTGAAAGTTCACAAAATTCCCTAGTGAACATTCAAGGTGATGAGTCACTTACTGGAGAAGAATATATCTTTTCCAGAATGCCATATGTTCCAACAAGGTGCTATTCCCATTACTAACATGGCATGAAAGCACTGGGAGCAGAGAAGCTTTTAGGGATGGCCAATAAAAGCCCTAAGAACATTAATGAAAACTAAACAATACCTTAAAAAACAAACCAGTGTATCTCAAATAATCAGTTTTATGGCTCCTTGTTTTCCTGTACTTATCTGTGGAAATATGACAGCATGCAGAAATTGCTTAACTAAAGAAATGCAACAGAATCTTAAACTAATGGGTATATTGTGCTATGCTTTAACTTAATGATGTGGTACTTTTGGACTATCCCACTTTATATGTAAATTTCTCTAACCCTTGTAAATGGAAAATCTCATATAGACTATGGAACATCATTGTGCTGCATAAAAATTATATCAAAATAGTTTTTCTTGATGACATGCATCCATTAGAAGGAACCCATAAAAATGTTATAAACATATTTGGATCTGCTAGGTGATGATTTTTCCTGACAAGCTAATGTGCTGTGCTATAAGTAGAAATGGGGTAATATTGTTGAAAAGAACAAAATGACTTTGGTATCTTTTATGCCAAGGAAATTTCAAGGAAAAAAAACAGTACACTCTCCAAAATCCCTCCAGTTAAGATAGCCCCTGGAGAGTCACAAATTTTCATGATATTTTCACATGTGCTGTCTAGATTGATAGAAAGTATAATGATGCAGATACAATTTTTTAAATTTTCATTTAAGAAATTCAAACTTGCAAAGGTTGCCACTGCTTTTATTATAAACAATTTCCCTCTGAGTTTTCTATAACCGGACCAATAGTTTTGCAGAAATGAAAAACTTAAGATACATGTGTCAATATTCTATGAATAGTCTCTTAAAATCTGTATTTACTTAATTTTAGTCCTACCTTATGCGGGATTTAGTGTAGCATTTACATATAAGATAAATCTTTGAAAACTTGACTAAATTCTTATAGACCTGATAAATAGTTCAATAATCATTCTTTTTTTTGCCATTTAAACATAATATTCAAATTATAAGTATAGACTCAGCTAAAATCGAAAACTGATAAGTTTATAATCCAGCCTGTGTGGAAAGTTTTAGATACCTTTTAATAGAGAAACTTCCAATTCAATTCATAATTATAAACAGAAAAATAAAAGACAAAAGGAATATTGTATATGGCAAATGTTAACCCACAAGATTGTAAAGTCCAATTAAATATTATGTTATATTTTTTAAAAAGATTTATATAATTAGTAAAAATATATAGCAGTGCTTCCAATTTTGGAAACTTGAGAGCCTGATGAAAATGATATTCATTACCAACCTGCAAAAAATCTGAGTATACTAGCTCCTCAGTTGCTAAAGTAATCATAAATGCATTGCAAAATTTGCTTTGGTGAAGACAATTTTATCAAGAGGCAGGAGGCCATGATTCAATGCAGTGTGATGGCTTCGATTCCATACGAATGACCAATGGCCATTGGAATTTAAAATAGATAGGAAGTCAGGAAAATTGTGTTTATCCCTGGGCAAGCTCAACAATTAGGATGGAAACAATGAATCTTGGAACACTACATCAAAAACTAATGATGTATTGTATGGTGACTAAAATAATACAATAAAAAATTAAAAAATAAAATAAATTAAAATAAAAATACAATCATTGGTTACAGAAAAAAAAGAAAAGACTACAGCATAAAGTCAAGGCTCTGGAAGCTTTCCACAAACTGACAAAGAGATTAAAGATAATTAATTAATTAGTTAGCATGGTTTCCTTAAAAGCTGAAGTAAGTTGATCGTAGCATGCAACAGAGGACAAAAAATTTTCTCTCTCTTTCTCTCTCTCTCTCTCTCACACACACACACACGCATGTATTAAAAACTTAGGAATTAACCAAAACATATATCACATATTGACATGGAGTCCAATAGTTTATTAAACCTAAAGATCGAAAATTCCCAGGCTCGGGGTGCCTGAGTGGCTCAGTGGGTTAAAGCCTGTGCCTTTGGCTCAGGTCATGGTCTCAGGGTCCTGGGATCTAGCCCCACATCCAGCTCTCTACTCAGCAGGGAGCCTGCTTTACCCTCTCTCTCTGCCTGCCTCTCTCCCTACTTGTGATCTCTCTCTCTGTCAAATAAATAAATAAAATCTTAAAAAAAAAAAAAAGAATTCTCAGGCTGAGTAATTATTTCAGCAGCCAATCCCAGGCTGTTAAAACCCCAACTACACATAGCAATGGGAAGAAAGAAAGAATGAGAGAATAAGAGAAAGGAAGAGAATGAAGGAAAATGAAAAGAAAATACCTCTCTAAAGTTTTTAAAATCTTTTTCAATTCAGAATTTGATGAGTACCAATACGTAACAAAATAAATCAAAAAGAGAAAGCAATCTCTATAACATTAATTTCACGCACAAAATATGGAGAAAAACAAATAGTTCTAACATATATAGAGGTAAAGGTCCAAAAATTAAAATTTGAAATTTTATAATTATGTTATATACATAATTTAAAATAGATTTTAAATTATTTTAAATTATTATTTTAAATTTCGGGTTTTACTTCAGTATGAAATTGGAAAACCTAACATAGACATAGCCAAATAACTAACTAAAAATCCAACTGGTACTCAAAGAGTTAATTAGAGATGGTTAGAATTGTCATTGGAAATATATTTGTGGAAATCACTCAGATATATATAGAATTTCTTTTTATAGGGAGATTAAGGAACATGATGATAAAATAAGAAAGTCTAATAAAGTTTTTTTTTAGGAGATTCAGGGAAAAACATAGGAAGAATGGGAAGAAACAATATTTAAATATATAGTGACTAAAATTTTTTGTAATGGATAAATGTTCTAGTTGAAACTAAATACTGAGAACAATAAAAATTCATAAAAGTCAAATAACACATACAAATAAGTAGTGAAAATAGAAGATTTTAAAAGTAATAAAAGAGAGAGAAAAAAAGATTAGCTACAAAGGACAAAATATTAGCATGAAAAGGCTTTTCATTAATAACAACAAACACCAATAGAACTGCATCTTTAAAAAAGTGAGATAAAATAAAGGTCATATTGCATTTTTGTATCTAGCTCAACTATCTTCAATAGTATGGGAAAAAAATTAAGACAGACAAACTGAGAACATTTGCTAATAGTTCCTCACTGAAAGAATTAGCAAGGATAGATTGAAAAGAGAAAGAAATTAAAAGAAGGACTGGAGATAAATTATGAGAAAATAAATGGTAAATAAATGGAAAATGATTAAAGAAATAACAAAAAAATACAAGTATATATTGGAAATGGCTGTTTCACCAACAACAATATGGAAAATGAAGATGAATGGAATTTAAATTAAAATACTTTATTTCTGATTGTTGAGTGGATAGATACTAGCTTGAAAGTTCACTAAGTGTATAAGGGTTCCATTAAAAGAATGAATTGAGACACAAAATGTAGAAAATCAGACGAATAAAAGATAAGAAAGGAGAAAAAATTTAAAAAATAAAGGGAAAAAGGCATGCTATACATACCTCAAAATACTAAGTTAGAAATAAACCTATGTATATTAATAAGAACAATTATGTAAAGAGATTAAACCAGTTAAATGACTCAATGCACCATGCAAAAGTAGTATGTTTATATGTGTTCTCTCTCAGTTCTGATTCTTTTGCTATTCTGTGATGACAAGACTCAATGAAGCTCCTTGTTTTGTCCGCATGGTCTATTTATGTTGTTCTAATAAATAATTATTAGGTTTTGTTTCCCCTTGAGTTGAAACTCATATTTAAGAAATGCATTGTGCCAAATTAGTCTGAAATTTGTAGCTACAGACTATCTAAAATGACTCTCCATAATTTGACCCCTTCACTGAATTTGGAATTCCATCGTTGTTGAATGCTGTTAGGGATTACAACTGTTACAGTCATTGAAGTTGGGGTTGCTCTGCCTTCATTTTTATTCTGCTTTTTACTTTGAATAGATTCTTGAGAAGAATACAATGAGAGGCAACTTTATTCGGGATTTATGAAACCGGAAAGATTTGAATAGTATTAGGAACTGTGCATTCACTGCCATTAATATTTCAAAAATAAAAAGTTACCTTTAGTTATTTATTGCTTTTACTAGAGCAATAAAAATTCAAACGTCTGGAAAGCTTCCCAAAGTAATTAATGTCCAGGACAAAGGAAGGCCACTATGTATAAATACAACCTGTTAATTAATACCTGTTTGTGGTTGGCTGGTTGATAAGGAAAGAAAAAGAGGCACTGTTTTAGGGTTTTCTGTCCCTCAGTGTAGTTAATTGCAATTCTGTGATATTAATCAGTCTTCCTATGTTTACTATTAAGTCCTGGTAGTAGTACTTCTTTATAGACTTGGATAATTAACAATTATTAACTTAGGTTTCTTTTACATCATTGTCTTCATGCACTCTCTTTTCTCTGCCTGCTAAATAACCATCCTATAATATATCAGGAAAATGTGTATTTTTTCAGGTAGCAGCTCACGTATCATATCTTTCTCAACACTTAGAGATCCCTCATTAAAAAAGTTTTCAAAGGAATTAATAGACCATGACTAACTGTGTACTCTAACAGCTACTTAGTTCTCATTTTCTAAAACACTTGTAGTCTCGCTATGAAAAAATTTGATGGATTAAGTCAGGAGGGGAATGAATTGTGTTAAAACATAAAAAAGTTTTTTAAATCATAATATATGTGGAAAATGTACCCCGTAAGAGTCTCCCTATATTGTCAGCAATGCTGGGGAATATTTTGTGTATGACATATATGCTGTTAAAAATAAGATGTATCCCATATGGTCTACATGTTGGAAAAATAAAATTTATTGACTATTACAGTTAATAAAAACTTTAAAGCTTAAGAAATCATTCAGGAGCTGTATGGAAGAAAAGAGTGTTTTTAACAAGAAGACAGGAGAGAACTGTTGGTTAGCTTGGAGGACCTTCCTTCAGAAAATGGAGCTGAGATTGTACAGGGAAATTTGAATTTATAGATGATAATAGAATTTACACAGCTGTATAACTGAAATTGCATCAGACGTTGAACATGCCTGTCATTTTCCCATGAATGTAGTTTCGGTGGTTATAACTAAAGTATGAAATTACCTCCTCTTTCTTGTCAGAGGGGATCACTAAATGGGAAGATGCCTGTAGAGGCAGTTGTCCACACCACTACCTTTGGGATAGTGGTGATTGAGTGCTTAGAACCATTACTGCTGCCCCTCACCCAAAAGACATTCCTGTTGCCATAACTCATGTAAGAATTAACACTCTGCAATCCAATTCTGATCATGTCATTTTCCCACTGAAGATCTTTCTATGGCTTCTTCTTGATTTTATAATAGAGGTCTATATCCCTATATTAGCTTAGCTTGGTCTCTTACTAACTTTCCAAAATCATCCTAAATTTTTATCCCCATTGCTTACCAATGTCTAAGTGAACTAATCAACTTTCAGTTCTTAGAAGAAACTCAGCCCACTTCCCTGTCCAAAAATTCACATACTGTTATCACTGCTATAAATTTTCTTGTAATGGTCTAACTCCAATTTATCTATCATACATCAAATTGAAAGTGAAAAAGTCTTTCTGGACATACTAAACTAGATTAGGTTTCCTGTTAGATGCTTTCAAGTGACTTTTACTTCTCCATCAGATAATCGACACAATTGTAATGAAATAATTAACATTATAAATATTTAAATGCCTTTCTTCCTATAATAGAATATTAGCAATGATAATAAATATGACCATATTTCTTCTGTACAGTATTCAGCATACTCTTAGTCATAGGAAAAGTATAAAATGCAATTTTATTTCTATACTTTTTATAAAATGGGGAAAATGATATTTCCCTCATGGAGATGTTGTGAGATTAAATAACTAAGTATAAACAGAGCCTCCTAATAACTTGACTGACACTTCATATATGACCATGCATCATATAATTCAAGTCTCATAATAATTTAATAGGTCAGTCATTTACTCATTTTCTGCAGATTAAAAAATAATGGCTCTCAGATAGTTTCAGAATTTTTTCAAGATCAAAAACTAGCACATTTCTATTTCAATCCAATCACTTATAATCCATAGCATTGTGCCCATTCTTTCATTTTAGGAATTATGATTTTTAGATATCATTCCCATTACTAATTTTTTTCATCACAATGACTGTAAGTCTTTTAATTTTCCCCAATGACTAGCATAGTTGCTAAATATGTATTGTTTGGAAAGTAATTCATACAACTTTACATAAGTATCTCGATATTAGAGAAATATAGCACAATAATAAAACGGTTCTCTACCATGCATTCCTTGTAACAATGGCACTAGCTGTTTCTCCTCTTTGTATTATCTGAATGTTGTAACCTAAAACTTCATTTTAATTACATAAAGATATTTTAAACTTATTAATATATTATGTATTATAGATTGCTAGAGGTTTCAGTAAAAGATTCAGCTTGAACTACATATGAAATCAGATAGCAAATTCATTAATGAGTCACACAAGTTTCTTTAGCTTGAGTCATAGATAACGAAAACAAAAATATTTCTTTCCTGCATTTCTGTCTTCATGAATTTTACATTTTGTTTTGCATCTTCTTTGTAGTTTACAGAGTTAGATTGAAAATGGTTTGACTGTTTTTACAAAGTATTTATAAATGTAAATATATATCTGTAATGAAAGGCAAGGTTTTGGAAAAAATGCCTTTAGGATTTAAATATTTAAAAATGGTTAGAATGCCAAATAATTTTAGTCCATAACTTGAAAAAGAAACTCAAAAGATCAGAAACAATTTGGCTTTTAACTAGTTACAAAGGAAAGTCAATATTTCTTAGGGATGAAAGACTGAAAATGTTTTCCATATTAAGTGACATATTGTTATTATACCAGCATAGTTACTATGTTTACTAATAACTCAGTGTGCTTTTCTATCACTTTATTGAATGAATGCAAGCCTCAAAATAATAAATAGGATAGAGAAACACATTTTAAAAAAATGAAATTATTAATATAAGTGAGTGGGTGATGTAGAGAAAAGAATCTTGCATTTGGGAACAAGAAGCTGTAGTCATAAATTAGACATATGATGCTTAAGTAAGCACTTACAACTTCTCTGCCTCAGTATGTACATTTATATTTATATGATGAGGAGCATGCACTCAGTTTTTTTTTTTTAACAAAGTCTATTACAACTGATGTTCTTGTATATAAATAAATCAATTTAACAAATACATCTAAAAGCTCATACTACAGAGTCTTCTTGTATGATAGGGAGACTCAATAGTTTCAACTAAGTATATTCAGAAGTTATCATTAAGAGCCTAAGCTACTTTGAGTTTCATCTCAGAGATGTAGGGAGCTCAAAAGAGCATCTTTCCTGCCTTTACAGCTAGGAAAATAAGCTGGACAGCTGCAGATTTCAGACTCTGAACCCATCTAAGAGCTGATGTTATATGATAAACTACTAAACCAAAGTCTAGAAAGAGATGCATGTCTAGGTTTGTGTGGCATATGCATATAATGATAATAAACTAGACATTTTAATGATTTGCTGAAGGCCAAATATGAGCTAGTGAGTGTGAGGGGAGCAGCCCTGGGGGATTCCAGATGTATGCATTCTCCTCTTTCAGGCTTTTCATCCAGAAAGTCCTGCACTCTGATCAAGATTTTGGACAGGCCTCTTCCTGACTACAGGACCCTGAACTCCCTTTCCTTAGAACATTTACTTCAGAACATTTGCAAATGTAAATTTCTTTTCTGTACTTTGGGATAAAATCTTCTACAACCCAGGAATGTCTTTCTCAAGGATGTGGGAGCCATACCTTTGAAATGTAAACGTTAATAATACTAAGAATAATAATGTCCCTTTTACATGTTATGGGAGAGTAGGTACCTAACTTTGATAAGCAATGATTAGCAGGCACGGATAACCTAATCACATTGGCCAGCCTTCCTTCTAATGTCCTTCAGTATTTTTTCACTAGCTCATCTCAACATTTAAAAATCTGCTTTTTGTTTCAGTGAGATTTAATCTCCTTCTCCTATTGTGATAGTTTTGAATAAAGTCTACTTTCTTGTTTCTAACAAATATCCATTGCATTTTTTTCTTTAATGACTCATAGGGAAGATCAGGGAGGATCTTTACAAAGCTTCCCCTAAGACACTGGCTGGAAATGGAACAACTGCCACCACTAAACTTCACCCACACTCAGCTGAATTTTCAGGGGGAAGTTCATTAATTCCAGTAGCTTTTGGGCACTGGTAGAAGTTGCTGCAGCTTGGAGAGGAGGATGAAGGTCACTATCAAAGCTCACCCCCGAGCATCTCCTTATCTCCCCTAAGGAACAAAAGCCTTAATCTTCAGGTGAAAGGTGATGAAAATACCACTTGAAGTTACTGTATCTTAGGACAAAAAACAGGGAAAATGTCCTATCTCTGTAATGGGGCAAGAGCACATGCTACACCCAGTACTACTTCAGGATGAATACTAATGAAGAACATCCCTGAAACCCAAGTTATGAACATCAGAGAACATCCCTCTGCCCCAGCTCTGTAAGGTGGAAGAAAAAAGGAAAGAGGGAAGAGAAGGAAGGAAGGAAGGAAGAAAGGAAGGAAGGAAGGAAGGAAGGAAGGAAGGAAGGAAGGAAGGAAAGAAGGAAAGAAGGAAAGAAGGGAGAAAGGAAGGGAATCAAACTGTGATTTAGTTGACAATGTATTTCTTATAGGGGTCCAGATTAGTAATTATGAATTTACATGTATACCAGGGTTGAACAAATAAGTAATGAATTGTGGATAATGGTAGTCATATTTCCTAATGTCAGAAAAAGAGGTTATAAGTAAGAATAAGATAAGGAAGACTACAATGAATTCTATGGATTGGATTCAAGTGGGAGAGATCATTAGTAATCTAGTTTATTTTATCATATACCATTATCAATACCAAAATAAATCTGGAAATGTACCTTTCTGAAAGTAATTTATCTTTGTTTACTTTCTATTTTTTATATTAGAATTTCATACCATCTTTTGGGGAATTTAGAGAATATTTAAGGAGGGAAGGTTGAAAAGGCATGTATAGAACTACTTTAAGAAACAAATCTGCTAGAAGGATTTTATTTTAATGTTTGGAAACTAAATAAAATTCATTAAAAATACAAATTATTCACAATTTGTAAGAAATAAAATGCAGAGCATAAGACTCTATTTTTAATATAACTAGCATGTTATAAACTTAAATGTTAGTGGTGCATTTAAGCTCTTTTTGGGGTTAAACTTACTAATATTAATGAGGTAAATTTTAAAGCTTAAAATGCACTTCAGTATATGCTAGGAAAAATAGTTGCTTTGAAAACAGCTTTCAGTTTTCAGTAACTAGGAAATAGTGACACAGGATAAATAGTAACAATCACTGCTATGCTCCTAGCCCCTGAAAATTAAACCTATTATGATATCTTATTTATATAAAACTTATACTTCTGAAATGTTTATGCAATCAAACCTCCCTCGTAATTTGTTTTTAAAACATGAGGAGGAAAAGGAACCAACATCTCTAACCATTCTGAAACAAATCTGGTACCTTCATGTACATTTCACTTGTTTGTCTTTAAAACGATAGTTGATTCTGAGGTGTTCATCCTGAAGTTTTTCAAAGGCATTATTTAATTTATTAGAAGAAAAGAATAAACCCTGTATTTCAAGTATTTTTTAGTGTAGGATGAGATTTACTGAACCTCATAATTATTTTTAAAGTTTAAAACTGGATTTATATTAAATCACATTAATACATTTAAAGGTCTCTGTGATATTCTTCTAGCCCATGAGCAGAATGATTTCATCTTAACTATGCACTGTTAATTTCATTGCAGTGATTAATAAACCCTGTCACTATGCATTTATAAACCTGCTATTTCAGGGTTGCATTTATTGCTTGCCTTTTTTTTTCAAAGTGCCTTTTCGTAGGAACAGTTTAACAAATGTTAAATTTCAAAGACAGATAATAGATAATTACAGGCATTTAAATGATGGATGTTAATTTGATCCTAATAAAACGTCAGGTAAATTAAGTTCATGTCTATAGAAGACAGTCATTTTAAACTAAATTTTATTGTTAGATAATAAATATGTCTCCCCTCTTATATCCTACCCATACAGTTATCTACTCAGAATTTTATATAGTTTTTAAATAAGTGTTAGATATGACTAAATAGTTCTCATTACTCTTCAACACAGATTTAAAACAAGCTATTGATAAAATGTCCCAGAATAATAGAATGATATTGAATAACCTCACAACAACACACATAGGTAAATCATTTCTATTACATTCTCCACTTTAACAATAAGAAAAGTTTGGCATAAAGAAATTCAGCAACCTTGTGAAAGTGATGAAATAAGTCTTCTAAGTAACTCCAAATTCCTCACACATAAACTGGAAAGTTACAGTACAGAAAAAGTTTGTATTTATTATATAAGAATATAATACTACTGACATGCAAGTAAAAGAATATTTGTGACAGTGCCTTAATAGAAGTTGTGTTTACAAATGTTTATCTGCAACCTATGTGAAATGAACAATTTGCAACTACTCTCAGGTTTTCCACTCTATTTTGGCTTTAATAAAAGCTGATAAAAATTAAAATATGTACTCTAGGGCAAAGGTCTAAACTTTTATTAACAAAATAAAATTGAAAAATATTTTGAAAATATTTAGGACAAATAATTTCCAGTCATAGTCTGTAAGACATTTCATCTCAATTCATATCAAGACAATTTTTTTACATTATCAATAAACCTATTTTAGAATTTAAGGAAAAAAAAAGACACTTAAGGAAAATGAGTCAAACAATCATGATAATAGATGAGAGTACTTGTGTCCAGAGAAATTTTAAGAAAAATGAGTGAAAGGATCAAAGAGGAAATAAGTAACAGTAAATCCAAATTGCACTCAGTGATAATCTGTGAATGTACTCCTAAGGAAACACATAATATTGTTTCTCAAATTATTTAAACAACAAATATTAAAAACATTCTGCAGAACTCTCTGTTCACTTTTATTACATGGTATTAAAATATATGCACTTTTGCAACTTAATGGTCTTCAGATAACTTTTCTTAACAAAACTGAATGGAATAATTTTATCTTCACATCCTAAATATTACAAAAGCCAGAATGCTCACAGGTGGATATTCTGGGTTAATGCATGTATTATGATTGCATGTTTTCACACACATATCTTATCATGGGAAAATTCATTTTGTAAATCATCATGAGAAATTAAATCTATAAAGAAAATATAATTCTAGGGGCACCTGGATGGCTCAGTCGGTTGAGTGTCTCACTCTTGATTTCAGCTCAGGTCATGATCTCAGGGTCCTGGTATTGAGACCCAGGTTCAGCTCGGCGCTTAATGGGAAATCTATTTCAGGATTCTCTCTCTCCTTCTGCCCCCTCTAAAATAAATAAATAAATAAATAAATAAATAAATAAATAAATAAGTGTTTTTTAAAAAGAAAATATGTTTCCATAAATATATTTTATGTTGTGTACTATGTTTTCTGAAACACACTGATCAGTAAAACTAGTTACTCAGTGTGATAATGTTAGTTGCTTTTCCTGGTTAAGAAATTATATTCCAAGGCTGAAAATTTATACTATTCATTGGAAATACTAGTGTTTGAATATGCACGTTAAGAAGACTCTTATAAAACCACTTAAGTGGAATTTTGTTAGAATATCATCAATTTCTCTACTCTAAAACCAACATATTTTATAGTCAATATATTTCATTCATTAATTGTGTTTGAATTTGGAATAAAGGATCATAATCAAATACAGTTTGCTCAATTTACCTCATCCATGTAGACAATATAATAAGCCCATATTTTATTCATAATTGTGAAATGGAATACCATAAGCATATTCTCAATGTCAATAAGCAGTATCCAAGGATATAACTGTGTTCTGGATTTAGGATGAAGTCTCATTCAGAGAGAGAAATTGATTTGCCTCATGTACTTGTCTCTCTGAATTTTTATTTCTATTCATAGATGAATGCAACACACACTTTGAGTATTTGTAAAAAATGTTTTTATTAATCTAAATGATTTTAGTTCTAATTTAGTATTAATGTTTTATGTATATATGAATATCATGCTCAAATTAGTTGGTTTGTATAAATGAGTCAAGATCCTATATTCACAAGAGATCTCTTCTTCATTAAAATATCAAAATATTCATCAAAATTAAAAATAACATTATTTTCAAAAATGTATTTTAATTTCTTTATAGAAGTTACCATTAAAATGTTCTAAAAATAAATATATAAAATAACAAAACAAAAATATATTTTGACAATGAGAATGGCTGACATGAGAGAGCATTTATGGGAGACACTGATTATCTGATAACAAGGAGATTTTTCAGGTTTTATTTTGTTTAAATATTTCATAAAATTCTTATCTGATACATGGTTTCAAAAACATAGGACATGTACACATTGTACATTAATTTTATGTCGTTTCATTTGATTTAATTAATTTTTTAAAAGATTTTATTTATTCATTTGAGAGAGAGGCAGAGACAGAGAGAGCATAAGCAGGGGGAGAGGGAGGGGGAGAGGGAGAAACAGGCTCCCCACTAGCCGGGAGCCTGACCTGGGGCTGGATCCCAGAACCTGGAGATCATGACCCAAGCCAAAGGCAGAGGCTTAACCATCTGATCCACCCAGGTGCCCCTGTTTGATTTATTTACTAAACCTTGGTGATTCCAACAAAACAGAACATTAGTAATTTTTTTAACATAGCCATAGGAATAAACGCTAGTAGAGAATATCTAGCACAGAGAATACAGCCACATTGACTGGTACATATTTGTTTTAGGGGAATATCCTTATGGACCTTTCCAGTAACAGCAAAAATAAACAACTTCTCCAAAACTGAAGACCTGAGTGTTTGCTATTTTCATTATGAAATCTCTTATTGGACTAGCTTGTGTCACACTCTTTAAAAAGGACCCCTGATGAAGGTCTATACATGCTGCAGTATTTTTTTTTTCAGTCTCCGAAGTAGTTCATTTTGAAAATAGTGAGATGATTTTTTTTTTTTTTAATTTTAGTCTCAATAGAAGGAAGTATAAAGGCAAGATCAAGCGGGTAAAGAAGTTTCTTTCTGTGGTTGTTTTTTACAAAATATTTTCAGGAACTGATGAATAGGGTTTTTAGGAAGAGAATGTATAGACAACATGCCAAGTCAGAATTCTTAAATTCAAACATTAGAAGCCACCTTAATTCATTTAGGAAAAAAAGGGAGTTTTAAGGCAGGCTAACTGCTAGCTTCCAGAATCTAAGAGATGAATGGAGAATTGAATTTGGGTAGAAAGGAATGATTGGCAGAATTGAGATCCAGGCATTAGAATATTGTGGTTAGGATGTTGCCACTGACAAAGTCACCACAGATATTCTGCCTTTGTCTGGAAATGTCACTGTAGAAAATGATCCGTACACCCGGGCATGCCCACTCTTTCACTTCTGGAAATGATCTTTAATCAATTCTGAAACTTTGTGTGAATTTCTCAAAATGTAAAGTCTCTAGAGAGAGGACTTGATCGATGGTGTGTGTATAGATCACATCCTTATATTTTGGAAGAAAAGAGAGGGCGTGTTTAGCTCCTTATAGGCCTCTGTAGAAAAAATGTAGTTACTACCTGTTAACCAAAACCTCCTAGTGGTTATGCTTTTTAAAATTGCATTTATTGCCATGTTTTTTATTATCAGCTGCTTTCTAATTGATTATGAAATAAGAGACTAAGCATAACTAAAAAATGTGTAAGAACATAATATTTTGGAAAATGTGGATCACAGTGTTTAAAAGACTGAAAGTAACATATGCTCTTTTACACTGGTTCTCTCACTTTTTAAAATACATACAAAACCTTTTTGCAAAAGAAAGCTTATTACAGAATATAATATAGTAGATGATTACATCCATAAATGTTCAGTTTAAAAATTGTCTAGGAATGAAAACCCCAGAATTGATTAGTTGCCAGGAGTTGAACCTAAAGATACTTTGTGTCATATAGTTTCAAAAGCCCAACTTATTTTAATTTCACCAATATGTAAACTGTGGAAAGATTAATGGATTGCTCAAGGCAAAAGAATTAGAATTATAACTATTAGCATAATTAATATATTCTATCTACTTCATGCATTTGGAATACATTTTAAATTTTTGGCTGTATGTCTAGGTATGAAAATCTTCATTCTTCAGAGAGACATCAGCTATTAAATTTCTGATAATTGCACCTTATAAAAATCCATGTTAAATTGAATACATAGATATCAAATGAAAATATTTACATACATAGCTCACTGGATTTTCTTTCCAGAATAAGTTTTTTTTAACTTTATTTAGGTATAATTGACAAATAAAACTACAAGATATTTAAAGCAATTTGATATGCATTGTGAAAGGATTTCCACTATTAATAAATACATCAATAAACTCACATATTTACCTTTTTGTATGTGTATGAAAACCTTTCAGGTCTTCTCTCAGCAAATTTCAATGATACAGTGTCATCAACTATAGTCACAATGTTATACAATAAATCCTCAGGTTTTACTCATAACTGAAAGTTTATATACTTTTACCAAATCTCTCCATTCCCTATACCCCAGGGCTGCTGGCAACCACCACAATTCTACCCTGTTTCTGAGTTTGCCTTTTTTTCCCCCCAGATGCCACATAAAAGTGATACTGTGTTGTATTGGTCTTTCTTTGTCTGGCTTATTTCACTTAGCACAAAGCCTTCCAGGTTCATCTATGTTGTTACAAATCACAGGATTTCTTTTTAAAGGCTAAATATTATTGCATTGCATATATACCACATTTTCTTTATCTACCCATCCAGTAATGGACACTTAGTTGTTTCAATACCTTGGATAATGTGAATAATGCTGAGATGAACATGGCGATATGGATACCTTTTTTTTTAAATTTCCAGAAAATAATATAAATAACTTTGATAAGTTAATGTTAGGCTTTTTAGGTAAAGAAAAAATAAAAATGAGAAGGAAGTAAAACTATAAAAGTGTATTCAGATTCTAATGAGATAAAACATACTCTTGTAATTTACAGGGATAAATAATTATATCTAATAACCAAATGTGTACTGCTTTAGAAGTGGAGAGAAGCCAGGATAAGTAGTAATAATATGTTATTTGCACAAAGTTTAAACTATGTAACATTATGGATTTCAAATTATCTACTGAATACTTTTCCCTTGAATTTTTAAAATGATTTTTTTCTAATTATTTGTGTCTTTATTTTTTCAAATTTAACTTTGAATAATCATCAAGCAGGACTTGATAACACTGACCATATGTGAAAATACAATGCCTCTTTTAAATTTACCCACCTTATGAAATAATTTGTGTTTTTTTATGAGTTCAAATAGCATAGACAGATGATTTAGCCAGCTGTATGAGTGTTTATATATTTCTCTATTCCAACTTCAAATGGACTACCTACCCAGTGTCCTGAAAGCCCTGAAAAATTAATATGTTGAAAAATGATTATTCCCTGTAATATAATCTAAGTGATCACATTACCTAAATGATCATTTTTATTAATGAATTCTGTGTACTTTTGAAAACTCAGATTTATAAAAGTGGATTTAGACAGTTTAAAAATATTTTAATAAAAGCTTTTCATTATTAAAGATAATTTTATATGAAAAGTTTCAAGTTTATATGACCATATATATGTATATAATACTGAGTAGAATATATATATATAATACTGAGCAGAAAATACACATGAAAATATTAATGAATTAGTATAAAGTAATTACCTGATGATACCATCCAAATCAACACATAAAACATGATCATCACCCCAGATTCTTTTATATTTTATTTTTTTTATTTACTTGTTTCAATTAATTAAACCTCTTTTATTTTTGAGCCCCTTAGTAAATCTAATTCGAATAGAAGAGCAGGCGTTTATATACATATTTTAAGAGTAAGAAATTTTTACCTCAAGGACAAAGGTCAGAAAATTTAAAGTGTTTGAAACTTATACCACTATTTTTCAGTAAATCTCAGAAAATAAAAATTAGCCTTTCCAATTAATGGCTGTGTGTCATTGGACAAGTCAGATTTTCAGAATGAAAATTATAGATTTTTTTTTCTTAAGATTTTATTTATTTCCTTGACAGAGAGTGAGCCAGCAAGAGAGGAAACACAAACGAGGAGAGTGGGAGAGGGAGAAGCAGGCCAGCCGAGGAGCAGGGAAACCAATGGGGGGGCTTGATCCTGGGGCTCAATCCCAGGACCCTGGGATCATGACCTAGCCGAAGGCAAACGCTTAACGACTGAGCCACCCAGGCTCCTCCCACAGATTTTTTTCATTTCTAAAATTAATTGTCAGCCCTTTAAGATTTTTATTTGTGTATTTTTTATTTATATTAATGAATTATTATAAGTTTCTATTAAACTCAATCTGTGCAATCATTATGTAATTATAAATTATACTATATTATAATAAATCTATAATAATAATTAGAAATATGAAAAAATAATAATAATAATTAGAAATATGAATGCTCAGGAGAATATCGCGAAAACATATATTTTCCTGGATGCCAAGTTAAATTATGTAGTTATAAATATGTATGTTAAAATTTAGTTTGTAATTATCTTCCCTTTATAATTATAATTAGAGTCAGTAGTAATTAGAGTTGTAAGGGCATACTTTCAACATAAAATCAGATTATTTTATTAGTGTGATTATTGTCTAGAATTTAATAATATTAGATTTGAAATTATTATCAAAATTTTAGATTATTATCTAAAATTTACCAAGAAAGTTTTGTAATAAAATCTATCATGAATGTGATAAAATGTACAATGGTCAAAAATTCCAACTAGTAAAAACTCATTTAATTATTAAACTGATCCCCTTAAATAAATAGTACCAAAAAAAAAAAAAAAAGGAAGAACAAAAGATAAAAGTCTCTACTCTGATTGTATCTTGGGCAGAAACTATTCAGTAAGAAAAGTTCCAGGGGTGCCTAGCTGGCTCGGTAGGTAGAGTGTATGACTCTTAGTCTTGGATTCATGAGATCAGGTCCAACATTGAATACAGAGATTACTTAATAAATAAATAAAATTTAAAAAAAATAAGGAGAAAGTCTATTCAATCTCTGCTCTCTGCACCCACTTCCAAACACTTTCATGGAACAACTTGCATGTAAAATCCTCAAAGGAGAGAATCTATTGAGATGCTGACTTTGAAAAACCATGGGATCAAAAATTTTAAAAATATACACATTGGGCAGAAATTTAAGATATTTTTCCTTATTAAAAACATATGCCATGTTTACACACATAAACTATCACTGTCCGGGTCCAAAAGGAACTTTGATCACACTACTGATATAAGTTAATTTTCCTATTACAAAGCTATTTTCAACATGTTTTATTTAGTTCCCTATCTAACTGCTAAGAAACAGAAAACATAAACAGACACTTCTCCAAAGAAGACATGCAAATGGCCAACAGACACATGAAAAAATGCTCCACATTACTTGTTATCAGGGAAATACAAATCAAAAACACAATTAGATACCACCTTACACCAGTCAGAATGGCTAAAATTAGCAAGACAAGAAACAAGTGTTGGCAAGGATGTGGAGGCAAGGGGAACCCTCTTACACTCTCTGTGGGAATGCAAGCTGGTACAGCCACTCTGGAAAACAGTATGGAGGTTCCTCAAAAGAAAATAGCACTACCCTATGACCCAACAATTGCATTACTAGGTATTTACCTCAAAGATACAGATGTAGTGAAATAAAGGGGCACCTGCCCTTCAATGTTCATAACAGCATGTCCACAATAGCCAAACTATGGAAGGAGCAGAGATGTCCTTCAACAGATGAATGGATAAGGAAGATGTGGTTCATATATACCATGGAATATTACTCAATCATCAGAAATGATGAATACTTACCATTTATGTCCATGTGGATGGAACTGGAGGGTATTATGCTAAGTGAAAAAAGTCAGTCAAAGGAAGACAATTATCATATGGTTTCATTCATATGTGGAACATAAGAAACAGTGCAGAAGACCATAAAGGAAGAGAGGGAAAACTGTATGGGAAGAAATAAGAGAGGGAACAAACCATGAGAGACCCTTAACTATGGGAAACAAATGGAAGGTTGCTGAAGGGGAGGTGGGTGGAGGATGGGGTAACTGGGTGATGGGTATTAAGGAGGGCACGAAATGTGATGAGCACTGGATGTTATACATAATTGATGAATTGCTGAACACCGCATCTGAAGCTAGTAATGTACTATGTGTTGGCTAATTGAATTTAAATTAAAAATTAAATAAATAATAAAAAAGAAGCAGTTAAGTTCTTAGAAGATTCGTTTAAAAAATTAGAACAGATAAATAATATCCAGCTCATTTTACGCATGTCTTTTTTTTTTTTTTAAGATTTTATTTATTTATTTGACAGAGAGAGAGAGAGATCAAAGTAGGAAGAGAGGCAGGCAGAAAGAGAGGGGGAAGAAGGCTCCTCAATGAACAGAGAGACCGACGCGGGGCTTGATCCCAGGACCTTGAGATCGTGACCCCAGCCGAAGGCAGAGGCTTTAACCCACTGAGCCACCCAGGCGCCCCCGTTTTATGCATGTCTTATTTCACTTATAAATTATGATAAAAAAACAAATACTAAGTACCATATAATTGAAACCACAATTTAATTTTTAAAAAATGGCCAAAGTGGGGGCCCCTCGGTGGCACAGTCACCTGAGGGTTGGACTCTTGGTTTCGGCTCAGGGTTGTGATCTCAGGGTCCTGAGATCGAGTACCCCTGTCTGGCTTTGCTCTCAGCACAGGGTCTGCTTGGGATTCTCCGTTCCTCTCCCTCTGCCCCTCTCCTCTGACCTCTCTCAAAAATAAATGTTTAAATATTAAAAAAATTTTAAAAATGGCCAAAATGAGTTCTGCTTTATATTTTAAGAATCCAAAGGTAGCTTGTCATTAAAGGGTCTGTAAATATAAACGACACATTAATAAATTAATGGAAAAAACAGTTGGATTTTTTCAATGAAGTAAAGGTGATGAATCTAAAATAACTTCCCAGACTTGCATAGAAGTGAATTCCCTGAATTACATAAAAATAATATACCAAAAAAGTCCTAAAGTATAAAGAAAAAATACATATATGATACACATATATAATTTATATAAAGAAGTGTTTCAGTTACTTGTATAGTATCATAAAAGAAGAACTATTTATTAATTTTTATAAGTCTATGGGTCACTTGAGCAAGTATTGCTGGTCTGGGTCAGCCTGAACTGATCTCAGTTGCACTCATTATATTTCAGTAGTTGGCTGTGTGTGTGGCTGAGACTGGCTCTTCTAGGAAAACCTCTGATACATAACTGGCAGTTGGCTGGCTGTCTGGTGGGGTTGGAGGATAGAACACACAATGCATTTCTCAAGATCCAGGAGGTAAGCCAAAACCTTTTCACATGGCAGCAGCAGGTTTCCACGAGAGTGAGAAGCAGCATGCCAAGGTTTTGAAGTATATTTTTGGAAGTGGTACAACAACACTTCTACTACATGCTAAGTCAAAAGCAGATCATAGGGCAATGCAGAAATTTGGAATGACTCTATAAACTCAATCTCATCATGGGAGACTCTGCAAAATAACATTGTTAAAGATGTCAATACAGAATGGGCTCAGAAGCAGAAGCATTTTCGTAATCAATCTAATGAAGAAAGAAGAAATAAAATTGTCATTATTGGTAATTAATATAGACATCTAGAAAACAAAAAAAGATTGTTAATACATAATATAGAGAATTATTTTATGAAAGAAATGGGTGTAAATGATGATAGTGTCAGGGTACATTCAACGAATGTACCTGAAGTCTGTAGTAATACATACATTCATACCTACCAACTATATATATATATATATATATATATATATATATATATATATATATACACACACACACATACGTGTAAGTCTTTTTAGTTAAACTTATATTTTGGAATAAGAAAAGTTACAAAGTTAATACAAAGGTTTTTTTGAATGCCTATCACCAAGTTTCTCACATTATTAACAGTTTACATTACCATGGTACATTTGTCAAAACTCGGGACCTGATGCTCTTGTATGTAGGGGCGCTCACAACACCAACTACGTCTTTGGCCCTCGGCCTTATTCATGTCCGCACAAAGACCTCCTTTGGGCCTATGTATTCCAGGCCCCTTGGAGGTTCATGTATCTCCTGACCAGAATGTAGGAAGGCTTGTTCTGCCTTCCCTCTGGGGCATAGATGGCACCAGTTTAGATAACTACCCTTTGACCTCATCACAATGGTCCCCTCACTCTGTAAATTCTGTGGATTAAAGTCCAGACTTTGAGGACTGTGTAATGCGTGTGTAATGCCCGGATCATTGTCCTCCCCCTTGCTCCCATCAGTAAATTACTCTGAGTAAAACTCTGTGTAATGGTTTCGAGTGGCTTCCTTCATTTTTCTCTCTCAAAGTGCCTTCTCAGTCTGGAAGATACTTTACTGTCCTTCCTTCATCTTCTAACAGTATATTACTTTGAACTATTAGGCTCCAGATTTTATTTGAATTTCACCTTTTTTTTTTTTCTTGGATTGTGCTCTCTGTTCCAGGATCCCCTCCAAGATAACACATTGCATTTAGTTGCCATGTCACTCTAGCCTCCTCTAGTCAGTGATGATTTCCCCTTCTTTTCTTGTTTTTCATTATTTTTACAATCTTGATGCATGTGAGGCAGGTATATATATATCATCAGAATCTGAGTCTATTTCGTTTTCTCATGTTGTTAGCCTGGAATTGTAGATTTTTGGAAATAAGTGAACCAGAGGTTAAATGCCTTGCTCATATTTGTCTGGGGGTAAATATGATATATACATGACATATTAGTGATGATAACCATCATTACTTGGAGAAATTTTCACCAGCTTTCTCTACTGTAGGTACTATTTGTTTAAAAGACTTATTTATTTGAGAGAGAGAGAGTGAGAGAGACAGAGAGTGGAGGGGAGGGGCAGGGGGAGAAGAAGAGAATCTCAAGCAGACTCCCTGATGAGTGCAGAGCCCTGCTCAGGGCTTGATCTCAGGATCCTGAGTTCATGACCTGAGCTGAAATCAAGAGTGCTTAACGGACTGAGCCACCCAGACACCCCTGTAGATACTATATTTAAATATAAATTAACTTGTATTAGAAGTAACATGGGATGTGCAACTTCCTAATATATTATTACCTAAAACTCTCTTAATATAGCCAAAATATAAAATAACTTCATATTCAAATATATTTAAATACACAAGATAACACATGTACAAAAACATGTAAGTTCTTCAAATAAATGTAATCTACTTTAACCCATCTACTAGAAAATAATTAATTTAGCTGTCTTTAAAACATATTACTTGGAAAAAAAGATTTTAAAAATTTAAAAAAAAACATAAAAAAAAAACATATTACTTGGGGTGCCTGGGTGGCTCAGTCGGTTAAGCATCTGCCTTCTGCTGTTTATGATCCCAGGGTCCTGGGATGGAGAACACATCAGGCTCCCTGCTCTCTCTCTCTTAAAATAAATAAATAAATAAATAAATAAATAAATAAATAAATAAATAAATAAAACATATTACTTGATTTTTTTTTTTTTTACTTGATTTTATATTATGTTCAGTTGATGTATCAGGGAGATGCTTTTAATTTATTGACATTGAAATATAAGTAAATCTAAATATTTAGATCAATCTATGAACAAATGAAATAATTTAGCTAATAAAGAAATAATACAAGTTCTTCGACTTTTACTTATTTGTGTTTTAAGATAAAAACTGCTTTAGAAAACAGTGTAACCTGAGTGGTAAAGTTACAAACTAAAATTAAACTGAATTGAAGATTTCAACAAAGGATAGAAAATAGAGCTAGTGAATTTTATTTTATTTTTTCTAATGAAGGGAGAGTTTAAGTATTGGATATAAAAAAACATTGGGACAAAAAAAAAAGAAAAACATTGGGACAGAGGGTTTTATCTGATGTAGAGTTACTTAATCTTTGAAATTGAACAGAAAAATATACATTGAAATGCAGATGTGAAAGATCTAGTAGGGAGGGTGATTTAGAAATTTAAATGGAAAAGGAAAATCAATAGTGAATATTTCCTTAGGAGTTGGGGAGTGATGAAATTCATTACACCAAAAATAAGCGATTCAGGTAGAAATAAAACACTCCACTTAAAAAAAAAAATGGGGATATTTGTTATTTTTAGTGGTGAACACTTGAGAAGATTACTACTTAATTACTATTACTATTTAATTTAATTACTATTTTTTCTTTTCTCTGACAAGTAGTTACTTCAACTAAAAAATTTTGATACTGTTATTTAATAAAAGTTTATAGAGTTTCACAATTTATCAATATAAACTACTTATATTTTTAAAATAAATTTAAAAAAACATGCCTCTTCATTGTAATTAATATTTTTGCATTACATTCCATTTTAGTATTAATATAAGCTACTATTTCCTGAATCCCATATTTTCTCTGTTTACCTTTTCTAGAATTCATTCTTGATTAATTTCTTTGTAAAAAGTATATAAGAGTGGTCTTTATCAGTCTGCATGCATAGGTCCAGGAAAAGATATTGTTTTCATACCTCACAAATAATTTGTACTCAAAATTTGAAGGCATTCCTCTATTGTCATAGCATCCAATATTATAAATGTTTATTTTGCTGAAAATGTAATTAGCATTATTTTATGTAGCTGCACATATATAATATCTATTCAAACACCACTGAGAACTTTAAGGTTTAGAAATTTTGCCAAATAACTAATAATAAATATTATATATTATATTTTAATAAATATTTATTATTAGTTATTCATCTTAAGTGTCTATGTGTTGGCAATTAAAGTATTCTGATCTAATATTTAAAAATTAGTCTTTTAATTGTAATGTAACCCAAACCACTGAGTATTTTGTGAAATTAATATACGTCTTCTAATATTTTAAATCAATATAAATATATTTACATTGTTTTAATTAACATGAGCATATTGATACATTTCTATTTTTTAACTTTGTATTTATACTTTTTAGTTTGAATTGGGTAGACAATTTTATGCATATCTTTTGTAAAGTAGACATATATATTCTAGTGAGCAAATTGCTAAATTCTTTGCTATCACCATTCAGCTCATTCACTGACAATTTTAACTGAACACTGAAACGTATGGCAGCTAAAAGAATATCTACAGGGGATGATATTTAGGGTTCACATTTAACAGGTCTTACTACACAGAATGAGAAAAAATGTAAGCGTAATGAACCTAGTAAATTAGTGATGAAAAAAAGTAAAAGAAACTAATGGATTCAAAAAATATTATAGATCATGACATGTTATTTCCAGACTATTAAACATGACTGTGATGAGCAATTGTAGGTGCTTAAAATCTCCATGACTTCATAATGCATTAATTAAATACTGAATGTCAAAAGAAAATCACTAACATTGTTTCTCAAAGGAAGGTGCATGACCACCTTTATCTGTATGCCCCCTGGGAGACCGCTAAAATTGTAAATTCATGTCCATTATCTGAGGTTTAATGAATTAGAATTGTAAGTAGAAGTGTCTGGAATTCTGACTATATAGGGAATACCCCAGATAATCCTAAGCACATGACTGTGTGAGTTACATCACATTAGGGAGGAGAGACTGGCAAGAAAAATCTTCATATCTATTGTGATAATTAATTTTTTGTGTCAAATGTGTCTGGGCCACTGTGTTCAGATATGTAGTCAAACAGTATTCTGGGGGTGTCTGGGTGCCTCAGTAGGTTAAGTGTCTGACTCTTGGATGCAGCTCAAGTCATGATCTCATGGTCATGAGATTGAGCCCTGAGTCAGGCTCCATATACAGCATGGAGTCTGCTAGAGATTCTTTCCCAACTCATCTCCCTCCCCCTCTGTTTGACCTCCTCCTCCCACTCATGCTCTCTCTCTCTCTCTTTCTAAAATAAAAAAATAAATAATCTTAATTTTAAAAAAAGTATTCTGATGTTCCTTTGGGGATGTTTTGGGATGAAATTAATATTGAAATTGTGAATCTTGAGTAAAGCAGATTGCCCACCATAATTCAAGTGGGTCTCATCCAATCAACTGAAGGACTGAATAGAACATACAACTGACCTTCCCAAACAAGAAAGAAATCTTCCAGCAATTGGTCTTCAGCTTTGAACTATAATATCAGTTCTTACTTGGTTCTCCAGCCTGCTGGCCCACTCTGCCGATTTTAGACTTTGCTAGCCTCCATAATCCCATGAGCCAATTCCTTAAAATAAATATATTTCCCTCTATATACATTCTGTTGTTCTCTTTCTCTGGAGAACCTTGACTAATATGTCCATGATGCACTGATTGGCCTTCAGAATTTATATTTACCTCATTCTAGCTTATATTCTGTACACAAGGATCAAAACAATCCTGAACATATACGCTTCCTTAGCCCTAGGCAGAATTGCAAGGCAGAGCTGCCCCTACCAAGTATCAACAGACTTTAGGAAAATTCCCCCTATAAAAGGAAAGTTATCCTATGCCTGATCTTTAAGATGCTTGCATATCTTTTGGTTGGAGCATTCTTCTTATTAAAATAGTTTTTCAAATATAATCTCTTCTTATTAATTCCAGATTTGGTTTGATTTGGTGGCTTTCTGGTCCCATGACTGTGATCAAGGATGGACCGCACCTAGAGACCCCTGCCAACTGTAAGTGATTTGAACTTTTCTCTTGTTCAGTAGATCAGAGATACTTTGCTGAATTAAACTCTGAAACCAGTGCTATGGACATCTTGTCTGTTGAAACATGATAAGGAATTACTTTGATTCCTTCGGGCAAAGAGACTTGTCCTTGGCCTTTTTGCACAGCCTCTTCTGTTTTTCTTCAACTCTCCATTCTAGGAATTGTGTGAGAAGAGTATTCTTGGCTCCTTGGGTCCCTGGTGATGGGATTGTGCAAGGGAATTATTTGACTGGGATTGCCTCATGGCCCTTTAAGTTAATATCTTTGACTTAATTATTTGTGGGTGACTCTGTATACCCTCTCCCCTCCCACTGATTGTATGTTCTACAATTACAGCACTAATTTTGTTAATACCTCTAAAAATAACAATTTCTCTAAGGCTAATTTAGAAGTAAAATGGCTTCTCTGTCATTCTTAGGGTCTGCCTTTTAATCAATCCATGATTTGCTTATTTCTCATAGTATATGGAAGCTAAAAAGTAACTTTCTCAATCTAACTTTAATCAGCAAAGCAATAATTTCAATGTATTTATTTGAGCCTATTGAAATTCTCAAGGATAATTTGTCCTCTCAACTGTTGCTCCCTTACTACCCCAACCTCAAATGCACTTCCAGCTTCCTTGTTCCCTCTTCTTATCCTTCAAATCCTTCAAACCCATTTCCAGGCCTTCAAGGTTCCCTTGACTTCTCTACATTTTCATATGGACTGGTACACCCCCAGACATTGAAAGGAAACAGAAAATTGGGCTAAAGTTTGTCCAGAAAGAAAACAAACCCAACAAACTTCAGAGTCTCAATGATCTCTCAGAAGGATCTCTTTCATAGGCCTTCCAAAACCCTTAAACACACCGGGCGAAATAACAATCCCAGTTGATGAGCACTCTGTAACATTTTTGGTAGACACTTAAACAACTTGGACCATACTTAACACCACACATTATCCCACCATAATCCCTCAGAGTAGATAAAGAATCTCTGATGGGATCAGAAAACTTTTAATTTGATTTCATTTTTTCTAAACAAATTTCTGTATCTCTTCCACCTCTCAAAGCCCAACATAGGTTTTTAAGGCCTATTAATCTATGAGGAAGATATTTACTTAATAATTGGGGTGTTGATATTTGATGTTCACTCTAAAGGAATAACCCTGAAAGGCCTGGATTCCCCCTTACTCACCCTTGCCCTGTAACGGTTCTGATAGATATCCTGGTTTTCTGGCCCTTCTCATAGCTCTCCAAGTCCTTGACATTTCCTACACTCAGAATAGGCTAAGTCACATTCCTGAGTCCCTTTGTGCTTTATAATATGTATTGGGAAATAGAGCACTTCAAAAGGAAATAGTCTGCACCACACCCCTCCCTAAATTATCCCAGTGGCCTTTGAGAACTGCAGCATTTGAAGGCATCAGATCTATTTTTCGTGGACTCTTGACAAAAGACCTTCTGCATATAATTCCAGCTTCTATAAGACCCCTGTAAAAGAAAGCCTAATTATCTATCCTTATGAAGTGTAGATTTGTTGGGTTTTATTATCGAGATGTAATTTACATATAACATTATGTAAGTTTAAGGTGTACGACGAGATGATTTGATATATGTATGTATTATGAAATGATTACCACAACAAAGTTAGTTAATATATCCATCACTTCACATAGTTATAATAATTTTGTGTGTGTGTGTGTGTTTGGGAACTTTTAGGATTCACTCTCTTAGCAAATTTCAAGTAAACAATACAATATTGTTAACTGTAGTCACCATGTTGTACATTTGACTTCCCAGAACTTATTCAGCATTATGTAAGTGAAATAAGTAAGACAGAGGATGAGAAATACTCTACCATTTCACCTATATGTGGAATTAAAAAAAAAATCTTCAGAAACAGAGTAGATTGGCGGTTTCCAGGGATAAGGGATAAAGGAAATGGGTGAAGATAGCATGAAGGTAATATGAAAACAGATCATATGAACCCTTTGTTTGCCTATGTTTCCAATCACATACACTTCCTAGACACTATTGAGAGAAAAAAATGTCAGTGAATTGAGGAGATAGAGATTGGGAAAACTGAGTTTGCTCAAATTAGAAGGATGGAGGGATAAAGTACTGGAAAGGAGAGATTAGACAAAGAAGAGCCCACAAGCCCGCACATAGGCCCTCTTGAGTACTGACTGGTTAAATTCTGAGCTGTGCATGCTTAAAATATAACTCCAGAGACCAGCAGTAGAATGACTACCAGGGATCTTTAAATGGAATAAATACTGAAGTTTTTCTCTTTCTTTATTTTCCTTTCTTTCTTTCTTTCTTGAGAGAGAGAGAGAAAGGGTGTGGGTAGGGGCAGAGAGAGAGGAAGAGAGAGAATCTTAAGCAGCCTTCACACCCAGTGTGGAGCCCGGTGTGGGTCTTGATCTCACAACCCTGAGATCATGACCTGAGCCAAAATCAAGAGTTAGACACTTAACCGACTGAGTCTCCAGGCATCCCTACAAACAACTTTTGACAGAGTTTTGAATAATTAATGAAGGCGGACTGCATTAAACATCTGTGGTATTAAGTATTGACCCCCAGAAAGAGTACACTTTAGGGATAGTGCTAAATGAAAGCTACAATGAAGAATATGCTAAGATTCATCTGTATAGCCATGAAAACAATACTCTAAAAATTCAGCCACATCTAAAGTAACTGATATATCTGCAAGAAACAAAAACAAAAATCAACACTATTTTAAGCAAGTAATATAATCTAATCCTGAGTTTGGCCTTACAAGATGAGCTGGAAAAATGATTAGTTGTTGCTAAGGGTAGGAGAGGGAAGATGAATAGATACAGGATTTTTAAAGGCAGTGAAAACACTCTGTATATTATAATGTTGAATACATGTCATAATACATATGACAAAACCCACAGCAAGAGTGAACCCTATGTAAGCTATGGACTTTGAGTGATTATGATGCGTTAATGTAAGTTTATCAGTTGTAACAAAGTACCATTCTGATGGGGGATGTTGATGATGGGGGAAGCTATACCTGTCTGGGGTCAGAGAATCTAAAGGAAATCTTGTTATCTTCCCTTCAATTTTGCTGTGAACCTAAAATTGTTCTTAAAAAATAGAATATTTAAAAAAAATAGAATGTAAAATACCACCTCTTATGCTATCAAATGGTGAATTGTAGAGGGTGTTTTGTGTAACAGAAAGAAAAAAATGCTTAGATTACTGCCCGGTGAGTAATTAGTTGCACATATTATTAAATAATGCATTCATATTTCCATGTCAGACATTTAGTGATAACCACCAGAAGAACAGATGTAATGAATGGTTTTCAGACAACCAATAGTAACAATGTACAACTTTAGCTAATTGAATTATAAGTTTGTTAAGAAATTTCAACATTGGCTTATAATTTGTTTCAAAAGTAGAAATTATATCTATAAGAACAACACCGTGTCAAGATGTTCCTGACATATGCATGAAAGATCAAATAAGATTTTGATAAATTTGTATTTCTCATACTTGTAAGTAATTTAAGAGGAACATAACAGCAACAACGAATACTAGAAGTTTCCTAATTCAGTTTATTAACCAGCATAAATGTGAATGCAAAAAGAAGCTATGGACTATTCTCAGTTATCAACATTTTTGGCTGAATCATATGAAATTGCCAATTTTATGGGTCAAATAAATGTATGCCAGCAATTTCAAATATTTCACCTTATATAGGTACTGATTGAATTAAATATAATGAGAAATGCAGTATTGTGTTTTTAAGTTTATAGGAATAAATCAACATGGGCCAACTTTAGAAAATATATCAGCACATTTTATTGATATATTAAAAGATAAAAAGCTCATAGAACCATCTTTATGGATGCTGATAACAATAGCAAATAATCACATGGTATGTCAAAAAAATCATGACTTAGATAAGAAAAGACTTTATTTTGAAAGACCGTTAAAATAGAGAGAACACTGTGACTTCAGGATTGCAAGTGTCTCAAAATTAAACAGAGAAAGGCTTTCCTTTCATAGGTAGAAGTAAGCAAAACTAGCAGGAACTTTGTGGGGAGTGGTGCAAGCAGGAAATGTTTCTTTCCGTGGTCAGGAGATTCTGGGAATGAGCTATTAAGGGGCATGTTCTGTACCTTAGTGCTTGCTTAAACTTAGGATGAGCCAAAGTTTAGGGCTTAAGAGGAGGACAGAAGCCTGACTAAAGTTAGTCAAGCTTAGTGAGTGGTTAAGTAATAGAAAATTGTGAGCACCTCGTCAGGTACTTCCTATGCACCAAGCATTGTCCTATTCTTAATAAATATTTATTTAATTAATAAAGTTCAAATTCTGCAGGGTTAAAAAAATTATGACAATCCTGTACTGATTCATAAATCTTCGCAAAGTAATGAGTCAAAACCAGGTCATGAGGCCATACTTCAGAAGAGAAGTAGGAAGTGTGATCCTCCATAATAGTTGGTAGGTGTAGCACTGGGAAAATTTCTGAGCATCATAACCAATAACCTTATGTATATATTCAGTATAAAACTTAGATGACCTATTAAATGGCCTGTCAAGACATTAGGGAAATGGTGGGGCTCATCTCATTAGGAAATTGTCCTAAGAAATAGGGTTGTATGAAAAAAAGAGGGGGGGAAGCTGAAAAACAAAGTTCTATTATAAAAATGATCATGATTACTTCACAGAACACATCGAGTGATTGTCATTATTCAGGCCACAGAGGAGACAAGGAAATTTTTGTGGCAATCGCACAAAGTAGAATATTTGTGTATGCAAGCAGTTGTTCTTTTCTATTTCACATATTATTGTTTTGGTTTTGCACCTGTATCATGAAACTGAGTCTATAATTAGATACATATAGCATCTTTGAGAAATATATATCATCTTTTTTTTATCATCTTTGATATAGATATATGTATCAAAGATACATTATATTATTAATACTAAAGGAATAACATTTAATTCTAGCAATGCATTTATAAGCATTAATATAATGATGATATTTTCTCACAAACCAGCATGGATTATATTTACATAGATTTATAGAAGTGGATATGCTGCATTGAAAGAAAAAAGATGCATACATAATATGCATATATTTTATATGAAGTATTAGGTATATGCAGGCAAGAAAGCTTTGACGTGTATGTGTAGAACTTAATGAAAAAGAAAAAATGAAGTGTTATATCCTTTTTGTTATTTGTGTTTGAATAAGTTGTGGAAATCATAAAGTAGTGTAGAGCTAATTGAGATAAAATTTATATAGACAGTTATTTGTATTAATTTATATTATTAATACTCTTGAACAAAAAAATTAAAGAGTGGTTATTGAGAAAATACATATGGATGTTTCCTCAATTTTGATTACTCCTGTCACACCATCTACTGGTAGCTTTTGAGAATGCTTTTCAATCTCAAAAATCAATTCACTTTTTCTAAAATACGTTAAGCTGTTTTTATTGACAAAACGTATTTCACAATTTGTTCCTTATTTACTTAATCATTAACTCCAGAAAAAAATCTCTAAAATTATGTTGTTGTCTCTGTTCTTTAACTATTACTTGCTTTGGCAATTGCAATATACATCAGAAGATAATAGTTCCAATTTCTCTGAGTTTAGAAATCATGCAGGCAAACTTAATGCTAACTGGTACTTACAATTAACTGATTCGAAATCATTTTTTTGTTGTTGTTAAACCTCTGCTATGAATACACACACTATACGTACACATCTATAGTGTGTGATGTTATATACCATCACAGATATTATAGTTGTTTATTTTAACTTGTATTTTTCATTCTTTTTCTCTGGCTCTCCTTTTAATATTTGAATCAAGATTAGGTAACTGGGAAAATGAAAATCATACTTTGTTGATGAGTGTATTTTTCTGTTCAATGTGCTATAACAAAATATCAGAGACTGGGTGACTTAAATAACAGAACTGATTTTTTTCAGTTCTGGAGTCTGGAAGTCCAAGATCAAGGTGTCAGCAGGGTTGGTGTCTAGAGATCTCTCTTTCTGGTTTGCAGACCATCTTCTCACTGTGTCCGCACAGGCCTTTCTTCTTGGCATGTGCACTCCTGTCATGTCTTTTTCTTCCCATAGACAAACCAATTCCTTAAGACTAGGGCTGCACCATTATCTCATCCTATAACATTAATTGCTTCCTTGAAGGCCCTGTCTCCAAATACAGTCACATTGGACTACAGGGTTTCAACATATGAATTTTGGGGGATACACTTCAGTCTGTAAAGTGGAGGTGTGAATTAGCATAACTTAAAAAAAACAAAAACAAAGGTCTTGCAATTTGCACCATTTAGTTGAAAACTTTTGTCCCTTTATCCATACTTCAGGAAGTCTAATATAATAAGGAGTATGTTTTGTTAACAAATACATTCATTTGTGAAAAATGGACATGACTGAAGCCATTTTAATATAGAGCCAGAGCAACTACTGCAGAAAAACTGCCTTACCTGTCTTTGTTTGAACTTGACCAAACCTCTGGCAAATGTGTTAGGCAATTGCTTGAGAAGTCAGTAGGAGAATGGACTTTCTGATCTCAGGACTGATGGTTGAGGATTTTCTGAAGATAGAATCAGTAGTCGATCAATGTATAATTCAGAGTAGCTTAACCTATTAACACCCATAGGAAAAAAAAATAAGATTTATTTATTTATTTGAGAGCAAGAGAGAGAGCATGTGAGCAGAGGGAGGGGCAGAGGGAAAGGGAGAGAGTCTGAAGTAGACCTTCTGAGCAGGAGTCCCACACTGGGCTCCATCCCACAACCCTGAGATTATGACCTGAGCCAAAATCAAGAGTCAGACACTTAACCGACTGAGCTACCCAGGAGTCCCAGAAAAAATTCAATTCATGTAATTGTCCCTCTTCTTTTCCTTCATAAAAACTCCTTGCTTTCACTCTACAAGTGAGACAGTATTTGGGTTTCTACCCAAATCTGTGTTCCTTGAAACTTTTGATCCCAAATAAAAACTCATCTGTCTCATTACGGCTTTTTTATTTTTAGGTTAACACATCATAGTATCTTTAGAGCGTAAGACCTAAGCAATGCTTGCTAAATGTTTTCAGGTTGACACACACATAGAACATTAGAATACTATACAACCCCCTGGCACAAATAGAGAGAACTATTATGAGCAAGAGGTCCCATATGGCCAGAGCTCACCAAGAAGCCCATGCACTGAGGGTATCTGTACTCTGGGTTACATGGGACACATTTGTGGTCACTATTAATGCTGGGCACACTGAGGGGTTCTGGCATAAAGAGATAGAATATGGAAATAGTTACCAAGGAGAACCTAATTTACTGCATTAATGTATTCTCCACCTGAGGAAAAACAAGATAGGAAGTAGAAAGACACACTGACAAAAGATGAAGCAAGTATTGTCATTCATGTCTATTATTCAAAAATAATTTTTGATCATGTATTCATTGATTATATTTAAAGCTTTTAAAATTACGTTTTGGTAAATTTATTAGTATAAAAAGTTTTGCTCTAATGTTGAATTTTAAAGTCTTATTCTGTAGAATCAACATTTACAGAACTATGTAATGGGGGTGCCTGAGTGGCTCAGTGGGTTAAAGCCTCTGCCTTCGGCTCAGGTCATGATCTCAGGGTCCTGGGATCAAGTCCCTCATCGGGCTCTCTGCTCAGCAGGGAGCCTGCTTCCCTCTCTCTCTCTGCCTGCCTTTCTGTCTACTTGTGATCTCTCTCTTCTCTGTCAAATAAATAAATAAAATCTTTAAAAAAAAAAAGAAGAACTATGTAATGAAATTCACCATAATACGGAGCATTTGCCCCTGGGGGTAGGAATGTAGGGTAATTTTGTTCCTATTACTTTGTTATTGCTTCCTGTCTCCACGAAAATAAACAGAATTTATCTAATAATAAGTAAACCTCAATTTCAGCATGTGATTTTTGCATATTACCTTTGCTGTGGACTGAATTATGTCTCCCCAAATTTTTTAAGCTGCAGCTCTAACACCCCATGCGTCTGTATTGGAGATAAAGTGTTTAAGGAGATGATCAAAGTTAAATAAGATCCTAAGGGGGGACTCTGATCTGATAGAATGGGAGCTCTTATGAGAAGAGGGGGAGATACCAGAGTGCTCTCTGCCTTGTGAGGATATAGGTAGAAGGAGGCTGTCAAATCTAGGAAGAGTACCTTACCAGAACACCACAATGCTAGTATCCTGATCTCAGACTTGTTGCCTCCAGAACTGTGAAAAAATAAATTTCTGTTGTTTAAGCTACCCAGTCTGTGGTATTTTGTTATGGCAGCCCAAACTGACTCATACAACCTTATCACTTCATAAATATCTCAGAGCTTTTCATAATGCACATACGCGCACACACACACACACACACACACACACATATATATATATATATATATAATTGTATATCATTGAAAATATTAGTATTCTAGGAGGTATTTTACTCATAAGAATATGTGTGTGTGTCAAGCTCCTAGGGCTCTCGGGAATCCTAAAAATATCACTAATTTTCTTGTACACTTTTGAAATTTTTCAGTGGTAATTTATGGTAATTACTGCAGCTTTATCAGAAATTGACACAAAAGGTTATGCCATTGTGACACTGTCGCATTGTCGAAGCTCTGCATTTACCTGCCATGGTTCTGGAATTGCTTTGTCTCCTGAACTATGTGAGTCCCATGTCTGAGGCAAACATTTTTCAGGCCCAGATTGATCCTAATCAATGCGTTTGTGATAACCCTGGGATGAACCTAATTTTCACCATGAAAAGAATGGAGATGGCTTTTTACGAGAGTCATTCTGTCTATTGCTTCCACTTATATCTCTTGCCCAGCCTTGAGTGGCTGAACTCTACTCTTGGTTGGTTGTTTTTTCACTTGGTAATTGGGTTTTTGCTTCCGGTCCTTTAAAATCCCATGTTTGTATTCTTTCATGATTGGCTAATCTTTTTCTGATTTAATTCCAAGTTCACTACACCTGAACTTTGGGGGGCTCTCATTGTCCCCTAGCATATTCCTATCACTTACTATTTAGACCAAAATGTCTTCCTATTTCAGTATTTAATACTTAATTTCTAAAGTCTAAGTTCAAAACCTGCAAAATTGTGCTGTTTGGCTTAACACTCTGGACACATAGCCTTGACCATAATATTATAACAAAAGGTTAAACCTAAACATATCCTTGGAAAATAATCTATTTAATGGAGTCATTTTACATGTGGGGAAATTAAGAAATGAGTTGGCCAAATTTACACAAAGGGGTATTAGTTTCCTATCGTTGATCTAACAAATTACCTTCCAAAAATTTAGTTGCTTAAAACATTACAAATTTATTATTTTACAGTTCTGTAGGTCAAAATAAGTCTCACTAAGGCTTTAGTCAAGTGTCAGCTGGTCTGCTGCCTTCTGGAGGCTGCAGAGGATCATCTATTTTTTGTCTTGTCCTGCTTTTAGAGGAAGCTTGCATTTCCTGATTGTTCTGCATTGTTGTGATTGTAAAGCATTGCAATAGTATCATTTCAATCTCTGCCTCTGTTATCCTGTCTTCCCTCTCACTCTAACTCCACGGTCTCCCTCCTACAAGGATCCTTGTGATGACACTGAGCTGCCAAATTAAAGACAAGTCCAGGGATACGAGAAACTGTATTTGAAAATACTATAGTGATAGGAAGAAAGCTCTGAACTTGAGATCTGTAAGTGTTTCAGAAAACAAGCAAAACAAGATGTTTCTTTTATAGAAAGGAGCAAACAAGTAGAAAGAATAGAAGGTGGGGAAGTGAGATAAAAGGGTGGTTTGACTGGATAATAGATCAGAGGATGTTTTACCCGGAGGCTAGCCTGTTTTCCCACAGGGGCTCTAAGGAAGGGCTGTGTGCTGGCTCAGGCTGCAGGGGGCCACATTTCAGGTCCCTGGGCAGGAGAGAATCTTAACAGTATTTAATAGGAATTTATTATGATTGATGAGTAAGGACCGAATAGTTTAATTAATCATTTATGAGGTCAATAATAGGAATATGGACAGTGTGCCTGGTCGTAGTGTAGGTAAACATGGGGGGGGTATCTGTGAGTCTTAGTTAAGTCACATGGGGAACCACGATTCTTTGCAGTAGCCATTTTCTAGAACATAGAAGGGTGGAGGATTTCTTTAACCATCACTGATTGTTCTCTAGGATTACAGGTAAAGTTCAAGATCATCAGGGCCCACCTGGAAAATCCAGGATAACCTCACTTCAAGATGAGTCAATCTCAAATTGAAAATACAAATATGAGATTATTTAATTTAATCACTCCTGCAAATACAGGGTTGAGGGCATTATTTAGTTTATCATAAGTGGTTAGTGGAGAATCCTGGACAGATATTTAGTTTTCTTTTCTTTTCTTTTTTCTTTTCTTTTCTTTTCTTTTCTTTTTTCTTTTCTTTTTTCTTCTCTTCTCTTCTCTTTTCTTTTCTTTTTTCTTTTCTTTTCTTCTTTTCTTTTTTCTTTTCTTTTCTTTTTTCTTTTCTTTTCCCTTCTTTCTTTTCTTTTCTTTCTTTTTTTTTTTTAAGATTTATTTATTTCAGGGGCACCTGGGTGGAGTGGGTTAAAGCCTCTGCCTTCAGCTCAGGGCATGATCTCAGGGACCTGGGATAGAGTCCCGCATCAGCCTTTCTGTTCAGCAGGGAGCCTGCTTCCCCCTCTCTCTCTGCCTGCCTCTCTGCTTACTTGTGATCTCTCTCTCTGTCAAATAAATAAATAGAATCTTTTAAAAAAGATTTATTTATTTCATTTGAGAGAGAAACACAAGTGGGAGACAGAGTGGGAGTGAAAATCTCAAGCAGACTCTGTTGCTGAGCATAGAACTGGATGCAGGGCCAGATCTCATAACCTTGAGATCATGACCTGAGCTGAAACCAAGAGTCAGATGCTCACCGACTGCACCACCCAGGTGCCCCTGGTTTTCTTATTTCTAAACAGAATTTTCCTGTCATCGCCTCTAGAAGAGATGATTCTTTCCCAGGTGTCTGCCTGTGTTGTTTCAAACTGGGCTCACTTCTTCGTGGGTGTTGAGCCGAAAGACACAACCAATCCAAAGAATGGGAAAGGGGAGGGTTTTACCTACAACAAGGAGAGAAGACCATCAGGGATATTTCCCAATGCAATTTCTCCTCAAACAATAAAACTGAAGAAGTTTTAAGCTAATGGTGCATACATTCACAAAAAGGCTTGTGCAATGGGAAATTCAGCTTGGAACTGGGGCAAAATTCATCTCAAGATGACAAAGTCCAGGTCTTAGTTGATTGAAATCACGAAGACTGACAGCAGCATCACCCATTATCTGGCTCCAGTTAGCCTGGTATCTGACTGCTCAAAGGGGTTTCAGTCAGCAAAGATAACTCAAGAATGTGCATCAGATCGATCTTTACTTTTGAATCAGCACTGGGAGTTTTACCACTGATTTCTTGTCCCTGATGTGATTAGGCTATCTCCTGGGCTGATCATGCCAGAAAGACCCATGACAGGACACAAGGTAGAGGCTTTGGGTCACTCAGTATCAATGGGAAAGCAATAAATCAATCATTAATACCTAATGGAGCCCTGATGGAAAACTGACACTGGACTAAGTGAACCTCATTGTTTGGCAATACTCTGCATTTTTATATACTGATACTCCAAAAGTAAGGTGCCCTGACTCTATATAGAGAGAAAAACAAAAGACTCATATTTGGAGTCTTCCCAGAATCTGCTTGTGTGCCTCTTTTCTTTGGCTGACTTTAATCTGTATCCTTTTCCTATATATTTGAACTTAACTATGGGAATAATACCTTTCAGTAAGTTCTGCATGTCCTTCTCAAGAATTATCGAGGCTGAGGGTGGATTTGAAATTCCTCAAACTTGCAATTGGTATCAGAAGTGAAGACAGTTTTGTGAAACACTGTGTGGCTTCAAATGCTGCAGTTTGGGTAACTGGACATTTGGCTTGAGAAGTGGGATTTGCTAAAATGGCCCTGATTCATGGGAATATGTGGTTTGTGGAAAAAGATGAGATGGTGGGGGATGAACATATCCCTGAATCTTGGATGGCCAAGGGGAGTGGTCACCATTTTGTGGAATTACAGCTGTGTTGCAGGCAGTTACTAGAAGTAGAAGGTACCAAGTGAATTTAGGAATCATGGATCTAATTTCTGATGAGTTGACTCCTTGGATGCGTAAGGAAATGCAAGTAACAAAAAACAAGTGAAATATGTAATCCCCTGGTTATTGTTATCTCTAACAGCTACAGTGAAAATAAGATGGAGTGTCAGGATTAATCTTGATGATGGGCGATGCTTGGATCCTGGTCAAAGTATCAGTTTCTGGCTTCAGAGCCACTATCAGAGGGGAAAATTGAACTAAAACAACGGATAGTGTATAAAATTAGGATGATTTGCAAGAGAATAGAAAACAGAAAGGACTTGGAGTTTCAACACAGCAAGGTGAAGATTTTTTTAAAGGTTTTATTTATTTATTCGAGACTGAGAGAGAGAGAGAGAGAGAGCATGAACGAGGGCTGGGGGAGCAGAGGGAGAGGAAGAAACAGACTCTCCACTGAGCAGGGAGCTCAACATGGGCTCCATCTCAGGATCCTGGAATCATGACTTGAGCTGAAGCAGATGGGTAACTGCCTGAGCCACCTAGGTGTCCCAGCAAGGTGAATATTCTTAAACCGTTACTAAGAAATGGGATGAATACAGTGGATGTCAGTAGACCCTTAATATAGTATTCTGGGAAGCTGGATGGACTGATGATGAATATTGATGAATATTGATGAACATTGATGAATACTAAATAAATCTGCTTAGTAATCTTAGTTTGAAGAAATTTAGAGGGCCACTGGCAAAGATGACAATGAGAAAGCCAATGCCCAAATGCCTAGGACATTGGTCCAGTAATCTAATCAATATAAATGCTAAGAAGTAGGCCTGAGTCCTTTGGCCCAACCTCTAGCTGTAGATTCCAGGTCATATGCATGAGAGGGTAAAATGGCCAGGGAGGTGAAGAAATTTCGGGATTCATTGAAATGGGGATCTCATGCATTATGGTTCCAAATCTGTTGGTGGAGTTATAATCAGAGTCACAGTTAGACTAGGAGGATATAGGAATATAAAGGTTGATGAGATTAAGGTAAATGTTTAGATGAACATTTATGTGTTTGAACAAATTTTAGGTACTGTGGTTGTGTTTCCTTTACCTGAACGTATTATGAGGATCGACCTAGTATTGTAAAACAGAAAGCATGTAAAGCCACTCTTCCCCCAATACCGATTGGACATACTAAATGGAAACCCATAAGATCGCCTGAAATCACACAGAGGTTGTTAACCTGCTAAATGATACTCCTGTGTGGCATGTAGATGAACTTGCTATGAGAAATCATTAAAACTGTCACTACGACTGAGAGACATAAAATAATCCTGAAACCTATAAAGCCTACATTTTCTTGGGTGATGCCAAAGAAACTCTAACGGAGAAGTTAGTGCCTATAAAGGTTTCATAATGAAGTGGAAATGGTTTATTCAGGGCCATGCTACCAGGGGAAGGAAGGAGATCCTCACAAGCAGATCGCCTGTTTTCCCTCAAGGATGATTTTGGAACCCGCTGATGAGGCGTTGGATGCTACTGTCATACCAAGGTCACTTGGGCAGTGCTCTTTGCTCACCCACAAGAAGTTTCTTGGTTTATGGTGGCAGTTTCCATGTGAATGGACAGCCTCCTATTCAGAAGGCTGTCATTTTGATTGGAGAAGGTGAAAATGAATTAGTTCAACGGGTTAAGTTATATGTTGTTTGTTCTTGTTTGCATTTCACTTGCTCAAGGGTGGTGCCCAGTGGATTAGTCATATGGTCAGGCAGAAGGGCAACTGAAAATTGCTTATTACAAGGATGTCCATATGGGATAAGGCCTTGTGGGAACCACTATGGAATTTAAGCTGTGAATTAAAGTAGGAGCTGCTAATGTTTATCACAACAACTCCCTCCAGCATTCCTGATTCTGCAGAGAAGGGACAATAAAATCCCTGTTTGGGATTCCTTCTGAACTCTCTCCTGTATGCCTTTTCTTTTGGTTGATTTTAATCTGTATTCTTTCCCTGTAATAGACCATAAATATAAGAGAAATACCCCTCGGTGAATTCTGAATCTTTCTGGAAAATTGATGAATATAAGTGCGATTTGAGGACCCTCCTGAACTTGCTGTTAGTGACAGAAGTAAGGGCAGTCTCATGGAGTGCTACGTGCCCTTCAACTTTGTGGTCGGCCTTAAAATCCTCATTCCTATTTCATATCTTTAAGCATTGTTTTTCTTTTTAAGTCTGTTTTTTTAATCCTTCTGCATTTTTGCTTAATTTCATGCGGTAAAACTACTGAAATTTTATGAACCTTCATCAATGTAAAGAGATTAAAATCTCAAATTTATTAAAATGACAAACACATCTTTCTGTGATGTGTGGATTTCTTTTCCTTCCTTCCCTTTTCCTTTCCTTCTTTCTTTCCTCCCTCCCTCCCTCCTTCCCTTCTTTCTTTCCTTCCTTCCTTCCTTTTGTTGTTTGTTCAAAATATCCAAATAGCACAGATAGTTTTCATCTTCTGTGGATTTTGATTTCTTTGAGACAGGTTGGGGTTTATAACTTTATCTGGATATTTAGACTTGTTATTTCCTTAGGCACAAGAGCAGCATTCATATTAAATATTTTGTATTGCTATATACTTCAAGAAAGCATCTTTTATTTTTTGAGTTTGTATTCTGTACCACTCTTGAGTTTGTATTCTTGCTTAGTGTTTTACTAAGTTTGAGTTCTTGGCCAAGCTTTAGTTTTTCTTACCTGGATTTTTAAGATAATTGAAGCTGTATCTTCCAAAACAAATTGTTGTTCCTATAACTATAACTGTTATACTTAATAGAAACTCTATTACTGTTACAAGAGTTTTCAAAATGCTTACTTTTGTATTTTCTACAGCGATCTGCATGCCCCTCATGCCCCCACCACCATCTCAGGCCTTGATCACAGTTGTGCAGTGTTACTGTTGTTCTGCATTGATATGAGAGGTTAAAATTCCAGCCACTCCAACATTTAGGTTCTAAAATTCAGTTATGTCTTCATTATACAGAAATCTGTTCAGGAGCATGGTTTTGATAGATGTACATTGTTTCCTTGTTACAGCTCAGGTGTTTTACCATCCAATCACCCATATACACTATAATAAGGACCTGGGCTCTTTTTTACTGATAATAAATATCAGTAAATATAATCTTATTTTATAAGATTTATATTATAATCCTTATAATCTTATTCCTGCTGTGTGTTCCCCTGACCTGTTTTAACCCCCTTTTCTCACAGCCTGCTGCTTACCTCCTGTTTTACCACTAGATGGTACTCATATTTTTGGTATCTTTCAAATACACAACTTTGTTGTTCTGGTAAGCAGAATTTAAACAACCCAGAAATATGAATAACTCTAAATATTAAATCTAAACTAAAATTTTATATGCTTTTATTACATTTAATAACAACTATATACATTTCATGTTAAATACAAATGCTAAATACAGATTTATTTTTTGTCTGAATTCCCTATAATGTATTTTTTTCAGTGTATATTTGGGAATGTGAAAATATAAGAATGACAATGACTTATTTTACATTAAATATACTTGCATAATCATTGTTCTTCTAAATTCTAATACTCTGGGTTTTTGTTGTTGTTGTTGTTGTTGTTGTTGTTGTTGTTGTTTTAGTACTTTGGGTGTTTTGTAGCCCATATTCCCCTGAATTTCTTCTCAGTTTGGTGTATACATTTTGTCTTTCTATTTATCTGGTACTTAATCCTCCCATGGAACTATTCACTTTTAATTAGAGAATAAACTTGAATGTTGTCTTACATACATTATAACTTTTCTTTGGCTTAGCGTAATCTAGTACTATTGTAAATATTACACATTTGTTAAACAGTTTATATCACTACATTGATCAAATGAGATAAATTCTGTTTTAGTTCTCATTTTACATATGAGGAAACAAAGAGAAGTGAAGTAACTTCCTCATAGCCACGCAGCTATCTATGGCTAGATCTTGGAAGACATCATCTTTAAACTCCACAATCATCGGGACACCTGGGTGGATCAATTGGTTAAGTGTCTGCCTTTGGCTCAGGTCATGATCCCAGGGTCCTGGGAAGGAGACCTGTATCAGGCTCACTGCTCAGCTGGGAGCCTGCTTCCCTTTTTGCCTCCCTCCCCACACTGCAGCTTGTGTGCGCACACTCTCTCTCTCTCTCTCTCTCTCTCTCTCTCTGTTTTAAATAAATAAATAAATAAAATATTTTGAAAAATTAATTCCACAATCATAATTATTATATAATATCTGCTAACAGAATAACAATGGTTTTGTTATTATAAAATGTCCCACTCTTTAGTACCAATGGGAAAAAAGTAACTGGAGGTAATACATGTGTTTAAATAAAAAAAATAAAATTTCTAGCTTTGTGGTCTTTATGGAGAGAATAAAAATTAATACATACACTCTTGATGGGATCACCAGTTGAACATGAAGCATCAGTGGCAGATTGAGGGATTTTATCATCATGACTGTACCATCAGAATTTAGTTTTCACCTCTTTATTTCTCGACTGTTCTTTAACATTAATGTTTCTATTTCAACTTTTTTCTATATAGTTGAAAGAGAAAAATTATATACAGAAACTTGTTTAAAGCAAGAACTGAAAAACTGTATTCATAGCCTATTTTTAAATAGGAAGCTGGGTGTAAAAGTTCTATTTTGAGTAGATTGGATAAACATTTCTATAGCATTTACTTCCATAGAGGGATCAAGATTAAAAAAAAAATAAATAGAAAGAATGTGTTCAGTGACAAATTGGGAAATTGAAGCTTTGGGAAGAGCTGATTGATGAAAACTATCAAGGTCCATGAAATAATAAAGACATTTTAATATAATTTTAAAGTAACTTTCAGTGTGGTACTTTGTTGTAAAGCCTCTCAATTCCCACTTTCTCACGTCTAGGACGTTTTGGTTGACATCTTATAGAATAAGAAAGATTCAAGATTTGGACAACTAGGCAAGAAAAAGTACAAATAGAACAGGGGGTGAGTACCAGAACACAGATTACAAACCCAGAGGAAGCAATATGTCAGAGCTGGAATTGCTCAGGGGTTAAAAATGTAACTGTATCCTAAAAATCTCTGAGGATAAAGCAGGGGTTTCCAACAGAAATGGAATAGGGCAAAAGCCATTTATTTAAGGAGTTGGCCACTTGCAAACACATTTAGGGGACATTTTGGGGGGTATGCATTCTAAATATGTATGTATTTTAATTCTAATTCTGTAACTCTGTTATTATAACTTTTTTCCAACTATGTTGCTATGACTGAATATATCTCAGCTTCACTTCTTAAAATGTCTGCCATAATCTTATTAGAGGGCTGTTGAGGAAGCTATAAGATGGGCAATCACAATATTGTGTGTAATGGGAATACACACACACACACACACAATGTAAATTTTATTAGTAGAAAATTGAGAAAAATCACCATCAGTGCATCTAATTTGAAGTGCTACATAAATGAAACACAATGACAGTAAATAATTTTAAGAAAAAAGCATGGTGTATAAGAATGTTTATCATTATACCATTTAAAAAAACAACAACATGGAAGGCACACAAGAACTTTTCACTTACATGAATTCTCAATGAGCCACATTATAAATAGTGACTCCTCTGAGAAAGGGTTCTGGAAAATTCTGGAACTGAAGTGAAAGGGTAATTTATTCTTCACAGTTTACTCCTTTTAATAATCTTGGTGTTTTTTTTTCTTTTTTTAACCACATGTCTGTGCTATGTACTCAAATCAACAAAATGCAGATGTGAGAAAATCTAAGTATTTACTATCAAGTGTCACAAAGAACTTATCATATTTTATGGATAAAAAGAAAACTTATTTACTGTGATCTTTGTCTAAAATCCTCTGGATTTAAATAAAGAATAAGAAAAACTCAAGACATAATATATAGCAATTTTGAGGTACTTATTTCTTTAAGATTTATTTATTTATTTTAGAAAAAGAGTGAACACAAGTTTGGGGGGCAAAGGGAGAGGGAAAATCAGACTCTCTGCTGGGCAGGGAGCCTGATGCAGGGCTAGATCCCAGGACCCCAAGATCATGACCTGAGCCTAAGGCAGATGCTTAACTGACTGGGCCACCCAGGCACCCCCCAGGTACCCCAATTTTGAGGTATTTATTGAAGAATGCAACATGATACTTTCAAATATTTTTGTTTTAATAAATGCACATGCAAATGAGAGTGTACATATAAACTCCTTTTTTGTTGTTTCTAAATAGTAAAACAAATGAAGAGTATTTTGTCATGATCACCACATTGCCAAGTTTGCTTCCTGTTGTTAAGTGGTTACTTCCTCATCTTGCCATGTTTTCCATGCCCTTCAATATTAATCAGGGATTTCCAGAGAAACAGACTAACGACTGGTCATGTGGTAGTAGTTGTATTTATTAGTTTTTTACTTTCTTCAGCTATTCATTCTATATTCCCTTTGCCCTCACGAAGCACCTCAGCCATTCATGACTCTTTATCTGGTGAGGTGACTCAAATCTTCATTCTAAAAAGGATTGGGCCATTCATAGTCCTGCCGGGACTGTGTGGTTACAGTTTTCCATTAATTTTAATCACGGGACACGGTGGTACTGAGAGCTGCCCTAAGGGATCTCCTGTATTCCATATATACTCTTCCTTATCTCTATTGTGGAGTGGTGACACAACTTTTATTTGGAAATCAATATTAATCAGCCCAGTCAACACAATAACTCTCCTTTGCTTGTTGATTCAGAATCTTGAGAAGCCCAACATGACCAAGGGGCAGTCTTAGCTTCAAGTTCAATGGGATCATTGCTGTGTCACCTGATGGAAAACTTCCACTTCATTGGTGGCTGGGGAACAAGGCTGACTGGCATCCATAAAATGAGTCATTCTATCCATTTGATTTTTTAAAATTTTCCTCTGTTGAAGTAACTTTTTGGTGAACATTCACATGGGACACAAATATCTTTGCTTTTTTTTTTTTTTCATCCATTCAGAGAGCTCCTCCTCAGATTTCCTTGTCACTAATTCATGTCCACAACTCATGATTCAGTATATACTGGCCATTTTTCCTTCCAAACAAAATAAGGATCCAGGTACACTTCTCCAAGCTCTGCTCACTGGGAAGATTTCCTTTCACAACTGTCCTTAAGGGCCATCCTACAAAGGAGCTTTCATGCCTCAGCTGTCCGCTTTTGGTGGTGCCTGCATCTCTTTCAGAATTAGTGTAAACCAGGCCTGAGCCTTCTCTTCTTCTGTTGTATGGTCAAAGGGAATACCCCCTGAGGTCATAGTTGCAGGCTAGGAGAGAGAATGTAGTGGACCAGAGGAATCATGGGCATTTGGGTCACTTCTTCATATAATTTACTTGTGCCTTCAGAACTTGCTCAGGCTGATATTGTATATACCACTCCTGGTTGATGATGGAGTGCTGCTGTGCATGCCCAACATAATATCTGGGTGAGTCAGATAACACCTAGTTCATGATTGGCAGCCTAGGTTGCATGGTAACTTGGTGGCCCATGCCTAATCATTCAGTCTCTGCTAAAGCCTGTTTCTCAAAAGTACAGTAGTTATTCACAGAGGGTGGCAGGGCATTGTTTTTTTTTTTTTTTTTAATTTAAATTCAATTAATTAACATATAATGTATTTTTCAGGGGTACAGGTCTGTGATTCATCAGCCTTATATAATACCCAGTGCTGATTACAACACATACCCTCCCCAGTGTCCATCACCCAGTTACTATAACTCTCCACCCCCTTCCCCTCCAGCAACCCTCAGTTTATTTCCTATGATTAAGAGTGTCTTATGGTTTGTCTCCTTCTCTGGTTTCATCAGGTTTCATTTTTTTCTCCCTTCCCCTATGATCCTCTGCCTTGTTTCTTAAATTCCACATATCAGTGAGATAATTGTCTTTCTCTTTCTCTGATTGACTTATTTTGCTTAGCATAATACCCTCTAGTTCCATCCACATCATTGCAAATGGCAATATTTCATATATATATATAATATATATATTATATATATACCACATCTTCTTTATCCATTCATCTGTGGATGGACTTCTGGACTTTTTCCAGTTTGGCTATTGTAGATGTTGCTGCTATAAACATTGGGGTGCAGGTGCCCCTTTGGATTACTACATTTGTATCTTTGGGATAAATACCCAGTAATGCAACTCCTGGGTTGTTGAGTAACTCTATTTTTAGCTTATTGAAGAATCTCCATGCTGTTTTTCAGAGTGGCTGCGGCAGCTTGCATTCCCACCAACAGTGTAGGAAGGTTCCCCTGGCAGAGCATTGCTTTTAAATCCTGAGGGATTTCATTGTAATTCACCTATAGGGGACTGTCACAGGCTCAAAATAGCATTCCTATTGGCCACTGACATTCCAGTCACCATTGGATCTACTGGACCGTATGCCCAAAGCAGTAGAGCAACTCACACAGCAGTCTGGACTCATTGCAGAGCCTCCTTTTGTTTTGGGCCCCACTGAAAATTAGCAGCTCTTGGGTCACTCAGTAAAAAGACCAGAGTTACATACCCAAATAAAGAGTATGTTGTTTCTAAAATCCAAAGAGGCCCACTAGGTGGTGTGCCTCTTTATTCATTGTAGCAGAGCCCAGATGTACCTACTTATTCTCAGCCTTAGAAGGGGTATCTCAACATGCCCCACTCCCTGGTCATTTGGAAATTTCATTGAGGTTGAAGGCCCTGAAATTTTGAACATGTTTCTTCCTTTTCTACCTTTTGACACACAAATATTTTCTACCTTTTGACACACAAATATCTTATCAATAAGTCTAGAGTAGTTGCTGCTTCTTGCTTACTCAGTCTCATAAGGATAATGTCATTAGTGTAATGGATTAGTGTGATACCTTATTGAAGGGAAAGGTGATAAGATCCCTCTAAATTAAATTATGACATAGGGTGGGAGTGTTGATATATCCCTGAGATAAGATAATTAGGATATATTACTGGCCTTCCTTTTGAAAGCAAACAAATTCTGGTGATCTTTATCAACAAAGATGTAGAAAAAAAAGCATTTGCCAGCTCAGCGGTGGCATAACTTGTATGAACGAATATGTTATTTGTTCAAGGAAGTCATATCTGGTAAGGTGGCTGTAACTGGAGTCACCACTTTGTTATGTTTATGGTAATCTACTGTCATTCTCTGAGATCCATCTGTTCGCTGAGAAAAAATAAAATAAAATAAGTTGGATGAGGCTCTGGTAGAAATCGTGAAGAGAAGAACAAATCACAGAACAATTAATTTCTCACAGTAATATTGAATGTTGTGTCATCTGGAACCTCCCAGGCTAGGTCAATGTTTCTGAAATGATAAATCCTGTGTATCTTTCCAATGTCCCTAAGCCTTTGAACTTTTTGCTCTACCATAAACCAAAGGAGGTCTGGCATTTCAAGTTCACTTAATGTGGGTTACCTTTTTGTCCGTGTTTTAGCTAACCAAGCAAACAATCTGATAGAGCCCTTTCTAACTCCCCAAGTGGCAATATTAAATGTAGAAATCTCTGCTTAGTGGGTCTGTATCAACAAATTTGGCCTGATCCAATTTTATGGTTTTTGTCATTAGTATCCCACAACCTTAATATGTATTCCCACAGGTATTCCCCAAATTTCTTTTTGCATAAATTAGAAAAATCAAGTAGTTCTTTTGGAGTGTAGCACAGTTCCTCGTGGGTCGCGCTTTGTACCCCACCTTTAGGAGCTTCCTGAGACTTGAGTCTAATTATAGGGGTTGCAAAGAGGGGTTGTGGAAGTGGGTCATAGTGTTTTGTAAGACAACTTCCTCACACTAGGCCAGTACATTTTCTTCAGATAATGCAGAGTTAATTAATCTCCTCAGACATGGATGGAGAGGTTACTGGTGCCAGCAAAGAAGACTTACCAGAATTTAGAGGCTCGGTGAGTCCAGTTTCACTGAAGTATTTCCATACCTCCATATTCCAATTTTCAGTATCCCATATTTTTCCAATCAGTGCTCTCACTTTAACATAGATACCCTGTGAGACTGAGAATTCGATTTGCATTGTTACTCAGCCACTGGCTGAATAAGATTTGGGGTTTGGTTTTAACAATGTCAGCCATGTGACTATAGGAGACAAGCATCTTTTTCAGGGCAGATATAGAAGCTTTCAGGTCATTTATATGGCTCTTGAGCTGGGAATTCTCCACTTCATACAGAGTCATTAGGAACAACCAGTTTATCTCATTTTATTCATTTGTTTGACTAAAATATTCAAAGGTATCATATACCTGGTTTACCAATCCCTTGCTTCATAAGTACTGGATAAGGAGCATCCAGTGTTGATATTTTGTATATCTCTAGAGCCACATCACAAGATGGAATTATCAGTACTCTCTTTCTTCCTGGAAATAGAGTTGTTAGTATCTTAAATCTAATCGGAATAGAGAGCTGATTCTAGAAATTGTGAAACCAATTCAGAAAACTCATTCTTAAGATCATATTCCTCACTACCAGTACCGTATCACCATATTTATTTTAATCAGGGTTCTCCAGAGAAACAGAACCAAGAGGGTGTGTGTGTATTGTCTGTGTGTCTGTGTGTCTGTGTGTGTGAGTGTAAAAAAAAGGGAGAGAAAGAGACAGAGAGATATTTATTTTGATAAATTGGCTCACATGATTTAGAGCTTCCCAAGTCCAAAATATGAAGAGTGGGGCAGCAAGTTGCAATTTAATATTGCAGTTCAAGTTTAAAGGTAGTTGGTCAGGCAAGGGCTAATCTTGTTGTTCAAGTTCGAATAGATCAAATCTGAAGGTCATCTTCTGGTAGAATTCCTTCTCACCTAGGGGAAGTCAGTCTTTTGTTCTTTGGTTCAGGCCTTTAATTGTATGGAATCGACTAACACTATGGAGGGCAAGCTGCTTTAGTCAAAATCCATTGATTTAAATTTAATCTCATCTAAAACACCTTTGCAGACACATCCAGCATAATGTTTGACCAAATAGTTGGGTATCGCGGCTCAGACAAACTGATGCATAAAATTAACCATCCTCTTCTATATTAGCATGCAGCCTAAAATTGTGTGTTTGTCATTATATACCAAATACATTTTATTTCAAGAGGTTTTACTACTTCCAGCATTCTTTCAGGAAAAATAAATTTTAATTAGTGTTTAAATTCTTCTTTCCTTCTTTTTTCATTTCTCAGTGGGGTAGTGAAATTAAACTATATTTCTTCTTTTTATATAAACGTGTTTATCACATGTTTAATCAGCTTTTCCCGTGGTGATGAATAACCCCCAATCTCAGTGGCTTACAAAAACAAATGTTTATTTCTTCCTCTGATTTTGCATCTGTAGGGCTCAGCCAGACTCCACAAGCTTTTGCATTCTAAGACTCAAGTTGAGGAAATATCTGCTTTGTGGACATGATATTGTTACTGAGGAGATTTTAAGAGGGGCAAGCATAAGGTTATGAATCTTAAGGACTTGGGCTGAGTACACTGTTCTTCTTCACACAGTCTGTTGGTCAAAGTCATTCATGTGGGAAAGACCAGAGCTGATGGGGTGGGAATGTACATTTTCTCTACTCTACTGAAATGTACCACAGAGTCATAGAGCAAAAAGCAAGGAGGTATAATATTATCAATAAGTAGTTAAGAGTTGTGAATCATCATCATCATCACTATCATCATTGTCATCATCATGTAGGAGAGTGCTACTAAAGAAATGCATGGTATCCAGATGCATAACATTTTAATAAATAGGAGGCAGTTTTTTCCTAAGCCAATCTGATTCTCTGCTGAAAAAATATTCTTTCACATTAATTCATAGGGGAAACATAAGGATCATGATTAACATGGCTAACTTTCAATACACTCCAAAACAGTTCTGTCTGGAAGAAGATTATGGAAATCTGAAGCAAAAGCACATCATGATAAAAACCTAGGAACATTAGTAGTTCTGTTTGTTGTACATTTATATTGTTTCAGGCTCTTCTACATGCTTGATTGGCATGATCTTATTTGTCATAAAATTCATATGAAGCAATTATTTTATTACCTCCATTTTAAAGATGAGAAAACTGATGCAGTGAAAGTTTACCCAAGTACCTATGAATAAATAAGAAGTAGAAGAATCAGAATTCAACTTCAAGCATGTAAGAGTCACAATGTCACACTGCTACTGCTATAATATGGAAGTTATAAATACCATCTTATTTTAACATAATAAATGCCACAGTGCTTTTTTCACTTAAAATGCCTAATAAAAGTTTATAACATATATGTTTAAAATTTAGATTGTTTCTTCTTAAAAGTATATGAAAATATAGAAGCATAAAGCCTCAAGATAACTTTATCTAAAGATCTTTAAAGCATTTACACAAATAGAAAGATGTATTTCCCATGATGATACAAGGTTGGAATGATGATTCTACATTCACAGATTTAAATATAGGCAATAGATAATTTGACTTAATCAGAATCCACAGGAGTTATTTTTAAAGACATTCTTATCATTCATCTCATCAGTTTCTGTCAGATAATCATGTTATGAATTTCTCTGTCATGTATATACATTGAGACAAAACATAAGTTGTATATGTGTTTTCAAGATTATCTTTAGAAAGTTAACTTTTAGCATGCACGTAAATGAGACTATGCTTTTAAAGCATTAGTTTTAAAAAAAAGCTAACGGCTATATTTAATTATAGAAATCAAACTAAGAATCTTATGTGACAACATATGCTGTATGCATCTAAATCCGATAAACTGTATAGAACATGCAACTTGAGTCATATATTGCTGGCAATGGAAATATAATGGCTAAGTATTTCTTAGTTGGAATGAGAAAATGCTAAGAGCTTTGGGATATTTAAAAATACACATACAATATGAAATATGAATATATCTAAGCCCATAAAAACCTTATTATATTTTTCTGGAATAATTACAAGAAACTTCTTATTTGACATGCTTAGCATATCTGTTGACACACCTGGATCTTCATAAGGAATAAACAGGTGTATTTGCAATAGTTTCTCAGTTCCCTACTAAGCAGTACACAAGGAAGAAATTTAAAAACACATAAAACGGAAATAAACATATATTTTGACATTAGAAGTGACTTACACAATGCCCCAAAAGTAATGGTAGTGATGGGTACAAAAAATAGGTATGTTGAATAAGCAGATTATGTGTGATAGTATCTGTGTATCATACAAAGAAGAATTTTTACTTACCTTTTTTTTTTAAGATTTATTTATCTATTTGGGAAAGATTGAGAGAGTGAGAGTGGGGAGAGGGGTAAGGAGAGAGTGAGAGAATCCTCAAGCAGACTCCCTGCAGAGCTCAGAGCCTGATGCAGGGCTCCATCTCCCAACCCTAAAATCATGACCTGAACCCAAATCAAGAGTCAGGCACTTAACCGAATGAGCTATCCTGTGGCCCCTTTTTTACTTATTTCTGAACACTTCTAAAAATATTTTTGATGATGAGGCTAACTTTAGTGTCTATACATACACTTTACAATTACTATCATACAGTTTAAATAGGTTTAGCAAATTGTATGAACTCCACAAAACTAATCACATATACATCGTTTCAAAATTACACATCATGGCACCACTCCTTATAAAGAATAAAAAAAGTGGGTTCATTTGATTGGTTGCAAATCATTCTATACAAAGGTAACATTTGAGGGAAAACTTGCGTCATTATTATAGCGCGTGAAAGAAGTATCTGGATAAACAGTGCAACTGAAAATTATAAAAGCATGCAAGTTTCTCTTATATAGCCAATTTCCTGTTCATTTACTTGCCAGGATTCAGCATTACTTATCAAACTCTGTGATGGCTCTTTTGAGTTTAAATCCTCACTATTCTTGCTGGCAGTGAAGCAGGAGACAAGAAGAATCTAGAATAGGACTTGGGAATTTGAAAAGCCAAAACACTACGCTTCTGACACTTGCATTTCTGCATACATCATGGCCTTTGATGCTGCTAATATGTATGTAATATATATATAGGAAAGAGTAGATACGTAAGATCTACCCTCTTAAATTTCTAAGTGTATAGTACAGTATGCCAATTATAAGCACAATGTTTTACAGCAGATCACTAAAACGTACTCATCTTGTGTAACTGAAATTTTATACCCTTTGAACAGCAATTCCCCATTTCCCTCTCTCCACTCCCCAGCTCCTGGCAACCATTATTCATTCTACTTTCTGCTTCAATGAATTTGACTATTTTAGACATTTCATATAAGTGAGTAGCCAAATATTGCTAATATTTACTCCATCTCTGAAAATTTATCTTCTGGAAATGAGGTCGGAAATTTATAACTTGATGCTTATATTTTTGAAAATATTTTTCTCCTATTTTCTTATTTGTCATAATAGGAGGCAAGGGGACAGTTCTTCAGAAGCAAATCACATTGAAAATACATTTCTTTAAAATACGGATATTCATTTAAATTTAGTATTCTGTTATACATTTTAAATTATTCTATTTTTTATTGACTGTAGATTGTATTAATTTTCTAGGATTAAGCAATTTAATATCACAGACTGGGTAGAACAAGGGAAATTTATTTCCTCACATTTATGGAAACTAGAAGTCCAAGATCAAAGTGTAAGCAGGGTAAATTTCCTGTGGGGGCCCCCCTTTCTGATTTGTATATTCTGTCTTCTTCTAATGTCTTCACATGGTCTTTCCCTCTCTGTGTGTTTGTGTATATGGTAACAATCTCTTCTTACAGGACTAGTTGTATTGGGTTAGGATCCATTTCCATTAAACTCATTTAATCTTAATTACTTCTTTGAAGAACCTAATTCCAAATAGAGTCACATTTTGAAGTATTAGGAATTAGGACTTCAACATATGAATTTAGGGAAGGGGCATAATTCAGCTCATAACATTGATATCATTAGACTATATTGATTTGTTTATGTGGAACGAAATGCAAAAACTGAAAGTTATGAAACAATATTTAATATAATTCAAATTTCTAATTGTTCAATATGGAAGATGGGTCACAGAGGAATATCTTCTATCAAAAATAACAGAAAAATTGTAAGAATTAAAAGAAGGGAAATATTATATTCTTTAGGTAGAGAATGTGTTAAAACAATGTCTCTATTCCTGATTACATTAAACTCAGCCCTTTGTTTCCTGTCCCTTTCTCTCTTTGGGGATCTTTTTCCTTCTCTTTTACTTTAGTATATCAACTTCTATAATGATCTCAGTCCTAATGATGGTCATATATATTCCTTGAGTTTCAACTTTAACTCTTATTGTCTTTTCACATATTGTTTCTTAAGTTACCCTTCTAATATCTCAAAGGTAATATCGAAACAATGAACACATCATATTCTCTTTCCGAGTCTTTCTCCTGACAAATCAATGTAGTTTCCTCTTATTTTGCTCTCCTTTTAAAAAGATACCAAGTATTGGGGTGCCTGGGTGGCTCAGTCTGTTGAGAGTCCAGCTCTTGATTTTGGCTCAGATCATGGTTTCAGAATTATGGGATCATGCCTCATATCATCGGTCTCCATGCTTGATGAGGAGTCTGCTTAAGATTCTCTCTCTCCCTTTCCCTCTGCCCCGCCCCCACTCACACACTCTCTAAATAAAAATAATAAATAAAATCTTTTAAAAATATCCATATCTAATATCAGATTTTCAAGTATAGTTTCACAATTTGTATCGTATCCTTCTTTTTTCCCATCTATACAAGCAACCTCTAAATTGCACTATAGCAATTTACTTCTTGTTTATTTTTATCATTGCCTTTAGCCTAGCACAGGCTATCATACTTCATCCTTCAATCCCTTAACAAGCCTCTTTAGCAGTTTCTTAAATTCTGGTTCCTTTATCATATTCATGCTAAAACTGTTCTTGATTATTGTATCTGATTCCTATTTTTAACATAATGTTTAATGACCATGCCACCCATGTCCTTGACTCACACCGCTTATGGGAAAATGTTCAAACAATACTGTCACTTACAGTCCTCCACATTTTAAGAGCATTCTAAATAGCAAAAAGTCTATCATTTTTTTTATCTCCCCCCTAACCTTGCCATTTAAAAGGCTCAAATGTTTAGTTACTGTATTAATTATCTGTTGCTGTGTGCAAATATCACCACAAACTTAGTGGCTTAAAATAACCAACACTTGTTTATCTCAGTTTCTTAGTCCAGAGTCAGTGCATAGCTTAATTAGGTCCTCTGCTTCAAGGTCTCACAAGGCTAATCTCCAAGTGCTGATTAGGGTAGAAGTCTCCTGTGAGGCTCAACTAGGGAAGCTCACATGGTTTTTGGCAACATTCAGTTCCTTGCAAAATACTGGGCTAAACACCTGTTTCTTTCTACCTGTTGAATGGAAACCACCCTCAGCATCTTGCCTTGTGGTCTTTTCCATAGGTAGTACAACACATGGCAGCTTGAGAGTTAAGAGTCAGCAAGGAAAATAGATCTTCTAACAATACGATTGACACTTTTATGCAAAATAATTATGTACAGTTAATCAATATGTATATCCTGTCACATTTGGTGTATGTTATTGAGGAGAAGCAAGTCTCTGTTCAATCCACACCCAAGGGGACAGGATAATACAAGGACATGGATACAAGGAGTTGGGTTTCATAGGAACTGCTCCAGAGTCTGTCTACCACAGCCACTTTTATATAAACCAAGACTTTCCTTGGCTTAATGCATAATATTTATCCCGGTATCTTATTTTTCAACTTTTCCATCTATGTTAATATATCCTCACCTTTCTCTTCAGAAAGCGTCCTCTGACCAGTATAATTTCAGAAAGTTATTGCTGCGGGGTGCTTGGGTAGTTGTCAGTTAAGCATCTGACTTCAGCTCAGGTCATGATCTCAGGGTCCTGGGATGTGGCCCCATATTGGGCTCCACGCTCAGCTTGGAGTTTGCTTGGGTTTATCCCTCTCCCTTTACCCCTCCCCCTGCTTGCGTGAATGCACTTTGTCTCTCTCTCTCTCATAAACAAATAAAATCTTAAAAAAAAACAAGAAGTTTATTCTTGCAAGCAGTCATTTGACAATTTGACATTTAAATAAAAATAAGAAACTTATATGACATTTTCACCTATTTACCATCTATGTAGCCCCACTAAGAGAAGAAAAGCTACATACATTGTAGGAGAAAAATGTCTCCCTGCCATCCACATTTTTAAGATAAAATTTATAATCTTTCCTCAGTGGCTGATAGAATAAGGTTCATGTGTTTATAATAATAAGAAATTTGACAACAGAAGCCATGTCTGTATATAAACTTCATAGAGGCACATAATCCAATATGCAGCAATAATTCAAAAATATTTTTAATTAATTGAGTCAAGACTCAGTAACAAGTGATTGGATACAGAATGCAAAATTATTTGTAACCAAGCCGTTTAATATGATTTTGCAATATAATCTGCATAAACAACTGTGTTGGGAAGATGAATATTTCAAGTTTGGCTTAATGGGTACTAATCCAACATGATAAAGATTACTTTTGACAAAAAAAATGCACCACTCGGTAAATATTTCTTGCTGATTAAATGGATTCTTTAAATTAAATTCAGCATCAAATGGCACTGTGTTTTTCCTTTTTTTCTTTAATAGTAATTTGCTCCAGAGTTTATTAGTTATTTTAAATTGCTGTTGAAACTTAATCTAAGATGAGAGAATCATGTTATCAGAATATAAAATAATGACACATAATATAAACTTGGTAATAAAAAAAGCAAATCCTTTCAGCTCAAAAAACATCACATTTAATAGCATGCAATCTAAAGGAAGAGTATGGCTGCCAGACAAATTACTAGCACTTCTATATTGAGCGGTGATATGCATTCGTTAGTGGTTGCCAACAGACACTTATGTTAATGTACTGTCTTGCACCTCTGATTATCTAAAACTGTATTTTTTTGATCACTCAGCATATATTTGGTAACAATTATTTGTCTGCTGTAGCCCATGAGTCAAACATCAGACATTTAAAATTGTTAATAGATTAAATATAATGTGGTTGCTAGATATGTGAAAAGTAGACTCTATGATTAAAATGATTTTTTACACGGTTAGATACCAAAATGAAATTCTTACAATAGTAATACTTCATTTGAATTGGTTTATAAATGTCATGTTAGCTATAAGGCAATGAATTGCGTAATGGTTTTTAGAAATCTTTTTTCCAAGTCATGTAAAGCACTTCAGAGGTGAAGTTTCAAAGTCATGTAAACTTTTCATCAGAATAATATTAATAAGACTTATTATTTAAATAGCTTTTCAACATTCATTCTTTTTTTCAATATACATACATTTTTACAAATATAATTTTTATGTAAGAAATATTTAATATCTATGCAAGGCACCTAAATTTGAAGACTTGGAACAAATTAATAGTTTAAGAACAGAGATATTATTGACTCATTAACTGGTGTCATTTAATAATTAAATTAAGTATATTAAATAGCCATAATGGAAACAATTATATGCAACACTCTTGAGGTGATATAAGGATAGTTATGATACTTCTTTCTTAACAACTTGAAATTAAGTGCTGAATTTGAAGAAATTAATATGAATGGCTGTAGGGCAAAGCTGTAAAGAATATATTCATATTAGTGATTAGGATAAAATGCTCTAAAGATTAGTAGGGCAAAATGTAATTTCTAAATGGGGAATTCAGAAAAACTTTCTTGAAAAAAGGATGTGTACTGCACTTAAAAAATCCCGATGTTAATACTAAGTTACAATAGAATATAAAGAAACAGACTCCAAGCAGAAGTACGTGTGAGCAATATTTTAGACAAGAAAACTCAAGAGAGTTAGGTAAATCTCTGTTCAGTAAATTGTGATTTGGCCTCATTGTTCAGCAGTGCTTGCCGCTATACCCTTTGCCATGAGTATGACTTTGAAGTTCTGTAGGATGTTCAGTATTTCTCTACTTTGCTTCCTGAACTTGACTTGCTTTCACTTGACTTGTGCTTATTTACGCCATGCCATTAGGACTATCCACTTGGGTAATGCTGCTGATCTCAGGAGGAGAATAAGACACACACAGAGCAAAGAAGCCCCAGACAAGCCACCTCAGCCTTGACTAAGAATAGCTTTCTCCAAGCTGTGTGTGAACCTATCTGTGAGTCTGGGGCTGTCCACCTGACCCCAGTCTCCATCAGTTGAGTTTGTGCTGAGATGTGAATGCATAAGTGAAAATAAATATTGTTATTTTCAGCCACTTAATGTAGGGGTTATTTGATGCACGGCAATTGTTGATGATTTAAAATATGAACTGGAAGTTGGGATGTAGCTATAACAAAAAGTCTGTGACATGTCATTGTCATTAGAATCACATAATGAATGGATGCTGGAGAAATGGTGAATACACTGTTAAAGGAGACTAAAAAATGCTGCCCTTTATTATTTAATTGATAAACATTTGGTAAAATTAAACTTACAATAATTTGAAAGACTTAACATGTATCTAATATAATGTCAACAGGGGCATGGCTTTTAGGTAGGATATTTGAGAATGAATTGTTTCCTTTTAGCTTCCTATGATATGATGCAACAATAAGAACATTATTTTCTGAAAAGAAAATTAAACTACCTCTCACACCCAGACTATTTACTAAGTAAAGAGCCTTTAAATTTAATTACAGTGTGTGGTCCTAGAACAAATCCAAGGTCTTATCCAGTATTATGTGATTTCCAGATAAAATTTGTGACTCATATAAAGGAGTCTTTAGTGGTCTCTTTAAACAAGAAAAAAAAAAAAGATTCTAAGAGGTGTAGGGCATCATTCTATATAGTAGCCTAATTTTTTAGCACTATGTGTAGAAAGAGACATATGTATAAGCAAATATTAGATATAGTTTTTGTGTAATGGGCTAACTAGAATCAAATATTTAGAAAATTCATACTGCTTAAAAAATACTTCTTACGGGGCGTGTGGGTGGTTCAGTCGGTTAAATGTCTGCCTTCAGCTTAGGACATGATCCCAGGATCCTGGGATCCAGCCCTGCATTGGGCTCCCTGCTCAGCGGGATGCCTGCTTCTCCCTCTTCCACTCCCCCTGCTTGTGTTCCCTCTCTCTCTGTCTTTCTCTTTCTGTCAAATAAATAAAATCTTTAAAAAAATAAATTAAATTAAATTAAAAAATAAAAAAATATTGCTTAAAAACAAACAAACGCACAAACAACAAACCCATACTGCTTTGAGAAAGCCTTATTGGCAGCATTATCTATATCTGACTTAATAGATAACTGAATTTTTTTAGATATGACATTGTTTTTTTGGAAACTGAATGCTCCAGAGGCATAAAGCAGGCTTAAAATAGTTATCTGCCATCAAACAGGTAATATTGTTTAATGTTCTCTTTATAGGTGACCAAAGACAATAGCAGAAAAACCCTTAGAGAACAACAGACAGAGAGACAACTGAGCAGAACCAGGGTCTAATTAAGACACATCTCTTATTTCCATTGTAGGGGAACCTGCCCATCTTTACTCAGAATGATTTCAGAATTGCTAAGAATCAGTGACTGTTCTATGTCTACCATTCTTCTTCTTCTTTTTTTTTTGTAAGATTTTATTTATTTATTTATTTGTCAGAGAGAGAGAGAGCACAAGCAGACAGAGTGGCAGGCAGAGGCAGAGGGAGAAGCAGGCTCCCCGGCGAGCAAGGAGCCCGATGTGGGACTCGATCCCAGGACCCCGGGATCATGACCCAAGCCGAAGGCAGCCGCCTAACCAACTGAGCCACCCAGGCGTCCCTACCATTCTTCTTCTTGTTGAATAAGATTTTGTTGCAGTTTTCTTGTCCATGTTTCAACATTTTTTTGTGGGGTGTATGATAAAGGAGGGCAAATAAGTAGCTTATCCATAGGTCATCTGATTAAGAAGAGGGATATCTGAATTTGATAGAATTGGGAATATCTTGGACTTTGAGTCTCATGACTTGATAATTGAGTAGACTGGGAATCCTGAGGGGGAGCACATTTTGTGAGTGGGAGGGGCATAATTCCTCCTGACGAAAAGGGTGTGCTGTGGTGAGGGCTATGATATTGGCACTAATTATTCTCTTCACGTACTTCTGTGGAGGAATATGTTACATATGTCAGACCCTGTCTCCAGTACACAGAGATCGGCCTCTCTCTCTCTCTCTCTTTTTTTCCTTATGAAGAGAAAATCAGAATGTTACACAGTTAAATATCTCTTCACTTATTATGAGGTCTTTTACTCCTAGTCCCAGATCAACCCTGGCTATCACTCAGTGTACTGCTGTCTTCTTGAACTACAGGGTATCTTGAAGATGGGGTGAGGTTGGCTGGTTTTCCATCTCCATAATATTTTACTTTTGGGCCTTAAATATCTGTGTGTGTGTGTGTGTGTATGTATATATATATGTGCTGGGGACAATTTCCGAGGGATATATAATATGGAATTTGAATTTTGAAATTCATAAGAAGGACCTATAAAAGTCATCATAATGTCCTCTTGTGGATATTCTTCATTTTATTTTGACTCTCTAAGTAGCTCTTCCTTCTTCTAAGAAATAATCTTCAATTTTCCATAAGTAAGTCTACACTCTTGGTCACAGGACAGTGTCTTGATTTCTGCATCAGGCTCTATTTCCTGTTTCATGGTTGTCTTCCTGATTGTGTCATTTTCTAAAACAGTCCTGGGATTCAGTATTAGGGTAAGAATTAATTACCTAATTCCTCCCCCAGAAACCATGATCAAACATGGATACTGTCAGATTGCCTTTATAGTTAACAAAAAACTGCCAAATGGAAGCATGTTTTTTTTTTCTTAATATTACATTTTATTTGTGAAACACTTATTTATCTTTTAAGCTCAGACATTTCTTTTGAGGGCCAGTGTAGTGTCAAGAAGAAGCTAGATATCTCTATTTTCCTTAGCAATCCAAGAATTGTATTATTGTATAAGTTAGTCATTGGTTTCTTTAATATTTCTTTTTTTTAAAGATTTTATTTATTTATTTGACAGAGAGAGAGAGATCACAAGTAGGCAGAGAGGCAGGCAGAGAGAGAGGGGGAAGCAGGCTCCCCGCTGAGCAGAGAGCCAGACGCGGGTCTTGATCCCAGGACCCTGAGATCATGACCTGAGCCGAAGGCAAGGGCTTTAACCCACTGAGCCACCCAGGCGCCCCTCTTTAACATTTCAAGTTGGAGCTTACTACTATAATAAATAGTATACATCACATTTTTATGGTCACTTTCTAGGGGAGGGTTTCCCCTGTAGAAAGGAATCAAATTAGTTTTTCTTCATTTTCTCTTGGCAAAGAGAGAGAGATAGTAAATTGTTCCAGTTAGATTGAGATCACCAACTTCTGTTTACAAAGTAAAATACCTAGGTATGTAAGCTAAATAAATCACAACCCAAAAGTACTTAATCTTGCCAAAGACTAGATAATTATATTTAGTCATGATTTATTTTCATTTGATCTGTCCGAATCAATGATAGTCTTATTTAGAAAGTATGCTTGAATGTCCTGTATCTACAACCAAGTTATATTTCTGATAAATATTCTTTTAATCTACTTCAAATAGAAAAGCACAATTCATCCTACATTTAGATAGGTTAAAATATGCTTTGCTGTTTTGTATTTCCAACATCTATTTTTTACAAAGAAAATGGTGATTTACAAAAGATGACAAGTTGCAAAATAGATTTCACTAGGATTTATGAATTGCAAAATGTTCTCTTGATAGTAATCAATGGTAGAGTCACTGTTTAAATTTTTTCATTTATTTGCAATTCATACATTACAGAGCTGGAAATAGAAGCAGTCTCTTCTAAACTTTCCATATTATAAAAGATTGTATCTTTATTACAAAGGAATTGAGTTAAGGGCTTAAAGTTGTAAAATTTTGTATTTGGGTCCATACATTATCTTCTGATGATGTGAGAAGACATTTTTCTGTCCTTATGTTTGGGATCTTAAGAACATGGTCACTGTAGGAACAGTCTGTGATTTCATCACACATAGCTGACAATGGATTTTTGGTTTTAATGTCAATGGCTTTAGAGAGAAGCAAAATTATAATTAATAATAATGAAAATGGTACAATGTCAAGTGTTCATTTAATACATTTTTCTTAATATGCAAAAATGTAGTACTGGCCATACAGAGTAGAAATGGTTAAATCTCCATATTAGAATTCAGCAGCCTAAACCGTTGGGTAGTTTACTAATATTTATAAACTAAATTATATTATATATTCATATATTATGTCCAAACAAATATTCATCAATTCTTGTCACCCTTTTTTATATATTCCCTATATATCCCACCTGGTCCTTCCGAGCTCTGTCCCTTTGTCTCTACTCATGCCTCTAGTTGTATACAGACTTTCATTTATATTTCTTATTTCTTTTTTTTCATTGATATTTCTAAGGTCACTGAGAACCACTCAGTAAGTACTAATATTTATCCTGCCCTCTGCCATTTATCAGCAAAAGAAATTTTAGGAAGACTCCTACTAGTTTTGGCTTTTCCAGAAATATATTTGCTTATTTCTCCATGCTGATTTGGTCACCATCCTTTTGGAGGAAGTAAGTATTAGCTTATAATTTGTAGCTATTAGGACTATCAAAAAAAAAAAAAAACTCAGTTTTTTTCCTTTGTTTTCTCTCACAAAGTTCATACTGCATTAGTCCCACTGATATCAGTGATTTGACACCGTAAAATTACATTCAGTGATTCATGGCAATGCATTGAGTTTGTTGTTGTGTCAAATTGAATATTCAGCCTTCTTTGCTAAGTTGAATAGCCAAATTTTCAGTCCTCCTCCCTAAATACATCCACTGTTTGTGCAAATACTGAATCTAGACTGAAGCATTACAGTCCTACTAAGGGTGAGTCTAATTACCCCAGTCAAAAATATTCTGTAATTCATTTTATAATTTTTTTAGATATTGGATCTATTTAGGCTTCCTTATTATACTAGAGAATATATCATCAGTATATATCAGATGCTAGAAGCTAAGGTGATTTTGTTCTGTATAATTTGTTTGTTATGATTTTAAATTTGTTTTAGAACTAAGAACTAGATCATGTGTTTTTAAACATTGTTTTTCATCATGCCATCATTATCTTTGTTTTTAATAAGCATTATTTTGAAATATAAAAATAAACAGAAAACCGTGCTCATTTGTCATTAACATAATGGATGCTATATTAAATTCCTAATGTATACATTTCTCCCTGAATTTGGAATTTTGAATATTTTATAGAAAGTCTTAACTTTAATGAAGGTAAACAGAAGGTATGGAATACTATGACTTACAGTCTACCTTTTGAGTTAACAGTTAATACTATGTTATTATCTTGTTAATATCAAAAATTGTTACCGTGTTACCCTGTGACAAATAATATACAAAATATCTTTGTAGATTCACAAAGATATTCCTTTGTAGAAAGGAAATTTACCTATTTATACTTTTATAACCTGAGATAAAATGATGTCTTAGATTGTGTGTTTGTGTAAATGTATGTTTACTCTGGCTTATAAGCACATATTGCTTATAGTTTATTCTCCAAGTTGTGGAATACTAGTAGTATCCAAAATTGTTATCATTTGTAGTTTGTTCAAGATTAAAATGAAATAGCAAATATATATGTCATATTTATTCCATTTAGGAATTTAAAAAGTGCATTAATCTTTACTAGAATATATTCTTAGGTACTGTTCTTTGAAATTTGTTGAAGAAAATCATAGACTCTGCAGCAATGTTAAACAATAGTATTTGAGCTTAGTTATTTGAAAATATTTTTTTAAATCTACATATAACCTTTTCATCTCATTTTTAATAAGGTTTAGAGACATCTGAAATGTCATAATATATGTAATGTCTGAAACATATACATTTAATTCACATTTCCTCTCTGCAAAGCAAAATAAAAAAAGGTACTTTATTGATATACAGTCTTTGAAAGCTATTTTTTCAGAGATCACAATGGCACTGATCCTAAAAATGTTACTGTGAAATAAAACAGGGAAGCAATTGACAGGAAGTACATGAAGATGAAATAAAAGCTTGATATTTTTATATGAAATATGATATAAAATGAAAAGTTCTATACTAATATAAATTAAGCCAAGTACCTGGGAGAAAAAGATGAATATTCCTCCTCCTGACAAATAGTATGGTTGAAGCGCACAGAAAAGTAAATGACTTTTCCAATTTCTTCTACGAAGTCAGAAATACAGCCTAGGGAAAATTCTTAAATTTATGATCTCAATAAATTAAGGACAATGAAATGCTGTTCTATTTCTTGATGAAAATGGAGGTATGAACATAGTTTCGAGAATAAATTACTGGTTTTTATTTAATAAGGGCTATCGCCCGAACAATCTTAGGAGATGAGTGCCTACTACTTGCCCCAAACTTTTGCAGCAAAACTTTCAATGTAATCAACAGCACTGTTCTTGTTCTATTCTTGATGGGCAGGAGCCAATGTAAGAATACAGTCATGGTAGATTCCAGACACTTATTCCTTCCTGAAAAAAAAAATCCCATAGACTTTTGCACACTAATCTTTACCTTGTTCATTCCTTGGGTGCCATTGCTCATTGCTTAACTACTCACAATAAGGCTTCAGAAAAAAAATAAATAATCTTCTAGATTACTGCTTAGTTTCTTCCCTTCACCCTTCCATTCATACTCCTCATGCAATACACACACGCACTCACAAATGTGCACACCTTTTCTCTCATAGAGCTAGTAATTCTCTACCTCTCAATTAAGATATATATATAAGATGGCTAAGAACAACCCATTTTAGGACTGGAGTTAATGTTAGGCTTCTAGATTCTCTACCATCTACTATTTATCTATGAAGTTCCCTTCAAGACTGACACAAGAAATATTTCTATTACAAGCTCAATAATACGAAAGTTTTTCCAATTGTATGATTAGCAGTGGAGATTTGTGCAATGTACCAACTGTTTAAAAAAAGCAGGTAAAATAATTCAGATTGTTTTGCGTTTGTTTTCGCATTCCCCAATTTGACTGACAAAAGAGTATGTTGTTCCATAATTCTTAAATCTTGTAAGACTACTAGGTATTTGCATCAGTCTAATTCAAATGTTGTTAGTGCAATCTAAATTCATTATATTAATTACAATTAAAATATTTTAAAAATCTAGATATGTGTCCGTATAAATGGTTCGATATCTTATCAGCAGTAATAACTAACCTGCTTTTCATTCAAATATCCAAATAGATTTTTTTTAACACATGCTGGAATCAATGCTGTACATTTCATGACTTAAAAGTAAACAAATCAACTATAATAATTTTTAAAGTTCTATTTTGTGAAACAAGACACACATTTTCCCATTTAATTAACATTTTATTTTTTGTAGTACATTAGGCACACAATACTTAAAAACAGATTAAACCTCTTGATTATTAAAACTTGGAGCTTTAAATTGTTAATGCAAATTAGTTTATTAATTTAATTTTACTTCATTTTTGTCATATGTGCAGTTTTTGTTTTGTGTTCCTAATCATTGTGCGTGATTTTTTCCCTCTTGCCATAGTTAATAACAAGAAAATTACTTTAAATACCTTATATGAATTCTATGGAAGAAATGTCTTACTATAAATAATAAAAACCCCTGTCTTTTGTCTAGAAAACTAGAAAAGAATAGAAAAGATAAAATGAAAATAACTTCATAATTTCCAAAATTTATTTAAAAAATTATTATAATTATAAATAATCTGTACAGTTTTGAAGTCTATTTCTTTGATGAAAGGAGTGTTTTTGAGGACTGCTATATCACTAACACATAACAGTGTCAGGTGCAAAGGAGTCTTCAATCTGTTGAATGTATATATGAAATAAAGGCTGACTCACAGAGATTAATACTATAAAACACATGTAATAACTCTTAATAGGTGAATATATATATCTTTTTGGCGAGAACAGTCTCAATTCTCATTTGACCCAGGATAATTATGAATACCATCATCTGTCTTTCTCAAGGTGTCCTAGTATGGATGCCAGTTAGATAATCAATCTCCCTTCTATATCTCTAAGCCATTCTGTATTTTATTTATTTTTTCTTATGTTTATCAACTTACTTAATTCTTAACAGATCCTTTAGTAGTAGGGACTATTGGTATCACTGGCTGAAAGATAAGCAAGTTGAGTTAGAAAAGTCAATTCACGTGTACTTTTGGAACATGGAGGACCTAGGATTCGAATTCAGGCTGTGTAACACCAGAGCCTTTGGTCATAAATCACTACACGATGATGATCAAAGTGTTTTATGGGTATTATCCAGGGTACCGATATGTAATGCCAATGCAATCAAGAAAAATTTTCAATTATTTTAGAAGAGGGAGTAGACTAACCACATAAGGATGAAGAAGGTACAGACCTTTAATTCTACCTACTACTCTCTGTATTTTTTCTGATCTCCAGTCTGGTTTCTTGAGCCAGTGTCAGCTGGTGAAATCTACTTGTGTGCCTTATGTTCTTGGCTTAACAGGACACAGATCATTCACCTCTAACTCTTGACTATGTACTCTGTCTTAAAGGAGTGTAACATTCACCTTGGGGACAGACCGTCTTTCTCCAGTTTATACATGATCAAGATAATCCATCCAGAAGGATTTCAGACTTACTTTTTCCTTCTTTCTCTATGACTTTAGTTTTCTATTGCAGTATAACAGATTGCCACAGATGCGGTGGCTTTAACACAGGTTTATTGTCTTATGTTTTCTGTGGGTCAAGAGCTTGGGCAAAGCCTCGCTGGGTGCTCTCTCTGCTTGGGGTCTCACAGGTCTTCCATCAAGGATTCAACTGGAATTCATTCATATGTAGAGGTTCAATTTGGGAAGAATCCACTTCAAGCTTTAGATAATCTAAATTGCTAGCAGAATTCATTTTCTCAGGCCTATGAGTGAAGGTCTCAGCTTCTTGCTAGCTTTGGCTGGAATCCACCCTCAGATGTTAGAGTGACATTCCTAGAGGCTTCTTGCAGTTCCTTGCCACACAGGATTTGCCAACATACCCGCTTAATTTATCCTAAAAGGGAAGTCTCTCAAATGAGTTGCCAGCTACCTGTATGTATGGTAACACCATCCCAAGAATGACATCTCACCATCTTTGCCATATTCCACTGATTAAAAGAAAATCACAAATCACACCCACACGCAGTGGAAGTACATGATACAAGTTAGTGACTCTGAAGAGGTGGGGAATGTGGGGGGTCACCTTAAAAACTGTCACATGTTCTGTCTCTTCTTATGAGTTTCCAACTTAATCACACTAAAAAGCAAAATGCATTTTCCATATTTGGCTTGAGGAAGTTTTTTTCCTTTTTATGCGAATTGCTCCCTTACTACGACTTGTATGACATCTCACTGATCCAGTTATCCAGGCCTTCAGTATTGATTGAAAATTCAAGTCCTTTTTACTGTCTCAATCCTGAATATCAGGCCTACGATCTGCATATGTATTCAAAGATTCCACTTTACCAAGTGGTAGACATTGATTCTATCATTTTCCTTGTACAGAGGAGTAAGTGTTTATGTGTTATTTTTTCTTCTTTTTAATTTGAGTAAAACACAATATTATAAGAAATCTTTGTGGAAGCACTTTTACACTGACTTCCTTTTGTTAAGCATGGTAATTGGATTTCAGTGATTTTGTTTATATATACAAACCTCTTCTACAATACAATTGAAATATTAAAAAAACATAATCTTGTCATATAGCTTATGAAATTCTAAACATTTGTAGATTTATGACCTAGGCATGGCTCATACTATAGTTTCCATTTGCTGAGTGTTTGTTGAATATTTAATTAAACAAATGATCCATTTCCTATCCAACTTGAAAAGCAGAATCATTCTGCTATATTTAAATAGTGAAATTAGTCTAATCAAGAATAAATACTGAAAATATTGTTAAAAATATACTAATAATATCAGGCGATTGGCCTTTTCTATATGTCATGCCTATTTAGTAATCTCAAACATACTGAAAAACCAGAAAAAATATTCTGAATAGAATACTCCTCTGTTTGCTGAATCAAATTTCTTACATTCTGCAGAAATGTGTGAAATTTTAACATAAAATCGGGGTTGATTTTGGCTATTCATGTACAATCATTTGATATTTACTCACTGTCACATTAACACGTATGAATATCTACATAGAGAGAAAGAGATAGTTTAGACTTTACCTCAATCTGATGTTATAAACCCATTACTTCTCTGGTTGACAAAACCTCCATCATGGGGGGGGCAGCAAAGCCAATGAAGAGACATCTATATGGTGTTAGAAGCCGAGCTTTACTCAGGATGATGGCTCCTTTGGGTGGCACTAACACCATAACTTTGTGGATAACGATGAGTTCTATTCCCAAACCACTTGTCACAAAGCCATTACATACTTTGTACCACCGTATCTGACCTAGGACTTCCATATGTTCAACTTTTGTTATTCTCATTCTCATTTTTCACTAACTTTTGTATATTTTCATTAAAAAGAAAAGATAACAAGAATATCTCTGTTTGCTCAACACAGCCCCCTATTCCAAATAGAAAAAGCAAGCATCAACACATTTTTATTAGGGTCACTAAATTTGATTCCTTAATTTTACTGACTATTTTCATCATATACTTATTCGATTTCATAACTGACTGATAGGGAATATTACTGTTGTTTCTAAACTGTTCAACGGTTGACAAGAGAATTTTCTAAGGAAATGACATTTAATCTGAGACCTAAAAGTGAATGAAGTTTCCTGGGCATGGAGAGGTGGTCCAGAAGTTCATTTCATGTAGAGAGGAGAGTACACGCGAATGTCCTGAGGCAGGAATGGAATTGCCCCATTTGAACAACTGAATTAAGGCCAAGAAGCTGGAGTAATAAACAAGAAAATTGGAGTCGGCAACTCGCAGCCAGAGAGTAGGGGCTCAACATTCTTTGTAAGGATTTTAAATCCATTCTAAGAGACCAGAAGGCCAACCCCGATATTGCATTAAAATTTCAAACATTTCTGCAGGATGTAAAGAAATTTGATTCAGCAAACAAAAGAGTATTCTATTCAGAATTTTTTTCTGGCCTTTTGATATATTTGAGATTACCAATAGGCAGTGATATGTAGAAAAGACCAATACACTAAATAAGCAGTGATACATAGAAAAGATCAACGTTAAAGCCAGTTAGAGACAAGACAAAATTTACATTGATAACATATGTCGGGAGTAGTGATCACCTACGGAGGCTAGAACTGGTAAATCAGACAAGAAATTGTAGATGCTTAAGAAAGTGAATAGGAATAGCCAGAGAGAAATGAACCAACATATTTATATCAAGACAGTAGAAAAGAAAACATTTAGTGGATTTCTCTTGGATAAGGAAAGATGAGCAAAGAAGAGGATCCGGAAGATAATTCCCGTTTATAGTATGTACACACGGTTCAGATTCTAGGTTAAGGAATAGTGGAGATAAGGATTGAATGCCATGATTTCAATTGTAAGTAGGTGAACTTATAGGTAAAAAGCCTATGATACCCCATGGCCAAATTATTAGAGAAACATTGCAAATTATAACCTGGCATAGTTATAGGTACAGGTTCTAAAATAATGGCTTTATTATTTATAAATTTTTGACATCTGTTCCTTGCTGCCCATTCTTGTCATTTTAACTTTTCTCCGAACTACCATGTATTCTCCCTTATAGATTGTAAAGATACAATGTGTGTGCATTTGTACACCGACCTTAAGAAGGGAAGGTTTAGATTTCCTTATATCTGATACTTAAAAATGTCAAGTTAAAAAAATAAGCAAATTAAAATCACCCTACCTCCAATAAAGAATGATTACCATTAGAGAGTAGTATAGAACCATCAGCCCTTCTAATGTCTTTGGCTGTTTTCTATATGAAAATCCTTAATGCATGCTACTCCGATCTCATCTTAGACAGTCCTTCTGGTACAAAACTATCCAGAATATATGTATTCTGTTAGAACTTCTTGCTGAAATTATTATACTCGACTTTTCAGAAATAACTTTTGTTAAAAAAATTTGTAGTTGTTCAATTATCTAAAATATTAAGTTAGTAAAAAGGCTTTGCAAGAAAGTTGGATCTTAATTCTCTGGTCAAGAAAAGCTGGAATTTTTTAATGCTATTATTCATTAAATTGAAAGTTACCTTAAAACTAAATTATTTTAAAGGTGATATGATAATACCACATTGAAAGTTTGGTAATTATGTCTGTCTAATTCTTCATTCTAGATTTTGGTCAAATAAAATTCTATTAATCCATCCTCATAGCTATCATTTTATTTTCCCTCCTTCTAATAATATTGAAAATAGTTATAGCAACCTCATTGTTCTTTATGGCTCTGTGTATACTCACTCTAATACCTTCCTTATATTTATATAGCTATGATTCTGAAATGCTGATCTGATTTTGTATTTTCATGCTTGAATTGTACATAGCCTGAGGATAAAGTTAAAAATGCTTAGCTCTCCAGAAAATCCTTCTATACCCTCCATCAAATTGCAGTGGCTTTTTCTCTGTGTGTTCTTTTACCCTAGGTATAACCTTTGGGGTGACCATATTCTGGATTGCCCAGAATGGCCCAGTCTGTGCCTGTTTTTCCAGCTTCCTGTCTGGCTTAACATTTTCTCAAATTTATTCTTTTTTTTTTAATGAAATATTATTTTGATATTTATATTAAAATAGCCTGCATGGGTTTTAGAAACATTTAAATTTTATTTTCAGTTTCTTCCAGGTATTCGGTTAGTAGTGACTGAAATGCATGTTCAATAAACAGATTATGACTGGAATATGACTAGTGATAGAATTTCATTTTTCTGGACCTATTCTAGAAGCAACATAACTAACACTTCCCTCTCAAGGTCGGTATGTAGAGCGTGAGACTAAAGCAAAACTCAGTTACAGATGGTTAAGGACATCTTCTACCTTGCAGCAAGTATTGTTTTGGGCCTCTGGATATACCAGCCTGCGTTGCTGTGGCTCTTGACACATCTGACGAGATTCAAGGAACCACTAAGGTGCTAGATGGCTAGGGTGGTCAGAAAAATGAGGAATTATAAACTAGGTATAAAACTAGAAATGGGTAGAAAACGGTGCCCTCTCTCCTTATCAAAACTAATCTCATTGGGATAGTAAATTATATGATTAATGGAGCAGGTATCACTTTCTAAAAGTAGATATTTCTTAATCCCTTCGAATCTAAGCAGTTCATGACACCACTTTGACCCAAAGTTTCTGCTTCCTGGTTCTTGGAATGCTCACTCTCAGAACCCAGCATCCAGTGCTGGGAGAAGGCCAAGCTACACGGAGAGGCTGCACATTTGTGTGTTTGTCAACAGCTCCAGCAAATCAACGCAACAACCACTCAGTCATTTGGTCTTCCAATCCAGTTGGGCCTTCAGATAACTCAGCCCCAGCAACATCTGATGGCAACTGCGTGAGAGAACCACTTACTTGAACCAAATCTGACAAATAAGCAAATAATAACAACAACAATATTGTTTTTAACCACTAAGCTTGGGAGAAGTTTGTCTTGCCGCAACAAATAACCAGACCAGGTACTGTTTCCACAATGGTCCTTCTACATTTTACACAAAATTTTTAATAAGTTCTTTCATCCATTGGACTATAGATTCTGTGAAAATAATCTGTGTTCGCTTTGTGCATTATTTGACCCCTCCCCTCAAACCTTTTCCAAGTCCCGGCTCAGAGTTGGTACGTAACAGACTTATTGAACAAGTGAGTGGAGAAATTATATGAAAATCACATGCAATTCCAAGTTCGTTTTCTTCAAATATTTCTAACCTTTAGCTCACTGCATTTTAGTAGTATACTTTTAAAGCTCTTTAAACACATAATACAGTTTCAAGCTTGTGTCCCAGCCATGCTAACTACCATTGCCCAGAATGTCTTTCTTTTTCTGAATGTCTGGTAAATTCATCACCCTTTAGAAACAATAGTATAAAGATCCCTGAGCAGTCAAAGTAACCTCCTTCTTTATAAGTATACTGCTGCATGGTATACATAGCTCCACTCTCTCACTTATCACATTTTATTTTAAGTATTTTTATCATTACCTCTCATTTAAAATATAAAAAGATTGAGATAGATGCTGTATCTTTTTTTTTTTTTTTTTTTTTTAAGTAATCTCTTCACCTAACATAGGGCTTGAACTCACAACCCTGAGATCAAGAGTTGCATGTTCTACTGACTGAGCCAGCCAGGGGCCCCAGATGTTGTATTTTCAGTAAGTGAAAGTTTAATGAATGAATAAATAAATAAATACATAAGCTATACAAAGATCAACATCTTGAATATGTCAAGAGATGTTCATGCTAGTTTATCAGACTGTTGAGTCCTAGTAGAATGGTCCACGAGAAAGATTGGCAATTTTTGAGTCTGCTAAAATGTACCATAATATTTATGTTGTTAAATATTTTAAGCTCCATTTGGCCTCACGTTTTCACATAAAGTGAAGAAATAGAAAAGAAAATTACTCCATTCCCATACATTTAATTTATATTTAAGGGCTATGAAGGAGAAAATAATTTATATTTCATTTCATTTCATGAAATATATATATATATATTTATATTAAACTTTTGGTTCCTTACATTATAATTTAATTCTAAATTTTGCACAGAATAAAAACGAATAAGCACCATCCATATACAAAAAAGTAATAAGTTGTCTAACTGCATAAGATACTGTTGTCATTTCATTCTGAAAATATACATTTAGAAGTTTCTCTGAATTTTTAATATTTTTTAACAGTAAAACCATCAATAAACTTAAAACTGAATCATTATAAACATTTCAAGCTTTTCTCGATTCTTTCCCCTTGTCTTTTGATTTATTTTACTGCTTTATCTAATATGGTTGTAAAACTTTTTTTTTGAGAAGCAGCAAGATTTTATTCTTATACTGTAATAATCTATCTTCTGGTTTAGATTTTAGTTTCCTGGTGTGAGTAAATTAAAAGTGTGATACAATTTCTGCATATAAGTATGAGGTTTTTTATATATTAGCTGCATAAAAATTATTACCGTTTTAAATTTCACTTACCGTGCATTGAGTTCTTCATACTATTTTTTTTCTGGAAGAGACCTGCAGTCAAATACTCTACCACTGAGCTATACCCCCACTGGAAGAGAACTGAATTATAGTAAATAATCCTTTTAGAATTTTGGGATCATAGTGAGTGTATACAGAATTTTTCATGGGACTAGCTTTGCAAGTTTACATTTAAAATGACATTCGTTTTCGTGTATTTTGCCAAGAATATGTTTTCTCTTAAATTCCACGTATGAATGAAATCATATGTATTTTTCTTTCTCTGGCTGACCTATTTCACTTAGCATAATACCCTCAAGCTCCATCTACATCATTGCAAATGGCAATATTTCATTCTTTTTGAAGGCTGAGTGATATGTATACACACACACACACACATACATATATATGTATATATGTCTATATATATACATACCCCACATCTTCTTTACATTTATCAGTAGGTGGACATTTTGGCTCTTTCCATAATTTGGACCATACACAGTGAATTTTTCACTACATAATTCAGCTGTTACAGACATCAAAGAACTTAAAAATATTACATAAAGGGAATTATTCTTCCTGGGAGGAATAGTTATTAAAATATAGTGTCCTAAAGTTTTTGTCTCAATTTCTTGTATACATATATATAGTTTCCAAGTACCAGATATTTTATTACCAATAAGATAACCCCTATTAAAAAAATCGTAGCTTAATTTTGGATAATAGGCATAGCTGAACTCTGAGCAGAATCTTCAGGGACATCTGCCTCTGTCTATTTTGATACATTTTAGTAGCAAAGTAGTTTAGAAACATTGTAAATGGGTGTCCTGCATTGTAGGAAATTATAGCCCTTTCACTGGCCAAAAAGTCCCGGAATATTGAAGAAAAATGGAAACACTTTTATCACAAACTGTTAATGATAAAGACAACCAAATTATGAACAAAAATTTAGGGAAAATATGTTCCAAATGAAAACATACATATACTAAAATAAAACATAACATCCTAGAAGTATGTTATTTGGATATTCTCCTGGGTTTTAGGGTAATATCCTGCGGTTCATACAAAGGAGAACATGTATAAATTGCTGCCTCTTTTGAAGATATTTAGTTGGAAATACACAAAATAAAATTAAGAAAAAAATTCCTGAAATTTCAAAGTAGTTTCTTTAATCTAGCATTTAGGGGAATTGTGTCACTATTTAGGCAAACTCCAGCATTTTTAAATCAATTCAGAGTATCCAATGAAATGGGATTTGCTTTTATCAAAATGAAAACTAAACTTTACTATCTTACAGTTTTTGAGTTCAGAAATACAAAATCAATCTCCATAGACTAAAGTCAAGGTGTTGGCAGGGCTCAGATCCTTTTGGAGGCTCTAGGGGAGAATTTGTTTTCCGGTCATTCCTAGCTTCTACAAGCTACCTGCATTCTTGGGCCTATAGCCCTACATCCGTCCAAACTCTGCTTGCTTCGTCACATCTCCCCTTCTCTCTCTGCTTCTGTTGTCACATCACTTGTTCTTCCAAGGTCCCTCTGAATGATTGAATATGCTGACATTCTGATACTTCCGGGACTCTGGCGAAAGCCTGACTTTCTCTCAAGAGCACACTTTACTGACAATAAATCTTTTCATTTTCTTGTCCTTTGAAATCTGGATAGGCTTAAAATTTCCCAAATCAGTAAGCTGTGTGTTTCCTGTTTGTTTGTTTTTTGCTTACCAGTTCTTCCCTCAATCTGTCTTTTTCCTCTGGAGTTTTACTATAAGCAGTAAGGAGAAACTGGAGCATATCTTCAACACATCACTGGGAAATCTCCCCCATATAAACACTAAGCTCGTTACTTAAATTATCTGCACATATCTGTATGATGTAGTTCAACTAAGTGTTCTGCCACCGTGTAACAAGGATCACCTTTTCTCCAGTTTACAATAATGTGTTCCTCCTTTCCTTTTGTTCTCTTTCTTGCAAAAGTCGTTTTATGATGATTTAAATATTCTCTAAGATAAAATAGGTTTTCTCTACCATGTTCCTCACTTCCTTCTGAGCCCTCAGCCACACTTAATGTCTGTGTTCCTACTAATAGTCTGATCATGTAAATTTAGGTGTTTTTTTTTTCCTATCACGGTCATCAAAATTCTTCAATCCTCTATCAACGTCTACATTTTGAACCCACATCCATATTTTCAAGTATTTATTATAGCAGCCCTCCACTTCAGGTATCAAAATCTGTATCAATCTATGCTCAACCAGAGAAACAGAACCAGTTGGAGACATGTACTGAGAGATTCACTTCAGAAAACCGGCCACTTTCTGTGCGGGCCAAATAGTTAAGTTGAGTGGGGATGTGGTGGTCTTATCACTACTGAATCTTTCAAGGTCTTTTTTTTTTTTTTTTTTAATCTTTCAAGTTCTTGATGGTAGTACTCTCCTTTTCAATCCTGCCAGAAGTTCAGGATTTTGATTTACTATTTTGTAGGGAGAGGCTGTTTCTCGTGGTTTGCACTTGGCCTTTCCCACCATAAAAGCCCTTGAGTCAGAAGTCAGGATATTCTGTCAGTTACTGTGTATGTTATTCAGATTACATATTTTTAAGTGGAGGGAATACCACAGGGTAGGTTCAGGGACCTCCTGAACCCACTCTGGGATGGACCTGACCTAAAATTCTGTTGATCACTTAACCTCCATAAACCGCTTCTCTGATTGGGGGATAGTGGGTTCTGAGATGTCCTGGAATTAGTGCCAATATTCAGGAATTCCCAAATAGTCTGATTTACCAACTCACATTACCTGGCAAATTGTCTTATGTCTGCTTAGAAAACACTGGGAGATATATTTGCAGTATCAATATTTATCAGTGCTATATGTTTTGGTTTGTTTTTGGTTTTCTTAAGTAGACATGGTCTCACCTTCATTCAAGGGATTGTAAGTCCTGCCATCCTTGCAAATAATACTCACCCTTGAGAAGCAGCTAACGGCTTTCCACTGGGCCTTAGAAGAGATTAAACACTTAACTATTGACCACTCAGTTACCATGCATCCTGACCTGCCCGGTTGGTACAGAAATCACAATCCTCAGGTTTATTTATGCAAAAGAATGAGATCTAACAAATTCATGCAAGTACGTGACAGGAAAATGAAATATTTTTAAATGCCTCTTTTGAAAAAAAATTTAGAACGATATCAGCAATTTGTAGTCTTGAGCACAAACAGGCAATTTAAGAATCACAAGGTTTTAGCCAATTATGTAATCTAAGTATTTAAATTAACAATGCAAGACATCCTTCACTATTTTGAGTTTTATATTTTTTTGTATGTCTACACTGAGGAGCTGAATCAATAATTTCCCCACAGATATCACCTTAAGAGAATATGGAGCCTTTAGGTACATCTCATTGCTTCTCACTGCTCTGGCACCTTGAAGATGTCTTGGAAGATTAATCATATCGTATATATTTTTTCCTTTATGAGGCAGTGTAGGACAAAAATTGTACTCTAACCTCTTTTCTCTCCATCAGTTTCATTAGGTTAGTTTATCCTTCAAAATCCACTGAAAGCACATAGGGTAATTTTCTTTTAGTTAGACTCACTGTGACTGATATTAAGCCTTTATATCAAACAATCAGATAATTGCAGAAAGTATTTTTCAATTCTATAATTGGGGGAATGAATTATCATGTAGTAAAAGGAAATATACTGTTGAACATTTTATTTCTGATATAGATTTGGTATCACCTTCAATGAAAGGTTTGCGGAAGATTTACAAGATGAATTAACTTCTGTTAAGCTCTGTGTGCCCAAATAGCAAATAAAACAGTTTAAAACTTTCATCAAAGACTATATTACACAGTGTTAGCAGTTATTAATGTGCAATTCATGGCAAAGTGCAACGGTCAAAATATTTAACCTAAGGTACAGTAAAATTTGGTGGTTTTGTTTTTGCTTTAAATTGTATATTGACTTACTTATGGTACATAAAATATTTGTGTAATCAGACGTTATTGAATTTTTTACTGCTTTATTACCTAAGTTTATTGTTCAATCAAAAAAACATATATTTTAGGGCCCCTGTTGACAGGAAGTAATTCCAAATCCTTCACGCTAAAATTCCTCTTCATATTTTTTCCTACTGCCCTTAGTGAAAGAGAGAGGAGCGAGTCAGCAGTTTTAATATTTTCCCAGTTCATTTTCTTTTCCACTTTATCTAAGCTGGTTCACTATTATGCACTTGCATAAAGTTTTTTTGACTATTCTTACCATTATAAGACAATCATTCAACCTTTCAGTAAACATTGTAGAATTTTGTGTGAGATACATATTTTGAAATCTGCTGATTGCATTTACTAATTAAAAGTGAGAAAAAAATAAAAGTGAGAAAAAATAAACTAAAGAAAGTAGAATGGAAAAAGCTATGAAGATACTTTGTACCACTGAGTCATTTTCTAATAACATAAAGTACAAGCAAGGTTAACTCAGCTTTATGATATTTCAGTAAGTCAGGGAGATTAATGTTGGAAATTTATAAGTGTATTTGTTTGCTAAAAAATGTTACACTATGCTCTGCTTGTCAAGTTTACCTGCACATTAAAATCTATAATAAGGATACTAGAGAAAGTATCTTTGAATGACAAAATGACTTATTCTTTAAGAAATAAAGTATCATGTATCCTTCTCATCATTTTATGTACTAAGAAGTTTTTGTAGATTTTTTGAGGTTATTTTATTATCTGATAAATTCTGATACATAGTCATTAAATAAGCAATGGTCATTTATTAACACTGGGAATTTGAAGGCATATAATATTCTGATGGATATGGTCAGTTAACTGTAGCAACTGCAATAATGAAATCCTGATGCTGTACCCCCCCACAAACACCCCCCTTTATTTTTCTTACTGGAGACTTTATGATGCATCCAGTTCTTTAGCGACCTAGCTGCTTTGATATTATGACTGGCAGGCTGAAGAAACAGAAGAAACATGGGGGGTCACTCAAGATGTATGACTGAATATGTTTGAAAATGGCTTGATCACAACCCTTCCCACTTCTTTAGCTAACATTCATTTTCATTGGCAAGGGAAGCAGGGAAATGTACTTGGGAGATGAAAATGAAGAGAAAATGGGATTGGAGAGTATATAGTGAGTCTTTAAAAAATGGTACAAAAATTCTGCCCTTCATTTGATTAGAAGAGGTAAAACAGATGGCCAAGAAGGGATCCTCTGTTCCAAAGCATTGGGACATATGGCCAGAAATGATAGATCTAGATTATTCAGAGAGCAAGCTAGAGATTTGACATTTCTCAATGTCAGTGTAGATTTATTGACAATTCTGGGAGAGAAGAAGGAGGAAGTGTAAGAGAAGTGCTAAGAAGAGAAAGTGACAGAAAAACATGGACCAATAACATGGCTCACATGTATTGTGTGCTCACTTATACCAGATTGTCTTCTAAGTATTTTTAGTCATTAACTTCTGTAAAACAACTGTCTTAATTATTACCTTTAATCCCATTTTACTGATGAAGAAATAAGTAAAGAACAGTATTTTTTAAAGAGAGGTTGAATAATTCATTTAAGATCATACAAATAGTAAACATAGAAATTAAATATTAAGCAATTAAACAATTCTCTTTTAGAAACTAATGTGATGTTAATATAATAGAAAGCTTGGGAAAAGACACTGAAATCAAATCATATCTGTGTATTTAACACAAGTATATCCATTAATACATATGAAATTAGTCAGAGTCAGTAAGGGTTGACTAAATTATGCAATTAAATAAAATCAGAAAAAAATAACCTAATTAGCTTTTTATATTTGCAATAATGTGTCATTACATATAAGAATATATACAAAGGTAAATCTGAACAGAAATCATCCAATTCCTGATTCACACTCTTAACTGTATTTAGTCAGATAGTATCTCTTCTATAAACACGAAAAGTAATTGAGTACTCACAAGAATACTTTTTTAATCTATGGTGTATTAAAAAGTATTAAAATACCATTGTTGGGAAAATGATTTGCAAGTCTTTCAGTTTTACAATCTTTTAAAATGTCACTATTAACCTCAAACTAGTGTGCTCATTTTATTCTTAATAAGTATGATTTTGAGAATCAGAGTCCCTCCACTAAGGGAGAATGAGAAGTTGATGATTAACTCCTATTGTAATTATGTGCTGTGTGTGGTCAATGGTTAAATGAAGAGGCGGATGAAATGCAACAATGTGGTTATAAAGAAGAAAACTGGGTAATGAAGGCTAGCTTGCCACAAGTAGGGCAGTATTTTAAGGTATAATTAAATTTTTAATTATTTTCAAATTCCAAAGCATACAGATTTTCAAGATACAAATTGGCTTTAAAATTCAAATCAAATTTCAATTGTTCCTGAAGCCAATGGCAAACAGTATTGATATGTCTACTTTCTTTGAAATCTGATACCCATTGACAATTAGTTCCAGACACAAATGAATTAAATTTAGTTTCCTAAAATAGCTCCCCAAAATAAGAGACAGAGAAGGTAATTTTACTCTCTGCCTTGGTATACTGTCTATGGTGAGAATTGCGCAAAACATATTGTAGGTCATCCTGAGACACATATTTGATGAATCATTAAAATTAACCATAAAATTTACAAGTCAATATTCTACTCAGTTACAAGTCAATAATACATGATTTAATTACAAGTCTTAGTTTTATTTATTGCTATTTTAATATATTTTTATTATACTGAAAGTGATTTAACACAACTCTTAACATGAGTTTTCTTTGATAAACTGTGTGAAATTTCTATATTAAAAAAAAAAGATTTATTTATTTGTTAAGAGAGAGAGAGAGCCCACAAGCAGGGAAAGCGGCAGGCAGAGAGAGAAGCAGGCTCCCTGCTGAGCAAGGATCAGGGATATGGGACTCCATCCCAGAACCCTGGGATCATGACCTGAGCCTAAGGCAGACGCTTAACCTACTGAGCCACCCAGGCATCGCAATTCTTTATTTTTGCTCTCTTCCCAGATTTTAAAGTCTTTTTGTAATTTGTTTAGAAGGACAAATTAAACATTAAACAATTAAACATGAAAGCTCAATTATAGTACAATTATGAACACAGTTACAAAGAAGCATGGAATACTGTGATTGAAAGGGTTCTAGCAGAGTCTAGATCATCCATGAGATCTGCATTGAGGAAATTCATTTGAAACTGAACTCTATAATATGAATAGGAGTTTATTAGGTGATAGGGTCAGAGGTGGTAGAAAGTCCTGAAGAGAAAGAAAGGATGTGATTTGGGAGGACTTTTGTTGGAAAGTCCTATAACATAAGATAGACATGAATAGAAGATAAAGGTGAAGCTAGAAAACAGTAGAAAACATATGTAAAGATAACATAAAAAGTGAAATAATCAGAATACAAAGTCAAACAACATGGGCTTAACTGCTTGTGGATCTACTTACATGTGGATTGTTTTAGATAAATGCAATACAGCACTGTAAATGTATTTTCTCTCCCTTATGATTTTAAAAATAGCATTTTCTTTTCTCCAGCTTACTTTATTCTAAGAATACAGTATATAATAAATGTAATACAAAAAAATTATGTTCATTGGCTGTTTATGTTATTGGTAAAGCTCCCTATCAACAGTAGGCTAATTATTAGTTACGTTTTAGGGGAGTGGAAAATTATACAGAGATTTTTGACTATACAGAGAGTTGGCATCCTAACTCCCATGTTGCTCAAGGGTCAATTATACTTGTTTAGTACAAAACTCTGCAATGTGAAAGATTGAATGGAGGCAAAGCTAATACGTGTGTGACTGAGTCAGGGTTAGGCTGTTACAATAGTTTGGATGAAAGATTGATGGAACTAGGGAAAATGAGATCTAGACGTAGAGCGATAAATGCATGGATTTCAGAAATAATTGGAAGGCAAAAACAATAAATTGTGGTGATTGATTGGACATTTAGGTTGACTGTGGTGAATTAAGTTTCTTCTAACTCCCCTTATTGGGTGAATTGTGAATGTATTTACTGAAACAATAGGTAGAAGGGTCTGGTTCTGCGAGGTATGGTCATGAGTTCAATTTTGGGCATGTCCAATGTGATCTGGGTGACATCCATTAGGTATTATCTATTAAGCTATGAAAGCATAGTCTAAAGATCAGAAGAGGGAAATAGGGGTGCAAGTCCATATTTTATAATTATAAGTTGATAGATGTTATTTAGTTCCAGGATTGTGGGTAAGATCATACAGCAGGGGACTGTAGAGTGACAGTAGAAGAAAGCCTACAAATGAAATTTGAATCATGCCAATTCTTACTAGTCAGAGTAGGAAGTTCTAGTAAAGAAAATTATAAAAGGAATAGCAATATATTTGGAAGAAAATGAAGTAGTCTCATGAAATCAACAGAAAAGAGTGTTCCAGAAGGTGCATAAAGGTGTGTAACAGTGTCAACATGCTGACAAAATGTAAATGAAAACTAGGACCAAAATATAAATTTGAATTATTTGTAAAGAGTTCACTGATAACTTGTTATGCATGGGGGTAAAATAGAGGGGAGACATCAGCAGAGTTAATGTAGACCATGATTTTGAAGACCAGAAAAAATTAGGGTTATCCTGCTTTCATTACTTATAAGGTGTGTTCCTTTAGACATATTGTTTCGGTTATCTGAGCCTGTTTCATCATCCATAAAGCAGTAAAAGAAAGTCTAATTGATCATTTAAATGTTATATCTGGTAAACGAACATATGTAGAACGTCCAATCCCACCATTTCCTTTCTTCATTTTCTGAGTCAGGTAACTCAGTAATATCAGCTCTTCCCTCGTTTTCACTGTGTTTCTTCTTCTGAACTTTCTTGCTGAATGCACAAATCTGTCCCACTTTCAAAAAAGAAGCTCAAGCAATTAATTGAATTGCTTCTGCAAGTACCTAGCGATATATCATAATTCCATCGGCACTGGGGTTTGGGGTTTGGATTAAGCTACTTTATCTCAGACTCTGATCATGCATGGCCTATTATTGCTACTTACCTTCTTTGGGTTGCTCTTGACATTGATGAAACTGAAGGATTTATGGTAATAAAGAAGGCCCACTGTGCTTACGTAGCCCATGTGTTCACGTCACGGGACGATATAACAGATTCCTCAGAACTTGTTTGTACACTAGTCCTTTTCCCAAATTGTACCTCAGGTCCCAATGCCACCAGTCAATTTCACTTTTCCCTGAGAGCTAGTTTACACTACATTTTCCTGGAGTATCGTTCTGCTTATGTAAATAGCCTCCTAAGGTTATCTTGAGACTTCTTATTTAACACAAACTTTTTGTGTCTTACTGAGTTTTCTGACCTGGCTGGCACTAACAGCTAGGCCAGTGTCACAGAACATCAACATCGGACAAGGTCACTTTGTGAGCATGATGGAGAGAAACAGGAACAAGACCACTTTGTAATCAGGTCTAGGGAGAGACAGAAACAAAAGTACTGCCCAAATAGCAGATATGTTCAAACTCTTCTTTCCTGGTTCTCTTGATTGATTGATGCCTCTTTGTCAATTATAAATTAGCTTCATTTTTTTCCTCCCACCATCTAGATTAAAATAAATATATTAAATTACATTAAGTGTTTTATTATAGTAAAAATATATATCACAAAATTGTCCCTGCTTCTGACAGCTTCTTATCACAAACTTTTGCTTTCTTGAACTATCTTTAAAATCACCTAATGATTTCTAAGCACTATCATAAGCCACTCCCAACACACGCTTTCTTAGACACTCCAGGACTGCATATACTTTGTGATTTCTTTTTCTTTTGCAACAAGTATTGATTAGCTCAACTTTCTTCAACTATAAGTGTTTCCCTTGTGGTTTTTGCTAATGAGGATTTACAATTCTTTCTATTTTTTTCAGATATATTGAGATACAATTGACAAATAAAATTGTATCTATTTAAGGTATACAATGTAAAGATTTGACATACATATACTTTGTGAAATGATGTCCACCATCTTGCTGATTAACACACGTATCACTTCACACAGTTATCTTTTTGTGTGTGGTGAGACTGCTTAAGGTCTATTCTTCTAGCAAATTTAAAGTACACAGCACAGTATTATTAACAATAGTCACAGAGCTGTACATTAGATCCCCAGAGCTTATTCATCTTATAACTGAAGACTTATATCCTTTGTCCAGCTTCTCTCTATCTTCCTTCCTTCTAGCCCTTAATAACCAATATTCTACTCTCTGTTTCTAGGATTTCTTCTTAACAATTATAATTGAGATATAAAATAAGAGAAAATCATGTTCCAAATAGGGAGTTAAATTTAGTAGAGCTCTGTCAGTTTAAAGATTTTATTTATTTATTTGACAGAGAGAGAGAGAGAGATCACAAGTAGGCAGAGAGGCAGGCAGAGAGAGAGGGGGAAGCAGGCTCCCTGCTGAGCAGAGAGCCCTGGGATCATGACCTGAGCTAAAGTTAGAGGCTTTAACCCACTGAGCCACCCAGGTGCCCAGATCTGGCAGTTTAATAAAAGCAGATTTATCCCAGAGAAATAAACTTAAAGGGTAGAAAGAGAATGTTGAAATTTCTCAGTAGCTCCTTGTAATAAAGTATTTATGAAGACTAATTTATTCATGCTTTAAATATCACCTGAATCACCTTATCTTTGGAGGAAGATGGGAACTGAGTTAGATATAGGATATATTGTAAATAACTTCTATCATGGGACGTAATAGGTGGTAACGGAAAATTTTGAATATTTTAGATGAACAAACATAATTTGTTATTCAAGTTTCAGAAGTCATTATTTGTGGAATTCTGGTGTTGGCACAAAAAACTGTGAAGACTAGATATCTAAGAAAATACAGTTATGAAGATCGGAAAACATTCTAATATTTAAAGAAAGAATGGTCCAAGGAGATTAATTCATTGTTTCAAGGGTACCCCAACTGATATGGTGAAACCCAGGGAAACAAGGAAGTAACCCTAAGCATTTCAGTGTGAGGAAACCTTATACAGGAGAGCCTTAACTGTGTTTCTTAACCAGGTGTGCGTATGTGACTTGCCTGCTGAGCTTTTAATAAATTAAACAAAGATTCAAATTCCTACAGAATCAGGGCCTGTGTGGAGGGGTACGGTTGGGAGTTCTGGAATCCTGAAACATATAGTGATTTTTTTATACACTTCACAAACTTTAAAAAAATATCTCATGGCTACTGTTTTATTGTATTCATATCCAAAATGAACAAAACATTGTAGGAATATCACCTAAGAGGATGACACACAGATTAAAACAGACTACAAACCTTTCCTCTAAAAAATGGGAAAAAAAGGCTAAATGACAAATCTCTGTAGGATGACTTGGAGGGTGCTATAGTCTCTGTACCAGTCAGGCTTTTATAAACATTTTATTTAATGACACTTGTTTCTCCTAACAGTCCTATAAGTTTTTTTTTTTTTTATTGTTATTGCCCCCATTTTCCAGATAAGAGAACAGCTTAGGTAATTTATCTAAATGTTTATTTCTAGTAAGTGATGGGGTAGAGATTTGAATCCATGATATCTGGCTCTAGACCACTTATGCACACTACTCCATAGAACAGTTCAAATTTCCATCCAGTACTTCATAATCTGATATATGAAATAAAGAAATGGAAGTACATAATTGGTTAATAACAGCAGTTTTAGACCTAAGTGCATTTTAAATGTAGGATATAGAATCTTCAATAATTGTAAATGTCACATAATGTTAATTATGCTTTTTTATCCTCCTTTTTTTTAACTCACACATATAGCTGGTTCATATAACCCAAAACTATGCTTTGCCCTGAGCAAACTAGTTAGTCAAATGAATTAGAATCAGATTGTAAAAATATAAAAATCTGCTAAAACTACCACTGCCAGTAAAGCTAAATTTATAATAGTAAAAATCAACAATGTGATAAAACACATCGCAGTTTAAATTAAATATAGCATATAGTTAAAATCACTTTACGATCAGAATTAATTTACCATTTTACAGCCATAATTATTTCTCCTCATTAAATCTTTGCAAACAGATTAGATAATAAAACATAAAACATTAATCAGGGGGAAAATCAGAACACTTTTTAAAATTTTCATTATTCTGACCAACAGTTATTATTAGTCAATATTGGAAAGTTAAATCACATTCAGACAAATCACTTGTTTCTGTGATGCGAAAACTCCAATAACCCTTTCAACCATATTTTAACAACTCTATAAATTCCCTATTTTTCAAATAAAAATCAGATATCTTCAGACATAATATGCATTCTCTGTAATGTTTATTAGAATCTCCCATTTTATTCCATTTGAATTAGAAATTGCTTAGCCTCAAGATATATTTGTCACACATCACTGTATAGTTGACGACACTTATTTGACTGCTCCCATCTCCCTCTCCCTGGTGGCTATTTCCTATCCCTATTGTCCTTGGCGTCACTCAGGCCTTTCACCTTGCCTGCAATATGTGATTTACTGCTTCTTACCACTCCACTGCTAGCCAGTATGGTGACTTTACGTTTATTATGAAAATATGCCTTTCCTCAAAGCAGTTTATTGGTTTTGTGAGGAAAAATTTCCAATAGCTGTATGTATCTAGGATGACTGCGGGAGTGGCATCCCCTGAAGCTGCAAAAGGCACGTCATATACGCACTAGGTTCATTAATGCCTTTCTGGGATTCCCCATTTGACAGCTACACCACACACTCTTATACCCAATTTACTCACACCTGCCTCCTCTGTCTCTTCTTTTAGTCTTATTAGGGGTGGGGGTGTTTAGCTTCAAAAGATCTCTAGTCTTATAACTTTTTTTTTTTCTGTAGAAGTCCTGTTCAGTATCAGAAAAGGGGCTAATTGTCCAATGTCTTTCTAAAGTCTTTATAATAAAACATGATCTACATTTTCTCTTTCCTGTAAAGCAATCACCAGTCTCCTTTCAGTATCTTTAACTATCAATCTTGAAGATTCCACAGGCTTTTTTTTCTTTTGGCTACAAACATATTCAAGTGTAACATTTGATAGAACAAATATTTTTAATGAAAAATATGAAGATTATATTATCTTGATTTCTTCTATAATCAAAATAACATTTATCCTTCCTATTTCTCCATATTTCTAAGCTCTGTGGTCAATACCACAATTTTTTCACCACACCCACTCACTATTCAGTCTCTAGCATGAAAAAAAAAAAAAACTAAATAAAGAACCAAATTAGGAGATCATAACCTTTGAGTAACTAGAATAATAGTTAGAGGAATACTGAAGTTAGGTTTTGCTACCAATTTTGGGTTATCATAAACATATAGTTAGTAAACCATTATTTACAGAAAAATAAATTAAATGAGTTATTAATTTTTAAGGTTGAAGTATATCTTTATTTAACTAGTTATGGCATGTTTTACTTCTTATTTCCTGAATTTATCATTTTTGTTTTTCTTCTTGGAAAACATGCTCTGATCATTTTCTTCTCTAAATCTCTATTGTACTTTTACCTCTCTTTATGATAACCAAAATACTCCAATTGTATTTAAATTTCTTTTTTATTATTATTTTTAAAATATTATTTATTTGATTTTTATTTAGAGAGTGAGCAAGTGAGCTGGTGGGGAGGGGCAGAAGGAGAGAGAATCTTAAGCAGGTTTCACACCCAGCATGGAGCCTGATGCGGGCCTCCATCTCATGACCTTGAGACAATGACCTGAGCCGAAATCAAGAGTTGGTCACTTAACTGACTGAGCCACTCAGGTGCCCCATTTCAATCATATTTAAATATCTTCATTTTTCTTATGTTATTTACATATTGTTAGAATGAACTACATTTATGTTGCCATAGAAAACTACATACAATGCTCAATTTATTTGTATATACATATACTTCACCAAATTAATCAAAATTTAAAGTATTTCGTTAATTCTTCCCATTCTTTAAATAGATAAAGGATGCAGTGTATATGCAAAAGTTCGAAGAATGTATTAAAAAAAAACAAAGCTTGCTATTTATGATTTGAGGTTTTGAACGATTAAATATAAGTGAAATCGATGAAATGTTGCAACATATCCTTTAGGTTAAGGACTTTTGTTAAGTGATTGGGATGACAGATCCATGAGACAAAATTTTATATAACAAGATCGGCTTCTGATATAAACTGTAAAATGATACAAAATTTAAAATATAGCAAATATCTCCATATCTAAGCCCCAGTTCCTATGATTATATTACACCAAATAGAAATATGGATCTCTATAGTTATTTAAGAGTCAGAAAGAAATAATACATATTTGCATTTGATAGTTTTCATAATAATTCATCTGTCTTCGTATCTCTAGAGAACTACCAATTTAACATGAAGAATAAGTAAAGGAAAGTTTTGTGTTTTTTTTAAAGATTTTAAAGATCTTTAAATCTCAGATCTTTGTGATCTCAGAGAGAGAGATCACAAGTAGGCAGAGAGGCAGGTAGAGAGAGAGGGGGAAGCAGCAGAGAGCCTGGATTCAGGGCTTGATCCCAGGACCCTGAGATCATGACCTGAGCCGAAGACAGACCCTTTAACCCTCTGAGCCACCCAGGCGCCCCTAGGAAAGTTTTAATAACAGAGAAATTAGGTGCTAAGACACCTTAGTAGACATCTGCATATCATATTTAAAATACATACAGCATTGTATGTAACACCTTGAACAAACGAACATTCATGTTACCAAATTCAAATATTGCAGCTCCCTGTGAGGTGTTTCAACCCTAACTTACCTCTATTTGACAAGGATATCTGTCAAGATAGCCTAAGAATGTGTGTTTTAATAAACTTTACAGGTAATTGATATGCTCAAAGAATTTTTAAATCAAAATTGTAAAAACTCAATTTACATGAAATAAAATGTACACATTTTAGGTCTAAATTCACCTGTGAAGGACAGTTGGGTTGTTACCAATTGGAAGTTATTATGAATCAGGTTTTGATGAACATCAGTATATGTTTTTTGTGTAGACATATCTTTTTCTTTTTTTATAAGATTTTATTTATTTCTTTGACAGAGAGAGAGATAGCGAGAACAGAAACACAAGCAAGGTGGGTAGGAGAGGGAGAAGCAGACTTCCCCCAGAGCAGGAAGCCCAAATGAAGGGCTTGATCTCAGGATCCTGTGATCATGACCTGAGCCAAAGGCAGACACCCAACAACTGAGCCACCCAGGTGCCCCTAGACATATCTTTTCATGTCTTTTGGTTCAATACCTAGGAGTGGGAACTTTGCAGCATATGGTAAATGCATGCTAACTTAATAAGAAACTACCAAAGAATTTCCAAAAATAACTTTGCCTTACTGTATTACCACCTGCAGTGTAAAGTTCCAGTTGCTCCACATACTTTGCAACACTTGACATAATCACGCTTTTAGTGTAGGGTCTTTTCAGTGCAGGTATATTGTCTTTGTCCATTCAGGCTGCTAGGATAAAAAATATCATAGGCTGGGTGGCTTAAACAACTAATATTTATTTGTCACAGTTCGGGAGGATGGGAGTGCAAAATCAAAGTGATGACACATTCCGTGTCTGGTCAAAGTCCACTTCCTGTTTCTTTGACAGCCTTCTTCCCACTTACAGAGAAGAAAAAGGGGGAGAGAGCTCTCTAGAGATTCTTTTATAAGGGCATTGAACCCATTCATGAGGGCTCCACCTTCATGATCTAATCACCTCCCAGAGACATCACCTCTAATACTATTACATTTGGGGTTAGCATTTAGACATATAAAATTTGGGAGGATACAAACATTCATCCCATAACGTAGTCATACCTTTTTTTGCCTGAAGTTTTAATTCTGCTGAACGCTAATGCTGTTGAGCATCCATCCATTCATGAATTTTATTATCTTCTTTCATGACTTTTTTTATTAAAATGTAATTTACTTATTTATTTTTATTATTTATTTAAATTCAATTATCCAACATATAGTACATAGTTTCCGACGTAGTGTTCAATAATTTTTCAGTTGCGTATAACACCCAGGGCTCATCACATCATGTGCCTTCCTTAATGCCATTTACCCGTTACCCCATCCCCCACTCACCTCCCCTCCAGCAACTCTCATTATGTCTCTTATAGTTAAGAGTCTTTCATGTTTTTTTTCCCCTCTCTGATGACTTTTCATGACTTCTGGAAAGGTTCTCTTCACTTTTATTTTCTGGAAGAATTTGTGTAGAATTAGTTTATTTCTGCCTTACATGTTTGAGAAAATTCACCATTGAAGCCATTCTGGCCTGACTTTTTTGGGGGAGCCTTTTAATTGCAAATTCAATTTATTTAATGAATTTAGAATTTCTATTTTTCTTGGATTAATTTTATTTTTTAAGGAATTGTCATTTCATCAGAGCACTCAAGTTAATTGGCATAAGACTTCACAATACTCCATAATACTTTCATTTGAATATTACTGTCATATAATATCACATATCACTATCGTTGATACCTCCTTTTTCATTCCTGATATTGATATTTAATCTTTCTTCTTTTTCCTCTCTCTCTAGATAGAGGTTGGTCAATTTTATTAATATTTTCAAATAACTGACCTTTGTTTCATTGTTTTTCTCTATGCCTTTTTTCCCTCCCATGTTCTCTTTCACTGTCTTCCCCTCTTGTATTTAGTATGTCCTTTCTGTCTGCAGCCTACACTTCTGGAATATTCACTATGTTGATATTTAGATTGCTTGAAATTTCACACATCACTGAGTTTCTGTTTATGGTTTTCTTCTCTATGTGATCCAGGTAGAGTAGTTTTCTTCCCTTATCTTCAAGTTTCTGATCTTTTATTTTTCAATGCCTAATCTGTTATTAAACCATCTTTTGAAATTTTATTTCAGATTTAAATACTTACTTTTCAGAGATAAGTGTGGTAATTTTTTATGATTTTCATTTTTCTCATTATTATGTTCCTATTTTTTTCAGTTCTGAAATGTTTGTAAAAGCTGTCTTAAAATTTTTGTCTACTAATCCCATCATTTCTATCATTTCTGTTTATACTGATTGATTTTCCTCCTGGCAATGAGCCACACTTTTTTTTGGTATGTCAATAATTGTGTACGTTATAGTGATTGTTGGATATTTTGACTTCTTTTCAACGATACTGATGTTTTTCTGGCAGGCATTTGTTTTGGAGATCAAGTAAATTTTGTGGGACTAGAGTAGCCTTTACATTATGGCTCATTTCCCTGTTGACCTAAGGAATGGTCTTTCTAAAATATCTACTAAGGGTGCCTGGGTGGCTCAGTCATTAAGTGTCTGCCTTTGGCTCTGGTCATGATCCCAGGATCCTGGGAATGAGCCTGCATCAGGCTCCCTGCTCAGTGGGAAGCCTACTTCTCCCTCTCTCATTCCTCCTGCCTGTGTTCCCTCTCTCACTGTCTCTCTCTTTCTGTCAAATAAATAATTAAAATCTTAAAAAAATATATCTACTGAAATCCCTAGGGGCTCAATAAAGACAATACACTCTAGATGTTTGGATATTAGACATCTCCCTATATTTTGTAAGCTGCTGCCGTTGCTTAGGTCAGAGCTACCTGCGTTCTTCATTCCCTGTTAGTTCTTACTCCTTTTTGTGAAGTCTCAGCCTACATATGAAAACTTAGTATTCAGCCAACGACTCAGGTAACTCCTTATAGAGATTTCTGGAGCTCTTTTTCTACATGATGTTAAAACATAAAATTGTGACACATTGAGAAAAAATTTTTTAAGTTTTTTTGAGCAAACAACTATTTGAATCAGAAAGCACAAAACCAAAGATGGCTACCAGTGTTTTGTGAGCAAGGGCTAGAGCAGAGATATGTATAGAGAAGACAGGAAGCAAAGCAATTATGCAGTTGGCTGCAATTTAAATGTTTGCCTTATTTAGAAAAAAAATAGTTATTTGGTTGCTATGATAGTGTTCTTGCATTTCATTTTCTCAGAATCAAGAGAATCTGGCTAACTACTTAGGATTAGTTATTCCTGCGTTTCATTTTCTCAGATTGAAGAAAAACCTAGCTAATTGGTTTGTTTGTTTACATTAAACTACCAAAAGTTCCAGAGTTGCCCCAGTCTAATGACTCTATTGCTGACCTACTTTCACCACAGACAACTCCTCTCAACTATTGTGCTCCCAAATTCTATCTGTCTCAGTTCCCCAAGTACTGATCTGTGACTTTTAATTCAATACGACCATCATGCTCTGCTTGGGTTTTTCCCCTCTAAAGACAGAAGGTGCCCTTAGTCAGGCCTCACAGTGCTGTGTATCATGTTGTCTAGAAAACAGTTATTTCTAGCATCTTGTCCTGTTTCTCGTTGTCGACAGTGGGAGGGCTATTCTGGTACCATCACTTCCTTTATGGCTGAAAACAGAAGGTCCTGTTCACTGAACTTTGATAACCACTCTCTATTAACAACCAAAAAAAAAAAAAAACAACAACAACAAAAAAAGTCCCAGTAACATATTTGGTATTTTTATCATACTTTTTCTTATTATTCTGTCTTTGCAATTGCATTTAATATTCTAAACTTCACTTTCCCTTTGTTCACAGACTTTCTCTTTGTTTTCCATAATTTAGCAGAAGGGCATGCTACAAACTCAGGTTAAATAATCCCTTGAATCCCTTCTCTGACTCTAAAGTCTTTAACTTTCTAATCCATTAAGAACTCATTTTCTAGATTGATTATTCTTAAACATACTTTGATATTTTGATCAAAGCTTTAAATGGTTCCATATTTCTAATTTTAACAAGTTATATTTCCCTGCTTAACATTTAATGCTATTCAGATCTGGACTTCTATCTCTCTAAGATGACATTTCTCTGTTTACAACATAGAACTTTGCCCAATATTTAGGTGGTATGTTTATTACATCTCACTTTACTGTTGTGGTTTTCCTTGTTGGCTGCTATTTTCCTTTAAATCTGGGGTTGCCAGATCAAGCTACTCAGTTATATTTGGTTTTCTTTTAAGATTTTATTTATTTGTCAAAGAGAGAGAGAGAAAGCACACGTACAAGGAGGGGGTTGCACAAGTAGGGGGAGCAGCAGATAAAGGGAGAAGCAGGCTCCCCCCACTGAGCAAATAGCCCATGCAGGACTCTGATCACAAGGCCCTGGGATCATGACCTGTGCTGAAGGCATTCGTTTAACCAACTGAGTCACCCCGGTGTCCCTATTCAGTTATATTTGAATTTTAGATAAAGAGTGGATAAATTTTAGTATAAGTATATACCAAATATTGTGTGGGACATACTGACACTAATAAATTATCCCTCATTAATCTCAAATTCAAATTTAACTTTTTTTCTTCTAAATCTAGCAACCTTACTTAAATTGTATCTACTTTTTAGTTCAGGCTTACGTCATAGATCATATGAAAACTTTCTGCCCCTTCCCTAATAATCATATATTCATCTTTTCTGAATGTCTACCTACCTACATTCTGTTTCTTCTGATTTTATAATTAATTGTATACAAAATAGATAACACATGCAACTTTAAATAAACATATTCTTAATTTGCGTTAGTTTCATTTCTACCTAAAGGTAAACATTTCAACTTATATTTATTATGTATTCTTTGACCGATTATAAATACAGTATATTACCAATTGCTTATTCATATTATTACAGTGTGCTAGTAAGTTATCTTATGTATTGCTTTTCATTCTACTGCAAATAAGTACTTTCCAGGAGGAACATTGTCTGTGATCTAATGCTTCAAATATGAAGAAGTGATAAATGTTACACTTAAGCAAAACATGGAAACAGAATACATTCCGCTTGTATAGGATACATGCCCAAACCTCCTTTCTGCACTTTATTCCCTTCTTTAATCCCTTCTAAATGATCCTTTAACTCTAGTTTTTCATAACTTCAATCTATTTTTACAGAGCAAACAGTGTCATCTATCCAAAAGTATACCTTATTATTTCAATGTGCTTACTAAAATGTCAGTGGTTTTGTACAGCTTCCATGAGAGTTGAAATCTACGCAATATCATATATAAGACCCACTATGACTACCACCTGCTGCTCCAGCCACATCTTCCACTATTACTTGCCTTATAGTTTACCTTTTGTAACTGATCTCAATTGGGCACTGCCCTGAAAACATCTCTCTTAAAAAAAAATCCATTTTAGGTAATGAGAAGAAATGAAATAAAGACTGGAGCTTGATATTCATGTAGATTCAATGCTTTAGTCACTTTCACTAAAAATAGTATCCCAAGAAAATATTGTGATTAGAAAAAGTTGTAAACAGTATAAGTATGAAACAGTCTTGCTTTAATGAGCAATATATATAAAATATTGTAACATGAATTAAATGATTGTTATCATTTAATTCTCACTTAGTGAGAGGTGCTTCTTGAGAATATATTCATTATGTATTTATTATAATTATTTATTAGAATTTGAACTTCTTGAAAATAAAGGATAAAAAATTAATACTGTTTCCTATTTTTCAACAATCTGAAATGAAATAATTGTATCTTGAAATATAAAATCGTTGTTTTAAAAGAAAGGGACATATTTGAATAAAATAATTTTTCCTGATGATGAATCCTTTTATTTTTTTAATTTTTTATTATGTTCAGTTAACCACTGTATAATACATCATTAGTTTTTGATGTAGTGTTCAGTGATTCATTAGTTGCACATAGCACCCAGTGCTCATCACAGCACGTGCCCTCCTTAATACCCATCATCCTTCTACCCTGTACCTTGACCCCTCTCCCCTCTGAAACCCTCAGATTGTTTCCTGGAGTCCATAGTCTTTCACGGTTCATATCGCTCTCTGACATCTACTCCTTCAGTTTCCCCACCCTTCCCCTGTGGTCCTCCATGCTATTCCTTATGTTCCACATATAAGTGAAACCATATGATAATTGTCTTTCTTTGCTTGACTTATTTAACTTAGCATAACCCCCTCCGGTTCCATCCATGTTGATGCAAATGGTGGGTATTCATCCTTTCTGATGGCTGAGTAATATTCCATTGTGTATATGTACCATGCCTTCTTTATCCATTCATCTGTTGAAGAGCATCTCAACACACGAAAAAATGTTCAACATTACTAGCCATCAGGGAAATACAAATCGAAAGCAGAATGAGATACGTCCTTACACCAGTCAGAATGGCAAAAATTAACAAAACAAAAAACGAGTGCTGGCGAGGATGTGGAGAAAGAAGAACCCTCTTACACTGTTGGTGGGAATGCAAGCTGGTACAGCCACTCTGGAAGTCAGTATGGAGGTTCCTCAAGATGGTAAAAATAGAGCTACCCTATAACCCAGCAATTGCACTACTAGGTATTTACCCCAAAGATACAGATGTATTGAAAATAAGGAGCACATGCACCCCAATGTTCATAGCAGGAATGATGAATCCTTTTAAATGATCAAACCCATAAGTTAAAATAAAAATGAAACCAAATCAATAAAAATAAATGATTTCTTAATGATCTTACAAGCTTTTCAGGTTAGTTACTCAACTTGATCTTTCTTAAATATATTTTTCTTAGATACTAAGAGATTCTAGATGTATATGTGAATTTTGCTTTCATGTTTACTAAATTATAAATATTTGAAAAAATACATGGAATCTTACAAATTATCTTAGAGATGTAGAAAAAGAAATAGTAGTTTTTGCCTCGTGAAAAATACTCTTGGAACCCATATTCTGGGTAGATTTTGTGTCCCAGATATCTTTAAACACTATTCCATCTATACAGCAAACCTAAGCACTTTTTGTCTTCCTCAACTTATGACTGACAGAGTTGTATTTGAATGCAGCTTTACCTGGTGTCAAAGACAAGCTGATGTTCTTAGGGTATCACCTGTCCAAATCCCATGTATAATATTCTAAAAAGGAAACACCTAGAATTCATGTTAGACATCTAGATAAATATCAGATTCTTTTTTTTTTTTAAAGGTTTTATTTATTTATTTGACAGAGAGAGAGCGAGAGATCACAAGTAGGCAGAGAGGCAGGCAGAGAGAGAGAGGAGGAAGCAGGCTCCCCGCTGAGCAGAGAGCCCGATGCGGGGCTCGATCCCAGGACCCTGAGATCATGGCCTGAGCCAAAGGCAGAGGCTTTAACCCACTGAGCCACCCAGGCACCCCAAATATCAGGTTCTTAAATTCAACATGACGTAAACTAATTTTTTCTGCTACCTGTTAGTATCAACCAAAAAACTCTTGAATCTTCTCTTCTCTTATGCTGTTTCAGCATTTTTCTCATAAAGAAATCTCTTTTCACCCAAACTTTATTCCATTTTAGAATGATCAAGTCTGGGAAATAAATGTTGTTTATATAACTCAGCCTTCCATTATGATGAATTCCCATCAGCAATTTTCAAAAGCTATCTTCATTTACTCTTCCAAGTGCTTCTAAAACCTCTAAAATGGTCATTTATTTCCCTAGTCACTAACAGTAATCCAGGCAATGTATCTTTTCCAACTGCCAATAATACTGATTTATATGTTCTGTTTGGAGTTTTCCTTGTTAAAATCAAATGGCAATTTTATTTCACTGAACAGCAACTTGCTGAAAATTAATAGAATTTGTTTACACTTAGCCATGTAGCATATTACATACTTCAGGCAAGAATATGTTTGGAAGGAGAAAAATACATTTTACTTACAAACCTACATTCAGACAGAATCAGTTTGTGATACCAATACTGTCGCCCCAATAAGTTGAAAATCAGTTGGCCTCATTAGTATGGAAGTAAGACTGATTAGTTTGACAAGTAGATATCTATGTGGCTATCCATGCATTTTTTAAAATGTGAAATGATGTGTCTGTAACAAGCCCCATGTCATAATTATCTTACGATAATGTGTATGAATCAATACAATTGGACCTGAAAGAAGTGAGATTCCATATTTATAACTACTTAGAATTTTGTATATATTTTTAGAGTACTTATAAGTAGGTACTTCCCCCAAGGAACTGGACAAATTTAGAAATAATTTGATGAAAAAAAAGTTCCCCCAAATAATTTCTAAATGCAATAAGATTTCACATGACAGAAAATGTATATATTTTGGCCTCAGTGCCTGATAAGTTGTTAATGGCAGTTGAGAGAGATCCTTACTGCAATTCAGTTAAATTTTAGTACTTAAAATAATTACTCCCTCACAGTGAAATAAGTGTGGGGTAGAAAAGAAGTATAGTTCTTAAAAAATAAGATAGTGAAAATTTCAGTAATATAAAAGAAATATTTCTCTTTTGAGTGCAGGATTAATTTACAATTGTGGAAAATGAGTTAGATTCTCAAAGTTATTAATTGCTTTCTGTAGAATGCAATTAAAGTCAAGTATAACACAATCCATATATATATATATATGTATATAGCCATTTTTAATTTTGCAACTAATTTTTGTGTTGACTAATTGGTACCACCAATTTTCAAAGTCTTGATATGTTTTCATTAAGTTGTGTTAAAAATGTTTTATTCCTTCGAGTAAGACATGATTTCATAAGACTCCAACATGATTTTGTTGTTGTTTTACTTTTATTTGCCTTATCAGGGCTCATCTAGTGTGCATTTGCAATCAGAGAATAAATAATGGAAATGAGGTCACCAAAAGCAAATCACCTGCCATCCCTCCCACTTTCTCATCTAACCAAGCAAATGACTCCTTGCCCCTTGTGAATGAATACCGTGGGGCATGAGACTGTATTGGATTTTACGTCAGGTCATGCAGGGCTGGTAATGAACTCTGAGCAGTACACACCTAGCATGACAGAGAATGTAGGTTTGAATCATTAAATTAGTTTTCTGCCATCTAAACCCACCCTAAATGACACTTGTTTTTTTCAAAATCTTTAAATGATTGATAGTCTGGTATTTTATAATACTCAGAAGGAATTCTTAACTATAAGTCCTCTAGCTGACTACAGGTACTAGAATAACACATTTTCTTTCTCTTAAAAACTATTGAATGTGTAACACTGGAAAACTACATGTCACATATATGTCCGAACACTGGATTTAAGAAGCTCACTACTATGAAAACAGCTATTATTTATTCTATGTATTAAATATAGATATTTATATTGCACATGTTCTATATTGTAGGCATATCATAAAACAATCTGAGAAGCTTTATTTTTATTATAAAAATAATTTTCAAAATAAAGAAAAAGAATAAAATGATAAATAATAATAAAATAAAGAATAATACAGCAACACTCTAGTATATCAATGCCTAGATTTAATAATTGTTAGTTGTTAAATTTTACTATATATTCTTCATCAGCATACATTCAAAAACAAATACCGAAGAACTAAAACCTAAAGTTATTTACAGATGTTGTAACACTTTATCCTTACAAATATACTCAAATCATGAGAAATACTTTTTATATTTAATCGCAATTCAATGATCATATTGATGAAATTAATACTACCTCATATATATTCTATTTCTACCTTTCCTAACGTTTTCCCAAAATACCTTAGCAGCTGTTTTTCCCCAAACAAGTAATATAACCAATGCCCATACATTTCATTTTTTTGTTACATCTGTATAATTTAGTACAGTTCTTGCTGCATCCTTTTTTTTTTCCCTCATATTGGCTATGTGAAAGATGAGAACACATGCTCTGGAGAATGTTCTGTATTTTAGACTTCCCTCATCTTTTCCGAATGTTATTTAATATGTTCCTTTATTTTCCTATTCCTGAAACAGAAAATTTGCTCCAAAGAAGAAAAGTTAGACTCACACTTGATCTTAGCCAAAAGGCCGAGAAGCGATAGAAAAGTTAGACTCAGATGGAATATTTTAACTTCAAGAGACACATAATGTTATTTTGTTTCTCCATTGTATTGTTACCATATTTTATTGACAAATTATATGTAATCTTGAAACCTGTGACTGTTCAGTCAACCAACAACATTTTACCTGTTGGGTTTTGCACTGACTGATGGTTCTTCTCTGAATCAGTGATTTCATTAGATGTCATTGGCCATTTTAAAATTCTGTGATTTCTTTTACTTTTATCAACTAGCATTATTGTCATGAGGGTGTGATTTCCTAACCATCTGGAGTTATTTGTTGAATGAAGTACAGTTCATTTTTTTAAATTAACATATAATGTATTATTTTTTCAAGGGTAGGGGTGTATGATTCATCAGTCTTACACATTTCACAGCACTCACCATAGCACATACCCTCCTCAATGTCCATCACCCAGACACCCTATCCCTCCCACCCTCCTCCCCTCCAGCAACCCTCAGTTTGTTTCTGAAATAGAATGAGTTTGCCTCCTTATTTAATAAAAATTTTCAGAGTAAGAAACTGATGTATCAATGACATCTAATTGTGATAATTTTTTTAATTTAGTTTTGGTCTTTTTTTAATTTGAAACTCCCTATGGAGTCATAGATTTTTGTTTATTCAATCTGTTCCAATCAATTAAAATCATTAATATTTTTGATGCTCCAATTTTCACAAATTTAACAAGTACAAAAATCTTCAGGCTGACTTCTGTATCCATATGAATGAATCTATTAGTCTTAGAATCCTATACGTTTGGTGCATCATAAAGTTTATGCTCACCTTTCACATTACTTGCGCCATGTGTAGCATCAACCATTATCCATACATTTTAGTGGGAAACCCAAAGCTTGTGGTTAGGTCATTGTTACTGGGATATCAATGTTTTAAAATATTTTTAGGAGAAAGACATAAAATAAATATTGATAAAATTGACTTCATTCTAATATTTCAAATTCCCAATGTATATTTAGAACCTTGCAGACCTTTTATATAACTAAAATTGTTTTAACTTTTAAATTTTCTATTTCATTTCAAATCTTGGTTACTAAATTTTAACATTAGTTTTTTACCTGAATATATGCCAAATAATTATTTCTATAACATTAAAAATCACTGAATATAATTTAAGATATTATTTGTAGTTCTTGTACAGTGACAAATAGTAGTATAATAGTCCTCTCAATAGATAGATAGAAAGATAGACAGACACACACGTACACAAACACAAACACCTAGCATTGTATATATAGAATTTAAAAAATATGTTTGTAGAAATATTCATTGCTTTAAATGCATTGGAAGTCATTATAAACTTCATTCTATTAAATGTTTAGAATACTATTTTGGGCATTATATTAGTTAGTAGGAATGCCATAAGAAAGTGTTGCAGAATGAGTGGTTTAAACAACAGAAATTTACTTTCTCACAGTTCTAGAAACTGGAAATCCAAGATTTAGGTGTTGGCAGGTTTGATTTCTTCTGGGGCTGCTCTGTCTCTTTGGTTTGCAGACGGTTGTCTCTGGCCATGTCCTCACATGGACTTTGCCCTGAAAGTGTGTATCTCTTTGTCGTCTTATGAGGACACCCATCATATTGCATAGGGCTCCACCACATAAGATCTCATTCAAAATTCTTACTTCTGAAAAGACTTTATCTTCGAATATGGTAATATTCTGAGGTAATGGGGTTTGGGACCTCAGTATATGAATTTGGGGAAAGTGCAATTCAGCTCATAACAAGCATACTGAATTACATAGTGAGAAATTCACTGTGTATGGTTCAAGAGGCTGTAGTTCATTTTCTGGCTCTGGCATTTGGTGGCCTGTAGTAAGAAATTGAATTCTTTTTTTTTTTTTTTTTTAAGAAATTGAATTCTTAACCCAGATTTTAGTCATGTCTAATGGGAGGGGATAGGATAGAATTAAATAGATTGTTCTGAAAATTAGAGATAATATTTGCGATGTGCCGGACATGTAGGAGGTCAATAAATATGTCCTCTTGTTGCAAAATTTACTGTTCCTCTTGTTTCATGGAAAAAGTAAATTCAACAATATGTATATTATACCATTATTTGGGGGGAAAGTATATAATTTTATCAAAATTTTATTGTCTGTGTGTTTATGTCTAACATTGAATCTCCACTGGAACGTCACAACTGACATCCAGGTTTCTGACACATCAATCCCCTCAATTCTGGGCTTTCAACAGCCACTGTTTTCTCTCCAAGTTTGTCATGCTAACGTTACATTTTCTGTTTTTGCTTTGTTATAAAAAATTTGATGCAAAAATTGGGTATTCATCATTTCTGATGGCTGAGTAATATTCCATTGTATATATGTACCACATCATCAACATGGATGGGACTGGAGGAAATTACGCTGAGTGAAATAAGTCAAGCAGAGAAAGTCAATTATCATATGGTTTCACTAACCTGTGGAACATAAGGAATAGCATGGAGGACATTAGAAGAAGGAAGGGAAAAATGAAGGCGGGAAAATCAGAGGGGGAGGCGAACCATGAGAGACTGTGGACTCCGAGAAACAGAGGGTTTTAGAGGGGAGGAGGATGGGGGAATGGGTTGGCCTGGTGATGGATATTAAGGAGGGCATGTATTACATGGAGCACTGGGTGTTATACGTAAACAATGAATCTTGGAACACTACATCAAAAACTAATGATGGGCTGTATGGTGACTAACATAAAAAAATTTGAGAAGCTCTATGTTGATAAGAACATACATGTCTTTAATATGATATCAAAGGACACATCGTATTAAATTAGTGGTTTATTTCACCATCATATACAAATGATAAGCAGTAAAATATTTTTAAAAGTGTAATGTTTTAACAATAATTTTAAAAGGCTCTTATCCTTTATTTAAGCTTTCTACAATACTAACAAACCTAAGATAATCTTTAATATTGATGCATGCAATTATTTTCTCATTGCAAAAATTTGTGACAGTATTTTGTGCAAGTTGAATTAAATATGTTTTCTGAATTATTAACATAAACATACTTGCATGGAAGTAAGTATCATAGGCAAAAAGCAGAAAATAGTTTTCAGTAGCTAGGATCTATACTTCAAATTTAGCGAAGGCAAAACGACAATTTTTAATTTTAAAATAGTCAACAAACTACATAGCATGATTTCAAATTGGTTTATTCATATAATCTGAATAAAAGCCTGTATTTAACTTTCTCTAGCTGTAGTCCATTCATTTTTGAATTTATGACAGTTCTCAGCAAAACGGACCAGCAAATGTATTAGCCTTTTGGTCTTCTGATTAAACAGGAATGCCATCTAGTGTCAAAACAGTAACTGCATCCATTTTCTCTGTCCTCTGGAATACTCCTGATTGCTAATGGGGGGGAAATAATACACTTCGCACCACTTCTCTGTGAAATATGCTTTAAAGAAATGTATCACAATGAGCATTTGGGGACCACCTGTATATAAATTAATAATACGAATAATGTAGTGCAAGTAGTCTTTAGCTAGTCTTGGTTTTACTTTTTATAGACTGAAAAATAAATTTAATATAATGCAAATAAAATAAAATAAAAAATGAAATAAAATAATAAAATAAAATAAAATAAACCAAGCCATTCTTTATAAGCAATTGTGTTAAGGATAAAAGTTTGCAAAGGTAATTACTACCCTGTAAGCTCAATGTTGCATCAATTTATGCATTAATTTTAGGTTAAATAACAATTGAGGAATGCATAGAAAATGTATTTTTGTTATTGTTCATAATTAATCTGCTACTATTAATATGTTTTGAAAATGGGGAAAACACTAAATCTAGTTAAAATATTATCTGAAATTATAGTGGTTTTATCTATTACTATTTATTAAATTTATTACTAAAATGATAATTCATTTATAATTTTTTAATATAAACTTCTCAAGCTTTGCTAGTTTGCTATCAGAAATTTTTCTGAATTTCATTTAAACTGAGTACCAAATGAAAATGAGAAACAAGTTTGTTAAATTGGTTTATTAGTTTCTTCTTTTGTAGCTGACTTTTATTATAAGTACAAGAATTTGCAGACACTTCATTTTCCTCTCGGGGAAGCCAGTTCCGTTTTACAAGTGCAGTGAAGTATTGCTTCATTAATTAATTTTCTATCATGTAGAACCATGTTTTACAAATGGTAGCAGGTACTGGAGTAGAATTTGTCAATAAAAGGCAGGAGAGGAAGGTGCAGATGGAAGGGGACTTGGATGAATGGGGAAATTGTGTAAGACAAGGAAAAAGACAGTAGATAGTGGGGTGATTCCATTCAGCAGCCACAGTGGCTTGTTTTTCTGGATCTGAAAGACACACTTGCATATACCATCAGTGCAGGCTTGAGCAAAGACTTCCTGCTTTAGCTTTAACATTGGGCCGCTGCAAACAAAGAGCAGCCCCAAGTACTGGCACCTATGAGAATCCGACCCACAGCTAAGACCAGCTGGAGCCTACTTTGCATCATACCTTAGACTGACATTCAGATACAGCCACCAATTCTGACGTAGCTCAATCTGAAAGAGTGGAAGGCAGAGTTAAAACTCAGTTGTGAAAAAAACAAAACAAAACTCAGTTGTGAGGTCAGGCATACCTGGTTATTATCTGTGGATTCCCTGTGTACCATGTGTAATATGACATAATGATCAGACACGTCACAAAAAAATATGGTGCCACTATAATTATGTTACAGAGGAAAATTATATTACAGTGAAGAATTCCAAGTGAACTTATGCATTAATAAGAGACAAAAACCGGGATTCAAGCCTAGGTCTGACTGGTTTTAAAATCCACCCTTTGGCTGCTGTAACATAAAGCATCTGTCAGCCAAGTTTCGTTGTTAAGGATATACATTTGACAAAATCACCTTAATTGTTGCCCTTGTTTAATAACATAAGACAGTAATATTATCTGTGTGGTTTTTTGAACTTATTAAATACTGTGGACATGGGACAGAAAATATTTGATATGATTTATTTCTTCAGATTGTTAACAGTTCAGTGGAGAAGTGAATGATTTAAATAAGGTGTTACTAAAGCATTAGAACTTTTGTGATAGAAATGTGTAAGATTAATGGTGGATAATGTGGTGTTGACATAGGTCAACAATAATACCCACAGTGGCAGCAGAAAGTATTAATAGGGGTGACAATAAATGAATGAAGTCTTGAAGGATCAGTAGATGTTCATATGGGGGAAAAGAGTAAGGGGAGGTCAATGCATGTGGAGGAAACAGTATGAAATTGAGGCATACATTAGCTTGATATTATCAGCATATTGCAAATAGTTCATTAAGCTTGTAAGGTTGTGAGGATTACATACATGAAGTAATCCATGTGAAGCAGTTTGTACAATTCTTGTCCTGGTAAATAGCAAATAACTCCACATATGTTAGTAATGCTCTACATTAATAGGCTGCTATTGGTAAATACCATAGTAGGAGACAAACCAGCAACTTAAGTGAGAGAATGATCCCCAAGTACCTATTACAGACTATGATAAATACTCTTTCTCTCTCTCTCTCTCTTTTTTTTTTCTGTCAATAAAAGTCACAAAAGTATTCTAAGTTGGGAGTGTTAGGATGAATTTCAAATGTTAGGATGACCACCTCATTAGCTAAATTGTGGAGAACTGATTAGAAAACAATGTGATGCAAATTAGGAAAAGGATGCTTAAGGCAATAACACAAGCAATAGCAGAAGGATGGAGAGGAGACATTTGTAATTGAAATTTTACAAAACAGTATAGATGGGATTTTGCCAATGAGAAGACAGAGGGGTGTCAAGGATGTCTTCCAAATTACTGACCTGGTTGCTCTAGTGATGGTGTGTCCAAGAAATTCAGAGCCAGAGCAACATTGCTAATGAGACACTTACTTCAATATACTACCATGAACTCAATACTCAACAAAAATGTCATTCCCCCCAAGCATAAGCACTTTGTCAATTCCAGTTTTTCAAAAATGCCAACTCTTGCGGTTAACTTCTCATGAAAGGAGACGGCATGACAGAGACTAATGTGCTAGAATTTCATTAGGGAGAATGCTTGGGATTTGTGGAAGAACAGGAAAGGAAGAGCATTTGGACAGAGACCAAAGTATGTAATGCAATTTAATAAAGGCTTCACTGCCATACGTGGATCTCTGAAGCCAAGAGAACTCCGGGTTTTCACTCATTCTGACACTTCTATGATCCTCTTATCATTATATCCATTGGGCAATAGATTTGGACTGCACCAGAAAGGTCCATGACCACAGAGAAGGTAGCTTCTTTACCCTTGGCACCTCCCTAAGAGAGTAGATAGGTGAAGAATGTTGGCTGCCAGCATCAATCCCTATACGACTAATTGAGAACTCTCCCTATCTGCCCCACTTAGAGTACATTCTCTCTTCAGCTTTTTTTTCCCTCTCTTCAGCTTTTAAGAGCTACCTTAATATATATCTGTAGCTCAAGAAGAAAACTTAATTTTCCCAATGGTGTTACTGTCTCTTAATATTTGTCTTATATCCTAGTGGTTCTTCACTGATTTTGAATATGATTCTTGAATAATAACGTATCTCAACTTACAACTTTGCAGTTCTTGCAATCAGCTCATTTTGTTTTAAATATAACTACACTTAAGCAGCTCATAACAATTTTTAGGGCTTCTCTGACCCATGTTGGTTTTATTTATCTTCAAATTCTGTGAAGGTGGTTTTATTTATCTTCAAATTCTGTGAATGGTATGCTGGATACCATTGAGAGGCTAGCTATGAGAGAGGCAGCTAAGAATGCTTGCACTAATGCCTAGATTTAAAGATTTAAAGTTTGACTCTTCCATTACTATCTTAAATTGATTTTCTACTCACTATGCCTTAGTTCACCTATTTTCAAAATAGAGATTATATTAGTACCTACTTCATAGGCTTGCCATGAAAGAATAGTGATGCCTCTTAGTAAGTACTCAGTAAGTTTTAATTATTTTATATGACTCTTCCTAAGTAGATGGATCAAGTTTACCTTTTTCACAGTTATATCCCCCTAAACAAGCATTTTTTTTTTTTACTATCTTAGCATGATCAGGAAATTGATACTGAGGCAATCCATTGACCTTAAGATTTCACCAGTGTTATATGCACTTATGTGTGTGCACACGTGTATTTATTTCTACATAGTTTTATCACATATGTAGATTCATGTAACCAAGACAATCCAGGTGTAGTTCATCCCGAGGATCCATCATATGACCTGTTCATAACCATGGCCGTCTTTGTCCCCTGCAATTACTGGCATGTTTTCTATTTCTGTAATTTTGTCATTTCACGAATGTTATATAAATGGATTCATATAGTATGCAAACTTTTGAGATTTTTTCCCCATTCAAGATAATTTCCTTAAGAACCATTCAATCATTTAATGTACCAGCAGTCTGTTCCTTTTTATTGCTGATTGGTATGTATGCACCACAGTTTCTTGAACCATCATTTGTTAGCTTTTAAGAATAAAGCTGTTATGAAAACTCATGTACAGTATTTTTTATTTTTTTACATTTACAGAGTTTTCTGTGAACATACATTTTCATTTTTCTTACATAAATTCCCAAATTCAATTTCTGAGTCATATGAGTGCATGTTTAGTTTGGTAAGAAACTGCCAAACTACATTTCGGAGTGTAGCATTTTACATCTTCACCATCAGTATATGAGTGATTTAATTTCTCCACACGCTTCCTAGTATATGGTATTTTTATTTTATTTTTTAATTTTAGCCATTCCAATAAATGTGTAGTGGGTGCTTATAATTTGAACTTATAAGAACTTAAGAACTTATAAGAAGAACTTAACCTTCTTCTGACAGCTAGTGATGTTGTAATAAATACTTCTTAGCTGTTTCACTTGCTAAATTAACCATTATTTTATTAGCTATAAAGCATTGTATAATAATTATGCCAGTATGCTTATATCTATATCTATATAGCTAATGAATAAACTGATATGTAAGGAAACCATGGCATGGCAGCGGTGTCTATAATAACCAAAAGAGTTTTCAAAGTCAGCTAGCATTGGATATGTATCATGAGTAAAATAATTAACTATTTTAATCAAACAACAACAACAACACAGCTTTCAAATAATAGAACAATGTTAGAAAGTTTATACTACCTGATTTCATTTTTTTTTTAAGATTTTATTTATTTATTTGAGAGAGAGAGAGAATGAGAGAGAGCAAGCACGAAAGGGGGAATATCAGAGGGAGAAGCAGACCCCTCGCCGAGCAGGGAGCCCAATGCGGGACTCGATCCCAGTACTCCAGGATCATGACCTGAGCCGAAGGCAGTCGCTCAACCAACTGGCCACCCAGGCACCCCCACACTACCTGATTTCAAACCTTATTATGAAGCTACAGTAAATAAGTTAATGTAATCTCAACATAATAAACATGTAGACCTCTCTATGGGATAGAATACAGAAATAGACATACGTTTATAGTTGATTTATTTTAAATAAGAATACCAAGATAATTCAATGGTGACTGGGTGGTCTTTTCAACAAATAGCACTTGAACAATTGGATACCCTTATGTAAAATAAAACAAAACCAGAACCTTATTATCTAGCAAATCTCATTTTAAAAATTAGCTCAAAATGGATTTTACAATTGTAAAAGTTTAATCTATAAAACCTCTAGTAGAAAACCTTAGTGAAAAGTCTTTGTAATCTTGGGTTAGGTAAGGAGTTCTTCAATATGACAACAAAATAAAAATATTAATTTGTCTTCATCAAAATTTCAAACTTTTGCCTTCAAAATATACCATTAAGGAAATGAAAAAGCAAGTCACAGCCAAGAGGAAAACACTTTCTGAAGATAGACTGAGAAAGGAGTTATATCCAGAATATATAAAAATTTCTGAGGTCAATTAGAAAGACAAACACCCCAATAAAAATAAAATTGTACAAAAATTTGAATAGATGCTTTTCCAAAGAATGTCAACTAAGCACATGAATCTAATGTACAATATAGTGATTATAATTAACAATACTTTATTATATACTTATAAATTGCTAAGAGATTAAATCATAATATTCTCTCTATAAAATAAGAATTCTTTTATGAGAGGTGCTGGAGATATTAGCTAACAATTTGGTAGTAATAGTTTTCTAATATACATATGTATGAAATCAACACTGAAATTCACACAATGTTGTATGTCAATCATATCTCAATAAATCTGGAAAACAATAAGATGCTCAACACTATTGCATATAAACATACATTTATATTAAAATGGTAATTCACACCTAGATATCTACTAAAGGAAATGAAAACATGACCAAAGACACAAATGTTCATAGCTACGTTATTCATAATAAGCAAAAACTGGAAACAAGTCAAATATCCATCAACTGGTTAAAGGATATGCAAAATGTAGTAGATCTGTACAATAGGCTAGTACTCAGAGAAGAAAAGAATGAGCAAACAATACATGCCACATCATGGGTGCATCTCAAAAACATCACACTAAGTGAAAGGATTCAGGCATAAAAAAATAATATATTATGTGATTCCACATATATGGAATTCTTGGAAAGGCAAAAACTATGTGAAAAGAAATCAGATCAGTTGTCTGTGTTAAGAGAGGGAGAGGGATCAACTGTATGTACATGGGCGTGAAGAACCCTTTGGGGGATGGAAATGTTCTGGAACTAGACTGTGTTGATAGTTGCACAACTGTGTACGTTTGCCAAATTTAACCAGTTTCTACGCCTAAATGAGTGTGTTTTGAAATATTAGAAGAAGTTTAAAACGAAGAATGAATGAATGGATAGTGTGGTAATTTAGACAATAAGAAAAGAGAATTGTATAAAAATCTATGGCTGCTGCAGAGAGATGGGTTAAAGCCAGTCAGAGAGACAGAAAAATTTGAGAAAAGTTTTTCTTTGCTTATTTTTGGGGGGGAGGGAAGTGTAAAATAGAGTATTCCCATAACTGAATGGAGGTAAATCTTATGCTTATATCCTGGAATATAACAAAGTCGGTACTGAACCTTAGTTAATGTAAGGACAAGATGGGTTAGCTAGGGATTTATAATATGCTCTTTAAAGATCGTAACTTTTCAGGGTCACCTGGATGGCTCAGTCGGTTAAGCATCTGCCTTCAGCTCAGGTCATGATCCCTGGGTCCTGGGGATCAAGTCCTACATCGTGTTCCCTGCTCAGCAGGGAGCCTTCTTCTCTCTCTACCTGCCACCCACCCTGCTTGTGCTCTCTCTGTCTGTCAAATAAATAAAATTAAAAAAAAGAAGTTGCCACTTTTCTGGAACAGCTGGCTTATATTAGTTAAAGAAGTGTAGATCGATGCCTTAAACCTACTTTGACTGGTTGCACAGTGTGCTGTGGTTACATGACCACTGGGTATAAAAGATCCTCTTAGAAACTTTTGCCTGAGGGTTCCTGAATCCAAGATTTTTCTTGGACACTGGGAATTCATAATCCAGAGACAAAGCACTTTCTCTGAGGAAGAGAGATACCGGGGGAGCTGCAATGGAGGTCCCTTTGTCCCCTGAAGCTTGCCTTGCTTTCTTTCTCCTACTGTATCATATGCTATATCTGAAAGACTTTTGTGAAGACTCTCTGAAGAATCTCATGAGCCTTTGAGTTATTTGATCCTATGTAATCAGTGCAGAGAAAAAATAATCGAGTTTGAGAAATTTTGCACTTATTACATATAAATTTAAAATGTATAATTAAAACATATAATTTATTTTAGCAGTGTAAGTACAAGGAGTGAAGCCAATGTAATTTCAAAACTACAAAAGATTTATTTCAAAATAATTCAAGTACTTTTCTTGTGTTTTTCTAACCCTGACCCACAGAAACACTACTTCAAATTGCCTTTTTCTTCGCAGCTACTTACATAGCAACTCACAACTACTGTTTTTCTTCTCTCTACAAATATTTTTCAGCTTACATGAGAAAGTAGAAATTGGTTAAAAAAGATATTCAGAAAATCCCCAAATTTTGTTATTAAGCAACATAATTCTAAGTAACTTGTGTGTCAAAAAGGAAACCTCAAAGTGAAAGAAAAATATTTTTAACTGAATAAGAAGAAAATACAGGATGTCGAATTTAATGGATTATTTCAGAGTAGAGGAGATAAGATGGCAGATTAGTAGGAGGACACTATGCTTGTCTTGTTCTTCAAACACAGCTAGATAACTATCAAATAATTCTGAATACCCAAGAAAATAATCTGAGTACTGACAGAACAAAATGCACTACTAGAGAGAAAGAAGAGGCCACATTATGGAAGATAAAAGTGTGGAGGTGTGATTTGGGGGAGAAAAGGACTGTGGGTGCTGCAGAGGGGAGGAATCCCTGGTCAAGGAGAGAGGCGAGAGAGAGAGGAGAACACAAGAGATCTCACAAAGAAAACACTTCCCCAAGAACATTGAGAAGATGAGAGTGGGTGATTTTTGTGAATTTTACTCCAGCTCAAAGACTAGAGTTTTAGAGGTTCACAGGCTTATTACCTAGACCTGTTCTTTCTTTTGGGATGAATTCCTCCATGTTGGCATTTTGTCTAGGTCTCTGTCTTCTGCGTGTTAGGAAATCCTGTTGTTTCCTGCCATCCAAATCCAGGAGCACAGAGGACTCCCATCAAAATTCACAAAAGCAGGCCAACACCAAGACACATTGTAGTTATCCAGAAACAATGATTTCACAAAGGCTACAATAGCACTAAATTCATATCTATCAATAATTACTTTGAATGTAAATGGACTAAATGCTCCAATCAAAAGACATAGAATGTCAGAATGGATTAAAAAAACAAGACCATCTCTATGCTGCCCACAAAAGATTCATTTTAGACCTAAAGACAGCTGCAGATTGAAAATGAGGGGATGGAGAACCATTTATTAAGCTAATGGATGTCAAAAAAAAAATGGCATAGTAGCCATACTTATATCAGACAAACTAGATTTTAAACCAAAGACTGTAAAAAGCATACAGAAGGTCACTATATAATAATAAAGGGCTCTATCCAACAGGAACACTAACAATTATAAACATGTATGCCCCCAAATTGGGAGCACCCGAATATATAAAACAAATAATAGCAAACATAAAGGACTCATTAATAATAATAGATTATAGTAGATGACATTAACACCCCACTTACATCAATGTACAGAACATCTAAGCAGAAAATCAACAAGGAAATAATGGCCTTGAATGACACACTGGACCAGATGGACCTAACAGATGCATCAGAACATTTTATCCTTTAGCAGCCGAATACACATTCTTTTCAAGTGCACATGGAACATCCTCCAGCATAGATCACATACTGGATCACAAATCAGACCTTAACAAGTAGAAAAAGATTGATATCATACCATGCATATTTTCAGACCGCAATGTTATGAAACTTGAAGTCAACCACAAGAAAAAGTTTGGAAAGACCACAAATACATGGAAGTTAAAGAACATCTTACCCGTTAGAATGAATGGGTCAACCAGGAAATTAAAGAAGAAATAAAAAATTACATGGAAACAAATGATAATGAAAATACAACAGTCCAAAACCTTTGGGATGCAGCAAAAGTGGTCATAAGAGGGAAGTATATAGTAATACAAGTCTACCTAAAGAAGCAAGAAAAATCTCAAATATGCAACCTAAACTTATACCTGAAGGAACTAGAAAAAGAACAACAACTGAAGCCTAAGGTTAGCAGAAGGGAAATAAAGATTAGAGCAGAACTAAATGATAGAAACAAACAAATGACAACAACAAGAACCAAAAAAAAAAAAAAAAAAAATCAATGAAACCAGGATCTGCTTCTTTGAAAGAAATAAAATTGATAAACTCCTAGCCAGATTTACCAAAAAGAAAAAGAAAAGGACCTAAATAAGTAAAATCATGAATGAGAGAGGAAAATTCACAACCAACACCAGAGAAATACAAACGATTATAAAAGAATATTATGAAAAATTATATGCCAGGAAATTGGACAATCTGGAAGAAATAAATTCCTAGAAACATATAAACTACTAAAACTGAAATAGGAATAGAAAAATTGAACGGACTGATAACCTGCAAAGAAATTGAATTAGTAATCAAAAATCTCCCAGCAAACAAAATTCCAGGGCCAGAGGGCTTCCTGGGAGGATCTACTAAACATTTAAAGAAGAGTTAATACCTATTCTAAAACTTTTCCAAAAAATAGAAATAGAAGGAAAACTTCCAAATTCATTCTATGAGGCCAGCATTACCTTGATTCCAAAACCAGACAAAAAACCCGCCAAAAAAAGAGAATTTACAGGCCAATATCTGTGATGAACATGAATGTAAAAATTCTCAACAAAATACTAACCGATCAAATCCAATAGTACATTAAAGGAATCATTCACCGCAATCGAGTGGGATTTATTACTGGGTTGCAGGAGTGGTTCAGTATTCACAAATCAATCAACATGATACACCACATTAATAAAAGGAAGGATAAGAACCATATGATCCTCTCAAAGATGCAGAAAAAGCATTTGATGAACTAGAGCATCCACTGGTTTTTATCCTAGAAATGCAAGACAGGACCATTATTCAAAATTAAGCAAAGAAGCCAGATTGAAAAAAATAAGTACTATATGATTCCAACTATATGACATTCTGGAGAAGGTAAAACTATGGAAACAATAAAAAGATCAATGGTTTCCAGGGGTTGCTGGTGGTAGAGAGTAATGAATTAAAAAATACATGATTTTTAGAGCAGTGATTTTTAGAGCATTGTATTCAAAATGATAGATACACATTAGTATACATTTCTCAGAGCCATAGAGTTACACACCAAGAGTAAGCCACAATATAAATTATGGACTTTGTATGATTATGACCAGTCAATGTAGGTTCATAGTTGTAACAAATATACTGTACTGGTGAGAGATACTGATAATGGAGGAAGCTATACATTATACTGATTGTGAAAGACTAATTGATCCCCTCTATAGCCAGGAACAAAACAAGAATATACTGTCTCATCACTCCAATTAGACAACACATGGAAGTCTTAGTGTAATAAGGTGAGAAAAGAAGTAAAAGTCATACAGATTTAAAGCTAAACAGTTTTTTTTTATTTACAGAGGGTATAATTGCATAGAAAATCCCCAAAATTCTAGAAAAAAAGCTTCTAGATTTAATAAATTATTTAGCAAGATCATACAATATAACATTTATATATATAATCTATATGTATATAGATAGATTATAATTCTGTTTAATAATAATGAAAAATAGCATTCAAAATTTTAAAAAGAACCAGTCAAATCATATAGAAAACTACTTGTGGACCTTTGTAACAAAATTTGTGCTTGATCCATATGATAAAAACTATAAGACATTGATGACATAAATCGAAGACCTTAATAAATGAGTGGTCATACCATGTTCCTGGATTGTCAGACTCAATACATGTTTCTCCCACCATCTGAAAGTAGAGCATTCCTATGAAAACTTTCGTAAGCTGAAATAGCGTAAAGCTAAAAAGCAATTACCATTACTTTATGGGGAAACATTTTTGAGCATTCCCAGACCCAAAAAATTACCTCTTTTAAGCTTTTCTGACACCTTAGGACATATCTTGTTAATGGATGCACAAAATAAATTGAGATTGAAATATATCCATGCAAATGTAGTCAAATGATTTTCGACACAATTATGAACTCTTTTCCACAAAATAGACATTTGCATATTCATATTTTAAAATATTAACTTTTTACATCACACCTTACATATAAAAGAAATAAAAATGAAGCATAGACTTAAATGTAAATTTTAAAAAGTGTAAATTTCTAGTCAGAATAGAATAAAATCTTGTAAAGATGATTTAGGCAAAGTGTTCTTAGATATGACACCAAATCCACTATCTAAAAGAGAAAAAAATATTTTGGATCTTATCAAAATTAAAAACTTTTCTCTGCCAAAGCGCCTGCTAGGAAAATGAAAAATATATAGAGAGATTAGGAAAACATAGTTGAATGTGTGTGTATGTGTGTCCTTTTATCTTTTATAAAAGATAAAAGATATCTTTTATGTGATTAGCAGATATTTTATCTCAATCTGTGGATCTGTGAATATATATTCAACTAAAAGAAAAAACAAATGGTACTATGTATCCAAAAATTTGAACACACAATTCACCAAAGAAGATATACAGATTTCAAATAAGCAAATGAGAAGGTATTTAGCACCCTTCGTCATCAGGAAGTACAAACTGAAACCCAAATGACACATGCCCTTATCCTATACACACCTACTAACATGGCTACAATTAAAAAAAGAAAAAAACAAAAAACATGGTAATACCAACTGCTTCCAGGATGCAGCACAGCTGCACTCATGCACTGCCGCCGGGAATGTGCCATAGCACATCCATTTTTAAAACTGTTTTTAAGTTCATATACAATTAATCATATGCTTATATTACCCGGAAATCTCACTCTGAGGTGCTTATCTAAAGGAAGTACAAACTTATCTTTATACAAAGCGTGTACAGGAATGTGGCATCTTAAGGAATAATCAGCAAAATCTGGAACCAGTCCAAATACTCTTTGTCCAATAAATGATTTAAAACAAAAATCCTATGGCAAATCCATATTGTTTGGCAATAAAATGTAATAAAATATTGATACGCACAACATCATGAAGTCCTCTCAAATGCCTTTTGCTAAGTAAAAGAAACCAGAGGCAACATATATATTTCCACTTATCTGGCATTCTGGAAGAGGCGTATAAGTGGTTATCAGTGGAGAGGAGTGGCATGAGGGAATTTTGTCGTTATGGATACGTGACTTTTTGCATATATCAATATTCACAGAACTGTGTACCATAAAGTGAAATTTAGCCTGTATAAATTAAAAAGCAAATAAGTTTTTGTTTGTTTTACTGATGTGAATATTCAGGTCTAGGTGTATTAAATAAATCACCTATGTGTAAAAGGATTAACATTTCATTAAATTATTCTTCTTTGGACTTTACTTTTTAATTTTACTCATGCAAATTTTAGTACAGTTTTTATTTTCTTCTTTGCCATTTTATTTTTCTTTTGAATACTTCCAGATATATTCCTATTGAGTAATATTTATTATGCCTTTGAATCTTCCATTTTCTTTCTCAGATAAATGCATTCATTAGTTCTGGTTTACCATTAAGCAAACGGAATTTCTCTCTCTCTCTCTCTCTTCTTTTTTTTTACTTTCATTCTTGCTTTTTAACTACTTTGATGTTGTTGCTGCCGCTGTGACTGTATTTTGGGCTGATTATTTATTATAATGAGCTAAGTCATTATATTTTAATTTCTTGAATTATTAGTTTAATCTCTTCTGAGAATAACACTTAAAATTATATATTGCTTTCCAAATCAAAAAATAACAAAAGAGTTCTAGCCAAGAATCATGAATAGGTATTTATCTTAAGAAAACATGCCGTCTTGAATTATTACAGGTTAATGTTTAAAATCTCAGGTTTCAAAATACTTCTCTATATTTGTTGCCTAAATTTACCCCAAGATATTAGATGCTTTAATGAAATTTTAAGTAATATGAGTAGACCACCCTAGTTGATTTCTTTACGACCTAGAAAAATAGGATAATAAAATAGATAAATATATATTTACCAGGAATTGTTATTGTTGAGCTTATCTCTTTCATGTTGCCTTTAAATGTTTCATCTTAGTTTCCTTTAAATGTCCTTCTAAGAGTTTTCTCAGTTCTGCTTCCCTCTGATTTCTCTTGTGATTCAATTTTATTTGATTAAGCAATAGTACTCATTTACCAAAAGATGCTAAAGAAGCATAATTTTCTTTTTCATCCTCTCTTCCTTAGGCAATGTTTTAAGTTCTACAATCTCATTAACTGGAGTACAAAAAAACATGAAACTTTTCAAGTAACTCCTTTAATAGTTATTAGAGGACATCATTTACAAAACAAATATGTAGACTGTTATTTTCAACAGCATATCAGATCTACTTATTTTGTTGTTGCAATTTAGTTTTGCAATTTGGTCTCTGGTTTATTGCCCCTGCCAAGCTCTATCCCTTTATTCTGTTCTGTTTTGTTAAGGCCTTCTTCTGTTAATGTTTCTTACAAGCCCAATTTATGAAACATACTTTAACTTCCAAGCAATGAATGACTCAATTCAATACCTTTCAAAATGTGAGTCAAACACAGGCCATAGAATTTGAATTATTTAATAAAAAACGATTAGATTGCTCTGTATCCCAGGGCATGATTGAGCATGTCTGCGATGAGTTTCGGTGCATATAAAAACACCTTCAACACTTGTCATTTCTCTGATCTCTTGCAAAATGAACAATCCGCATCTGTGCCGATGGCTCTTTTCATTAGCCTCTCAGTGATCTGACTCTAATCACTCTTTTTTGCTGTGTAAATTATATTTACTGTAGATAAAAGCTGACATTTTATAATGTCTACCAATTATACTTCTGTAACTGCACTCAGGCAGCTTATGAAATCATTTCCCACATTTTTTCTGTATCTTCAATGGTCTTTCTGAATCCCATTCTTTTTGGCATAAGTAGGACAAAGTGGAAAAAATTTGTAAGTATTGGTTATTTTCATGAAAAAGTAAAGTCAGATAATTTTGCTAAGGCCATGTAATATTCAATGTTATGTATTCAGTGCATCGTGAAATTTGTTTTGATAATATCAAAATTTCATCTGAGGATATATGAGAAATCAATGGCTTTGATATTTTTATCCACTTGTTCCTTTTCTTAGGCAACAAATGTTTGAAGAGCAAATGTCTCTAATCACTTTTAATAATGTTGAATGTATGTGAAAGTTGAAGAAGAGTTTGAAGAGTACGGGGGAAAGTGGAATTTTATTTTAAGAGTGTTAAAACTGAAACTCCCAGAGGAATTTCATTGGTAAAGTTTTCAGTCACAGTTTCATGGTCAAAACATCATAATAACCCTTCAGTTGCACTTTCTCTTTCTCATCCAATGTAATATTTTTGCTTTGATACTGATAATATTAATCTTAAATGTCCTCTCACCAGCCACAAGCTTCTCAGTCTGATCTCCTACACACTAACAGAACTAACGATAGTGTTTTCAGTCCATAACAGAAATACTTATTTCAAAGTATTGTTAAGAGAATCAAATACTCATCATTAATGAAAGCATAGCATTCAGTAGTTCCTTCTGTATATCTATAAACTATATCAGCTTGTCATTTTTTAAAATACTCAAAATGCAGTGCATCTCTGTTCCCTAGATTAATACCTCTCCTTGACCAAAAGGGTCCAATAATCCTTCACCAAAGAATTGCCTTTGGTCCAGGGACTAAGATGCATAATAAGTCACTAATGCTGGGTATTTCAAAAGGTATTGTTAAAAGTAATATTTTGTGATATTCTGTTAAAAAAGAAATAAACAGCAAATGGTTTTGGGTAGCCAAGCACTGACTGATTAAAAAAAAAAAAGAAAGAAAGAAACTTGATGAAAAAATGCAGGTTCATGTCTCATTGTGTGCAAAATAAGGCCTGATTAACACCCGGAAGTCAGTAGACTTGCCTTGCTGGCCAATAGAATTTGCAATTATTGCTTTGGATTTTGTGTATGTACTCTGGTGCCTTAGTTGGCACCAGAGTTATATTTTAGGTGAGGGCAATTCTCCCTTTCGTATCTCCTGAGCAGTTGTATCAGCCTGACTCTACCAATGGCAGTCACCGCAACTAGAAATGTATGATGAGCATGAGGGAAAATGTGACTACTCGAATCATTCTAACATCATGTCTTTACTATGGTACTGAGATGGAGGGAAAGCAGAAAGGGAACCAATACAAAGAGAGGAGGAAAAATAGACATGGTACAAAGCAGATACTTCCGCTGTTCAGTCTTGGCACATGTAAAACTGAACATGAAATCATTGTTTCATTAAAAATCACCAGAATTTTTTAGTCTTATTTCTTAAAGGAGAGATATACTGGTGGAAGGAGATGATAAATGGACTTGCTAAAGGTGCATTTTGTTTTGTTTTGATCTTGAGTTGAGTGACCATGGTCAGCACTAAAAGCACGTTTAAGATTTTCTTTCTTTCTTTGTCAGAGAGAGAAAGCACAAGCAGGGGGAGTGGCAGGCAAAGGGAGAAGCAGGAGCCAGATGTGAGACTCGATACCAGGACACTGGGATCACGACCTGAGCAGAAGACAGATGTTTAACCCACTGAGCCACCCAGGCATTCCTAAAAGCACATTTTCTAAAATAGTGAGAAGACACTGAGAGAGAATTACTTAGAAGGCAGGAACAAGAAAGACAAAAATAATTTTATTTATTTATTTGACAGAGAGAGAGAGATCACGAGTAGGTAGAGAGGCAGCAGAGAGAGAGGGGGAAGCAGGCACCCCGCTGAGCAGAGAGCCTGATGCGGGGTTCGATCCCAGGACCCTGAGATCATGACCTGAGCCGAAGGCAGAGGCTTTAACCCACTGAGCCACCCGGGCGCCCCCAAAAATAATTTTATATCAATGTTAATAGCAATTAATTTTAAAGATTTTAATTCAACTATTAAAAGGAAAAAAATAGATTATAATAAAATAATAATAGAGACTTGAACCTGCATTTTCTTTATAAAGCACTGAATAAGGTTATGCATACCTTTTGGCACATATCTATCAGAAACTAAGTGAAGAGACAAAAATCTAGAGTGCTTAGAACTTTCACAGTACACATAAGAAGTTTGTGCAATACTAACAAGTACTTTGATGTAATGAGTTTATATTGCACTCTGCTCTCAAAAAGATAAAAAGGAATTTAAAGGTAAACACATCTACAGAAGTCATACTTAATAGATGGCAAAGCAACTCAAAATCTTTAAACATATATGACATATATTATATTCTCTAACACATTCAGTTACATTAGAAATTTTAAAGATGGTGGGACACCAGGGTGACTCAATTGATTAAGTGTCCAACTCTTTATTTTGGCTCAGGTCATGATCTCATGGTCCAGGGATAAGGGAGTCTGCTTGAGGATTCTCTCTCCCTCTCCTTCTGTCCCTCTCCCCACTCACATGTGCTTGCTCTCTCTCTCAAATAGATAAAGGAAACATTTGTGCCAATAAATTTGGAACGTATTTTGAGAAATTATAAAGAAAAAATAATACTGCTAAGGAATCTTAATATAAAACAAAACTTTAATAGACCAATAATCACAAAATATTTATGGATGACAGTTAGTAAGGGAAAATCATTCAGTCCTTCACCATAAAATGTGATATTAACTGGGGGTTTTTCACGGATATCCTTTATTGGGTGAATTTATTTTCCACATCTAAGTTTTTGACTATTTTTATGATGAGGACATGCTGCATTTTGTCAAATACTTTTTTTCTACATTTATTGAGATATTCATGTGGTTTTTCCCCTTTATTGATTATGGCGTATTTCATTAATTGATTTTCAAATCTTAAACAAACTTCAATTCTAGACATAATTCCCTCTTGGTCATGGTGCATAATCTGTTTTATATATTGCTAGATTTGGTTTGCTAGTATTTTTTGAGTAGTTATTTTCTCTCTATTTATAAGAGATATTGATCTCTAGTTTTCTTTTTTGTCATGTCTTTCTCTGGTTTTTGTATGAGGGTAATACTGTCCCATAGAATGTGTTGGGAAGTTTTCCTTCCTCAAATATGTTTTAGTAGCATTTATGAAGAATTGATATCACTTCTTCTTTAAATGTTTGGTAGAAATATACCCATGAGGTCATATAGGACATATTTTCTTTGTGTTTTGTTTATCATTAATTTAATACCAGTTAAATCCAGGCTTATTTGCAGGAGTTGCTCTTGACACAAGTTTTTGAGGTTTTCTTTCCCTGACTCCCTGAAGGATTTACCTGTCTCCCCAAAGTTCTTTCTGGCGAACTATCTTACTATCTTATGGTATAACTTGTATCTTCAATGAAGCCATGACCTCTTCCTTGTTACATACGACCAAATTCTCCATTGTTTTGAGAGCTCCCTTATGCTTGAACTTCCTCACAGTCTGTTTTAAATAAAACCAATTTCCTTGGGAAACTTTCAAAGCTATTTTATGGCCTGACATTTCCCTGGAGAAAAATCTGTGAGCCATAGTTCTGGAGCTCAAGGCAGGGACAATGACAATGGTGTGCTCTCTCTGAATGCCACTTCTGCTTTAGGAGCACAACACTGTGCTTTTTCAACTTCTGTTTCCCAGCATAGGTATTCCACTTTACAAACAAGCTGTAAAGGCCTCAGCGTACTTTATTCACAATAGTGGTGCCAAAATAATACGCATGTGTGTTTGTATAAATTTCATGAAGATAGATAATAAATAGATAAACAGGCAGACATATTTTAACTGTTTCATTTAAAGATTTTTATTTATTTATGGGGGGGAGTGCACAACAGAGGGGAGGGACAAGTAGACTCCCCACTGAGCAGGGAGCCCAATGTGGAGCTCTATTCCAGACCCTGGGATCATGACCTGAGCCCAAGGCAGACACTTAACTGAGCCACCCAAGCGCCCCTATTTTAACTGTTTTAAACATTTTACATAGGATTCGTACTTCCAAAACAGTAATGTGAGATGCTCTGTGGAGTGAAAAATAAGTGGTCAAATTTCAATAAACAACCATTTAAAGTCTGAAAATTTTCCTAAGGTCATACAGCAAATGAAGAAATATATGCTTTAGAAAATGCATTAAAACTTAGTAAGGAAGAGCAAGAGTTCATGTCATTTGAACTATGACTCACTTGCTCCCCAGACCACCCTCTCAAGTTTAGCTTGACTGAATCTCTACTCAGGTAGCCCCAGCCAGGAATAGAATGCTCTCTCTCCTCCTGATAATTAGGGTATCTTCCTGGGAGAATTGGATTTCTTATTAGGTAGTTCTCCAAAATTCTTTTTGCTTCTATATTAATTAAAAACTAAATGTATTTTTTTATATTTTCTACATTTTAAAATCAATTTTATTATTTTCCTATTTTACTTTGTGTGTTATAAATTCTATATATAATTATTCATATATAATACTGCATATGTATATATAAAATATATAAAATTATTTATGTTTTCTTTGAGTCAAGTTGAAAGCAGAAAATATCACTCTTTCTATGCTAAACTGCTTTTTGTCAAGATCTCAGAGTTAAAAAGTACTTCTCAGATTAGTAGTTAATATGTGTGAAACATTTTTCCATTACATCTGGCAAGAGGTGGTCAATGTTCAGAAATGAGTTTTGGCTATAATGATATGTTATACCGTCTTTAGTACAATCTAATTGGATAAATTTTCCATACCCTTTTCTGAAACTGACTTTCTATCACCTCCTATTCACTAGAATCATAGGGATGAGTAGGAAGTTCAGCCTCTAGCAATGACTCTGTGTTTGAATTGAACTAAGGTAATAGTTATATTTGCAAATACTAATCACTGAAGGTTCTATTAACTCCAGAATGTTTGTACTGATTTTATCATTAGTGACGTTATTGTTTCTAAAAGTCGATTCTTTACTAGAGCAAAAAAGGAAATTTTTAGTCAGATATTTGATGTTTCTCTGCCTTTTGTTTCCCCCAAACAGTTGAGTGTTTTCAAATGCTACCCATTTGTATAATAAATTATTTTGAAAATATAGACATCATTTGTATGTAAAATTCTATTTGAAGTATTATATATTATACCATATAAAAAGGTTTTTCAGGGGCACCTGGGTGGGTCAGTCAGTTAAGTGTCTTGATTTTAGCTCAGGTCATGGTCTCAGGGTTATGAGATCAAGCCCCACATTGGGCTCTGCACTCAGTGTGGAATCTGCCTGAGATTCTTTCCCTCTCCCTCCCCCTCTGCTCTTCTTCCCATTCACACTCTCACTCTCTCTCAATATATAAATAAAATATTTTTAAAAAAGGTTTCTAGACAAAAGTTCTTCTCTAAAATGGATTTAAGGTTTAACTCTATTCGTGTTATCAGACTATTTATAAATAAATTTCCCATAGTTCAAAATTTTGAGAGGTATGTGGGACTAGCACATAGATTATTGTCGCTGATAATTTCTGCTGTCTGAACTCTACGTTCACTGATTTTCTCCCTTATCTCCACTTGTCAAACTTGTATATTTGTTTGAAGGACAGTGCAATTGTCTGTAATGTCCCCATAAAATTCATATGTTGAATCTCTAATTTCCAATATGACATTTGGAGGTAGGACTTTTGGAAATTAATTGGATCATGAGGGTGGAGCCCAACTGATGGAATTAGTACCCTAATAATAAGATAAAACCCTAATAATAATAAGAAGAAAGACAATCCCACTCTCTACCATGTGAGAATACAGAAAGAAGATGCCCCTTTGCAAGCCAGGAAAAAATTCTTTTTTTTTTTTTTGTTAACCTATAATGTATTATTTGCTTCAGGGTACAGGTCTGTGAATCATCAGTCTTACACATAGTAATAACAATAATAATAATAATAATAATATCTGACTAAAATTTACCACTTGCTGAAAGAAGTATTATGAATAAATATAAAAGACAGGAAGTATTTCAGCAGTAATGACCCTAACATAACAGATATTGGTACTATTAATCCATATTGAATTGCTTCCATATTGAGAGTATGTTTCCTAATCTGTCAACTGATAGTTTGATATGTGTGCAGTTATTCTAATATGTGGAATTATACTTGCTTATTTAAGGAGCAACTATAACAATGTATTAAATTTGTAAAAAGATACGATTTAGCCATCTTTAAATTTTAGGTTAATATGTTAATTAAATAACAGTTTCTTTGTAAAGTCTCCATTCCCAGGAAGATATTTTTATCAATGGCAACATTAATACAGGATATTCCTAACAAAAAGACTATTGCTAAAGAGTTTCTGGAAGAGTGACTCGATATATCAGGAAAAGTTCAAGCAAAAAATAAATGCCAGTTTAAAAATAAATAAATAAATAAATAAATAAATAAATAAATAAATAAATGCCAGTTTAGTTATTTTGAACAGAAAGAGATTTGATGCAGGGAATTGTCTATACATTTTGCTTTCATTTCTAGATATTTTATTTAGTTCTTTACTAAAATGATCTGTTCTTTAAAAATACTATTGCATTTTATTCTTAGGTGAAAAAAACTATTTACAATTTTAAACTATATGTATTTATGCTATTTTCAGTGTGCTCTTTGTCTTTTTATTTTGGGGGGTGACATTTTTTGGTTATAATTTTTCATTACAATGGTGCTTTTTTTTTCTCTTGTTATGTGCTCTTTTTTATCGTAAGCACAGTTTGCATGTTTTTTTTTGTTATCTATTGTTTCTTTTGATGGAGACTTCTACATTCATTGGATAGTAATTTTTTATATACAGCAGATTTAAATTTTATTTTTACTCTCACAGGAGAGTTTATCAACTCTGAATCATTCTATGTTAATTTCTCTTATTTTAGACTTCTGTACATGTGGATGGAATAAATTTTGATTCACTACATCTTGCACAGATATACAACATATAGAGATATACAGCACTCATTATAATCTGCTTTCTGGATAAAAAAAGGAATGAGTCTTTTCCTTTCCTTACAAAGATTGTTCAATATTTGGAGAAAGCTCACTTCATTCCAAATATTGACTTTTGTAACCCTCTCATCATTTCTCAGATAACATTGTTTCCAAATAGTCACTGTGAAAGAGCGTGTTTCAGAACAGAATGGAGAGCTGCCCTGTGTACCATCTGCAGATTGTTTTTTTACTGGGATGTTTACAGTTCCCTTAACATCTAATTTTCCTTATCAACAAATTAGTTCATGGTAAGGACTCTTAGTCATTTCTAGAAGGATATTAATAGTGAACCCACATTTCAATTATATTTATTATAATTATTCAAACCTAAGTGTACCTGGCCTAAAATGCACTTTTCTGATCAAGCATAACTTAATATTTAACCAATGTAGGTTATTAATGGGTTTATTGATTCATTTCATTGGGGAAAGAGTTAAAATGAACTTTAGAATATCTCTAATAAGAGATAAACCAACTATAAACCAACTCTGTCATAAGTAATTTTCTCTGGCAAACTTGAAAACACAAGACATTTTATAAATACTTTCTGCCTCTTCATGACTAGATATATGTGATATTAATATTACATATTTTATAAATTTTAAGAATGACTTCAAAAAATTAAATAAATGTTAATAAACACAATTATATGGTAAATTACTACCTACCAAACATAAATTGGTTATCAACATAAAAAATTAATAGACATAGTTGATATATAGTCACTGGATGTTTGAGTATTTATTATCTACAGAAGAGGTGAAGACCATATACACTAAAGGTAGGAAAATACACTGTGTCACCCCCTGTTGCCTCTTGATGATCTCAGTCAAGGCTGCCATCCTGTATGAGTGACCCATAGATGGGGTGTTATGATGGGGGATTGGTAAATATGTTCAAAAAAGTCAAGGTGTCCCATATTCACATTCTTCCTGGGAGTATGGTAGTTTGCAATAGTGGTACTTATTCTGCTTTCCATTAGCTCAATTAATATTTAATAAATACTCTCTATGTATTAGGAATCATACATGAAGTATGAAATAGCAGTGAATAGTACAGCTTCAGCATGAAGCTTATATTCTTGTGAAAGATATTTAAATTATCTAACTGGGTGCACAGTTCAGTAAGTATCAGACAGGAGATTGTGGATGCTGCTATAATTATAGTCATGTTCTTCAAGACTTGATGGTCGACCACTTGAAAGGACTCATAGGAAATCTACCTTTGCCCTTCAGCCCCTCAGCGCAGTTCTTCCCTCTGCATCCAGAATGCCTCAAAGGTTGATGTGCAAATTGGGACTAGCCACTAAGGAAAACAATCTCCTCTTTGAGTTAAACCATTCAGGGCCTGTGTATCTATATTCATTTTATCTGCCCTCAGAGTCCCCAACAAACTTTCATCTTCACTTGACATGTTGTAGAATGCTTTAATCCCAGCTACAGCAGTCTCTTGCCTCCATGTCTTTGTCTAGTGAAGGCTAGGTGGTGTTGCATATTTGAGTTCATTAGTCATAGGCTATGTTTCAGTCTGCATTCAGGTTGACCGAGCTATGCCACTTAATATCTAAAATGACATTGGAAAAGTCATTTGAAAAACATCTAAACAATAATGCCCATCTTAGGTTTGTGACAGGGTTTAAATATTTGCATACATATAAAGTGCAATGTGCCTTGCGCTAGATGTGACGTGTGGATTAGTAGACATGGAGATAGAGACACAAAGGAAAGTGCAAATGCCTGGAAAAAGGTATTTTTTATAGCGCTATCTATATTTATGCTTGTTAGTATCTCTCCATCAGAAATATTTTCCCAAATTTTATTCAGATATAGTTTTCACATAATTGATGGATGTCTGTGGGAGTTATTCTGTGAAAAATCCACCCAGATGAATCTTGGGCTCAAAAGTATTAGTTGACCACTGCTGTGACCTGAATCTTGTTGATAAACAAGATAAATAGATGCACCAGTTGGTGATTAGACGCATAGTTATATAGTCATAGTTACTTTCCATGAGAACCACACATTTCAAGATTCATTTTTCTTGCAGTTAAAAGCAATCAGAAAAGTACAGTTGCATACAGTTTTTAAAATATTTCATTTTATATAGTATATAATGTATTTTATATATATATAATTAATAGTGTTAGGAATTGAGAGGATTTCTTAAGTGGATTGTGTGAGGTCAGAGCTAAAAAATAAGAACCAGAACATAATACATTGTTGTAAAGGGATTCTCCTCTTGAAATAGGGAAGGAGAAAAAAAGGAACTATGTAAAATACGTGAAAATTAGTACCTGAATTTTCATCAGAACTAAAGTGAGTTGAGTAACCATTGAACAAAACTACTTCATTTATCCTAAATTCATAGAGGAAAAACATATTCTATATAAGTGAAGTATTCAGATTACTTATGTTACTTAAATATTTTGAATTAAAAACCTGATAAAATATATTTAACTTTAGCCTGCTTGTTAGAAAGAATATACTGAAGCAGAATTTTATTTGTTCTTAAAAATTGATGGTCACAATTTCAACATTATTTTACTCTAAAGTAGTAAGTCTCCCAAAGCTATTGAGGTTAATAGGACTATTTATCCTTATTTGGATTTCTGAGTATTTGGACTTGGTTTATGGAGTCCTTAAGTCTCCTGTCTGGCTACCAGTTGACCAGTTGTCACTTCTTGGTATCATCCCCGAGCCTGAGTCTCATGACTCCTTCCCTGACACTTTCTCATTTGTTGTATCTAACTTATTGAGGGCAGAAAAACCAGACAAGAGGCTTGGTATAACCACAACTAAAGTAAAGTGACTTTTGAGGAGACATTTGAGAAACTACACTGAAATTGTGTGAGGTTAAGCATGTGGCTTTTTCAGAACTGAGGTTAGCTGCTCACTGGCTTAATTCTGGAGAAGAAGGTGGGAAGGAGCTTGCTTCAAGGCTCTTGAGTACATTCTGGAGAGTAAACATTGTGACACTACTTATTCTCTATATCAGTTAACTTGTCTGAAATTGTCAGTTTCTTTACTATTGCAAAGAGAAAAGGGAGCTATAGAGCATGTCCCAGAATCCATTCTTGAAGTTTTACTTCATAACTGAAATTTATCATCTATTTTATATTACTTGTGAATAAGAACTATCATTAATTTAAAAAATTAATAGTGTTACACACTATTAAGAAATATACTTAAAGAGAAATTAGCTTATTTTATAAGGTCAAGTTTCAGCCAGTTGAAAAACTAGCAGATGTTTTTGTGAAGAACAAATTTTTATTCATGTTTATTTCTTGCCTCTGATGCATTTTTCACCCCAAATTCAAAGTAAATCCTTAGGAAAGATGCATGATTGAACATAAGGAACCAGATTATCTTGTGTTACTTACAATATATTTCACTCCCTTTACTTCCGTTTAAGTAACAGAATGTATATTAGAAAATGTCTGTAATTTTACCATGTTGGAAAAGGTAAGCTATACTGTAAGTCTTTATATTTTCCCACATTTAACAAATGCCAGATAACATATTGTTGAAATTTTTCTCAGTAGTAGATTACAAGTGGCGTATTTGTGGACTATATATGTCTTGGTATTTGAATTTTGTTCACTTTTTGTTAACTCACACTCTTTTCAAGTTTCAATTCTATAAATGTCTGATAATTCCATATGTATAAAAGACTTAAAATATGTATTTTCTGTCGGTTCATATATCCTGTAATTTTTCCTGCTTAAAAGTGCTACAGTAAATATAAAAGTTGCAATTAGATAAAAAACATCTTACTCAAGAAGATTACATTTCTATACAAAATATTACCTCCCACATGTTTTTTTTTCTAAATCATTTTGACACTAAGAAATTAAATCACAGCTGAGATATGATTGTATTTCTTGATGTGATTTTCGAGAAACGGTGTATTTTGGAGTCATACTCTTCCCACAAGCTAGAATTTGGTGTTGGCTACATTTGTCTGCTTTCTTTCCATTGTAAGCAATAGAATAGGAACACAACCAGCTGACAGAGCTGGAGGAACAATACTATATTGAGTGCTTATTTCAGGTGTATTGTTGAATAAATAAAATAATTCTAAGATTGCAGATAAATACTGCTAACGAGGAACAACAAAGAGAGAAGTACTAAAAAGCACACTACATATTGACATCGTGCAGCACAGGTCACTGTTGAACTCTCCCTTATTGAAATTCCACTACCATTACATCCAGACATTGTATTTTCTAGGTCTTCCTTGTAATCATTTTACAATTTTAATCAATCTCCTTATTCTTTGCACTTCATTCTGTACTTGGTGCTTTTCTGCTTTTGATCTCACGGTATCTTAAGGTAATGTAATTCATGTTCCACCTACATTTTGATGACTCTTCATAGGTGTTTAGACCCTTGAAAACGGGGATGATTTCCTACCAGTCTTTCCATCTATCTATCTTACTTTGACAGAACATATTCTACTTGTTCAGTAATATTCATTAAATTAAACTAAAGGGAATTGAAATTTAACTCACAAACTCTTCTCTCTCCCTCTGCTTCAGATTTAAACATTGAACTGTTTATTGCACACATCCTATAAATGCTCACTTGACATTTCAATCTCAACTTACTCAAAGCATCTTCTGTCCCATCTTTCAAATCACACTCCAGACTTATTATGCTTGCTTTTCCTCTCAGTGAAATTTAACATCATCGACACAATCATCTTTCATCCTTTACCTACTTTCTGCACCTGATAAAACATCGACTCTTGGAAATTTTAATTCTCATATCTCAAATCCACCCCCTTTTTCATTCACTGCTTTCTCTATCATAAATCAGTCCCTGACATATTTCATATGCAATTATCCCTAAACGATGTTCCCAGCCTTTAGTCCTAAGTCATCTCAAAATTTCCCAGCACAAAACTGTAAGATGTGAAGTATCTATCTTACTGTGTTGTCCCTACTTTAAAACGTGTGTAAGTGGCTACCTGAAATAATTTGAATACCTGTAAGGTGAATTTACTTTGTTCTCCAGGACCTAGATAGGAAAAAGTGCTGAGTGTTGGCTCTTGGGTCAGGCTGCCTCGGTTTTCATTCCATCTCTGCTGCCATTAACTTTGTAATGTTGTGCAAGTTATGTGACTATTCTAAGCCTCTTTTTCCCAATCTGTAAAACTGGTGTTGTAATAAGATCCCCTCATAGAATTGTTTTGAGGATTTAATGAATGATCCATGTTAAGTGCTTAAAAGAGCTTCAACTACAAGAAAGCACTAAATAAATGTTAGCTCTTGTCATTTTAACTCTTTGATTAGATAGCCTTCTTGGCCTTTGTACCTTTTATTCATCTTTAAAAGCTCAGATATGTATCAATTTCACAAAGACTAGAAACATTTGTTGTTGTTTTTTTTTGTTTTTGTTTTTTTAAGACTAGAAACATTTGTATTCTACTATAATACATGCAATGTTATATTTAAAAAAATCTCTTTAAGCATCTGTCAATATCACTGGAAGAGCAAGGAATAAATCTACTTAATCTCTATGTCTCTTACACCCAGAAGAATGTTAGTAAATTGTGGGTTTTTTTTTTTTCTTAATGCTTCCTGAACAGAACTAAAATGATTCTATATTTCCTAGTCTTCAACAATTCAAGATAAAAATAGAGCCTGGAAAGAATCACAAACATTTTGAAGTTCTTTTCTCACTCTTTGAAAGTTCCATCCTCTTTCAAGTCATTATGAAATAGAAGATACTACCTTTTCCTCTGAAAAAATGGTTCTTTTAGATATTTTACAGTATCAGCCACTTTATCCATATGTATCATTATGTGGTGGCATTTTCTGTCACCACAGTTACCCAAAGCAGCAGCTGTGTTGCTGAAACCAATACTGCTGCAGATAAATTATGGAATCACACTGAGTTTTTAATGTTTGATATAGACAGTACTAATATTTCTCCCTAAAATGGTAATACTTAATCTCCTTGCTTTTTCAAGTAAATGACAGTGATATGAACTGATTGATACCTTGCTGCCTTTGACATGTGACTATAATTAGCTATTGACTAATAACAACAGAATTCACACATATATCAAGGTTTTGTATCCCGTTTCTATTGAAACTATTGCTGATACTAGTGCGGATACTTTGAACTAATGAAGCCAATGAAATTTCTAGAAAATTTCTTTTCACTACTAGTGAGTGTGTGCATGTGTGTGTAACTGCAACCCACATACCATCTTGCACATTATGAATCATTGGGGACTGGGAAGAAAATGAGCGAGAGGCATGAAACAATGATGTAAAATATATTTAAAACTTTGTTCATGTTCCTTGAGCCAAATTGAAATTCTTTACTACAAGGTCCACAGTTGTTTATGCAAATATGGCATTGTTGGGTCAACCCCCCTTTTCACTCAGGTTCGTACTATATCTCAGGGTAAAGAAAACCTTTGCTCAGATAAGAACTAATAGATCACAGGTAAGTAAAACTGTCATACTTGGATCCCAAGCTCAATATTTAGCTAGAAATAGAACACGGGGAGTTAGTCATATAGTTATTGTACAAATTCTAGTCACAAACTGTGGTCTTTATCATTTGTGGGACACAAGAAGTAAAGAAAAAATCTATACTGAGTTACTTATATTTGGAAGAAAACAAATGTGCAAGATGTAGAATTAACAATTTTACATTGCCTATGATAAGACCTAAAACAATGAAAGCATTAGATGGCATGGAACTTGAGAAGAGGAAGATTTCTGAAGAGTATATATAAGTGGTAGCAGGTAGTGTGATATGTTGCGTTCATAGATTTAGGAAAATAAACCAAAATGCAATTGTATTGAGCCTATGAACTAATGTTATTTTATTCTGAGCAGTCCAGTGCATGGTCAAAAATGACCCCAATTGTTATAAATCAGAAACATTAATTTTTGAACTGAGGAGGGAAAATACTTGTACTTTCAAAGAAATATGCATATTTCTAGTTAATAATCGTATCATTCTAAATATTTGGGGGAAAAGTTCAAGATAAGTTAAAATTCACAAATTGTTTTCTGGCATAACAATTTTCAGATGTATTCAAATACCTTTGATAGAAAGTGTTTCCAACTCATTCTAACTCAATAAGTTTTTCATTTGCAAATAAATTTGAGTCCTTTCAGCCTTGACTTAAATTGTAGATAAAATAGTTTTGTGCAACATAGAATAAAGGGCTTTTAAGAGGTATAGAACATTTACAGATAGAAAATAGCTCATGCAGAGCATTGTGATGAGATAAATGTAAGGAATTCAGAACCATACAGATTAATTTTCCTTTAAAATACAAATTGAATATGGATCTATGAGAAAAACTACTTGGGAGAATAAAAGTAGACCACAAAATATTTTAAAAGTATTTTCAAATATTGCTCATGTATTTCTTTTAATGAGATAACTTAAATGAACTTACCTAAACATGTACTATATTTTAATGTCTATTGGTCACAGTCAAATTATCATTTTATGGTATAAATAATGTTTCTTAAATAATTAGAGTTGATCCTGAAAATTTTGTTATTGCCTACAATTTGCATAAGTAGTCTCCACAAGCCTTGAGTATTTTCAAAATATATAGGTGCAAAGACTAAGTGAAGATATAATAGATTAAACACATTATAGAAAGCAATATGCTAAGATGGTTTATTGGTTAATAAAGGCATAGTGGCAGACCATTCTACCTTGCTCTGTTGACTGTTTCTTCTTTTATATAGCCATTGTCTTCTTAAAATATGCTCCTCCAATATATGTTAAATATATTCAATTTCTTTAATATCAGGGAAAACATATGCTCCACCAAATACACCATTTAACTATGTTCAAGTAGCTGTACTTTGCCTTTCCCCATTCTCCACAAATATCTTGAAAGAGTCAGCCACAGTTGTCTATACTTTCTCCTTATTCTAATTCAGTTACACTTCTGCCCCATACTCTTCTCATAAATTTAAGTTTAAAAATAATTTCAGGGTAGGGACGCCTGGGTGGCTCAGTTGGTTAAGCCTCTGCCTTCAGCCAAGTCATGATCCCAGGGTCCTGGGATCGAGTCTGGCATTAGGCTCCTTTCTCAGCGGGGAGACTGCTTCTCCCTCTGCCTGCCATTCCCCTTGCTTGTGCTCCCTCTTTCTCTGACAAAAACTTTAAAGCTAATAGTAATAAGTTGAGGGCACCTTGAGTGGCTCAGTTGGTTAAGCATCTAGCTCTTGGTTTCGGCTCATGTCATAATTTCAGGGTACTGGGACAGAGCCCAGAGTTGGGCTTCCGGCTCAGCAGAGGATCTACTTGTCCCTCCCCCTCTATCCCTCTTTGTGCTCTCTTTTCCTCAAATAAATAAATATAATTGTTAAAAAAAATAAAGAAGTTTCTTTGGAAGCCACTAATAAGAGCATTCCTTTTTGCCTTAAATTCTGAAAATATTCAATATTGAATTATTTTTCTGACAATGTAGTAGTTAATGAATTCATATAATCATTTTATAAGCTTTTCTTTAAAAAAACTGTAGTGAGCTTAGTTAAGTTTTACTATGAACAATTTGTTATGCTATACCATTCACATTTCATCATTATATGTCAAGTACACTTTGAGATAGATATTTTGTTTATCTAAAAACAAGGTGTAAGTAAATATGAAAGAATTGGAAAAATAGATTTGAAGATAGTCGTGGATTTTTTTATGCATAAGTATTGGTGAACATATGAGTTAAATCAAGTGATTGATTGTTGTTATACATTTCATTTATTGGGAATTGACTCTAAATTTTATTCCAATGCTAATTAACTCAATCACTCAGCTCTTTCTGAAAGAAAACCAAACAAGCAAATAAGCACAAAGAAAATAAAAATGTATAAAAATTAATGACCAAAATCTCTACACCAGAACACTTTTTCAGCATTTCCACAAACATTATTCCTCCTTTTTACCTCAAGCACACAGAAGTACTAGATTACAACATAATGGTTAAAAGAGAAGCAAAATAGAAGGAATAAAATCTTGCTGTACAAATAAAAACATATAAATTATATAGAGAGAAGTAAGGTTGCTTAGTTATTGATTAGAAATTGATTAGAAATTGCTGGCATATAGACTCATTTGTGAATGAGTCTCACAAATGAGAACATAGAACAGCTGTTCATCATTTTGACTTTGATTTTTGGGAAAGTCTTAATTTTTTTTCAAAATGAATTCTACCCTTATATTTTATTAAAAGAACAAGCATTATGAATTAACCCAGCAGCTTACTTGAATTGAAAAAGTAACATGATTCAATGTGAAAATAAGAAACTGTCTGCAGATCTCTGAGAGTAATTAATTGCAATATACAATGCATACAGGAGTCATACTGAGCAACAAATTCTCCTACAAAATAAAAATATTTTAATATGTTTAAAATCCAAATTTTTCTTTAAAATATTTCATGAAAAGTATTCTCAAGTAGGAATTAACACCCCAGTTAGTCAAGCATCAGGAAGCTACATTCTAGCTTTTTAATATACAAAGATACATCTTTTCACCAGTCAGTTCCTTCTAATGTCTTTTAGACATTAGAAAAAAAAGTCTTAAAGGACTTTTTTGCTTCTCTAACACTCCCCATTCTACCACTTCTTCAAATCATGAAAACCGAATTTGCTGAACACCAGAAATCTGTTAATATGCTGTTGTATAAACCATACATTTTGTTGGTTGACCATTCACAACTATTAAGCCAGCTGGTAACTGGTTAACTGGTTGGTAAATGCCTCCTCTGTAAGTTCTTCACTTAGTCCAACTGTAGCTGTGATTGTTCCCCCAAACCCTTTCTCTCCTTTCATAGCCTCTCTGAATTTCTGAAGTTATAATTTTAGAGGTTCTACCTAACTGTGGAAGCCTCAGGTAGACATGGCAGAGAGAGTATCTTCTCCACTGATTGTCTTCCATTTCTGTTGACGGGATCTTTCACTTGCTTCGGATGTTATAAAGCTGATGGACTGACTTACATATTCTTGACCACATACTTTGGCATCTTTTGCAGTCTTTCCCATTTGAGGTATGGCATTTCATTATCCTTGCTACATTTGTAATTGGAAGATCTATATCTTGTTCTCTAAAACTTTCTTTTGTACCATTTCTGTCTTCATGATCATTCGAGCTGTCCTCAGTATCTTCATGAGGCGATATAACAGACTGACTTCCTCCAACATAGTCAGCAGAAATGTGTGATTGAAGAAGCATGTGTTGTAGCAAGGTCACCATCCATTTCCAATGCAGCCCTGGTTGGCTTCCATCTCCAATCAGCTGTTTGGTTGGACAGAAAATGGCTGCAAAAGAACCAGTCCTGGTGTGGAGCTACCAAACCTTACTTTTTTTTAATACACTGTTTTTTTGAGAAGTAGTGAGAAGAATAGTCTAAAAATATGAAGAAGAATTCCAGATCAATAAACAATTCGATATATCATTTGGAAACAAATCATTTAAACTAAAATAAATAAATAAGTTTATAAATAAATACACAAAAATAAATATGAAAAAGCATTGTTACTTCACTTCTGGAGTGCCAAGTGTCTCTACCATTTTGCATTCCAATCAGCAATGTATGAGAGTTCTTGCTTTACATCCCTGCTGGCATTTGGTGCTGTCAGTGTTCTGGATTTTGGCCATTCTAAGAGTTGTGTAGTGTTATCTTATTGTTGTAATTTTATTGTTGTAATTTGCATTTGCCTGATGACATTTGGGGCAGGACATCTTTTCATATGGTTATTTGCCATCTGTATACCTTCTTTGGTGAGGTGTCACTTAAGATTTTAGCCCATTTTTTAATCAGAGAATTTCTTTTTTTTATTATTTAAATTCAATTAATTAACGTACCGTGTATTATTAGTTTCAGAGATAGAGGTCAGTGATTCCTCAGTTGTATATAACACCCAGTGCTCACTACATCACATATCCTCCTTAATGCCTATCATCCTGTTACTCCATCCCCTCCCACTGCCAACCCCTTCAGCAACCCTCAGTTTTTTTTTCTGATGGTTAAGAATCTCTTTATGATTAGTCTCCCTCTCTGATTACATCTTGTTTTATTTTTCCTTCCCTTCCTCTATGCCCCTCTGTTTTGTTTCTTAAATTCCGCATATGAGTGAAATCATGTGATAATTGTCTTTCTCTGATTGACTTCTTTTGCTTAGCATAATACCCTCTAGTTATATCCACATCGTTGCAAATGGCAAGATGTCATTTTTTTGATGGCTGAGTAATAATCCATTGTATATACATACCACATCTTCTTTAGCCATTCATTTAGCCATTCATCTGTCGATGGACATCTGGGATCTTTCCATAGTTTGGCTATTGTGGATATGCTACTATAAACATTGGGGCTTAATGTTGAATTTTAAAAGTTCTGCATGGGGGCCCCTGGATGGCTCAGTGGTTTGGGCCTCTGCCTTCAACTTGGGTCATGATTTCAGGGTCCTGGGAACGAGCCCTGCATTGGGCTCTCTGCTCAGCGAGGAGCCTGATTCCCCCTCTCTCTTTGTCTGCCTCTCTGCCTATTTGTGATCTCTCTCTCTGTCAAATAAATTAATAAAATCTTCAAAGACAAACATTCTGTATGTTTTGGATAACAGTCCTTCATTAAATGTGTATTTTACAAATATTTTCTCCCAGTCTGTGACTTGTCTTCTTATTTTTTTGACATTGTCTTTCACAGAGCAGCCTTTTTTAATGAATTTTAACAAAGTCCAGATTATAGATTATTTATTTGATGGAGCATGCCATTGGTGTTGTATCTAGAAAAGTTATCATCATGCCCAAGGCATCTAGGTTTTCTTCTTTATTGTCTTCTAGGAGTCTTATAGTTTGGTATTTTACAATTAGCTCTGTGATAGGTTTGTAGTTAATTGTTAATTTTTGTGAAGGGTATAAGGTCTGTGTATAGATTCAGCTTTTTACATGTGAATGTTCTGTTGTTCCAACATCTCTTGTTAAAAAGACCATATTTTTCTCCATTGTATTGCCTTTGCTTCTCTGTCAAAGATCAGTTAACTGCATGTACTGTATGTGACTGTATGTCTATTTCCTGGCTCTCTATTCTGTTTTAATGATCTGTCTACTCTTTCAACAATACCATAATTATCTTGATTACTGACTGTAGCTTTATAATAAGTCTTATTAATGAGTAGTAGTATCAGCCTTCCAACTTTTTCTCCTTCAACTAAGTAAATCCTTGATGAAATACAACTTTATAAATTTATAAGAAAATTTCAAGAAAAATTAATCCTAAAATATAGTCATTTTTATGAAAGAAGGTAGCAAATACTCATCACCATAGGGATGAAGGACAGTACAATACATTTCACCTTCTTTTTTTCCTTTTTGAGAATTCAAGTGGAAAATAACTAACAACAACAACAAATCAAAATCTCTCAGGGTAGCATTGGGGAACTCTAGTATGAATATAACGAAAGACTTAAATGCAAAAAAAAAAAATGCTTGTAAGGATAGATAAGGTATAGAAAAATTCACTATGATAACTTACTTGGAAACAGGTGAAATGCATGGGAAATAATAGGAGTGGCGTGTAGAGGCTGCTTTAGGCAATAGGCTTGAGCAATGGAATGTAAAAATGTAAAAATGTAAAAAGGGTCCAGAGCTACCACCACCTGGCTGAATACAAATAGGCCCATTAGGCCACCCACTTCAAAATATCCATAAGCCCTAGCTAACCAATAGGTTACTTACAACCAGGCCCAGGTACCAAAAAGGAAAATTCCATGCTTTGCCATATCTCCTCATCTTCCCTCTTTTATAAAACACCCAACTGCCTCCTTGCAGATAGTCTCTCCTCTGCTATCCTGTCCACAGCTCCTTTTTGGTGGATTCAATAAACTTCTATCTCCTTTGTTCTGCTTCAGATGAATCCTTACAACTCCCATGCCACCACCTTCCACCCTATCATCCCAGATCTGGGAGCCCCCATCCAATCTGGGAGACACCACATGACATATTTTAAAAATAGAAAAATACAATGTAATAATTTTAGGTCTTATTCAAATTAATATTTATCAGGTTTATTGATTAGTAAAGATGGGGGTTTGCAAGGACCCAGGATTAGGATTGGATCTTTTATGAGAAGAGATATATAAAAGTTTATTCTATTCTCAACTGTCTGAACATATAGTCAGTCTAAATTTTTTCCCATGTTTGGACACAAGTTTAGAGAAGTTAAGCTTTCTTTTAGCACAGTGGTTGAAGGGAGGTATGGTTCTGCTTTGGGGGTCAAGTAAGGCAACAAGTGTCAAGATTCCTATTAAGGACTATGATGTGGGAAACAAACCAAAGAAAAAAATAAATTCTCTTCCTGCCTGCAGCCCATTGACAAGTCCTTGAAACAGATAGTGTGACCTTTCTTTAGAAACTCAGCTGCCTCGATTTTGACACTTTGCTAAAGGAAAAAGGCAATCTTAGCTTAACATTATCCCCATCCCCTAGGATCCTGTGAGTCTACCTTAACATATAGAGATTCCTTTAGAGGGGGGCCTGGGTGGCTCAGCTGATTAAGCATCTGCCTTGGGCTCAGGTCATAATCCCAGGGTCCTGGGATCAAGCCCTGCATTGGACTCTGCTCAGTGGAGAAGTCTGCTTCTTTCTCTCCCTCTTTCTCTGTGATATCTCTCAAATAAATAAATAAAATCCTTAAAAAAGAAAAGAAAAGAAAAGAAAAGAAAAGAAAAGAAAAGAAAAGAAAAGAAAAGAAAAGAAAAGAAAAGAAAAGAAAAAGACATTCCTTTGGAAACTTCCTTTATCTCTATCCTCCAAGATATGCGTTAGCAATCATCTCCCAAGCATATGACCCACTGATCTATATCCCAAGTGTCTTTTGACTAAGGTGTTATTAGACAATAAAAAATGACTTTTCCTAAGAATAGCTAGCTCCCTCAAGTTCCTGGAAATCTTACTTCTAAAATTCTTAGACATTTATACTATCCCTAACCCCCTCTCAACTTAAAAGTATATAATTAGTCGCCTGTCACAACCCAACTGCATTTCTTTTGTCCACAGGTCCTGTCCCTGTGCTTTAATAAAACCACCCTTTTGAACCAAAGATGTCTCAAGAATTCTTTCTTGGCCATTGGTTCCAAACTCTAACATCTCCACATCAGACCATAATACAGTTTAGTTTCGGGTTGGTTGCTTTCTTTGCTTATTTGTACTTTTTTTGGCCCAGTTTTAATGCCCTGACTAAAGATCAGGTCACTTCCCCTTCTTGAGCAGCTCATTAAATCCACACACCAATCACGTCCCTTATTGGGCTTTCATAGATGGGAACTTTAAGAATCAGCCCAGGGACCAAGCACCAGACACTGTACCCTTGAACCCCAGGGTCCACCAAAGTTATTCAAATTAGCCAGTCCCCAGGGAGCCTGAGAAACCTGAGTACCATCACTCTGCTTGTTGCATAACAGCTTGCTGTTTGTTTCCCTTTCCAGAAGCAAACGCCTGTGTAGCCCTCTCTGGCAGCCTTTTTGTTTAGAGCTATACTACAGAGTTCTTCCTTCTAGACATTCAAGAGTCATTATGTTCTGTCCCACCATCAAAAGAATCTCTAAATTTTATGGAACAAGGAGGGACACTTTTGACACACACCAACGGAGTGCAGTGAGTGTCACACTCTAAATTGAAAAAAAAAAAAAAATTAGCCCTACAGGTTCACAGGATAACAAGGATGAACATAGAAATCCATAGTGACATAATATACACTCTTTAAAAAACACTATTGTAGAGAAAAAGAAGGATATACTATGATTAGTTGTTCATACGGTATGAGTTATTTCAAAGGAAAAGGGAAATTGGGATAGGAAATGGGATGGCTACTAACTATGTTAATGAGGCTTTACCCACACATAGCACTGGAGGTACATAGAGACCTGACTGTTCTAATGGCCATGATCGATTAGAGACCTTGTTATAAATTCTCAAGGTAACCAAAAATAAATCAGATTATTGGACTTCTATTTGGGCAAAGAGCAATTTAGACTTTAGCATGGAAATGGTGTCTTAATATTCTGAAATTATATTTGAAAATTTATTTTTTAAATAATGTTCTGACCCACAGGAATTACAGACTTCTACACAAGAATTATTAATATTCTTGCACATTCAACTTTGGACTTTGACACTTCATCTAATCCAGAAGTCTTCTTCTATCTGTTCCACCATTTCAAAGATTTTGGTCTATAAAGGCATTCAAGTTGTTTATTAGTTTCTCTTTCTTGGTCACATAGGTAATGATCTGTAACAGAAATTAGTTTGATTTTATTTCTCTTTTTACTAGATTACTGAGTTTTATCATGTTTTACTTGAATCCACGTTGAGACAAATACATCTGCTTTATCATTAATGCTTATTTTTCAATGCTTATTCTCTTTTTTCTCATTGTTTTTTCCATTAACTTTGTACATATATTAATATGGGTATAAATATTCCTTCTAGACCTTTTCATAAAATAGCGACTGATATTTTTAGCCCTCATAAAACTGATTTTTATACAAGATCATGTATCAGCTTTTGAGGTTTTTCTTGACTTCAGAGTATATTTTTAAGGTTGTAAAACACCTGGTGGTGGGTATTAAGGAGGGCACGTATTGCATGGAGCACTGGGTGTTATATGTAAGCAATGAATCTTGGAACACTACATCAAAAACTAATGATGTACTGTGTGGTGACTAACATAACACAATAAAAAAATGGTAAAAAAATTGTAAAACAGTTTAAATTAGCTATGTAATATAAAAATAACAAGTTGATGCTTCTTTAGATGTATTCCCCACTTTTAGTTTGACATAAGAGGTGACTACCAAACAAATATATTGTTTATATACTCTCTGCTTGTATTGGGAAAGCAGCTTCTCCCCCAAAATATAGACAAACAAAAGACAAAAATAGACATCACATGCTGAAGATAAAACAATCTATTCACAGAACAAATAATGATTATTCTTTTTTAAAAGATTTTACTTATTTATTTGACAGAGAGAATGCACACAAGCAGGGGGAGTGGCAGGCACAGGGAAAGGGAGAAGCAGACTCCCCACTGAGCAGAGAGCCTGTTGCTGGGCTGGGTCCCAGGACTCTGAGATCATGACCTGAGCTGAAGGTAGATGCTTAACTGACTGAGCCACCAAGGTGCCCCAACAATGATTATTCTTGAGGTAGTAGGCTCTGAGGATTTGACAGTGCAGGTTTCTATAAGAATATCATCTTCACATAATGGAGAGCATGTGCTAAAAATTCTAGAGAATTCTGAAATCTCATAACCTAACATTTAGTTTTAACGATGTGGGTGGTCTCTTTGTTCCACAGCTCGGCCTCTGTGCAGTACACTTGGGGATGTGTCAAGTGCTTTAAATAATTTCTTTCACCCTCCCATTCAATATCAATGGTCAAATTAGTTATTTTTTAAATTGATTCCAATACTCTTTTAGATGCCATCCTTCTTTCATCCATGATGCCCATCTTTCTCTTTATTGTGGTTATTTTTACAATCCATTCATTTCAATGACAATATCTGGAATAATTTGTCAATCTTCTTTTACTGTTTTTTTGGTTACTGTCCACATCCTTCCTTTACATGTATCCTGCTATTCTGTTCTGTGTAAAGGAACACTGAGAATGGTGGTGATGTTAATATCGCACAAAAAAGTTTAGCTCTCTTATAATTTGAAGAGCTGAACTTTTCAATGCAGTCAATAAGTGAATTAATTGGGTTTGTACTAGACTGAGAAGGGGAAGTAAATTTTCAACAGAAAAAAGGAAAAAAGCAGAATAACAAAAGCATAAGAGAATTATTTGTAAAAGTCTAAGGAAGTATATTTTAATATAGGGGTGAAGTAGATAATTTCCTGGAAAAATATACTTTAGCAAAAATTGACCCCATTCAACATAGAAAACTTAAAATAATTTAAATAGAAAACTTAGCAAAAGTTGTCGACAAATTTTCTCCCTGCAAAGCACTTCTGTATTACTTGGGTGTAGGTAAATGCTTTCCAATTATGTATCAAATTTCAGATGCAATAACAAAAAATATCTACAAGTTAGACAACCAAAAATTCATATGGAAAACAAAAGCTATAAGCAAACCAAAAGATATAAAACAAACTGAGAAGAAAATATTTGTAACATGTATTACATATAAATGAATAATACCCTCATTTTTTTCCAACTACCTCCTATTTATTTTTTTATTATTTTTTTAAAGATCTTTTATTTTATTTATTTGACAGAGAGAGACACAGCGAGAGAGGGAACACAAGCAGGGGAATGGGAGAGGGAGAAGCAGGCTTCCTGATCAGCAGGGAGCCCGATGCAGGGTTCGATCCTAGAAGCCTGGGATCATGACCCGAGCCGAAGGCAGCCACTTAAGAACTGAGCCACCCAGGCGCTCCAACCTCCTATTTATTAATAATTAATCTCATTCACATACATATATATTTATTATTATGTATAATCTTTTATTCTGCTTCTCTAGGAAGCCTTCATTAATATAATCCCTCTTTGATTTCTACTGATAAAAAGTACATTGAAAGTTTACTCAAAGGGCATATTTCCCAATATAATTTTCACAATTGACCAAGGAAAGTCAAGAAGAATATGGAAAAGAGATGAATATCCTATAGAACAGAGCCCAAAGTCATGGTGTATGATGAAGTGGGAAACTACTTCCAGGGAGCAGAAACAGAGTTTAATCATGGGATAACCTACTCCTGCTGTAGGATATCTGGCAACAATTACCTTGTAATTACCTAGTAATTTTGATGGTAACAATTACCATTAAAAAATTGGAAAGCAGTATGGAGGTTCCCCAAGACATTAAAAATAGAGCTACCTTATGACCCAGAAATTGCACTACTGGGTATTTAACACAAAGATACAGGTGTAGTGAAAAGAAAGGGCACATGCACACCAATGTTCATAACCGCAATGTCCACAATAGCCAAACTGAGATGTCCTTCAACAGATGAACAGGTAAAAAAGTGTGCTTCGTATACACAGTGGAGTATTACTCAGCCATCAGAAAGGAGGAATACCTACCATTTGCATTGACATAGATGGAACTGGAGGGGATTATGCTAAGTGAAATAAATCAAGCAGAGAAAGTCAATTATCATATGGTTTCATTCATATGTGGAATATAAGGAATAGTGCAGAAGAACATAAGGGAAGAAAGGGAAAACTGAACGGGAAGAAATAAGAGAGGGAAATAAACCATGAGAGACTTTGTTCTCCAGGAAACAAACTGAGGGTTGCAGAAGGGAGGGGGATGGGGAGATGGGGTAACTTGGTGATAGGTAATAAGGAGGGCATGTGATGTGATGAGCACTGGGTATTACACGCAACTAATGAATCACTGAACGATAAAAAAAAAAGGGAGAAAAATTGCTATGGAACAGTATTACCACATACATATCATTCTTTTGCTTCAAACAGCAGTGTTTATTACAGTAGTTTACTATTGTTTTGGGGTGTTGAGGAAAATATCTTGTTCTTTTGAGTTTGTAGATCTCCGAATCAGGAGGACCTGTGCCTGGATCTGATGTAGATAAGACATACTAATACTGATGAATGATAGATGAGATAACTGGGGTTTCTGGAATGGGATGAAGACTATTTTGGAATGTGGGAGATGCATGACTAATTCAGTTGAGTTCTGACTATATGGTATATTAATGTCCCTGGTTTTTCACCCCTCCCTGTGATGATACCATTTGCCTTATAAATTATCAGTGCCCTTCACTTTGATTCTGGCCTGGTCTTATGACTTGTTCTGCGGGTGGGTTGTTAGCCAGATGTGATGTAAGCACAAGCCTTAAAAAAGGACTTACACATTTCTGCTTGTGCAATCACTCTGCCATTGTTGTGAGATGGGCATTCTCAAGATATCCCAGTCATTCCAGGAAGGAGGAAGAGATATACATGGAACAGAAAAGAATTTCCCCAATTGTCTGAGCCATCACTATTCTAATTGTCAGACAGCCAATTCCCAGATTTGATCAAATCCACCCAAGTTTGGCAGAGCCATCTAGTTGACCTCCCTAGGTGTTTTCCCAATATATGCTTATTTTCTTAAATAACAGGCTTTGACACTATTTTTTAATATTTATTTATTTTAGAAAGACAGAAAAGAGAGAGAGAAAGCGGGAGGGGAAGAGGGAGAGAGGATCTTAAGCAGACTCCACACAGAGTGCTTAGCCCAATATGGTGCTCGATCTCACAACCCTGAGATCATGACCTGAGCCAAAATTGAGAGTCAGATGCTTAACCAATTGTGCCACACATGTGTCCCAATACTATTTTTTAATGAGTCATCATCATATATTTAGGTACAGACCTTATCCTTATATCAAATAGTGCATTATTTGAAAAGCTATTAGCTAGTAACTTTTGTCATTATTCTAAGCCATACATAAGTAAGTCGATTTTAAACTACTCTATGTGTTCTATTTCATTTTAATTACCTTGTATCATATACTGACTTTAGAAAATAACCAATTTTAAATGACTGTTAGTTTTTAGGTAGTATATCTTTTGCCATTTAAGTGTACGAAGCAATGAATTTTAAATAGAAAAAAAGTTACCCAAGCATAAAATCATTTAGCAAAATATTTATATAACCATAGATATTTTTGTTTCTTAGAAAAGGTCATTTGACTATATGACATTTTTAAAGTGTGACTGCGGTAAAACAAAATCAATTTTAAACCATTTACCACACAGTAATAAAAGTCCATGTTTATCTTCATTCTCATTATCAGTTAATTCAGTCATGTCTATGTAATTATTAGATCTGAATATGATCTTCTTGTCTTTCTGGGCAATTAGCTTTTCTCTGCATACTCATGCATGAGATACAGACTTAAAAAAAAGTTTTACATAGAAAAGTGCATTATTTTAGTGAAAACTCTGTAATCTATATTTAGGAATATAAAGCATATGCTATCTATTTGCATTTGATTAATGTATATTGTTTCGTGGTTTTATTTTGCCTTTCACATTACATTAGAGCACAGATTCATGATATATTTATTGCATACTTTCTTTAGACCAAGCCCCATGCTAAGGATATAAGGATATATCTGATGAAAGGTATAATTTCTACACATTTCTTCCCAGACACACTATCCAACTGATGCAGCCAAGTAACAATTCTGCTATCACAAACATCCAGGAAGAAACACAAAAGTCCTTGGACTTATAGGGAGCCATATCAATTACTATGGTACTTCCTTTCAAAGTGCTGTCCGAGAATTAGAATTAGTTTCTAATTAGATCAGTTTTCACAGTTCACTACAAACCAACTAGTAGGGAGAGGCAGTTGTGTCCCTTCTTCAGACACCACAAATATTATTTATGACTTTCTTGAGTATTAAAATGGGAAGCATTATCCTCTATCCTCAGCTGTGTATCCTCGTTGTCAATTTTGGAGTGATAAGTAAACCTGCTCACCACTCATGATTATGTAAAGTACTGAAATTTCATGCTTTGTAAAATAAGATGGATGCTGACATTATGTTTTTCTTTTTTTTAATACAAAGAGATTAAACTAAAAATAAATAGGATAAAATCAGGTGTTAAAATGAAGTTATAGATGAATTATAAAGATAGCGTATTAGTTTTCTATTACTGCGTTACAAATTACCACAAATTTAGTGGCTTCAACCTAGATTTAATATCTTACAGTTGTGCGAGTTAGTAGTCTAACACAGGTCTCACTGGGCTAAAATCAATGAGTATGTGGGGCTGCATTCCTTTTTGGAGGCTTTAAGGGAGAATCCATTTGTTTGGTTTCTTCAGCTTCTTGAGGTCACAACATTTCTTGGCTCTTGGCTCCTTCTATCATCTTCAAAGCCAGTGATTAATAAATTAATAAATCTTGCTGCTTTCTTCCCATGGCTCTCTATGACCACCGCTATGACTACAGCTCCCTCTGACCACAGCTGGGATTGATTCTTTGTTTTTAAGAATTTATGTGATAAGCTTGTGACCACCAGAATAATCTAAGATAATTTTCCCATCTCAGTTTTAGTTGTAATCTTAATCTCAGTCTTAATCACATCTACTAAATCCCTTTTGGCATGTCATGGTAACATATTTACAGGTTGCAAGAACTAAGACATCATCATTATAGGGGACCATTATTCCACCTACCACAGATTGTTAAAGAAAGCAGTGGTGTTCCACCCAAAGCGTCAAAATGCACTACAGAATTAAAAAGAGAGAGAGAGAGACAGAGAGAGAGAAAGGGTCTCTCCCAGACCGCCTGCCTTAGGATCTTCAGTCCTGGGTCTTCACATGTTCATTTTATTTTATTTTTTTATTTTATTTATTTATTTATTTATTTATTTATTTATTTGACAGAGAGAGAGATCACAAGTAGACAGAGAGGCAGGCAGAGAGAGAGGGGGAAGCAGGCTCCCCGCCAAGCAGAGAGCCCGATGTGGGGCTCGATCCCAGGACCCTGAGATCATGACCTGAGCCGAAGGCAGAGGCTTTAAACCACTGAACCACCCAGGCGCCCCTACACATGTTCATTTTAAATTTCTGAGCATCTGCTAATTGACAGGCATGAGTACAAAAATAAAATAATATTTAAATAAAGGCAATATTTTTAAGAGAAAACACTCAATAAATATACCACATTCTGCCACTCAAAATATTTTTCCACTCTAATTCAAATTGCTACAAAAAATCATATGATGTGGTCACACAAACACGTATGTATATACCCCTAGACTTAACATGTGTGTATGAATCTTAAAATATAAATTCAATACCACTGCAAAAATGCAAATTTGTCACATGTTTGAAGATTTGCATGCAGAGCAAGAGCTGTTCTGGCAGTCTAAGAAAAAGTTGGACTTGTCTGTGGGTATAAATGGAATATTAATATCAGACACTTCCAGATATCCATTTCAGTGAGAATATAAGTATAAGAACTTCAGTCATCACTGAAATATAGAGGAGAGATTAGATCTGAAGAAACTGATAATAAGGATTAATGAGGATGATGGGGGCATGTGATAAAGTCAGTTCCAGTTCTATGCCATATAGATGGGTATTTGAGCACTGACAGTGCCATGGGCAGAAGGGCTATGGGCAGAAGATAAAGGACGTGAGAGACAGTATAAGAAGAAAATGTTATCTTTAGGAAAATGGCTGTATTTAAATCTTAGCTTCAAAACCACTAGTTATTTAACACAAGATATGTCATATAACCCTTAGCTTATACTTCATTACTCTCACCTGTAAATGACATAATAACTATTGGAATGGAAACTGCTAGCTAATGTGCAGCCTCAATACCTAGATAAATTGGTTCTTTTTGGACCTTAAAGGGAAAAATAAATTGAAAAAAATTGTGTACAAGCAGCATTCTGGTGACAAAAATATGACTAAGAATATTTCTTTTCCACACAAGTCTGATTGCCCCAATGTAGCAATCATTTGTTTGGGAAAGAAGAGAAAGAATGCAAAGGCAAGGAAATGAATTATATTTTGAAATTTTGTCTAGTACAGAATTCCAGTATGTTTACCAGCACATGGTACTGTCTAGAAACAAATAAATTAGAAGCATACTATTCTTTCCAGGGAATTATAATGCCAGTTAAACTAGCAACTGGAACTAAAATATATTTTGACTATACATGTTTTTAGCAGAACTCAAGTTCACAAACTTGCATGCGTAGGAGGCCGTCTATGAAAGCCTTCCGTACCAGAGGTAGCCTTCCGCCTCAATATTCATTTTATGTGGCTTCAGAGGAAAGGGCAAAGGATGTCCCAGAAAGCTGAGGAAAGGGCTTCAAAAGACAATAGATGAGAGAATTTATTCCAGAAAGCAAAATTAGGTTGTAATCAAGGATCTTTTCAATTCCAGTTGGCAGAACTTTACCGTTGCTCTGGAGTATCTCCATATTTCATTTTCAAAATGGCAAAGTTATTTGCAATGATCTTGCTTCTACTCTATCTTGTTTATTGTATGAGTTGAGAGCAAATTACTCATCTACTTAGTTAATATATTCTAGCATCATAGCTCCATCTAATTGGATGTGGATATTTCCTGGGAATACCTTGAATCTTCATCAGAGAAAGAATGAACATATTCCACATGCAGAAAAAAATGATGACATTGGTAGTTGATGAATAGAAGGGGAAACTGGGATAGAGACTCTCTTTTTCAAATAAATAAATAAATAACAAAGAAAGAATCATATGTAATGTACAATTAGTAAAGTAAGACAAAAGTTCTATCTAGTGAAAAATATTAATTCATGAAGCTGGCAAGAATTCATTAAACATTAAATTGTGATGATGGCTGATGTTTAAACAACTTTGGAATTAGCCCATGCAAGGGACTTCTGATTTCTGAGCATCTCTATAACACAAGAAAAAATAAAGTTGAAAGTATTAATTCCCAATTTCTAAAGTCTTTCAATATTTTTAGTATAGAATTTGTTTTCTCCTATTTATGTAATATTAATGTATCAGTAATTTTCTGCTGGAAAAGGAACACCTGATTTTCCAAATATATGAAAATAAGATTGCATTTTACATGGGAAATTTTATATTATACACTAAAATGAGTATTTTTTTTTAAAGATTTTTATTTATTTATTTGACAGAGAGAAAGAGATCACAAGTAGGCAGAGAGGCAGGCAGAGAGAAAGGTGGAAGTAGGCTCCCCGTTGAGCAGAGAGCCTGATGCAGGGCTCGATCCCAGGACCCTGAGATCATGACCTGAGCCGAAGGCAGAGGCCTTAACCCACTGAACCACCCAGGTGCCCCTAAAATGAGTATTTTAAATAAGAATATATCTTAACAAGTATCATGTATATAGGTAAACACAATGGTAGAAAAATAGATTTTCTTAAATTTTAAGCAATTCTGCATTTGATACTTGGTGGTCCTTTAAAAACACTTCACAAGATATGCCATTGGTAATTGGTATGTTAGCATATTTAATAAAATATCAGTGTAGTTTAGGTACATTAATATTATGCTCCAACAGAATACCCTGGAGTGAGCTTTATTGCTTAAATTGTGGAAAGGGCACACATTTTTAGAATATCATCATGTTTCAAAAATAATTACATTTTCCTTGTCAGTTGGGGAAATAGAAAGATAAGATCTATATCACACACAATTAAACTTAACCTTCTTAATGGAATATTAGTGATCTGGGATTTACTTTCAATATTTATTAAAAAGATATTCCTTATATACATATTTGTATAGATTATTCAGTGTAGAAGATTATGACCCATTTCTGGAATTCTAGACATCAATTACCTCATGCTTTACAGATAGCCCCATGTGAATTTTCAAATGTCAACTCATACATGACACATAAAAAATGCGAATTCATTATTCTTCAGTTTCCTCTTTATAATTATTAATTGATTTCATTCATCTTCCCATTCAAGAACTATTGACAAAATGTCTCTCCCCTGCAAAATATCTTTTTCTTGGACAATGCATATGGGCTGGACAGAAAAGCACAGTTTAAAATAAACAATCCACAACAGCTGTCCTAGTGTGAGTGCACTTGACTAGGTCAAAACCTCATTTCCATTCATCAAATGTTTCTTCTTAAGAAAGATGAAATACTCAAACTTGAAATGTTTAGGCAACCTTATCTCTACTTTTTCAGAGAAAGTTAGTCCATCAGAAATGATCCTTGGAAAAAATACAATGCTGATAATCGATTTGCAGAATGAGAAGTTCTTCTGAATGTGTTAAAGATTCATTCAGTCATATGAGATACTTCCAATTTGGTCATCATAACTAACTGCAATAATATTTCATTTAAAATGATATAAAATAAATTTTAAAAATTATTAAAGAGGAATTATATTCTGTACTTTTATTTCCATTGTACCTTGAAACAGATATTAACTGTAATAGAAACTGCAGTTAGGCTGATTGACAAAGATAAATAACTAAACTATACAGAAGGGATGGAATTGCCATATGGACTTAGAGTGTACAGGTATTAAAAGTTTTATATTGACACTTCTCTCCTGGAAAGACGAAGTATTACCTACAATGAATTAAAAGTGCGATACCTACCGTGAACTTTCAGAATTGTGCTTAAACACTACTTCACAAAACTGGAATTTGATAAGATAAATGTCAGCCAAAGAGAGAATGAAATATGTTGCAGAACTTAGAAGAAACTAAACTGAAAGACTGCATAAAAAAATAAATTCTATGCCTTTGTGAGTATGATACAATAAGCTACACACTGGCTATGGAGAATGCACTTTAGACAGTATAATTTTACCATGAGTGGATCCTTAGGAGAATAGTGTCACCTAACACTAATATTCATTTGGTAGAAAATTACCTTGCAGGAGTGGAAGTGGAAAGATTTGACCCCTTACAAAAGACCAGAGCTTTGAGTTTTGTGTTTGGCATTAAACGTCCATGGAGACAAACCATCAGAGACTCTTAACTATAGGAAATAATCTGATGGTTGATGGAAGGGAGGTGGGTGGAGGGATGGAGTAATTGGGCAATGGGCATTAAGGAGGGAACTTGATGTAATGAGCATTGGGTGTTATATGTAAATAATGAATCACTAAACTCTACCTCTGAAACTAAAACAATACATATGTACATACATATGTACATACATAAAAATTAAAGTACATCTTAAAATAAAATTTAAAATTTAAAAATTAAACAAAACATTTATGCCACAGAAACATCTTGTTCATGCCCAGGAAAGCAAAGAAAGATGGCAGAAATGGCTAGCTATGTAGTTATGTCTACTTCCTTCTTTAACAGTAGATCTCTGAGGTTTTACCTTGACTAATGCAGCATGTTGTGGCTCTATGTCCAAATTCTTGTACCAGTATCCCACTTACTGGTCATTTCTAAGCAAGAATGAGCATCTGTCACCCTACTTCTATATGTCTTAGCCAGTGCTGGTGGAAGGTGAAAACCACAGCAGCCACTGTGAACACAGAGATTGAAATAACAGCACATTTATAATGAAAGAGCTGCTAAACTAGCCCTAGTTCATTTTAACCATTCCTTCAGAGAGAAAGAAACTTCTATTCTTCTATATGCCGCAGATTTTTGTGTGTGTCTCTTCTTACCGCAACTAACACAGAAGAATAGCTGTGAGTTGAATCAAAACTTTGGAAGAAGCATTAGAACTTTGATTACCATAAGCTGAGTCCATGTTAAAGGGCAGATTGCCTGAGGGCATGATTTGAAATGAATGGCAACCAAGCAACTGATTCCTGTATGGCCCACTTACCCCCAACCCCCTATGTACAAACATCATGGTTTCTAGCTATGTCAGAGTTAAAGCCTCTGGCAGAGATCAGTTATAAACACTGGATAAAATGCACAAATAAATTATTTGAAAGCTTCAGAGTACAACCAAAATAAACTGCACTTGAGTGACCAATACCTCAGAGAAAAGGATGGCCTTATGACATGAGTCCCACACTTCCCACTGCTTTTTCATTAAGGGCATGTGTGGATTAACCATGCAGAGAATGGAAACTGAGGAGGAAAGAGCATCCTGAGATATTTGGCCCTTTCACTGGAATGAGGAGATAAAAACTGAACTTCTGGATTGCCAAAGAGACCTAATTTTTTTTTTTAAGATTTTATTTATCTATTCGACAGAAAGAGATCACAAGTAGGCAGGGAGGCAGGCAGAGAGAGAGGGGGAAGCAGGCTCCCTGCCGAGCAGAGAGCCCGATGAGGGGCTTGATCCAAAGACCCTGAGATAATGACTTGAGCTGAAGGCAGAGGCTTTAACCCACTGAGTCACCCAGGCACTCCGAGACCTAATTTTTGAAATGGAGAAAACAACCAAGAAATTAGCCTGATATTCTGCGTGTCATTTGCCATGGAAGTATATATGAACATTTAAGTTGATAACAATGTATTATTATGAATCAAAGTAGACTTGCAACAAGAAATATTATATGATATAAAAGGGAACACTTAGTTATGATTAAAAGTTCAATTTGAAAAGCTATAAAAATCCTAAATTTTAATGCAGATAATAACTTCAAAATATATAATAAGGTGACAACTGACTAAAGTTGAAATTGAAAAATATTGTATCATAATTTGAGATATCAATGCAACTTACTCCATAGCATAAAAAGTCAGACAAAAACTCAAGGAAGATAACATTTGACTATCAAGATTAAGAAACTGTGAGAGGGAGGGGAGGGATGAATTGGAGAAAATCGGAGGGGTGAAGAACCATGAGAGACTGTGAACTCAGAACAAGGGACTGAGAGTTTTGGAGGGGGGGGGTGGGGGGATGGGCGAGCCTGGTGGTGGGTATTGAGGAGGGCACGTATTGCTTGGAGCACTGGGTGTGGTACATAAACAATGAATCTTGTAACACTGAACAAATAAAATAAAAGTATTTGGGGGAAAAATAAATAAATAAATAAATAAATCTAGGTTTCTAAAAAAAAAAATAAAGATTAAGAAACTGGACAAAAGTTACACACATAGAACCATATCCCTCTAACAACTGAATTAATTTCAAGAAAATATGGAAACTTTTAATTGACCTAATTCTAGGCAAATATACCTTTGTTTCAAAGACCGAAACCATACTGCAAATATTAACCACAGTAAAAGAAATCTAAAAATCAATACCAAAAACATGATACAGACGTATTAAGCAAAACAGTTCTAAATAGGTTAATGCCATGTTTCAATAAAGAAATCACAACACATTTTGTATCTAATAATATTTTGAATCAAATAATGCAAGTAAAATGATCACAACCTGTGAGAACCTCCAAATTCGGTCTTCAATGTGAAATTTATAGCCTTAAAGCATGACAGAAACTTTATGATTTAAGCCTTTAACTACCAAAGTGCAGTGAGTTGAATGGTAGCCCTCAACAGGGTATGTCAACATCCTAATATGCAGAACCAGAGACTGTTACCTTATTTAAAATAAGGGCCTTTATAGATGTGATTAAGTTAAGGGTCTTGAGATAAAGAGAACATCTTGTATATTCCCTTGGGCCCTTAGTCCTATATCAAGTTTCCTTGTCAGAGATCCACAAGGGAGATTACAGACAGAAGAAGAGGAAGCAGTGTGACTACAGAGAAAGAGATTGGAGGGATGCATCCTCAGCTAATGAATGTCTGGAGCCACCAGAAGCTGGAAAAGGCAAACACTAGAATCTCTCTAAGAGAATTGCCCAGTAGCACAGCCTTTTCAACACCTTAATTTTAGATTTCTGGCATCCAGAACTATGAGAGAATTAATTTCTGTTGTTTTAAGCCACCAAATTTGTTATAACAGCCACAGGAAACGAATATAACAGTACGCAGAGCTAGAAAAAAACAAAGCAAAATAATTCTAAGAGAAATAGATGGAAATTATGATAAATATGAGATCAGAAAACAATCTTTAAAAACAAAAATTTATTGTATTAATAAAACTGAAAACAAAATATATTTTCTCTGCCAGGAATGAAAAATGTTACTACATATATATAAATTAAGAAAATTTTAAATTTATTCATAAAAACAATTTTCTTAAAAACTCAATATAATTAGGGGTGCCTGAGTGGCTCAGTTGGTTAAGCGTCTTACTCTTGATTTTGGCTCAGGTCATGATTTCAGGGCCATAGGATTGAGCCCCGTGTGGGGCTCTGCACTCAGTGCAGAGTCTGCTTGTCCCTTTCCCTCTGCTACTCCCCCTTATGATCTCCCTCTTATTTATAAAATAAATAAATAAGTAAAATCTTTAAAAAATTTTTCAGTATAATTGATGCAAGAAAAAATAGGGAATCTGTATAACCCTCTACTATTAATAAACTTGAATTTGTAATTTTATACCCTTTCACAAAGAAAATTCCAGTCGTGGATGAGCTTCATTTGTAGATTCCTTCAAACACTTTAAGGGAAAACATCTGCTTTACACAAGTTCATCTAGACAATAGAAAAAAAAAATACTTTTCCCATCTCATTTTGCAAGGACAGAACATGTATTTAAAATGAGAATAAATTATTGACTGCAAATACAAATAAGATTCCCATGGAAAAAAAAAAACAAACACACACTAACATTCAAAACATGTGCTTAATTCTGTCACCTTTCTCATTATCCTACATCCACATGGTTATTAACTTTTTTCATATTTTCTTGAACAAATCTCACTGCTTAATACTTGACTAAATAGCTTCATGACTCCATCCTCTTTACACTAGCATGGGGTATTTGCAATTATTAAAAGTGACATCACTGTCACTGTCACTGTGACCCAACTTAATATTTTTGGCTATCAGAGTCAGAATTCTTATTTTTTTGTTTGTTTGTTTTTGTTTTTGTTTTTTTGTTTTTGTTTTTTTTTCATAACTCTTACTTTTATCATTTAGAACTTTTACGATTTGGTCTTTATCTTTCTATTCTTCATTATTTAGCTAATCTTTCGGTCTCCACTACTGCCAATTCACCCACATTAAACATCTTAGCATCCCACTATATTGACTAATTCAAACAGCAGCACTTTAACTAAAGTGGTTCCTTGCACATATTCTGTTCTTTCTTTTTCAATATAGATCATGTGTGCTAGAAGCAGATATCTTATCAATTACTGAAATATGAAAAGCACTGACAATATGCAATTGAAATGAGAGCTGATATAGCAGAGTTTCTAGAACCAGAGCTTAACATAGCAACTGGAATAAACAGTGATTTGTCTCCCTTTGGAAATGGTTTGAATAGGATGAATTTAAACATGTCTATTTTTGAAGCTTTCTGTATGAGAAAGAGGGTATATATGAATATTAAGTGGACAAATGATAGATTCTGAAGTTTGCTATTGTCTTTTTAAAATAATCCTTCAAACCCTACCCCATTTGCTTGAATATGATTAACCCAGTCATTGCAAGGATAGACCTTGATTAGTTTAAGAAAACCAATACTATCTTATGCCTCATGTTTATGGCTTAAGGTTATTCAGTGACCCAATAATCTTCATACCAGAAGAAAATAAAGCTTTTATGTTAGAGTTATCCGAAGAGTTCTTTCCTTCCACCCTGGCTCTAAATAATGAAACATACTGCTGTGTATGGCTGTTAGTGTTTTTGCAACCTTAGATTGAAGCTTAGATACAGATAAGGGTGGAGAAAACAGAATCACCAAGAAACATAGCTAGTGCTATAGAACTATGTCTGTATTCTATCCAACCACCAAACTATTAAGTTAAAGCTGTCAATATATTGACTCCTTGGTTTAAACCAGCTTGAGTTTTCTATTACTTGAAACTAAAGCCCTTGGATATGGATCAAGATGGAAAAGATGTTATCAGAATGAACTTTTGTTGTTTCATTTTTTTCAAGTGATTAAAAAGATGACGTTTTCTAAGAGAGGATTGACTTTTGAAAGAGAACATAAATTTAGTGTGTACTTGCTGATTTAAAGTAACTTTGAAACATGCAAGTAGATTTGTCGATCATGTCATTGATCAGAAACTCCGATGAGAAAACTGGAAGACATTGAGCCCATAAATAACAAATGAAGGATTTTACTTTCAAGGGACAAATTTTAGAATAAACACAAAGAAGAGTTTCAACTGAACAATGCAGAAATACAGTAATCTGCAGAGAGGAAGAAGATAATGAGCTTGAAAAGAAATTTACTGAGGACTGGCCAAAGATGTTCACAGAAAAGCAAGGCAGTATGATATCCTCTCTCAATCTCTCTCTCTCTCACACACACACACGGACACACACACAAATTATTTTCCTCTTACTCTTGATTTTGGCTCAGGTCATGATTTCAGGGCCATGGGATTGAGCCCCGTGTGGGGCTCTGCACTCAGTGAGGAGTCTGCTTGCCCCTCTCCCCTCTCCCCTCTCTTATAGTAGGAAAAATACTACAGTATTGCCAAATTCTGTCACTAGGTCAAGTAAAATGAGAATTAAACTATCCACTGGATTTAGAGAAATGCTATGATTGATTACCTTAGAGACAATTGTTTCCAGGAATAATATATGGGATTAGAAGTCAGATAAAGGCAGTTGAAAAGTTAGTAGAAAATGTGGACTTAGAGACAAAATAGGTTTGGCTGGTAAAGAGAAGATGCAGAGGTTGTAGATATGTGTGATTTTAAAGAAGTTGCTTCTGTTGTATGTTTTTTGTCTAATAATTATTAATTATAACAATAAAGATAACTGAGATGCCTGGGTGGCTCAGTTAATTAAACACCTGCCTTTGAATCAGATCCTGATCCTAGGATCCTGGGATCTAGTCCCACATGGGTTTCCCTTGCTCAGTGGGGAGCCTACTTCTCCCTCTGCCTGCTGCTTTCCCTGCTTGTGCTCTCTCCCTCTCTCTGACAAATAAATAAAATATTTAAAAAATAATAATAAACATAGTTATTATTTTTGTTTGATCATTAATAGCTTATTTTTAGAGCAGTTTCATGTTTACAGAAAAGTTGATTAAAAAATATAGAATTCCCCTTTCTTCCCATGGATGCTGCTGAGGACGCATCATTAAGATCTCCCTTCCCACTGCAGGCATGTCTAAGTTAGAGTCTCCCAAAGAGTCTGGACAGTTGCAGAAGCTCTTCATTGGAGGTTTGAGGTTTGAAACAACCCATGAGAGCCTGAGGAGCCATTTTGAGCAATGGGGAACGTTTACATAGTGTGTAGTAATAAGAGATCCAAACACTAAGGGCTCCAGAGGCTTTGGGTTTGTTACCTATGCCAATGTGGAGGAAGTGGATGCAGCCATGAATTCAAGGCCACACAAGGTGGATGGAAGGGTGTGGAACAAAAGAGGGCTCTCTCAAGAGAAGATTCTCAAAGACCTGGTGCCCACGTAACTGTGAAAAAAATTTTTGTTGGTGGCATTAAAGAAGACACTGAAGAACATTATCTACAGGATTATTTTGAACAGTATCGGAAAATTAAAGTGATTTAAATCATGACTGACTGAGGCAGTGGCAACAAGAGAGGCTTTGCTTTTATAACATTTGCTTATTATGACTCCATAGACAAGGTTGTCATGCAAAAATACCATACTGTGAATGGCCACAACTATGAAGTAAGGAAAACCTTGTCCAGGCAAGAGACAATGAGTGCTTCATCTAACCAAAGAGGTTGAAGTGGTTCTGGAAACTTTGGTGGTGGTTGTGGAGGTGATTTTGGTGGAAATGACAGCTTTGATCATGAAGAAAATGGCAGTGGGTAAAGTAGCTTTGGTGGTGAGTATGGTGGCAGTGGGGATGGCTATAATCGATTGGGTAATGATGAGAGCAACTTTGGGGATGGCAGAAGCTATAACGATTTTGACAATTACAACAATCAATCTTCAAATTTTGGGTCTATGAACAGAGGGAAGTTTGGAGGCGAGGCTCTGGCCCCTGTGGTGGTAGAGGCCAATACTTTGCCAAACCATGAAACCAAGATGGCTGTGGTGGTTCCAGCAGCAGCAGTAGCTTTGGCAGTGACAGGAAGTTTTAATTACTGCAGGAAACAAAGCTTAGCAGGAGAGGAGAACCAGAAAAGTGATAGGGAAACTACAGGTTATAACAGATTTCTGAACTTGGCCAAGCACAGTGGTGGCAGGGGCTGGGTGCTACAAAGAAGACATGTTTCAGAACGTGTATGGGCAAAAAACTTGAGGACTGTATTTGCGATTAATTGTATAACACATTTATTTTAGTTTCTATTCTGTGGAAAGTGGAAAGCCTTCCAACAAAGGGGTTTAATGTAGATTTTTTTTTTTTTTTTTTTTTTTTTGCACCCATGCTGTTGATTGTTAAATGTAATAGTCTGGTCATAACACTGAATAAATGTGTCTTAAAAAAAAATACAGAATTTCCATATACTCACTCTTCCCCCAACACAATTTCTCCTATTCTTGGATTAGTATGGTACATTTGTTATAATTTTTTTAAAGATTTTATTTATTTATTTGACAGAGAGAGAGAGATCACAAGTAGGCAGAGAAGCAGGCAGAGGGAGAAGGAGAAGCAGGCTCCCCGCTGAGCAGAGAGCCCAATGTGGGGCCCGATCCCAGGACCCTGAGATCATGACCTGAGCCGAAGGCAGAGGCTTAACCCTCTGAGCCACCCAGGCACCCCTACATTTGTTATAATTAATGAGCAAATATTAATACACTATTATTAGCTAAAGTACATAGTTTAAATTAGGGCTTATTCTTTGTATTGTATAGTTCTATGGGTTTTGATAAATGTATAATGTTGCATATACACCGTTATAATATTGTACAGAATAGTTTCACTCTCCTAGAATTCCTCTGTATTCTACTTTTTCTTCTCTTCACTCACTCCCTCCTGTCCCTGGCAAGGGATCTTTCTACTGATCTTTTTACTGTTTCAATATTTTTCCTTTTCCACAATGTCATATAGTTGGGATCAAACAGTATATATCCTTTTCAGATTGGCTTCTTTACTTGGTAATATGCATTTAAGATTCCTCCAGGTCTTTTCATTGTTTGGCAACTCATATCTTTTGATCACTGAATGATATTCCATTGTCTGGATTTTCTACAATTTGTCTATCCATATACCTTTTCTATGTGTTCTTGAAGTGGGCATACTTATATGTATTTATCTATTTGATGGAAAATATTCAGAGAAGAAACTCTTGAAAGTACTAAAGAACTAAGAGGAAATCAATAAAGTAAAGCTTCATATATGGTAGAGGAATGTTCATTAAATTGTAGAAGAGATACTGTCTCTATTGAAAACCAGGAGAGGGGTAAGGAAGGTATGCTGATATACAGAAGTTTGTAAATTTGAGGGGGGAAATTGAGAGAGTTAACAGCTTGTATTTAATCTGTAAATTAGAGACTGAGTCCATCAGCTAATAAGGAAGACGGAGACCAATGAAGAGGAATGTTTAGAATATGTAAGTGTGAGTGTTAGAGAGTTTGTACTTTGTTACATATATAATGATATTCGTGGCCCAGAAGTCAATATATTTACTCTCACTTGAAACTTTGCAAGAAGTTTTTAAAATTTACTTTAATTAAATTTCCTCTAATTAGTCCTATAGGTGAACACTTTGGCCATAGACTTTTTTTTTAATATGGAGAGTATTTTCCTGAAATTAATTTTTATGACTTTGTATGATTTTGGTATTACTGAAATGCTTTACTATTCATTTGGATTTTAATGCTATGTCTTTCTTTATTCAATTAAAAGCACAGCACCAAAATGTGAAATTATATTTTGTTTTAAACGTATAGACACAGAGAAAAATAATTGCATTTTATAATGGATTCATTCATAATTGCCATCATAACACTATTGTGCTGAATTAAAGACATTTTCTTCATCTACCAAAAAAATAAAATTAAAAAAGTGCCCACTAAAAGGACAAATTTCTAACACATGTGTATTGTTAATTATGTATCCATATGTGAAACTCATGATATTAAAATTTATGATTATGCAATTAAAATTATCTTTGCTTAGAAAAAACAATCCAGATATTTCCAGATAATAACGAAATTATAATCATTGTGTTTCTTTGAAAAATCTATGAAATAAATATATCAACATAAATTATGATAATATTCATAAGATGAATAAGAACTTAATGGGTTTTTTGAAATTTTGTTCTTAAAATAAATGCTATTTTTCTTAAAATGTATATACTAAAAATATAATGTCATCTCTTTTAATAAATAATATATATACTATTTGAATGATGATTTATGCCAATAACCAATCCAGGAATAGTAATGTAAATCCAAAGCATGAATATTATTTTTTAATTTATGAAATTTACATTAATTTCTTGAATATCTACAAAATTAATCTGCAATGTATATGAAATTATTTAAAGACTTAACTAAGTACACATCTTCCTTGAACTTATAATAAATAATAATATAATAAATAAATAAATAATGTGACAAACCCATAATAAGTTGAAAATATCATAAGCTGCAAATGCATTTAATACACCTAACCTACTGAATATCATAGCTTGGCCTCGCCTACCTTAAACATTCTCGGAATACTTACGGTAGCCTCTGGTTGGGCAAAATCATCTAACACAAAGCCTATTTTACAACAAAATATTGAATATTTCATGTAATTGGTTGAATACAGTACTGAAAGTGAAAATAGGAATGCTTGTACAGGGACAGCATGGCTGTAGAAAGATCTGCTGCTTACTCATGATCGCGTGGCTGCCTGGGAGCTGCAGCTCACTGTCACTGCCTAGCATCACCAGAGCATCTCCTGCGAAGCGCTAGCCTCGGAGATCGGAATGCAGAAGTATGAAGTATGGATTCTACTGAATATGTATCACTTTCACACATCATATAGTCAAAAAATTACAAGTCAAACCATCTGTAAGTCGGGAACCATCTGTACTTCATGATGCTTTCTTGGAGATTTGCAGATAATATGCCTAAAAGTGACTTCGAAGTGAACATTACTAAGAAGACCCTCAGATATAAGAGCTTTGATAGCTGTCCGACCTAAGTTTTCTGCATTTAGGTAAGCCGGAATAAATTGAAGTTGTGCAGAACATTTTTTATTTGCTGTCTTGCACTTAGATTGTGTGATCATTCTAGTACCCATTTAAGTAAAAAAAAAAAAAAAAATTTAAATAATAAAGGAAAAGAAACCACCATATTCTTGATACAATTTTTCCATAAAAGTTTGATTAAATGAATATATGAAGCCTTGGATCAAAGTGGTATTTATCGTTTTGGGTTTTGGTTTTCTTTTTTTGCATTATTGGAAAAATGTGCTAATATATTTAGGTTTATATCTAAAACCAGCTTGGTTCCACGTTTTCACATGTAATCATATCTGGAAGGATTTTAAAAAAAGTAAAGGTCTTAGAATCTCTTCGTTGAGGTGACTGTCCACATGTTGCAGGATTCCTAGTCTCTCAAGTTTTGCATTTAAGTATTAGTATGGCTCTAACCCCATAAAATGATAATCAAATTCTTCCCTCCCCAGATTTCTAAAACTTCTACTTGAGTATACACACACTTGTACCCAGGTGTATATGTACGTATGTATGCGTTATATTTATATACATACATATATATGCATAATTTATCATATGCAATTATATATACAAATACTAAATTAATAAATACACTATTTACTAAATATATTACTTATGGATATGTGCACATGCATACATAAATACAGAAATGTATGTCTGTTTCCATATATATTACTATATATGAATATATAAATATTTATATATATTTGGTATTATATTTACTTAGTAACTTTGTATATTCACTTAAATATAGTAAATATAAAAAATAAATATACTAAATACTAAATAATATTCACACACAATACAGTTTTATTAAGCTTAAAAACATTATCATTTCCTCTGCTTTTTTTTATGGGAGTGAAAGAGTTAAGTGAGAAAACTTGAGGCGGCCATGATACATCATGGGAAATTTGGAAAAAGGAAGATTGGGGGATTTTTGTATTTCCATTTTTAACTCAAATAATTATCAAATGTATTTTCTTTTCTTTTTTAGTAACATATAAAATTAAAAGTTATCAAAAATACTTGTTTCCTGGGGTGCCTGGGTGGCTCAGTTGGTTAGGCATCCAACTCTTGGTTTCACCTCAAGTGGGAATCTGTGCTCAGCGGGGAGTCTGCTTGAAAGATTCTCTCCCTCTGCCCTCTCCACCTCTAAAAATAAATAAATCAACCTTAAAAAAAAAAAAATACTTGTTTCCTCGAATGTATATGTATATCTGCAAGATCAGTATGTTATAAAATTTAAGTGTTTTAATCAATTCAACAAAATAAAATATCCTTAGAAAATGTATGCATATCACACAGATGTACAGAATATGGTTGATTGGATTTTTATGTATATATAAAGAATCCACGGCAATCATCAGGTACTTTACATTAATCAAGGTGATGTATGTGGTCATGATACTTTGGTGGTGTTCAAGCTCCTTTTGAATTCAATGTAGTCACATTGCTTTAGTATAAGTTGAAAGAAAGATGTGGTCTTGTACTTGTGAACATTGTATCTGTTGTATGTATCTAGTTTATATTTGCAAACCCGTGGCTTATGTTTTTGATTATGTGCATATTTCTACTTTGGTTTTAAAAGTTATTCTAAGTAGGAAAGAATGGTAATATGCACTATATTTCATAAGGTGTGGCTTATATTAATTTTGAGTGTCCATGGAAACTTATATTTATTTTTCCTAAGTGAGTTCAGTGTCAGAAATGGAAACAAACAATTAATTATATTGATATTGTACTACTATTGATATCTATATTATTATCTACACCCTAAACCTGCTAGATTAACCCTTTAGTATCCAGTTAAATTTATAGAACTAGAGAAATCGTAAGGTAATTCAATTGCTTGAGAAATAATTTTGACTTTCGTCATGTGTGTGTTGAGGCAGCTTTGAACAAAAAGAGCTCCAATCCTGACTTTACAAAGCATATCTTTTCCAGGGAAAAGTAACCAAAATACAAAATTAATTACTAAAAAGATATTATGTTGTATGCTAATTAGCATTATGTGAAAAAATAAATCAGAAACAACAGGAAAGGTGTGGAATGGGTTTGGTTTAAATTAGGCTTTTCAGGAATGGCTTTACTATGACTGACAATGTTAGTGCATACATGCAGGTGATAAGGAAGCAAGCCTCAAGGATAACTAACTAGGTGAACAGAAGCCCAAGTGGACAGAACAATGCATACAAAGACCCAATTGGACGCACATGTTATGTTGGGAGAACAACAAGGAGGCAGTTGGCTGAAGCCCAGTAAGAATGAGAAACAGAAAGAAGTGGTAGGGACAAGGGTGTAAATGGTTACATAATTTTCCTCTAATCATTATTTTCCACAATAACTTTTCCCATTGATATTTATTATGAGACTATTTTAGTTCTTTTTCATATTATGTAAAAATGGTTTGGAATGACATAAATTTCTATAAGGAGATAAAGGCATTTTTGATCCCGGACTATTAGAACAAAGGGCTGAGAAAATGCTTTGCCCCCATGTAGCTTTTTTGAAGTTTGTCATTTTAAATGTTAAATCCAAATTGTCTAGTAAATAGTACTCTTTTATGAATAGTACCCGTAATTGAGGATGTCATGGGTAGCCCTTTTTGTGGGAGAACAAACAGATCTTGGCACCGCAGAGCTACTCAAAGAGATCGCCATGGGTCACTGTCATCGTAACAATGCCTACTTTGCACTGTTCTTTGCTTGGCCGTTGCCTTTTCACACGCTTTTTTCCACACAGCTGGACTTCTTTGTTGTATGTAACATATCATGTGGTGCACATTTTCTCTCCTGTCGCCCATGATTGAGAACAGATGTTATATGTCCTTATAATTGTCTTCAGGAAATCTCGATGCCTTTTAATGGCACTCTGTACCTTTTGTAATCAGGAGGGTTAGCTGCATACTTAGAGACCCATGAAGTATAGAACTTCTTTTTATTGTAGATCTTCACATACAACCCCTGGGCCTGCTGTTTCCCATTCACCGCTTGCTGGAACAATTAGCACTAATAAAGGTTCTTCACAACAGGTATTAATGCCTTTCTGAAAAAGGTAGGGACATTTGGCTTTCCTTGGAATAGGCAAGCACTGAGCTATGGAAGATAAATGGTTTCTTAGTGGAAGAAAATTTTTATTTTGCTCACTTAATCTTTTCCATTCAAAATAAGTTAATTCTTAGGCTTTAATTATATAATGAAAAAATAAATAAAACAAGAATTATTCTCAAATTTGAGACCTCAAATTCAAAATATATTCTCATAATTCGTAATTATTTTGATTAGATCAAATAGAATAGTATGAATAAAATCATGCAGAAAGCCTCCTATGAAAATGCTGGGTTATTTTCTCTGGTGAATTGTGAATAAACTTATTTGGATAAATTATAAGGACTTTTATAATTCCTAAGAAAAACAATTTCACTAAAATATTTTATCTAGACATAGAATACAGACTTGTATTAATGCAAATTATCTTGCTCCATTTCTTTTTTCTGCTTTCCCAACGTAACAGTCTGACTAAAGTGAATCTCGGAGTTCGTAAAACTCTTATTCTTTCCTTCTTGTTTCCAATATTAATATTAGTAATGATAACTGTGCATAAGATGTTTTCCTATGTGCTGGACAGTTACCAAGGGCTTTAAAGCTATCTCCTTCATTCCTTGCAGCAATACGAGGCAGCTGTGGAGTTAAAAGTCCACACTCACTGCCCTTAACCCCTACTATTTGAATTCTCCAAACTCTCCCTTTGACCACTTCCTGGTTAATATTAAATTTTCATGCCTATTGTTCTTTATTTTTTTAAAAAGATTTTATTTGACAGAGAGAGATCACAAGTAGGCAGAGAGGCAGGCAGAGAGAGAGGGGGAAGCAGGCTCCCCACTGAGCCCGATGTGGGACTGGATCCCAGGACCCTGAGATCATGACCTGAGCTGAAGGCAGAGGCTTTAACCCACTGAGTCACCCCGGCGCCCCATGCCTATTGTTCTTTAAAGAAACTTTGTGTTCTGTATAGTCTCTGCTGCCCTCTGAGACAATACAAATATGTATGTATATAAGCTAATTGCTTTCTCTAACTTGCTAACTAGAATTGAAATTATAATTTAATGTAAAATCTTTCTCTTTATTAATATAAATCTTTAGCATATAAGAGCTTGGTGAATTTTGTATGGTATTTTTTTTTAATGGTTAGATCAATTTGAGAAGAAAGGACATCTCAAAAATATTGAATCTTCCAGTCCATAAGCATCAGTCATCCAATCTTCTATATCTTCTTAGTGTAAGCAATGGGTGTCAATATTTTGCCGAGCCCATTTAATAAATGGGGAATGTTACTTCTTTCCATATTATCTTGATTATTTTGTAAAATGTTAACATTATTTCTTTTCTACATATTTTAAAGGAATTACTTATAAATAATATAGATCTAAAATTTCTTTCAAATGAAAAAAATTTTTTTTTCTTAGAAGATCAATTTCTTCCATGTAAGCTTCTCTTTCTTCTTATGCCACTTTTGTAATTGGTGTATCTCATGCAATGTGTCCATTTCTTCCAGGATGTAAAATTAATTCTCATAAAATTGTACATACTTTTTCTTCATTAGTTTTTTAATGTTTACAGGATTTGTAGTTTTTTTCACTTGTTATATTAGTAATTCTACCAACAACAGTGAGGTTGGAAAAAGACATTGAAGATTCCAACCCTTGATGACACTTTTTTTTAAGATTTTATTTATTTATTTATTTGACAGAGAGAGAGAGAATTAGCCAAGGGAGGAGCAGAGGGAGAGAGAAGCAGGCTACCTGCTGAGCGGAGAGCCTGACATGGGGCTCGATTCCAGGACCCTGGGTCATGACCAGAACTGAAGTCAGATGCTTAATAGACTGAGCAGCCCCTATTGATGACACTTTGATTTCAGTCTTTTCTTGATAAGTCTTGCTAGGGTTTTATCAGTTTTATTAATCTTTTCAAGTAACTTACATTTAATTTCATCCATTTTTTTCTTATTTGTCCTTTTCTTACTGATGTAACTCTTCTATTTATTCATTCCATATTTTAACTTAATTTAGGTTTAATTTGCTCCCGCTTTCCTAGATTCTAATGATGGAAACGTTGTCCATTGATTTCAGATTTTCTTATCTAATATAAACATCCACAGCTATAAAAGTCCCTTTAAGGATTGATTTAAATACATCACTAAAATTTTGATTACATTCTCATTATTATGCAGTTCAAAATGTTTTTATATTTTCTTATTATTTATTTAATTCTTTTATTCATGACTATATAAAACTCTTTGCTCAGTTTCCAACTATTTCAGGATTTTCCAGATACATTTGTTATTAATTTTAATTTCATTTCATTTTGGTCAGGGTAAATTTTTTAACTGTGTCCTTTTCTTTCCTTATCACACTTCAATTTCATCTACTTTCCTTTTATATCACCAGATTGTAAGCAGTAAGAGTGAAATGTCAGCCTTATTTCACCTTCAGCATCTCTTCTACTCCTATTCTTTAGAACTTAATTGAATGCTAATAGGAAAATTTGATTCTATACCACATGTCTCAAATAAAAGAACTATGACATTTACTTTTAGAAAAATCTACATATTTCTCCAGGTCCCAATGGCCAGGTTTAAACCACTAGCAAGTCCTTTTTATACCAGTCCACTTTTTAATATCTGGTTGTTATGCTTTACATTTAATGGCTAACATTTATAGTTGTGGTTTGTCCACCTTAAACAGTAACTACTTTTCTTTCTTTGAAGATTTATTAAATATCACAGACCATCTATTCCAAACATTCCCAGATATGCTACATTTGTCAATTTTCCTTGGCCATCCACCATTTTCTAAGTATTATCTTACTTTCCATTTTACCTTCTGAATCATTGCGTCTTTTCAAGAGTTTCCCTCAATTTCCTTCCATATCAACATCCCCTAAAATGTTCTGTTCTCCAACTCCAAATATCTTTTGTCTTCATCTATAACCTCAACACTTTCCTTAATGAGAGAGTTTTCATTCCACATTCCAAAATTAACTGTCCTATTAAAAGGCAAATAGAGCATTGTGTAAGTGCAAAGACTCTGGAACTATAAGACATATTGTGAAACCCTCCATTTACAACTTGCTTGTGTAATTCTGGATAAATTATCTTAGATCTTTGTGCCCAAATTCCTCAACAAGAAAATTTATTAACAATGATCATCATTCAGTGGTTTTGCCACTAATACTTAAAAAAATAATAAATGTAAAGTTCTTAGTGTATATTAAAAACTCAGTCTATGTAAGCTATTCTGTAGTACCTATTTTCTACCTTGTCTATTGATTATTTGCTGTACAGAATTTATCTGCTGTACAGATTTTAGTTTACTATTGTCTCACTTATCTGTTTTTGCCTTTGTTGCTTATGCTTTTGTTGTCATATGCAGGAAATACTGCAAAGGCCAATGTTTTGAATTTTTTTCTTATGTTTTCTTTTAAGAGTTTTATAGTTTCAGTTCTTCTAGTTAAATCTTTAATCCATTTTGAGTTAATTTCTGTGTATGTTGTAAGATAAGCATCCAGTTTCATTCTTTTGTACGTGGATATCAACTTGCCCAACATCATTTGTTTTTCAGACTAAACATTTTTTTTTATGTATTTGTGACACCCTTGTGGAAGATCAGTTGACAGTATATATGTGGCTTCCATTGGTCTATGTCTATATGCGAATATCATACTATTTTAATTACTGTTATTTTGTAATATATTTTGAAATCAGGGAATGTGATGCTTGGGATGCCTGGGTGGCTCTGTCAGTTAAGCATCTGCTTTTGGCTCAGGGTATGATCCCAGGGTCCTGGGATCAAGTACCACATCAGCTCCTTGCTCAGCAGGGAGCCTGCTTCTCCCTCTGCCTGCTGCCTCCCCTGCTTGTGCTTTCTCTGTCTATTCTCTCTCTCTCTCTGTGAAAAATAAATAAATAAAATCTTAAAAAACAAACAAACAAAAAAGGAAATGTGATGCTTTTAGTTGTTCTTCTTGCTCTAGATGCTTTGGTTATGGGGCACCTGGGTGGCTCAGTGAGTTAAAGCCTCTGCCTTCAGCTCAGGTCATGATCTCAGGGTCCTGGGTCCTGGGATCTGCATGGGGCTCTCTATTCAGCAGGGAGCCTACTTCCCCCTCTCTCTCTGCCTGCCTCTCTGCCTACTTGTGATCTCTCTCTCTCTCTGTTAAATAAATAAATAAAATCTTAAAAAAAAAAAAAGATGCTTTGGTTATATGGAGTCTTTTGTGGTTCCATGTGAATTTTAGGATTTTCTTTATGTGAAAAATGCCATTGGGAATTTGCTCGGGATTGCACTGAATCTATACATAGCTTTCGATAGAATAAACATTTTAACAATATTAAGCCTTCCAATTCATGAACATCGATGTTTTTTCATTGATTTATGTCTTCTTTAATTTTTTTCATCAATGTTTTATTATTTTCAGTGTACTAGTCTTTCACCTTCTTGGTTAAGTTTATCTCTAAGCATTTAATTCTTCTTGATACTATTATAAATGATATCCTTTTTCTCAATATCCTTTTCTTATAGTTGTTTTAAATATTTTAAGGGAGGGAGAAAGCACAAGCAGAGGGTGAAGCAGGCTCCCCACTGAGCAAGGAGCCTCATGTGGGACTCAATCCCAGAACCCTGGGATCATGACCTGAGCTGAAGGCAAACACTTAACTGTCTTAGCCACCTAGGCATCCCATCTGATAGCTTGTTTTAGCTCTATAAAAATACAACAAATTTTTGTGTGTTGATTTTGTATCATGTACCCTTACTGAATTCATTTATTAGTTGTAACAGTTTTGTTTTTGTAGAGTCTTTGGAGTTTTCTATATATAAAATCATGTCATCTGCGGACAGAGATAATTTTACATATTCCTTTCTGATATGGATGCCTTTTATTTCTTTTTCTTGCCTAATTACTTTGGCTAGGACTTCCAGTACTATGTTGAATGAAAGTGATGAGACTGGGGATCCTTGCCTTGTTTTTAACCTTAGAGGAAAAGTTTCATTTTTTCACTGGTGTGTTTGGTTTTATCTATGTGCTTTTCATACTATGTTGAGGTAAATTCCTTCTATATCCATTTTAATTTTAATCATAAAGAGTTTTAATTGTGAAAGGGTGTTGTCAAACGCATCTATTGAGGTGATCATGGGATTTTTATCCTTTTTTCTTTTAATGTGGTTTATTGTTGGGTTTGGCCAGCAAACCCTGAGGCAGCAAATGAAAAGATTACTCCAGACACTTTAGTAGGAGAAAGGAGAGGGTGTGGGGACCAGACACTCTAGTGGTGAAAGGTCTCAAGCCAAATTCTACCTCTACTTTTATTGTGAACACTGTCAATACATCAAGGGAATAAGAAAAACAAAAAGGAGTGGGAAGCTTTAATAATAGGACAGTTACATAGCGAGCATTGTGTGATTAGAACAGCTGTGCTCATGACAAGTGTGTAGACAGGGAATACATGACCTCCAAAGATAAATGTCTCTCCTAAGTCAAGCATTTACTCCCTGGATGAATGTATTGAGCCTCAATGAGGATCTAACTGTTTTCAAGCCAGAAACCTTAAAGGAGGCTCAGTTTTCTGGACACTTCTTTGCTTTTCAACTAGTCCACCTAGGGAAGCATGTGTTTATTAAATCTTATCTAGCCAGGCACTACGAATTCCCACAGTCTATCTTATTAATTGATTTTCATGTATTGAACCATTCTTGCATGCCAGTTACAAATCACACTTGATTGTGGTTTATGACTCTCTCATAAAAACTCACCTGACAGTCCCATTCAGGATAATCTCCCTCTTAATTAACTTACTATTAAATGCATAGAGATATTTATTATATCAGCAAAATCCAATTATCTTTAACATAAAAAGCAACCTGACCATGAACATGATTCCATCACATTCATTGGTCCTATCCTCACTAAATGAGGGAAGATTATACAGGACAGGTACATCATCTGAGCTTTGTGCTTACCACACTCAGATACAACAATTTTTGGTAAAAATGTAAACATCGTTAAATCCATTTCACTTCACAAATTTTGCCAAGGTAATTGATTCCACTATTTTAGTCATTTTCTTAGGATCAAAATTATAATGGGTTAAGCTTTTCCTTATAGTAAATTAAAACACCAAAGATTCCAATAGTGGTTGAAAGATGCAATAAGATTACGTTTCCTTTAGAATCTAATCTTCCACCATTCTAATCACTTGAAATTATGGGCTCATTCAGATTTGTGTTGTCCAAAACAATAGCTATTGGTCACATGTGTTTTTATAACTTTAAATAAATTAAAATTAAGTAATATTAAATATCAGTCGCTTGGTTGGCTTATCCATATTTATGATACCACATTTATGATACCTAGCCACATATGTGGGTACTGCTTTGGAAAAAATAGATATAGGACATTTTCATCATCAAAGAAAGTTCTATTGCACAGTCTTGACTTAGACCCATAGTTCTCAAGTTTTAGTTTGTCCCAGAATCACCTGCAAAGCTTCTTAAACAGTATGCTACCCTCCATCCACAGTAAGACTAAGGTGACATCTAAGAATTGCATTTCTATGAAGTTCCAAAGAAAGATTAAAGTTGCTCCTCTATAAATCACAAATAAAGCCTTTAACTTAGAGTCATTAATCTATATGCATAAACTTATAGAAAAAAAATTAAACTGTGTCTTAAGGGAAATAAGAATCCTGCATCTAAGCATGTGTATTACAATAAAAATCCTGATAATAGAGAGGATAATTGTTCTCAGTTAATAGTATTTTGCTGCTACCTGCAGGTAAAAGTTTATATAAAGTATTATTATGATTTGGTCTTTTAGACTAACTGAATATTATGGTCCATAAAAGGTGTGGAATAAATAAAAATGAGTATACAAACAGTACTCATATTTCTTGTCAAGAATTTTCTGTAATTCAAGAGAATGGTAGAGTAATAATAAACAACAGTATTATTTAACTGTAATATCTTCTCTACCTAATGGAGGAGATAATTATCTAAAATAATATTTATTAAAATACAATAATTGTTTTAGGAACAGAAGTTGTAATGGACATTTTTTTAAAGATTTTATTTATTTATTTGACAGAGAGAGAGAGATCACAAGTGGACAAAGAGGCAGGCAGAGAGAAAAGGGGAAGCAGGCTCCCTGCTGAGCAGAGAGCCTGATGTGGGGCTTGATCACAGGACCCTGAGATCATGACCTGAGCCCAAGGCAGAGGCTTTAACCCACTGAGCCACCCAGGCGCCCCTGTAATGGATATTTTGATTATATCCTGTTTATCATTAAAACTAACTTACCTTTATATCAGACAGATCATTTTCTTACAAGAAAAGACATGTCAAAAATATTCAAAAAAATGTTTTATAAAAGTACTAGCTACCAATGTGCTCAAAAGTGCCTTTTTAAGGGAGAGTCTGGAGATACCATTCTGAATTTAAAAATTCTAAATTCAAACATACATGTATTATTCATATGATTTATTTTGGTAAAAACTCTAAAAATTATAATATGTGTATTTCTTAAATTTTGAAGTTTTTACTATTTTTTCAGGCAGTATAAATCATCTGAAAAAATAATGCAAGAATGAAATTCCTCATGATATATTTTCATCATATTCAGTATTGCCTAGATTTTAGTATTTTCTGCAGTTTCCCCTAATATATACCTTAAAATAATTTTTTTCATGAAAGAGGTAGAAGTAGAAAATTAGAAAATTAATAATATATATATCACTCAATTGGCCAGACATCACTCTACTACAGCATATTTATAAACAAAAAATTAAGTAAATTTATTTGTGTATATATATATATATATATATATATACACATATATATATAAAATATCCCTATGTTCCAACTGAAAAACTCATATATTTCAAATATGGTTGCTCTAATTTCAATATCGCAAATTGTATGTTCCTTATTAGACATTCTTTTTTTTTTTTAGGAAATATACTCCTAATTTGAATTATTGAATGTATTTAATTGAGACAAAATTGCTTCTTCCCAAAATGTCAGATGATCAAAAGTCTTAAGATATATCCATTCAGAAGTGACATATTTTTTTCTTAGCAAAACATTAAATATAGGCATTTGTTAAAACAGATTTTTACCTATGTTACTTTCATATCATTCAAAGAGTAAGGTAGTAAAAATACTAAAAATAAAAAGAAAAATAAGTGTTTAAATACTAATAGAAAACTTTGATGGAGAAGGTCATTTAAATGTGACAAAAAATTGGGATACCATGAAGAAAAGGAATTAAAAATGGTTTTTTTGACATTAATTATTTCCTTGGCAAACAATAACAAGATATACATAAGATTGAAAAACAATACTTTGCAAAACATTTTGCAGATATAATAAGTCTCAATAACAAAAAGAAATTAGGGGAGGTGATGTCAGCATCATGGCACATACGGTGTTTCTTTTGGGGGACCCCCCCTTTTGTGAAAATTAATAAAAGGAATGAAAGAAATTAAAGGAAATCTCATTTAGAATGGAGTTGAGAAGCCACCGTAGGAGCTCTCACTCCCTACCATTCTTGTCCATTGTAGACTCCACATGAAAGAGGGACCTTGCATGTGTATGCTACTTTACTACACCAGCAAGAGGAAGAAATGCTTTCCTTCTGCCCCAGCAATAGCCCAGCCAATGACAGACTATCACAACTCGGCCAATGAGAAGCCTTTATACTTCAAACTTCCAGTTTACTCCAGTGGACATTTTATTTATAACAGCCTTCTCAACCTCCCCTTTCCCTCCATAAAAAAGCTTCATCCATTTTATTCTGTGGACTTGCCTTTGGTTTTGCTATAGCTTCCTTGTCCAGTTGCAATCCTGAATGTATCCATTTTTGCTGGTAAAATAACTGGCACCTTCAAAAATAAATAACACTTTCAACAAAAGCTTCAGCATCCATCCATGAACAGAAGTGCCTCTGTGGGAGTTGCAGGACTCAGCTCCATAGGACATGGACTGGGGAGGAGTCTCTCCCCACCAGTGCATCTGATAACAGGCAAATAGACTTCCTCACCAAGTGTGCAACCTGTAAGAGACTGAACCAGTTCTGGTCCTTCTGGGATGTGATCTGGGAGCACCTGCAGACTATTGACTTGAGCAGTCATCTACGGATAAGAGTGCCTTTGTGTGCCAAATTTCCAGAGAAGTTCCAGCACCCCATTGGAGCAAAATAAACAAAAACAAATTTGGATGCATTGAAATAGGTAAGTGGAACAGCTTGACCTTGTTGGCATAACCCAATCCCAAGACAGCTCATTGTAAGGCTGTCTGTTTCCTCCTCAGGCTAGACAGTAGGATTTTGCCATTTAAACACTACATCCTTACTGCTCTCAGTGATATGCATTCCTTCATCTATTTTGATTAAAAAAGTAAACTTTGATGAACCCAATTTTCCAACTTCTCCCCCTTCAGTTGAGTGGGCTAAACAACCAAATTATTGAATAATATGCAAACTGATAGGATTCCCTCAAAGCCTTACATATTGCTTCCAATCCTCACTTCCTCCCAATATTCCATTTTACTACTATTTGTGGATAACTCAAAACCACTCCATTAGATTTAAAGTCCTTTACTTTTCTGACTTACATTTCATCTTCAGTAATAAACTTGTTTTGTAGAAAAATAAAAAAACACCAGATGTGAATTCTTCAATATGCTGCAATGTCAATTACAAATTACCTATATACCTGCACCCATTATTTTATTCCTTCTTCTCGGGTTGGGAGAGTTGCCTCCAACTCTCATGGTCATAGTCTTTAACTATAACATAGGTTGACTTTCATCTCTTCTCTTCAAGTATTTCCTTTATATTCAGATTCAGTTTCTCTCTCTCTCCTTTACTCTGTCTCCCTCTTCCCATCTACCCCACATCTTACCAGTGAATATTTAAACCTCCTAAATATTTTCCACTACAAAAACAAATGAACAAAACCTCATTGACCACACATCTTTCAACTTACCTATAGTGTCAAGATTCTTACCAAAAACTTCTACGCTATCACTAATTCCTTGTGATTCTGTGACGTACTAGTAAAAATTTAGAGGCTGATTGTTCAAATGTAGTTTCAGTGTAAGTATCGACTGGCATTTTTGTTTATGTTAATGAGTAAGACAAAAGTGAAATAATGCAGATACATGTTGGAAATCCACTCACTTGCCAAAGATGCAGGTGGTACTTTGTTTAATCAGAATAGTGTTAGAATGTTGGAAAACTATTTTCCTTAATATTTTTTTGTTATGTACAATGTCAATCAGCTATAGACATCACAAATTCAAGTTTAATATGCATTATCTACATTTTCTCAATCACACTCTTTTTCTAGGGATTTATCAAAACAATGTTAATTCCTGATTAGTACGGTTTCCTAATTTATGTGGAGTAAATATGCCTCCCATTGTCCATTTCAAATTACTATTATGATGTCTCAGATCGCAAAGTTGGAAAGAGATGTACAGTAGCAGCACATCACTAACATTGTATAGTATTTCCACCACATAGATATAGTAGAGGCAAATAACTCAAAAGCATAGATTGTAGGAAAATGCAGTGAAACAATTGGGAAGTTTATATGATTTAATTAATAACCATGATTAGTAATTACCTTTCAAAATGTTTAAAATGTAACAGTTGGCTCTTGTGAGCTGGTACAAACTGGCTGTAAGCTGCCATTGTGATGATCCCAAGAGTTCTACCACTGCATTCCTCCCACGTGTGCAAACTCTGAGAGGGTATATATAACAAATATATAACAAATATCTTTCCCTACATGACTTCTGAACAAATTGAGAAGCGGAGAAGGTATGTGTAGAAGTCAAAAGTTAACCTTTATGATAATAGCTAAGCTAGGGAATATGGCTTCAGGTCTGACAGCCCAAAGGGCACCAGGATTAGTTAGACTTTCCCACAATTATAGATTGAGTGAGCTCCCCACCTCACCCCCCCAAAAAAGATATTGAAGTCCTAGCCCGTACCTGTGAATGTGTTTTTATCTGGATATAGGGTTTTTGCATATGATCAAGTTACGATGAGGACATTAGAGTGGGCCCCCATCCAATATGACTGATGTCTTTATAAAAAGGGGAAATTTAGACACAGAGATAGACATGTTTAGAGGGAAGACTATGAAGGCACAGGTGGAATACCACCTACAAGCCAAAGAATGCCTGAGCTTACCAGAAGCTAAGAAAAAGACAGAATAAATTCTCCCTCACAGAGTTCAGAAGTAATCAACTCTGCTTACAACTTGATTTCAACTTCTAACCTCAAGAACTATGACACAAAGAATTTCTGCTGCCACCCAGTTTGTGATACTTCTTTACAGCAGTCCCAGGAAACTAATACACCTATCAGCCATAGTATCATTTAATGGAGATAGGACTTCCTCTGAGGAGGAAACCAAAAACACTAGAAAGTCATATGGTAAATAGACTCATTCTCAAGGTGAAGAAGGGTGTAGTTGAGCTAAGCATGTTCACTTATTCCTACCAAATATACAAATAAGTCACTGCAAAGCCCCATGGAAAGGTAAATAAAGGAGGAAAAGAAAGATAAGACTGTTCTTAGGGAAAAAAAAAAATCATCATTAGATGAACTGTGAGTAGTTTCTTAACACCCAAAATTCATGTGGAACAAATGCTCTTGCTAAGATCAAAAACTCTAGTAGACACATTTGACTGTCTGCAGCCTTGGGCATTTTAAATATTCCCTCCCATGATTTATTTCCAGATATTTTATAGCACCATTTTCTGTCCCTTCTCTCACCTTTCCTTAGCCACCTGTAAAGCCATTGCTCTTCCGCTATCCTGTTACCTAAGATATTCACTTCATTTATATATCTCCAATATACTCTCCAGATGACCTCAGTTGTTCGCTTGGATTCAGTTAGCAAACAAAATAGAGATGGCTTTAATGAGCTCACAACCAACTTTTTTGCTGACATTTGACCCTTCTTATATCTATAGCAAGTACCTCAAACTCCTTCATTTTCAAAATTAAATTGTCTTATTTCTCCCTAAATATCATTTTTCCTCTGCTCCCTAACACATTTTTGGGCAATATCTTATATGTACAGAGGACTGAAATCTGAGAATCATTCTCTTTCCTTTGTTTTTACCTGACTATCACACCAAAATTGCTTTCAGACCTTAATAACACAAAATAGACTCCTCCTTAGTTCTTTCTTCCATATTGCTTCCTTTCAATCAAATTTCTATACTGGAGGACAGGAGCTTCATGATACAAAAATTTCATCATGCCACTCCCTGCATAACATCATTAATAACTCCTGACAGACCTCCAGGGAATGTCTATATTTCTAAAGATCTCATTTAGATTATAACTTATACAATTGTATATTATATTTTATATATATAAACACTATAGATATGTAACTATATTTACATATAAATATATAATATAAATAAAATATAAAATAAATACATTTTATATATTTTTGTTTATGTGATCGTAATTATGTATATGTAATTGCATATATATAAATATAAACACATACAAATCAAAATCCAAATATGTGTATATTTAGATTCAAATTTATTATAATGTATCTTCCCTATGGGCTTGTACATAGGGTACCTAACCTCTGCTCCCAAACTTTCCTCTGTAATTTTTTTCATATTTGATCTTTTATTAGGAAATAGTAATTGGAGAGTGAATCAGCAAACAGCAACCTAAAGAACCTCCATACTCATTCACACCTAAGTTGTCAAAATAGGAGCTAGACCACCAAACCTGATGCTAAACATCCTCAAGCTAAAGAATCAAGTTTAAGCTTTACATTTTTAACAACTGCAGCTTTTCTTTTTGTCCAACTTCATGGGCATGTCATTTATATATAACATTGTGTAACTTTAAGGTGTGCAACCTGTTGATTTGATACAGTTAAATGTTATAATAAGATCACTTTAGTGTTACTAACACCTCCATCACATCACATAATCACTTTTTCTTTTTTTGTGGTGAGAACATTGAAAATCTACTCTTGTAGCAACTTTAAAGTATGAATACAGTACTGATAACTAGAAGCACAAT